>CAJGYO010000006.1:82934061-83534061 GCA_904845875.1 Miscanthus lutarioriparius
TGTGGGGCGGTCAGCAGTCAACGTTGACGATCAGCGGTCATCACGGCCGAGTTCAAGCCCAGGCACGGGCGAGTGGATTTGGCGAACTGGAAGCCATACACGTGGCATCTTTGTGGCGGCGCCGCGTCAACGCCATGGGCTCCCTCTTGGGCCGTTTCTCTGTTGTGGGCGTGGCGTGGCTCACGGTGGACCAAAACCTTGTTGGTCCATGGGCCGCGTCTCCTTCCGATGAACCGCGTCCATGCTTTCTTTCTTCTCTCTGTGGTCCACGTGCACCGGGTTCATGCGTGTGTGGTCGGCGAGGGGAAATTTCCCCTGCTTCCTCCCCGGTGTGTTCCCGACGGCGAGCCTCGTCGTGAGCCTTGCCGTGGCGGCGGCATCTAATTGAGGAGGAAAAAGCTCCATGCGCCATGGCGGCTATCGCGGTGGGGTCAAAGTGGCGGCCAAAGCTTCCCTAGGGCCTTGGCCACGGTGGTCGGCTGGCTCGAGCACGGCGGCGTATAGGGAGGGCGCGGTGGCGGCCAGCAAAAGCGGCGGACATGTGGTGCGCGTGGCGTCCACGGTGCTCAATGAGCTCGTCGAGGCGGTCGAGGGACTTCTAGAGCCTCCGGTGGCTTTGGCCACGGCGGTCGGCATGCTGCGCACGGTGGCGAGGTCGCGCATGAAGGCTCCCGGTGGCTCGGCTAAGGCGGATAGGGGGCTTCTGCGGGTCCATGGGTGCCTGGCGAGGCGTCCCGGGGCTCAAAGCGAGCTTGGGTCCTCATGTGGCGGTGAGGGCTCAAGCGAAACTTCGGCGTCCACGGCGGCATGGTGGAGACGGCGAGAACACGTGGGAGCGCTATGGGGCGCCGGTGGGGCGGTCTTGGCGTGGTCGCGGATGTGCGCGTGAGTGTGTCGTGCATGTGTACCCAGTGGCCAGAGATGGCCTTGGCCTACGCGCTCACGGTGTGGAGCGCCATGGCCGGAGTAGCTAAGTCCGGTGGCGAGCAGGGGGAGAACCGGGGGGCTCACCGTTGGTGTCGTGGAAGATAGGATGGCGGTGTAGTGGCGGGTTGCGGCCATGTAGCTCTGGAAGCAAAGGCAAGATGCGGTCTGCAGTCGTGGCGTGCCTCTCTCGCTTTCCGGCAACACTGGGCGGCGGCGTCGACGGCTTCAAGCCTCCCCTCTTCTCCCTCTTCTCCCTCTCCCTTCCTTCTTCCTCTCTTGGCTCTCTCTCTTGGCTCGGGTGTGCAGGGGGGTGGCCACAAGGTGGCGGCGGGCACGAGAATGCGCTAGGGCAACCGGAGCAGGGGCTTTTATAGCCGGAGCTCCAAGCTCCAATGGCGGACGGCTGGTGATGCATCGAGCGCATCGGGCGGTTCACGTGTGGTGGCGTAGGCGTGGCGCAAAGGTTGCATGGGCGCGGCGCCAAGGAGACAGGGTCATGCTCCCAGCGTGACCCCCTAGCCCGCGTCTGTCACTTTGGTCGGTCTTGGTCGCCAAGCAGGAGAGTGCGTGGTAGTGAAGAAGACGCTTGTCAGGCCGTGGGTGGTGGCGTGTGTGGGGTCCAGTGGGGCGTGTAACGAGCGATGCAAAGAGGCGCTAGCGGAGCATGGGCGACGCTGCTTGGTCATAGTCAAAATTGGCTGCCATGAGTTGGGGCCCGACACATCATCACTGCATGCTGGGCAGCAGAGGGGAGAGGTGAAGGGCTAGGCCGATCGGTTGTCTGGGCTGGTTGGGCCACGGCCAGAAGCGAGCTGGTCATGAGGCCTTCTCCTCTTTTCTTTTCTTTTCTGTTTTTCTTTTCCTTTTTCCATTTTTGTTTTATGCTTCACACATGTGTATATAAATCAAGTAGCATGTTGCACCCATGGTATAATGTCCCATGGTGAAAAGTGTTGGTCATGGTATATGTTTGGGATATTGGTTCCATGTTAATATAATTATTTATTATAGAATTAAATATTTGGTGGCTTTTATTAATCAATACATAATCCATTAAAATCCAAATCACCATGTTGAATATAATGCAACTTGATGTATGCTATGTGGTAAAATAAATTTAGGGTGATGAGGTGAGATACTTGTGCAAGTCATGTAGGTTTAGTTAGTGCAAGGCTAGGGGTTTTCCTACATGCCACATCATCACTCAAGGGTTTCTAGGAAAAAGAAGAAAAATTTTTACAGTTGGTATTTTTGGTGTGTGGATTTTTGGGTTGTTACAGTGAGAGCCCAACGGCTCTATTTCGATGGAGCCTCTATAAAAGGTGTTTGGCCAGCTCAAGCTCACTCTCTTGGCCATTTGCATTGATATAGCAACCTTATGAGCTTAGCCAACGAGGACTAGCTTGCCAGCAAGCAAGGGAACCTTGGTAAAAAAATCATGTGTCATCATCGTCCGAGGATTTTCGGTATTCATTGTGATTGATTGTGATCATCTTGTGATTGGCTCAATCCCTTGACACGGCGGTATAATCATCACCATCCTCTATTGTGCACTTATATTTCTACTGTTGCTTCGCTCTTTAGTGTAATTAGTTTTGAGAGCAAGCTTATGTCGGGTCTAGTGGTTAGTGTGGCTCTTTAGTTAGCCTTTGAGAGCACACTAACTTAGTGTAGTGACTTAGCTTTGGTGTGCTTAGAGATCATATTCACTAGAATTGTGGTAGGTGGCTTGCCTTTTTAGTAGGCTAGTGCAACACTCGCTTCACCGTTTAATTGTCTAACATCTTTGCTAAGTGTTGTTGTAGAAATTTTTAATAGGCTATTCACCCCCTCTAGCCATTAGGACTTTTTAGCGGGTGAATCTACGGTGGTGCCACGAGCACAGAGAAGCTCGTGAACATAATTCAACATCTATCTAAGGCATTTTAGATCAAGTAATTTACTGAAGTTCCTGGGGTAGTGTTGAGCCTATTTCACCACTTGAATGTAGTTGAAAACTCACACACAGGTAGATTAGGACCAAACCCTAGAATCACCAACAAACAAGTATAGGACAATTCAAAGCAAGATCACAAGAGAGACAAGGTGTTTATCCTGTGGTTCTGCTCACTACAAAGGCTTGCCTATCTCCACATTGTTGAGGAAGCCACCAAGACTTTGGTTTCAAGAACCCTATCCTCTTTCTCAAGTCAAGAGAGCAAGTCTCTTGAGACGAGAGGTTCTTACTAGAGTAGAGGGTGATTACAAATGTCCTGGAGCTACCACACGAGTTGGAAGCTTCGACGAGCGATGCCTAGATAGCTAGGAGCTTAGCTCCAAGAGTAATAAACACAATCCATCGGTTCGTGAACCAAGTGCTATAGGAGTTGAAGATCAGGTTGAGCAACTCTCTAATCGAGTTTGGAGGCTCAATCTCTCATAGATTTGCAAGGAAATCAAGGGGAGAAAGCTTTAGAGCTTGAGAGCCTTCAATGGAGAAGAGAGAGGGTGCTCTGGTTGCTGTTGGCAGAGAATGGTTGAGATGCCCTTTGGGGGAGAAGGGAAGAGGTATAAATACCTCCCCTCTCTCAATGGTCTGAATAGTCGCGGTAGTGCCATGATAGCCAGACAACTGGAGAAGTGGGAATGAAAAGCTTGCTATCTTGGCTAAGATTTTGAAGATATTCTTGGTGGAAATATGAGCACTTGGTTGCACATTAAAACTTATGCATTGTATCCCCTTTATAGTGTGGCTTTTACTAAGCTCAAATTCAAAGTATAAAAGAATTTTAATGCCATTGAGTCCATTTCCACATCTTTTTGTAATTGGAGGCTCCACCATTGTATGTGTTATCCTCATTCTTATTTCACCTGCTTGTCATCTTGATAAATCTCATTAGTCCTATAATTATGTGGTCATTATTGTCACAGAACTGACCAATTTATAAGAGCACAAGTACAAAAACAATCACCGAAACGATCAAATTCTCGCACTTGAGCCCATATAAACCCTGTAGTCAACTGAAACCACGAAGGATTTCAAACCAACTTGCATACAACCAAGATCACAGTAATTCAACATAACATCTCACACGTTACAACATTTCATAAACAGTTTGCGGATAGATTACAACCCATCAGAGTCATTGTTATTACAAACCAAGTCTTGTAAAGTAGCGGAAGCAAATAGTTTAACTCACACACATGAGTTCAAATACCAGTACCAGTTTGCTGATCACATCCAACAAAAGCATTCAGATGAGATAACAAGAGATCATGCCCATGATCTAGTCTTCGTCACCCGCCGGGTGGAGACAATACTTACAGAAGCCCTGATATAGACGGTCATCTGCAACAAGAGGGAATAAACCCTGAGTACGGGAATGTACTCAGCTAGACTTACCCGACATAAACCAAAAATAAATGACACCAAGGAGTATGCAAGGCTTTATCAGTGGATCTTGCTGGACAACCTTTTTGCATAAAAGCTTGAGTAACCATTAGCATTATTCACCTGTACTAGCATTGACTTTTAGCCATTACCTACCATCTATATTAGCACCTATACTAATCAACCATTTGATTTAGTTGCAAACAATAATAACCATATCAAGTATTTCATGGCTCATCATCATTCTCATCATCATTATTATCATCATTTAACCATATCTTTATATTTAGTGAATCTACGTTGCCGCTGCTCACTCAAGTTCTCACTATCCAGGAGAGACGGCGATTCGAATCGATTCCTATCCAGCTGAAGGGGTATTTCTAACACTCACCCAATCCACCTGATCAATGGTTTCCTCGGGTCACCTTTGGTACAACTCAGGAATCGCGATTCTGAGCAGCGCCGCACCCTCAGGGAGTCCACTCTGTCAGGTGGTCAATCTCACCTCGGACTTACGCCAATAGCTCCCCGCACATCCTTACTACCGCCAGGGTGCGCACTTTCACTTCCTAGACTTCTAGCCTGAATTGAGCTACTTGGCTTTGCGGTCGGAACGAGTTATCCGGCCAACTAAGTGATAGGCATGCGTTCAACATGACATGAGGACGTACAGTGAATCGGTCCTTAAACGACACAGACGGGGATAGATTCACACCCAAGACCTCCATGCCTTGTTGCTGCACTATCGTCATCCCGTCAGGTCTTTTTTCATTATTAACACATGGTTCTTTTTCATGATAGCAAATATAGCCAACCATGACCAGAGCTCATCCTACATCTCGCAGGTGATAGGAAATCACCCGACTTCTACCGGTCTAAGCATAGCTAAGCATCATTCGATCCTACACTTAATTAGGATTCATAGGATTTTATCTGGACAAGGTAAGGATATAATGCAACAATTGGTTCCAACCAATTCCTATACTTAATGCATCATCAACAATAAAAGATACTCAAGATATTTGTAAAAACATGGGAGACTTAGAATGCTCCGGGGCTTGCCTTTTAGGAAAGAGGATGGACGGTGGTCAGGGCACTCGGGTAACTCCTCCTCGGCGGCTGCTTCATCGGTTGCCTGCACCCCGGGCTCCTCCTCCTGGCTTGCTCCCTCTAACTCCAGAAGCGTCACTCCCTCCGGCACACCTATTGCGTGAATGCGCAAGATAAATATCATGGATGCACATGAACGAAGTTAGGGATGCTCGGGGAATGCACATGCTTACTGCAGTTTGCATATTCTAACTTAAGTTGTATTCAAATCACTTTAACTTACCAAGTTTATACAACCTAATGTATAATTACTCATCTTCAGTTAAAGACCTAGCACCTGTACCTAAGCATGTTCTCAAGTTAGGCTAGCACCTAAACAATCAACAAGAATATTGCAACAAAGCATACACACAAACATTTGTATTTCAGCAAAACAGGGACTAGACAGCGGTACAGTAAACTGACCATAACTGGAGATTTACAATTCCAAATGATATGTAACAAGATAATTTGGAAAGCTTATGAAATTGCCTACAATTCATTTTCAGACCTCAAGGCATGATTCGAACTTTTACCAGGTCAAATTCTTTAATCAACAGAAATCTGTCTTTCCAAGACAGAGAGCAAGCAAAACTGTGATCCAACTTTAAACGACTGTAACTCCTAAACTACTAGGCCAAATACCACTAATTTTAACAGGAGCTAGATACATAAGTTCTCTACAACTTTTGTATTCACCAATTTCCCAGCAAACCAAATTATTAGGGGGAACTTTGCAAAGTCCCCAGAACTGTCCAGAAGAACATAATGCAAGCAAAATAATTATTAACTTATGTTGCAAACACATAAATAGATAAAACCAACTTTACTACCTCATCACACATATCACAAGAACACCATAAAGTAAGGTGTTCATCACCAATTCATTTCTTTTAATACCTTTCTTAATTTAATTCATTATTTAAGAGGAATAATAAACCTATATGAAAACTACACCATTAAATCTACAAAAATTACAGTAGATACTACATTCCCTAAGTAGACTACCATAAAAATTTCACATCATTTGAGTAAGTATAACAGCCTACACAAAAATGATAAGGTATAATGGCTTAAAATGGCATAATTAGGAAACCTTAGTGAAAAGTGTCAAGCAACAGATTTCATATTTTTTCTAGCACCCTTAAGGTACTAAGATACTACCCACCAAGTTTCATGGTCATAGGATTCCTAGATAATTAACAAAAATTCACACAAGTATCAATCAATGATAAAAGAAAAATCTATAACTCAAAAACCCTACATGCAATGACTCTCAAATTTTAACCAGAGCTTCTACTAAGCAAGACTAGCTTACCCATAAAATTTCATAATTTTTGGATCACAGAAGCTCAAGATATAATTCAAACAAGTTTGCTTGCATTTGAACACACATTTCAAGTTCCTATTTAATTCATCCAAAATTTCTACATCATGTGCTCATATCATATTTTTCTTAAATACTAGACCTCACTGTGAGTCTAACAAAATTTGAATCACGCCATTTGGATCTACATATTTGGAGTTACAAAATTCACAAAACAGCATTCAAAACTGGAAATTTGAACTATCCTTTTGAACAAATAGTCACTGACGCGTGGGGCCCGCGTGTCAGCCGGACCCGCTTGTCAGTGAGACGAAAACAGGGGAGGACGCTCGCGACGGCGCGGCAGCGATGAAGCTCGCCGACGGTGACTTCTCCGGCGACGAGGAGGGTACCTCCGTGACCGTCATGACCCCCCGCATCGATTGACCTACTCATCCTAAGCTCTATCGACCTCTAGGTACGTCGGCCATGGCACACGGCGGCTCGGCCATGGCGCACGGCAGCGCTCTGGTGAACCCCGGCGCTAGGTACCCGGACGAGGTGCGCATCAGCTTCCAGTGACCAAGGCGGACCTACCTATGCTACTGCTAATGGTTGCGGTGAAGTGCTCGAGTGTAGCCATGTGATGTCACCAGCGGCGACCATGGCGCGACGGTGCGCGGCCGTGTTCCGGCTCGGCTAGACTGGCTTCGTCGGTAGCATCATCACTAGAGTAACTACACGTGCTAGAGAAGACGAAACAAAGGCTAGGGAAGAAGGAGCGGTGCGGTGATGCGCTGGCCACGACGAACTGCAACTCCGGCGAGGTATGGCCATGGCTACGGTGTCGGAAAACTGGCCAAGGGTCCTCACCTACAGCACGATTGGCTCAGCTAGAAGGTCGACGAGGTAGAGGAGGACACAGCGGAGCTGTTGTGGAGCTAGAGGTCGCATTTTTGCGGCGGCACGTGAGCTAGGCGACAGCAGAGCTCCTTGGCAGCAATGGCGGAGCGGGTGCGCTTCGGCTGCTGCTGCCGTGAGCGAAGGAGGGTGAATGAGAGTGAGCAGGGAGGGTAGAAGGACGTGGCTTCAAGCGGAGGACACCGGGCAGCGGCATCAGGTCGGCCACGGCACGTGGTGGCCACGCGGCGGCAGAGCTCTGCTGCTGGTCAGCATTGTAGCAGGTCAGAAACTTCGATTCAGTTACAATTTGTGCCGACTGACAGCGCAAGTTCATGACGATAAATCTCCTAATCCGTGATGATCCAGGTTAAGGTGTAGTTGACAAAGTTGTAGTACCAAGTGAGATCTTCAACTTTGCCAATTGGAGCTCGAGCTGGTTTGGCTTGGTTTGGTAGCTACAGGGCTGACAAGTCGAGTACATGAAACTGTTTTTCAGAGTTAACACTTAGAAAAATTTTGTCTCTGAAATCAGGGGTAACTTTCGTGTTGTAATCCAATTTTGAGCATGTTCTGCACATTTTCAAAGCTTGGCACCTTTACAACTTTTGTTCCTTATAAAATTTTCTACAACTTTACTTTAGGTTGCTCCGACATGCAAACACTCTAAGCTGTACTTTTTAAACAGTCAAACCAAAGAGCTCTAGGGGTCAACAGTAGTCAAACCATCACTTGAAAGCATAATTAGTCAATATGGTCAACATGAACATTGTTCCTAATGACATTATAAGTGTAGCTAAGTTGTTTAAGAGGATAATTAGCCACACCACACATTGATCACACCAAAATCAAGCATCACATGCATTGAAACAAGGAAAAACAAGTGAAATGTTACTTTTGTTTCAAAGCCATGTTTCATACGTTTTATGAGTTTGTTGCATAGTACTAACTAACCATGCTTCACTAAAGTGAGTTGCACATGTTGCACTTGAGTGTTGCACACTATTCATTTCCTAAAACAAACACACATGGAATGTAACAATATGTTGCAATGTTTCAAAAACATGTTTCATACAATCTAAACTCATGAATGGATGAATGATGCTCATGTTTATGAAATGCAAGTGCAAATGTGGAAGCCAAACACCTGGGGTGTTACAACCCTCCCCCCTTATAAAAATCTTGTCCCGAGATTTGAAAAGCGTACCATTTTGAATAAAAGGTAAGGTATACATCCATTAAATAATTTCCTCATTCCCACGTTGCATCGCTCTCACTACCCTGATTACTCCACATAACCTTGTCAAACTTGACCACACGGTTTCGGGTTACTCTCTTTGGTATCAATAACCCGCACCGGTCTTTCTTCATAGGATAGATCTGATGTTAACTTGTTATTTCTAAGTGCAACTCTTTCTTTGGGAACGCGGAGACATTTCTTCAATTGAGAGACATGAAAAATATTGAAGATAGCTCTTATCTCCAAAAGGTAGCTCTACCCTATAGGCTACCCTCCCACTCTTCTTTATGATCGAGTATGGGCCTACATATCTAGGTGCAAGCTTCCTCTTTACTTCGAACCGTTGCACACCTTTCATTGGTGATACCTTTAGATAAACTTGATCACCCATTCTAAACTCAATGGGCTTCCTTCTTCTATCTGCATAGCTTTGCAGTCTAGCCTAAGCGGCTTCCATATGTTTCTAGATCGCACAGACTTGTTGTTCAGCCTCTTCGACAAAATCAGTGTCACAGTAACTCCTTCCTCCTGATTCAACCCGGTTCAAAGGAGTCCTACTCTTGCGACCATACCACGCTTCGAACGAAGCCATCTGGACACTTTCTTGATAACTATTATTATAGGAAAAATTTCGCCAAGGGTAACTATTTATCCCATGATCTTTTGGAAGATATAACACAAGCTCTTAACATGTCTTCCAATATTTGATTCCCCCGCTCTGTCTGTCTGGAGGTTTGTGGATGATAAGCATAACTTCTGACTAAGTTGGTGCCTAACATCTTGTGCAAATGTTTCCAAAATGAGCAGTGAACTGAGGTCTTCTGTCAGATATAATGGTCCTAGAACACCATGGAGACATACTATCTGATTAAAATATAACTCAGCATAGTCATTTGGTCCATAGTCAGTTCTGACTGGTATGAAATGAGCAGACTTCGTTAAACGATCCACTATTACTCATATAAAATAAAATAAAAATTCTTTTGGGTAGGGGGAAACCCAACAATGAAATCCATACTAATCTCTTCCCATTTCCACACTGGTATAGACAATGGTTGAAGAAGTCCAACAGGTTTCAAGTTGCTTTGACTCTACAGCAATTGTCACACCTTGCAACATAAGCTACGATTTCTTTCTTCATCTTGGTCCACCAAAATCAAGGTTTCAAGTCTTGATACACTTTCCTATTTCTCGGGTGGATAGATAACTTAGATGAGTGAGCTTCCTCTAAATTTTGGTTTCTAAGCTCTTTCATCTTGCGCTTGATGTGGAACACACAGGGATCTGTCTTCTGTAGCTCAATAATTTGACTCTATAGAGTACAACTAACAATGATGTTGTGAAGGACTGCAGGATGTAGGAGATGTGACACATGGAAGTCACTTTCACTCCATGAGTGGCAATGAGATTTCCTGCCTAAGGCATCCCCGATGAAGTTTGCCTTGCCTGGATGAAACAACGGGCAGATGCTCGACATGTTCTTCTGCTGTCTCAGAATAAATCAAGATATCATCGATGAACACAACCACGAACTTTTCGAGTTCGGGCATGAACACCGAGTTCATCAAGTACATGAAGTAGGCAGGAGCATCGGTCAATCCAAAGGGACATGACTAACTACTCTTAAAGGCCATACCTAGTGTAAAAGGCTATCTTAAGTATGCCTCCTGGCCAAATCTTGATTTGATGGTAGCATGCCTTCAAACCAATCTTAGAGAACACATTTGCTTTAGACAACCGATCAAACAAAATATCAATGCGGGGCAATGGGTACTTGTTCTTGATTGTCATGGCATTGAGTGGACGATAATCCACAAACATGCACAGCGACGTGTCCTTCCTTTTCACGAATATGGCTAGACAACCCCACAGTGATGAACTAGGACGAATGAGGCCCTTCTCTAAAAGTTCATATGCACCAGGTGACCCACTGTAGGACATAATATTCTGGCCTATTTATTGTCCGAGTGATAACTTGTCCAACTTTTAATTATGATGTAGCCTTCTGATCCAACGGGGATGACATAAGTTGCTCACTAGGTGATCGATGTCATTACAGGGATAGGCACGTAGAGTCACTTGTCTACCATCTCTTGTAGTCTGCTAAGTTCATGTTAGTAACATGTTCTTCAAAGGTTATCCTCTTTGCAATCTCCGAAGGAAACTCTACCATGTTAGGTCAGATATAAGTATCCTTAGAGTAGAGATGGAGAGATAATCAAGGAAAAGTTCACGTGAAGATAACACATCGGTGTAGTTCGGTAAGGGATCATAACTAGAAACCTTGATACCAGCGCGTGCCGAGCAGCACAACCTTGTGTCGCGCGCCATAGGAGGCTCTCGGTTTCATCGCGGCACCGTAGTTGCTACTCATAACACCATTACTGATCACACACCCAAAGTGAAATTTCAAGTGCAAAGATTAGGTCGTAAGAACAAGCACTATGCAAAGGAGGAATAGCAAGTAAAGGTAGTCACAAGGTTAGGAGTCATAAGTAGATGATCTGAAGATCAGAACACAACGCAAGAGAACATAGCCTAATTGTCAAAGACAACTAAGTAGGGGACTCTTGCATTATTTCCATACACGCCTTGTATCCACCCAGGTGATTACCAGGTAAAAATTGACAAGAGATTTGGTCTCACAGAGCAGCAACATGAGATCAAGACTGATAAACACCCAGAGATTACATCCAAGCCATAGGGGTTCCAAACTGACATCACGGATCACATAGGGTTCGATATTATATCCCAACGATTAACTTATTACAAGCTACTCGTTCATGCATGAGGATCAACAAAAGACTAGCTCTAGCGCATTAGCTAAGTAGTAAGCTAACTACGCATCATCCTCGGAGTCAGTGTCGAAGATCTCTCCTCCATCTTCATCACTAGCAGGTTCTAGCTCCTCATCTTCCTCCTCTCCAGGTGGAACGTCCTCAGGTCCATTAATCTCAATGTCATCATCATCTTCAGCCATGATGACACCAGAGCCCATCTCATCCTCATCGTCAGGGGGCAGGAGAGGGTGAAGCTGATTGTGTAACAGGTGAACCTCCTCATGGAGATGGTCATTGTACTCTTCTGCAGCTGCCAATTGCTGCTCCAGCTCAACTTGTCACGCTCTCAACGCATTCTCTTCGTTCCAGGCTTCATTCCGCTAGTTCAGCACGTGAATCAACATGCGCTCACAGTTGCGGTGAGCAACCGTCAACCTCTGAACCTCTAGGGTCTCTTGATCCCGTTCCTGCGTTACTTGCTCCAAACGCTGCTGAGTCGCACTCCTCTCAGCAGTCACCCACGCTAGCTCTACCCTCAGCCTTTCCTCCCCAGTAGGCTCTAGACGGGGCTCACGAGGAGCTAACTGGTGACGAGGCGCCCTGCCTCCGATGGACTTGCGAGCGGTGAGTTTCGTGCGCGCCATCTGTAGCAAAAAGTTGCAACGTAAGGGGAGAATCATTTAAGGGATACGAAATTTAATTAGTCGAGGCCATCAAATTTTTAAAGGAGGGAGTAATGCAAAAAAAATGCCATGTATGCTCGAACATGATGCATGCACGATCCGTACGTCCTCACAAACCTAGAAAAATTTAAGGCTAGCGAAATATACGGTGGCATACATACGTTCTCTCATATACGGTAGCTAGTCGATCTACAATGATACGTTGTTAGTGTACCTGCAGCAAATTTCATTTTAGCCCAATAATTTCCCAAAAAGGCATGTAAAGTAAGCAGTAAACTAAATAATTTCGTACATACATCCCCCGATGTATATACTCTAGTATCACAGCTACCCGACAGAGATACCCACACTTAAGTACTCTCATAGATACATGATCGAACATGTAAGTATGCGAGCAACCACAACTACTCTCCCCTAGACCGACGGTTGGACGGTCATGCTCTCACAACTCCCACTTACCTGGGCGTAGAGGCAATTGATCCATACATTACCATTCAAGCGAATGGCACCCATGCAATAGCACGCCACATGGACAACAAAAATAGAAACAATCATTTCCCCCCAAGTTAGTAATTATATAAGCCACCTAAAAGTCCTTAGGTGGGCTACAAGGGATATGATCACCGACACGCTATAATATGAAACTTTAGATTTTTGAACACTTATATACAACTATAAGTTGGAAAACCCCATTTTCGCAACAAAAGCTTTTGTTTTTAAATACATGTATGACATGTTTAGTGTTGAATCTAGCTCTGATGCCAGCTGTCACAGAACCGACCAATTTATAAGAGCACAAGTACAAAAACAATCGCCGAAACGATCAAATTCTCGCACTTGAGCCCATATAAACCCGGTAGTCAACTGAAACCACGAAGGATTTCAAACCAACTTGCATACAACCAAGATCACAGTAATTCAACATAACATCTCACATGTTACAATATTTCATAAATAGTTTGCAGATAGATTACAACCCATCAGAGTCATTGTTATTACAAACCAAGTCTTGTAAAGTAGCAGAAGCAAATAGTTTAACTCACACACATGAGTTCAAATACCAGTACCAGTTTGCCGATCACATCCAACAAAAGCATTCAGATGAGATAACAAGAGATCATGCCCATGATCTAGTCTTCGTCACCCGCCGGGTGGAGACAATACTTACAGAAGCCCTGATATAGAAGGTCATCTGCAACAAGAGGGAATAAACCCTGAGTACGGGAATGTACTCAGCTAGACTTACCCGACATAAACCAAAAATAAATGACACCAAGGAGTATGCAAGGCTTTATCAGTGGATCTTGCTGGACAACCTTTTTGCATAAAAACTTGAGTAACCATTAGCATTATTCACCTGTACTAGCATTGACTTTTAGCCATTACCTACCATCTATATTAGCACCTATACTAATCAACCATTTGATTTAGTTGCAAACAATAATAACCATATCAGGTATTTCATGGCTCATCATCATTCTCATCATCATTATTATCATCATTTAACCATATCTTTATATTTAGTGAATCTACGTTGCCGCTGCTCACTCAAGTTCTCATACATCTGATAGCTTTCTTAGGACATAGACTGCCCTCACAGACCGAGCACGCTTAACCTTGGAGTTCTTAAGAGATGGGCTTCTAGAAAACAAGTTGCAACTTGTTGGTACGAGTATCCTATTAATCCTATTAAGACCTGAGCCGGGGTGTTACATCTGTAACGTCTCGCCTCCTCGAGGCCAGGCCCGCTTACATCTGATATCTTTCCTAGGACATAGACTGCCCTCACAGATCAACACCAGTCTTTTCTACGCACTTTGTCCTCACTCATGCGCCCTCGGGAAGAACTTCTCGGTCGGTCACCCATCGCTCCAGGCCAAGTACGCTTAACCTTAGAGTTCTTAAGAGATGGGCTTTCAGAAAAGAAGTTGCAACTTGTTGGTACGAGTATCCTATTAATCATATTAAGCCCTGAGCCGGGGTGTTACATCCTCACCCCCTTAGGAGATCGACGTCCTCGTCGGTCAACCCCAGGCCAGGAACGTCCCCTCTTGGCCACGTCCGTGTGTCTAGTGCCAGCGCATGTGCCATGCTGGGTGACCACTCTGGGTCCACACCAGCCATGCGCACCATGCATGCGCAACTGACACACGCACCCGTGAAACCGCAAGGGTCGGCTCTGATACCATTCTGTAACGTCCCGCCTCCTCGAGGCCAGGCCCACTTACATTTGATAGCTTTCCTAGGACATAGACTGCCCTCACAGACCAACACCAGTCTTTTATGCGCACTTTGTCCTCACTCATGCGCCCCCGGGAAGAACTTCCCGGTCGGTCACCCATCGCTCCAGGCCAAGCACGCTTAACCTTGGAGTTCTTAAGAGATGGGCTTCCAGAAAAGAAGTTACAACTTATTGGTACGAGTATCCTATTAATCCTATTAAGCCCTGAGCCGGGGTGTTACAATTATCACCAAAATCCACATTAGAGCTTGATTACACTTACAAACATGACCGTAGAATCGCATATTAGTGAGCAGTGGAGAAAATCCCCTCGACTCTCTCCTTCCTCTCCCTCTCATCACCGCCTCCACCTAATCAAGCTCCGCCCACGCCTCTCCTTGCTCGTGCCCCGCCTTTGCCTCATACGGGCACCGGAGCCAGAGCAGGACACGAGTCTGACGGATCTGTCGGCAGACCCACCTCTACCTCCTCGCTCAGGCACTGCAACCTGAGCCCGATGGATCCCTCGCCTTCTCCTCTAGCAGCGACAAGGACAAGTGATGCTTACAAGGCGGAGATGCCTCTTTCTCTGGCGACGGCGGTAGGGCTAGTGGCTCCTAAGAACAAGGTGTCCACCATCGAACAAAAGGGAGTTTGTCTTGCTGTGGTAGTTGTCGAACCGCTCCATGAGTAGGCCTGTTGCTAACTAGCGGACTACCTCCTCTTCCTCGTCGAGCCCCTTCTCATCCTCCTCATTCTCGGCGGAGCTCGAGCATGTCCATGAGTTCTCCCTTATAATTTAGCACACCAAACGCTAAGATTTTTCTCCTTGTGATTCTTATAAAACTTTGTTGTGGAAGAAAACTTTATTTTCAAAACAAGGTTGAGAAAAGTTATCCTAAACAGGGCTTTATCACTCTTCCAGGTAGGTAGGAGATGACTATGGAAGGGCATTTTTATAAAGTTTTATTGTAGTGAATAGCACCCGAAGGGGTATGGACCTGTCGCTCATAAGTTTGAACTAGAGTTTGATTTTGAGTGTTTTGGACCTAAATGGCACGGGACCACAAGTTCAAGAGTCGCTAGCACATTTAACTCTATCTATTCGATAAAAATAAATTATATAAAAAACAACCAAAGCGAACTACATGTATATCAAAACATCACTTAGGGCCTGTTTGGAACGAAGAATCCAAAACATAGGAATAGGAAAAACCGCAAGAATAAGGTATGATGAAAAGTGAAAAACTACGGGATTTCAAAACACAGGAATATAAAATTTAGGCTGTTTGAAACACAGGAATTTATAACGTAGGAATAAAGTGCGTGGTTCAAGTACAAACCTACAGCAACGTCAGAAAAAAGCTAGATTATGGTCGATGGCACACACACGACAGCGATAAAGTGCGTGCAGCTGCCTCGGTCTTCGTGAAGGAACAAAAACCACTAGGTTTGGATGGATGTTTTATTTCCTACGTTTTGTGCATCGACTATTCCCTTTCCTGTGGAATGGAACTCTGTATTCCTTCAATCCGAACACTCCTATTCAATTCCTTTCCTATGGATTGTGTTCCTTCAAAATTCCCGTGAAAATCCTTCAATCCAAACAGGCCTTTATTTGATAGGTATAGTAAATAACTTAACAACGTCTTTTATATAAAATCGAAGGCTATTACACTATATATGTGACAGTAACGACGCTTTAAAGACGGGCCTCCATGGGTGGTGGTAGGTGAATTGGGCCCCGTTCGGCTTGCTAAAACTTGGCTGAAACTGGCTGAAAACACTGTTCTGACTGAATTGCTGTGAGAGAAAAACACTGTTCCCGCTGAAAAAACAAGCCAGTTTCTGGATAAGTCGAACGGGGCCTTGGCTTGCTTTTTCAGCCATCACCACATAAAAACAGTTTTCCTCTCTTCTCTGATTGAGATGTGCGCTGCGTCGCGACTCTGCATCTAGCCTGGTGCCTCACCAAATTCGAAATGGAACCCTAGACCCCACCGACTTCTTTTTTTTTAAGAAAAATTGGTTCTATAGCCCTTAAAGAACGTTGTTTTCAGAAAATACCAGTGAAAGATTGTCGTCACGTAGAATACCACCGAAATTTCTAACCGTCACCTGGAAATATCATTCGGTCACAGTCCAAGCTAATGCCGTGCCCGTGCCGTGAAAAAGTATTCCATCCTTACCCCGTTGAACAAGCTGCCGCAGGGCCAGTCCCCCGTGGGCTGCGGTGCGACACGCTGTGAAGCAGGTGGTGGTGTTTGCTTGCCCTGTTGCCCACACCCATGCTGTCCACCGGTTCCGCCGCGAAGAGGGCGACGAGCTTGCCCTTGGCTTTGCCGAGCGCCACCGCGAACGCCACCCTTGCCGGCTTGCCGCAGTGTGCGTGGCCGAAGACGCACACCTTGGTTAGGTCTGCGTGGACGCCGAGTGTCAGAGTAGATGGAAGCCCACGTTGGTCATCCACTGAACCAGCTGAGTTGAGGCAACACGCTGCTCGATGTTGTCTGGCTTGGAATGGTGTATTGGTGTACAGCTGCTCGATCGACGAGCATACAGTAGACGAAACATGAAGCTGGGGTAATTAAATTGAACTCGTGGACATGAAGTGCTGCTAATATTAATTATTTCCTGTGACCCGAAGCCATGGGTGGCAACACGCTGCTGGAAGCCTGGAACGGCTAGGAGTAGGAGTTGGTGGCGAGGTTAGCCGTGAAGGAACAGGAGCAACGGGTACTCTCCCTAGCCTCGAGCGGCTTGGCAACGAGAAGCGGCTTCAGCAGCAGGCTGCCCGCATCTGCCGGCGATGAGGACCTTGTGCAGCGCACCTCCATGGTGGCGTGCCATTGCCAGTTGGCCTGGTCGAGCCGGGTAAGGATGACGCCGTGACCCCCTGATCGAACACGCCTCAGGAGTCGGAGTCTCGGACCCCATACGCACCAAGACCACGCGCATCGCGAACGCGAGGTTCATGCCTCATCGATCAGAGCAGCTCGTAAGACAGACTATGGCGTCGCGACGCGCTTTCTTGATGGAGCACGAGGCTTGACGTAATGCTATTTTCAGGTAACGGTTACACATTTCGGTGGTATCTTACGTGACGTGGATTTTAAGTGGTATTTTCCAAAAACGACGTTGATTGACTGTCGTAGAACCAATTTTCCCATTTTTTTATCGTCAGGATCACTGATCAACCGCCACACGGGATCTTTCACCGCCTACGCGTACCGGCGTACCGGGGACAGTGCCGCACTCTCTCCCTGACAGCCCTGGACGCATGAGGTTGTCCCCACATCACAGTGGTGTACCACCAGCGATGTGCCCATTGCTCGTGCTGTTTGTGGGGGCGCGGCGCGTGACGGCGTGAGTTTCTCGTTGAGATTCGCCGTGGCGGAGGCTGGCAGAGCCGCCTTTCGCCGTCGCGGCCTCCTGCTCCTCCTCGTCTGCCACCGGCTTCCAAGTCCCAGCGCGCAGGGGCCGACGGCGACGGGAGGGGAGAGGCGGCATTGGTAATCCGGGGGAGGCTGTGGAGCGGAGGGCAGAGAGGGGCTGCGCCGAGCCACGCCGTCCGGGGTCTACGGGTCGGTCGCCGCAGCTTCCGGCCACGCCGAGGCCGAGGAAACGAGAGGGATATCCCCCGGAGCCCCTTCGCGAAGGTTCCGGAATGGCGGTAAGACTTTCCTTTCTGTCCCCTTCCATGTATTGTGAAGGGATGATCTCTCGCGCCATGAATTCTTGATACTAATAGTCTGGTCCGCTGCTACGGTGATTCCGCGCGTTAGATTGGGTCCCTGATGTCGCGAGGTTGGGTTTTTTTTTTCTCCCTTTCTGCTGCTCAACGCTAGGGTTTTCTTAACACTGGATCGAGTTAGAACCTGCATTTTTTTATGCTATTTCGGGATGGATGGTGGTTTGATCCTATTGTTGGTCGAGGTGCCTGATGCTTTGTTCTTAATTCGTGTCACAGCACTGGGTTAGGGAGAGTGATGGCAGTGACAGCTTCGAATGGGATAGCGATGGCAATGGGGAGGAGGCAGCGAGCTTCAACGCTGCTGGTGCCAGTTCATCAGCAATGACATCAACGAACACTGATGCTCCAGGCCCATCGACACGGGTAAGCCAGCTAACTGATCCATGCATATGCAACAATGTGTGAACTCAGCAGCTAGTTGTTCGTTGGATATATATGGTAGTCATTGTGAACAGAAACAGGATCATGATTAGTGTATAGCGACACGAACACTCTCAATGTTACTGTTACCTTGTTCCTAGTGGCTACGATTGTAATTTCTGTTTGTTTGTGCCGCTGATTTGAAGGTTGCTAATGGCAATGGGAAGGCTGGGCCATCTGCCGCTTTGGTTCAGAAGTATATGGACATGGGTTTTGCAGAAGAGATTGTTCTGAAGGCCATGAAGGACAATGGTACTTAGCTAATAACCCATATCTTCTCATTTACTTAGATTCTAGGTGATTTTATATACTCTATCTGACAGTTGCTTTTTCTTTCAGGGGATAATGGAGCAGATTCATTAATTGAGCTTCTTCTTACTTACCAGGTATTCATTTGTGTTCCTACTTCTATTAGTTATTCTTTGATGATGTTGTCGCATGGTGTCAAAGAGGATTTGTATCTACGAAGTGATGCCAAATGCAGGAACTAGGCAATGATCTCAAAGTGGATAATGGCTTTGCTTCTGGTTGTGTCCCCCAAACTGTTGACGATAGTGATGATGATGACATTCTAGAAAACTGGGATGATGAGGATGCTGGTGGTAGAAGCACAAGGGTTGCTAGCTCTTTTGATGATTCTGGAGACGAGGTATTTTGATGCGCCCCCTTGGTGACTGTATGCATTTACTTTATTTTTTTGAGAAACCTGCTATGTATTTAGTTTGTTTCAATCACATTTACTTCTGCATTAAACTTGTTTAATGTTAATCCATTAAGTAGACTACTTATCCTGAAGACCATAAGGTTCCTTACTTTTACTTGCACTTGTTCCTTTTGTTTTCAAACAGCTGTTAGCTACATAGCTGTACTAGAAAGCCAATCTACTTTGTTTTTCCGTTATATTTGGGGACAACTGGGTTCTTTTAGGCAAAACAACATGTTCCCATAAAACCAAAATCCTTAATTTTTTAAGAAAATCGTATTGGTAAGACGGTAAGCAAGATAGTTGTGTCAATCATAAACTTGAAACTATTGCGTTTCATCTTATGCGTATGACTAGAACTCTCGTGTTGGTGATATTCTTGAACAAGACACCACCATGGACTAACAAATGAAATTCCAAAATTGTGGGTGGTTCGTTAATGATGAATTTCTTATTTTGTATCTGACATTCATTTCTTTTTACTTAAGTTTGCTGTAGCCCCTCCTCCCTGTAATAGCATTCTCTTCTACTGTTTTAATTCACAAAAAAAACTTTAGTTATGGGTTATAATCTACTTCCTTTTTTATACTCATGCAAATCAATCACTGATCCTGAGAATTGGAGGCTCTGTAGTGCAACAACATTCCTGTTCAACTCTAACATTGAACTTGCATTGCGCTTTCTGGTGTTTGGCATGTGACTTCATGTAGCTGAGAGTTGATTGAATTGTTTTCCTAAAATTGTCCATAGTTATGAATTATGATACTTCCCATTTTTATACACATTACAAGAATTGTTGTTTTTGTCCTTTGGTTGCAACGCTAGTTTATGTAGCTTGTCAACTGTATTCTAAGTGCTTTCTTGTGCTTTCTACACAGGATTTCTTACATGAGATATCACAGACGGATGAGAAAGTTGATTCCTTAGTTAAAATGGGGTTTCCTGAAGACGAGGCTGCACTGGCTATTACTAGATGCGGTGTGCTCTCTGAGCCTTTGTTCCATGCTCCTCTGTTTGCCTTAGATTCCTCAGCAAAATAAACATCAATTTCCAACCTTGAAAGTAGGATATGCTCTCATATAGAATAAGTTAGTTGAATAATAATGTTGTCATGTTTAATTATATGTCAAACTTTCTATTGGTTTATCTCCGGATTTTGATAATTTTCCTCAAATGCAGTAAGTTGGAACTCATAAATTGTCTGCAACCTTGAACTGAGATAACCTAGAATGGTTGATTCTTTCTAAGCTTGATTTACTGTTTGCATCAAGTCTGGGTATCAAAGCAGGCAACCAACAATTTATTATTCTTTTGGGGTCAGAATATTTTAATTGCATTTGCTGTCAAATAAAACTGTTTTTGCAACGTGTACCACTCAGATTCTGTCCTTGTCCCTGTTTTATTTTAACTTATCTTCAGAGTTTATTATTTGAACTTGTCAAAGTATGCTCCAAATGCCCCTGTTCACTGATCATGCACCTTACGCCATCTACTGTCGTCTGTGGTTTAAAATTACTCAGGGCAGGATGCATCTATTTCTGTTCTGGTGGATTCAATATATGCTTCACAGACTGCAGGAGATGGTTACTGTGGCAATTTGTCTGACTATGAGGTTTGTCTTAGGTGAACTGTCCATACAAGTCTGCAATAAGATTTAGTTCTAATTTAATGGTCTGATAATGGAACTGTGTTTGCAATACTGCAGGATAATTCCTATGGAGGGAGAAACAAAGGAAGGTTCATGGATGGGAACAAAAAAAAGAGAAAGACATATGGTGGTCAAGCACAGGGAAGTAGAGGCCCATTAGATGGTAGCTCTAATGAACCCATGTCTCTCCCACATCCAATGGTTGGATTTAACTTGCCAGACCAGTGGACAAGACCAGTGGACAGATCGCTGCCTTCACAAGCTATGGGTCCACCATACTTCTACTACGAGAATGTTGCTCTTGCTCCAAAAGGTGTCTGGACTACCATATCAAGATTCTTGTATGATATTCAGCCGGAGTTTGTGGACTCGAAGTACTTCTGTGCTGCTGCCAGGAAAAGAGGTTATATACACAATCTGCCACTTGAGAACAGGTCACCTCTCCTCCCCATACCTCCAAAGACAATATCCGAAGCATTTCCTCATACCAGGAGGTGGTGGCCATCATGGGACCCAAGACGACAGTTCAATTGCCTCCAGACTTGTATGTCTAGTGCAAAACTGTTAGAGAGGATACGTGTAACCCTTACAAACAGTTCAGATCCACCTCCTCCAAGAGTTCAAAAGTTTGTGTTGGAGGAGTGTAGGAAATGGAATCTCGCTTGGGTTGGCTTAAACAAGGTTGCTCCTTTAGAGCCTGATGAGATGGAGTTTCTACTCGGCTTTCCGAAGGATCACACCAGAGGTATCAGCAGGACAGAGAGGTATCGATCTCTAGGAAATTCATTTCAAGTTGATACTGTTGCTTACCATCTCTCAGTCCTCAAGGATATGTACCCACAAGGCATGAATGTACTGTCTTTATTCTCTGGTATTGGAGGAGCAGAGGTAGCTCTCCACAGGCTTGGTATACGCATGAAGACAGTTATTTCAGTAGAGAAGTCTGAGGTCAATAGGACGATTCTGAAGAGTTGGTGGAGTTAGACGCAGACTGGTCTTCTGATTGAGATTAGTGATGTGCAGACACTGACATCTGAGAGGATCGAGGCTTATGTTAGAAGAATCGGCGGCTTTGATCTTGTGATTGGTGGAAGTCCCTGTAACAATCTTGCTGGGAGCAACCGTCACCACAGAGATGGTTTGGAGGGCGAACATTCTTCATTATTCTACCACTATGTTAGGATCTTAGACTCCGTCAAGTCCATCATGGAGCGTTTGTAGCTTTTAGAATCTTTATTGTTTTGGTTCTTGAATTGTAGCATCTTTTCTTGTGATCAAACTTGTGAATGATTTGAAGGTTGACTGGTGTGATTCTCATGTCACTCTAATTTGGGCTACTTTTAGTTTAATCTCCTTTGGTGATCAATGCAAATTAATGTTGGTGCAATTCTGTGTCACTGTTTGGTGATTAATGCAAATTGATGTTGGTGCAGTTGTGTGGCACTGGCAGTTCTGATGCTTTCCCTTTTTAAGTTTGTATTTCTCAATGAGAGATCTAGTATCAGATGAGAGGGATACTCTGTCTCATTAGGTTAGGCTTATATACACTTCAGCTGCAGAATCAGTTAATAAGTATAAACTTCAATTTGGTATTTGTGATATATTGGATGCAGGCCACATAGAGGACCCCAACAGGGAGAATTTCACACATGCTGTCTTCGCGTTTTCAGCAGAAAGAAGACCTCACAAAGTTCCAGAGTAGTGCATACTATTCAAAAATTGTTGATGAGCACGTAAAACCTGTTTCCTATGTATGCCTCAGCATGTAATCTTCTTTCCAGTTCTTACACCATACTGATTCTCTATGCTCATAACACTGTGATAGACACTGTTTGGATAACTTACAGGGCTCGGTTTCTGTAGATTTCGAGTCCGAGGTGGAAGATGACATTATACCTATCTTTCGTAGGGGAGAGGTAACTCAAGCTACCTTTTCCTGGCGTAAATCGACACCATTCTTTAGGTATGTAAAAAATGTCCCAATGCCATTTTTGCACTAAAACCGAAATGTTGTTTCCTGTGGCAGGATTTTAACTACGGTGTTGAGTTCATGCTGCTGATATCTTTCTTTTAAGACTGCATCCGGAGAGGCAACGGAGGATGCATTAGCTTCTCTTCAGAAGTTGATCAGCCAATGCAGTTCTTTTACTGTGCAGGCAGCCTGCAGTAAGACAACATGATATCCTTATGGTTCTTCGGTCACATTGCCACTGCGACTGCGATTCTGTACACGATTGCTAAGGCTGAAGATATATAACCTATTTATCCTGTTCCACATAGATCGTCATTAACATGTACATTTTTTGTTACAAGCACTTTTTCCAAAATCTCATGGAACTGCTTCTAATGTTATATACTTTTATTTTGTATCAGGCTGCTGTTTGGATCATCCGGATAGCGGATACAGTCATGCTGCACTAATCCGTTTCCCATCATGTTAGTGAGCTATAAGTTCTCTCGCATCCTATGCATGTCAGAATCTCTGTGTATAAGTTAGCAGCATGTTAGAGCTATGGTTGCTTGCTCAATTTATTGTATCACGCAGTTGACGACTTGAAGCTGTTCAGGGAGAGCATGGAGTACAAGGATGTAAGAATTCTGCTCACACGGATTTCAATTTGAGTTGCCTGCCTGGATCTGCATACCACATTCTACTAACCCAAAGTAAATTAAAACTAGAAAAATACAAGATAGAGGCTTACATACAGAATATGATGGTGCAAATGCAGGGTTGGATTCCAACTCTGAACTGAAGCAGGATGTGTTTGGTCTGTGAGTTGCAGATGTGGGCATCGAAGTTCCACCTGGTGGTCGTGGAGATCCTCCACCTGCATTTCACCGTTGACCCCGTGGGGAACCAGCTGATCTAGACCGAGCAAGCGATGACTGGCATTCTGCCCTGACTACTCTGAATTTGCTACTTTGCTACGTGCCTACGTGGTCGGGGTTGTTTGAGCCGCTGCAGCCTGCAAGCCTCAATGGGATCTCCAAGTTGGACAAGAAAAAACAGATGAACGCCGATAACCTCACTTGGAACAGATGTCATCAGGCATGTGCAGTGGTAGTTCGGTACAGAGTTCAGGACAACAAACAGTAATCTGACTGAGATGCAACAAACAGTAATCTGACGGTGGGTGTGACTCGGTGGAATGGACCACAGGACCAGGTAAGCTGCTCGTCACCATCCTGATTCCTTTCCACAAAGGAGAACTCGTCCAAACGCATAGATTTCGATCCAAGACGTCCTCCCAAGCCGGTTTTGTCACTGGTCGGTGCCCATGCCCATGCTAGCTCTCTGACTGTGTAGTTGGAGTATTTCTGTGTCGCTTTACTATTAACTAACGTCGCCAGAAATGGAAGAAAATCAACCACGCTAGCTAGAATAGAATGACCGGTCGACGGTGAGGTGTCGTGTTGAGGGATCGGCAGCGTCTGCTCCTCGGTTTCACTTTCACTTTCACCACGACACCACCCCGTCCCGTCGTTCACGTTCACGCGCGGTGACAAGGATTTCACCGCGGTAGACGTCGGGCGGGCGGGCGGGTGGATCCGGCAACGAAATCAGAGGAGGGTCCCACGTGTGGCGTTCAGGCGTTTGTTTGCCATTGTAGTAGTCGGTCTGCCGTCCAAAGGCGGTTCAGCAGGGCAAGCCACACGGGCGCCCAGGATTTCCAGATGGGTGTGGCGCTCTCAAATCTGATCGAAACTTGAACTTCCTGTGTTACCGGAGCGCACCGAGTAGATCAGAGAAGAAAGCCGGCGCCATATATATGATGATGTTTCCAGATCTTGATGGAACTGTCTTAGTACTAATAATTATTAGAACTATATAATGTATTTACAAGTTTACTTCTACCTCTGCTTGGTGTTGCAGGGCGGCACCTACGGTACCTTTCTATGTTCATTAAAAGGTGCAGTAGTAAACCTCCTGGTTGCCTCTTTGGTGTGTGTTGATCATCTACATAATATCAATAAAGGCGTGCTTAATCGCAAAAAAAAGGGTGTGTTTGGATGAGACCCTGATAGGTTGGAACCAGGAACCTCGGCCAGCGGACCTCAGGAGTCCATAATCGGGCGCCTAGGAATGATGCCTGCGCCAGGTATGTTTTGTCTCGGCCGTCAATCGGAACACAACCTAATAGCATGTAGCGCAGCAGCAAGCAACAACATAAGTGATCAAAAACAGACGCAACCAGCCTCAGAGCCAGATGCAATGATAATAGCATGTTGCCTCATCATGATTTATGATTTTTAGGACAAATCAGTTCTTAATAAAAACCTATGTACCTTTATTTATTGAATGGTAAACCATGCTAATGAAAAATATGCCCTTTATTACAAGGAACATATAGAGACATGCATACCTGATATGGGCCAAATCTATATTTGTCGAGCTAAAACATCAAGTTCTGTGGGACATTTTTTTTAAATCCTAGAACATCAAGTTTTCTGGTACGAAGGGAGTATCTTAACCAATTGCCTAGGGAAAAAAATTCAGCTATAGGGTATTATAGCCAAAACTATAGTTCCCCAACGAAGTTACCAAAATTGTCCTGACCAAATCTAGTCCTACATCCAAAGAGCTAGAACATGCTCATATCGCATATTGATTGATACGAAGCGAATTGTTAGGATGGTTCTCTCAAGGTTTTACCGAGAAGGGTAAATATCACACTTTATGTGGTAAAGGATGGCTAAGTTTGCGAGCAAACCAACAAATGATATCTATCGTACATACTTGATGATGAACAACTAGTTTCTAAACAAACTAGCAAAGGAACCGTCAAAACTCTCGGATGGGAGGTACCCAGTTAGGGTAGGTGAATGGGCAAGTCTAGGGCACCACCTCTGATCATTAGATCAAGATATGAACAACATGCACGATTTGGAAAAGTAGGGAACAAGTGAAAACATGATGAGAAGTAATAGAGTAGAATGATTTGTTCCATTTGATGTCCTTCAATCGACATGAGCCTTTATATATTTATATGTTGGGAAGGTCTTGTCTTGTTAGAAGTCAACAAATTCAGTGCCAAATACAACTCCTAACTTGAATTTTGACCAAACTGGAATGTACGGTCCTCTCAATCGTCTCCAGCTGGCCACAACTTCTCCATTTGAACTATAAATTGGAAATTTCACATATAAATTTTGATCTTCTCAACAAGAGCTACGCAATAGTGAAGTCCATTATGCAAGTTGACACTTTTACCAAAGCCATCCTAGACGATTTTGGGAAATCAACCAGGCTAGTTTGCCAAGAATTCCTAGAGTTTTCCAATTTTGGTCAATAAAGACATTATTTTTGGCGAAAGGGCCTCTAGCGTAGTGGTTAGAGCACCTGAGTAGCATCCAGCAGGCCTGGGTTTGACTCCCCGTGCGAGCGAATTAAACGGGCCTAGAACAAAAATTATTAAAAAAACAGGTTGGGGTTTCCCTTGCTAACTTCGGTAAAAAAAATAGACATTATTTTTAAAACTTTATTTACTTATTAGCAATACGCTAAATTTTTATTTAGGTGTTTTCCAACATATGAAGATGAAAGTACTATTATCTCTAATTTTCATTACTGAATTTAGCAATTTACTCATTATAATTTATATGGATTATTTGTCTAGGTTGCTTTCCTTTGCCCCTGAGAGTTAAGATACGAATTTTAACTTTATGTACTTGTAGTAATATATTAGCTTTTTATATTGGTGTTTTCTCAAACATATGAGAATAAAATTTTTAGTGTTGAACCATCTACTAATTATAATTTATGTGAGCTATTTATTTAAGTATTTTTACCTTCTTAATTCTTTTGGAAACTGAACTATATTTTTTCAGAATTTTTATTTAAAAACTTAATCATTGTTTTGCATGGCCTCTTCATTTAAGATTTTTTCTTTATAAATCCTATGAAAATCGACTTTCTATTTTTCTAAATTTATTATTTATTAGTTGTATCAAGCGTAAACTCTTTATTTAATCTAAACCGTTAGATCGTAAAATCTTACAATATAGGTTCCTTTTTCGATTAATGTGGTAATTAGATCCTCGTAGCAGACGTGGTGACTCTTTCGTTGGAGACTAAACTATTAATTTTTAGAGTGTTTATTCAAAATTTGCCTTTACTAATTGTATTTACATGGACTCTTAATTGCAGTTTTTTTCTTTGCAACTCGTATGAAATTAAATTGCTATTTTTAATTATTTTTAGAATTTACTATTTATTACTAATTATATTAGCTATAGACTTTTTTGTTTAATCTAAGCCTATATCAAGTTAAAATCTGAGGGTGCAGATTCTTTTTGTTTTTTTTCAATTAATGTGGTAATTTCTGGATCCTCTCGTGAACATCGTCCCTCTCTTGTTTTAATACCATTGTATAAACCTAATGGGCTTGCTAAGGATGGGTCAACTTCTTCCCACCATAAAAAGTTTTTGGGCTAGTCCAACTGATGTCCAGATGGCATGACCGGACGACTAATCATGATTATTAGTCGGTTGACTAGTTTTCTAGTTAAGGTGTATCAAGGGGCTTTTATCGAGTCCAAGAGGATACCTCGAGGATCCCGATTCCCGCAATCTCAGAAGTGAGAAGAAGAAGAAGAATAGGCGTGGCAAGACAATAACCGTTAGGCGCAACTTCCCCGTACGTATCAAAAGTCGTATATGCTATTATATTGTGCATGCTCTCTATATGTTCTAATAGATTGTGTTATCGTGCAGTGCTCCAAACAACCTCCAAGGACACTATTATGTGGATATTATGTTTGCGAGTACCTTAGAGCTAGCGTGCGGCAAATTCAGCATCAGTTACAAGGAGCTCAAGAAATCACAAGACTAGTGGCAAAAGGAACGAAGGGGTGGTCACCGACAAGAAAATATCTCAAACTATAGCAGACATACATGGAATTCAGCATGCTCTCTGTATGTGGATTTGTCTTGCACAAATGCATACATCGAGGAGGAAAGTTCTTCAATCACGAGAGCGAGCTAGCGTGCCAGGAGAAGTACCACAAGCTCAGAAACTGGCATCAGCTACACTTACAGGATTACAAGTTGCCAAACATCTTTAATTAGAAAATGGCGAACTACAAAACATTGCAAGTCTTAGTTTCATACGATGAGATGTGTGTTATCTGCATGTGTATTGTTTGCTTTGTCTGTGTTTAAATTGCGAAAAAAATTCAAATTCAAATAAAATGGTGGGAAACTATTTTTTTAACTGAAAAAATCATTAACGGAGGTGTGCATGTACGAAATGGCCGCCACCGTTAATCGATTAACGGAAGGGAGCTGGTTAGGGAGACCGTCTCCGTTAATATATATTAACGGAGGCGGTTGTTGTAACTTGACCGGCCGCCTCGAGTTTAACACAATCTACGGTTTGTAGAAGAGATATCCTCCACCTGCTTCCTCTCCTCCTTACCGATGTCCAGACGCTGATGCGCCTCACTCGTTTGACTGTCAACGTTCTGTTAGTGGACGTCACCGGAATAATCCTATCACCTTTCCTCGGCCTGCTGCTCTTTCCAGCGGTGATCGTCGTCATGAAGAGGTGATCGTCGTCATGAAGAGGCGACGCCGCCACAGGCATGCCAAGCAGCCCGCGCCCTCCAATGCGGGCAGAGGCGTAACCAGGGGGGCTAGCAAGGGCCAAGGCCCCCCTATGGTCTGAATTTTTTTTATATACTCCTGCTTCAACTATAGTAATAGTAGGTATTTCAAAGAGAAGGTGCTCTTGGAGGTACTATATCCATGCATTTCCTTCATCTTGGCCCCCACTTAGATTTTTATCTGGTTCCGCCTCTGAATGCGGAGGCCACCCGCTTTGGCGAGACCGACGACATGGTGTGACATGTGAGCCATATGTATGGGGCTGTAAGTCCCTTTATCTAGAATGGGAGTGGCTATACATCTTTCGGTTGATTTTATTTTAATCCATCAATCAGTTTTGTGTCCAATCGTTTCATGACACGTAGGTTCTAAAATCAAATCAGAATCTGGTAGATAAAGGAAAAAGAATTAGCCCAAAATTTAGAGTGAATAAAAAGTGATTAAAATTCCAACAAACATCACGTGCATGCAGCAACAACCCTCACTCGCGGGAATCTCACATGAAAAAAGAGGAGCTTCAGAATAAGTGAATCAACTAAAACAATAATAAAACAGAGTTTGTAATGAACTCAATCAACTGAAACTAATGGAAACATTACAACTGAAAAGGAGTTTCTAAAAATCAAATAATTGAAACTGAACATTGACAATACTCCATCGCTAGGTTTCTAAAAATCAAATAGCTGAAACTGAACATTGACAGTACCCCATCACTATTGCTTGAAAATGACACATCATACAATTACAATTGCAAAAGCTGCACAACTAAAAAAAATTAACAATGTGTGCTGAAATATTGAAATGACTTGAACTAAAATAAATTAAAAAGAACAAACTGAATAATAGGATATCGCTCAATATAAAAATAACAATATATACTGAAAAAACTAAAACTAATGAACATACTGAAAGGAAACAAACTCAAATAGGAACTTACTACTAATTACACTGCAGACATATAATCTTAATATAGGCAGTGTGCAAGTCTGCTCACTAATACTTTATCAGAATCACCTTTTGTGCAGCACATCAATTTAACTGCAGTTGTTTAATTCCTGAATGTGTGGGAGCACAATGAATCAATAATCACATGGTGATGCCTTCGGAGTTCAAGCTCTCCCTGAACCTCTCCAACAGTCTGCGCTCCAACTTCATTCAGGTACCATGCATCAATGATAACAGGCTCCTCTCTCACGCCCATAACTTGCTGGCCACCTAGCCCAACTCATCCGTTGATACACCCTTTGCCCCGGGACGTCTGCACACACAAAATTTGTTGACAAAGCAAAACGAATGAAATCCAAAATCAGCTGGGAGATACGGATGACAGCACGCCCCTCAGGTTCAGTAGGCGACGAAGACGATGAGTGAAGCACAGTCCTTCACTGACAGCGACGGCGACGCCCGGCGCCGACACCTCCGCGGCTCCGCCTCCGCCGAGCACCAACCAGACCGTCTCTCTTCTGACAAGCACCAAGGTGTGTCAGAATCGAGCAGCGGGATTTCTAAATAACTCTCAGATGATATCATGTCATGTTTTCATTCGCTTTTGTGTGGTTGAGGATGTATAGCCACTCCCAATTAACGGTTTTTTCTCAATCACCGTAATGATTTCTGTGCTCTGAAAATATGGTGGGCTGATGCCTTCTTTTAACACTATTGTGGTAAAATAATAGATAGATAAGTGTACCGTCATGCAGCCTGCAAAGTTTGTTTGGGAGTTGGGAGTACCAGAATTCTCATAGAAATTGAATTGCGTCGTGCGAGATCCAAGTTTCAGAGCCTAGTCTTTGACTCCCTTGGGCATAAAACCAAATCCACCTGCCCGAGCCCGACATTACATTCGGCGTTCTTTATAAGCGTTCACCACGAATCAGTATACTCCACAGGCAGCTTGTTCAAATCTATGTTCTTTATCCAGCCCGTAAATCTAGTTCATTGCTCCAATTCAAGCCAATGCAAACAGAAAATATTATACAGACACATTGAACATCGACTGAGTTCTTCCAGAAACACGGACTCGTACACTCTGATTCCAAAGACTGGAAGCAGTGTATCTAAGTTCTTTCGACGGGTGAAATGAGAATTAGTTTATTCCTTGCTGCAGAGTAATCATGCCGCACAACCAAACTGAAGACAGCGGAAGTTCATTGAGCGGCTACGCTAGGAGGGTACCAGTCATCACAGTAACAGCTTCGCCCTGAATTCACACTCTCCTGCCTGCAGCTTCTAACTCCAGGTATAGTATTCCACTCCGTGGAGATGCCTGGTGACACAAGAATGAATTCAAAAACCAATCTGATGATTCATCAAGGAAATACTAAAGTGTTGCAAAAACGTACTTGAAATGCCGTCAGTTTGTGTTTCCCCAGCTTCCCGCCCCAATAAGGTGCTAAGACACAATGCGCACTGCCACAAACGGGATCCTGTCAAAACATAGTTATTACAGGGTTAGGCTGTAGTAGGAATTTTGTAAAACTAACACAGGAGAGAAATCAAAACAGAATTTTCCTAAACCGTCGGGACCAGGAGAACCGGACATTGTACCAGACACAAACATTTGTAATTCACTACTACAAAAATAGTAGATTTTTTTCAATAAATGCAGCAATAAGAAATTCCGATTCCATGATAACATATTCTCTGAGGTAAAGAATGTTATGTATAAACAAGAACAGTGAAACCAGACTTGTAAGGTGCTTAGTGCCTTATTAGAAGGATGGAATGTGATTGTATCATGATACAGAATAGCTATTCTGATAGATTATTCTCCATGCACAGAATATGTATGGCTTCTGGTTAAGGATCAATATGCATCTCTAATTGAGAAAAGGAAGCCACAAGAATATAGGTACGTGGTGTTTACTACATGCATGTAGTCAAAATTCATAGTAGACAGGCAGGAAAATAAAGCATTCACGAGGTACCATAAAGGTACATCATGAGAACAGTCACAAATTCTCCTATATATATTTGATACTAAAATGTACAATACTCCAATTTAAGTTTATGTTAAGCAATCTTAGCTCCCCCAATGTATATATTTTGGACAAAGAGTATGACATCACCTCAGGTATCCCAAATTTTGGGCAGAAAAAACGTGTGAAGAAGTCATAACCAGATCCAGCAGGCGCTGGCCCTGTAACAATAATTCCTCCACCAGAACACATTTTAATTTCATGAATGTTAGGAATGATATCAGCAACCTCTTTTCCTGATGAAAGCTCCACCTGAAAGCAAAATCAGATTTTCTTGTGATGAGTTACCTGAACAAACTGAACTCCCTCATTATCAGCTACCACTCTTGTTTATCTTTGTTTCATTGCTTCTATGTAAACTTTATGCAGCCTACAAATAATTTTAGTGATGTTGTACGTAGGATTATCATGTTCTTGAAAATTTGTTTGGAATCTTTCCATCCATTTTCATGTTGGTAAATTTTGGATATAATGCTTGGGCATCAAAGTGCATTACTAGGCAGTAGGCAGGCACCTACATCAGTAGCATTAGAAAATCTAGACATTTCATCAGTAGCATTAGAAAATCTAGACATTTCAAGCAGGAAAGTAAAATAAGGATTAGGAGAACTACAATGAGGTCACCAGCGGTCGTTGACTTGTGAACGTTGACAATGGAGGCTCCGTTCAGCGTCTCGGGGATGGACGGCAGCTCAGAAGGATGGCAATCAACGAGGTCAATCATGGGGAAATCCAGCTCAATGAACAGTTTCCCCTCGCCTGACACGCCCGTACTCTCCGGCGCAGCAACCTTTTTGCCGGTAAGAATCCCCGACTTGGTCGAGAACTCGATGAGCGCCTCGTGCTCCGCGAGGACGGATGTGAAGAGGAAGTGGGCGGAGGCCAGCGTCGCGTGGCCGCAGAGCTCCACCTGGAACGGCGTCACGAACGCCCGTGTCAAGAGAAGACTCAAGACCGAATTACGCGCAACCGTGCGACGATGAGTCGGGTGGCTACCTCAGCGGCGGGGGTGAACCATCGGAGCTGGAACCGCGGGGCGGCGCCGGCCGCGGAGGAGTCCCGGAGGAGGAAGGCGGTCTGGGAGAGGTTGAACTCGGAGGCGACGGACTGCATCCACCGCTCGTCAGCGGCCTTGGCGGCGTCCTCGAGGAGGCACACCGCGGCGGGGTTGCCCTTGAACGGCCCCGCCGTGAAGGCGTCCACCTGCGACGACCACGGCGACGATGTCAGGCCTCCTGCGAGGGAGATAAGAAAAGGTAGTATCGCTGCAAGAGAGTACAGAGCAGTATTACTGACCACTGCGTACTGGATGCCATTCTTGCCCATTCCTGCGACGAAGAAACAGCCCCGGGCTCCTGGGCTATGGCCGCCGCCGGCTGCTGCTCCTGGCTATTTCCTATGCCTGTCTTCTAAAGGTCGAACGGGTTAGCCGTCTGCCTTTTGTATGCATGATGACTAAAGCACGACTGCACGAGTGAGTGCGTTGTGGTGACTGCTGAATGTTGCGATCAGCAGTGACGACATCGAGATTGTCGCCTCTCGAAAATGTACTGAAATAGGATATCAACTACAGGGTCACTGGGGACTACCGGAATTCTCATAGGAATTGAACTGCATCACTGATTTGAGAACCAAGAAATGCCCTGGCTCCCTTGGGCATCATACCAAATCCACAGGCAATTGAAGCCAATGTAAACAGAAAACATCGATTAATTCATTCCAGAAAAACCGAGGTCATACACTCTGATTCCTTAGTCTGGGCGCAGTGTATCTAAACTTCTTACACGGGTCGTAAGAGATTTAAATTATTCGCGGCTGCAGAGGAAGTATGCCGCACAAACTGAAGATAGTCGAAGTTCATTGAGAAGCTCAGATCTGGTCCAGGATCACCTCTGCACCAGAAACCTTAAAGTCGGACGGTGCTTCCTCAACATTGAAAGACTTGATCTTACCATTGTCAACAAAGGCAGACCACCTAAAAAATGACAATGCTGTCAAGATTTAGACCAGAAGACAGAAACCAAGCATAAGATGTATTGTCATTACTCATAAGCACTAGATATTAAGCATACTTTCCTTGCTTAATGGGGAAATGTAAAAGATACTCTTTGTCTAAGAACGGTTGTTATCATGTCAGACTGGGATGTCTTCTATAGTATTATGAACCTAGTGAAATGAAAGCAACACTAAACCAGATGGCATGTGGTTCTGCTGACAAGGGCATGGCTGGAAATAAATTACATAAAGGGTGCACTAAACAAGGACAAATTTGTCAGAACTCAGAAGACAAAGGAGCTTTACTAATCAGGCGGTGTGATAAGTAACTCAGTATTAAACTACGTGACACCATCCTTCAAACTGTAATATAAGGGCAGAAGTTTAAGAATGACTGCAAGTTGAGTCCATTAACCTGTGAGAACGGCGGCCAAGCAAAGCAGCAGAAAGGTCTATCTCCAAATCCAAGCTTTTGTGGAAACTCCCATCAAAGTCACCATAGAACTCAATCTATATTTTCCAATCATTGCATATAGGAAAAATATGAATATGCATATGATCTCAAGGGAATTAATATAAAGTTACAAATAACTAGCAACTGTACATACTCAAATTTGCAGTTTTTTCTTTTTTGTTAAGATCATAAGACGATACATCTGAAACATGTTTCCCATAAATTTGAAATCTAAATTAGATCATTCAATCATTCATCAGTACAGAGAAATTGGGGTGAGCTTTACGAGACATGACATGAAATTAGCATTTGGTAGTTTTATGCACCAAGGTGAACGGAGTGCAGCAGAAGTATAAAAAAGCACCACATCTGATGTAGAGTCTCAATAATTTAGGGGTGTGACTCGGCATATTAGGTGGGAAAACAAGGAAAACATCACAGGTTGACTGCATATAGGACAATTGTCAATAGTAAGGAATTACTGAGGAGGATAGGATGGGAATATAATGACGACAAACATTTATGTAGTTGAGAACACCAAATAAGTAATAACACTTGACAGCAAAAGGCAGATAGTCCTATCACTATCACAATGATAATAGCACAATACTTGGATACATACATTATGTACCCTCATTATATTTCAGATTCTCTGCTAAAATGGTAATCCTGTGAAGAATAAAGATTAAAGGGTAGTTACTTACTGCATCTTTAGCCTCTAGCTTTTCTGCCCATCCATTCAGGACATACGGATCATTCACAGCTACACAGATAACAGAGTCGATCCCTTTTGCTTTCAACTTGTCAATATTGTTCTTGTAACTAGGAACATGCGCTTGTGAACAAACCCCTGTATATGCACCCTGGAATAAATTCAAAAGATAGTTGCCAAACCATACAGTCATTGGATCATTTGAAGTGAGAGAATTCTGCCTTTCAGAATAAAAGATGGAGAAAGACAATAAAAGGAATAATACCAAAGGTGGAAATATACAAATTCCAATGGAATGGATCACCAAGGAAACAACAATGACTAGAAACTCTGGGAGTAGTGTGGATGTGTTACAATGTTTTCTCATGGCTTAGAAAATGAAACATGGATCCTGTAGTATGCCCATATAAGATTGTTTTTTTTTAAAAGTAATGGCAGGATCTCTGCCTTTCAATTAAGAAGAATACGATTGGCCTAGTTTATAAGGGAAACCAGGCCTAAAAACCTTACATAGGCACATCTTAAAACACGGAAAATACCCACAACACAGAAAATACCCATATAAGATTGTGATTGTCCTTTGAGTATCATCGAGTACACATACCTATCCTTATTGCCCTATCAGATGAGACGAATGAAATGTACTGTAATGTTTTCTCCCAGGCATCAGAGATGAACATCTCTAGTTTGTAGAAACGCCATCCAATGTATAAGATACAGCATTCAGATTTCACCATGGTCACTAAAACAACATAACTTCCCATTCCCAATTCCTACGTCTATTTCCCAAATTAACGTCCTATAGCAAAAAACACACCCATAATCAACGTTCTACTGAGGCATCCCTAATCCCCTAATGTAAATTCAGGCCTAGCAAACCTAACGAAACAATTCCGCACCAATGTAAACAACTGTCTCATCTAGCGACCCTAAAATGGCCAAACATCTACATGGAGAGCAGAATGGAAGCAGTGGAGAGGGGAACTTACGGGCAAGCCGAAGATGACCACCTTCTTCCCCTGCGAGCACAAGGACAGCAAGCAAAGAGGTAAACACAACTAAATTGGCCGGTATGGACTATATAGCAGAAGAAGACATGGGCGGAGCAGCGCTGCGCACGTAGAAGATGTCCTTGAGAGGAGTGGTGGCGAACTTGGTGGCGACGCCCTCGTCCCAGGACCGCGCCTTCTGCAGCGATACGCCGGGCACGGCCGAGACGATGTCGGACCCCACCGACGCGAAGCCCCTCGCCGCGCCCCATAGCGCCGCCGCCGCCGTGGAGCGCCCCGCCCTCCTCGCCAGCGTCGCCGCCATGGATTCCTTTTCCTCTTCTTTTTCTCTCTCCCACAATAGTCACAACTCACAACAGTCCAGTCTCCACTCCAGTCTCAGGTGCGAGATGGGATCAGACAACCAAAAAAAAGTCACAACTATCCTCAAGATTAGCAGTAGCAGGTTAAGCCACTGCTCTTAATTGTAATTTGAGAACTCTCTTATTCTTAAATATCTACTTTCTTTACATTTACTATAACAAAAGCCTTTCAACCTGTTGGCTTGTTGGTCTCAGTCAGGGCTTATCAGCCAGTGTTTTCCTCTCACAACAAACTAGCACCAACCGGATTTATCACCCCAGAAACCAACCAACGAACAGACTGTTTAAATAAAAACCCTCAAATCCATTTCAATAGACGTTGGCGTGTGGGACCTACTCGTCATTTGGCCATATGTATCACCGTTCCAATCAACTAGGCTGTCACGAGAGAGGGCGAAGAGCACCGGGGCATGGGACCTCGGCAAGGTCAAGTGCCTTGCCAGCACGAGAGGAGCCGCATTGAATGGACCTGACTAGAACGGACGGTAAGGACGTCCGAAAGGATAACCTCACCAGGCCGAGGGGTTTCGCCAGAGGAGCCACAACAGGAGAGGAGAATAGGGCTGCAATGCGGGAGTGAGTTGGTGGGGAGAAAATTTTCTTGGCAATGTAGCTTCTTACACACCCATGGGAGATGGGGCTAAGAGTGGAGATTTGAGGGTCTTCACAAAATAGGAACTTGAGTTAGGACTTCATTGGATTAAGGTTTTTTCTTTGGCACAAAAAATAGAGTACGAGCTCCATTTAGAGTCCATGTTAGAGATGCTCTGTTTGTCCCCTTAACTAAAAACGTTTGGCCTGCCCGACTACACTTTTTGGCATGGCTGCAGCTGCTATGGCTGCTTGTGCACCACATCTATTAATTTTGCTTCACAGGGATCTGCAACAGCTGCTGCACAATGCTGCAAAGAGCACAGCTGAGCATTGTTTTTCACCGTAGACGGTTTAGACACATGTTTCAACTGCATGACACCACTTTAATCTCAAGAAGAGTAAATCAACTACCTTGAAAATCCTTTATTTTGGAAAAATGATACATCTTTATTTGCAAAGTACATGAGAAATTCAATGTCCTTGTATGGTGGAAAAAGAATTCTGATGTGTTCCCAATCTTATCTCTGATGGTTAGAGATTTCGTAGCTACCCCGGTGAGCACAGTGTCATCAGAGTCTGCTTTTAGTGCCGTCGGAAGGATTCTAGGGAAAAACTGAACATCGCTTGCTCTAGAGACACTTGAAGCGTTAATTTGTGAAGGATTGGCTTTTTGGGTTCAGTGACGAAGAGGAAGGTAAATTTGTTGCCTCTGAACTTTATTTGTTGCACATGAACTGAATAATAACTATTTTTCTTGTTCATCAATGTAGGTGAGCAGCTGACCGGACAATGTATGTTCACTTCAGATGATGAGGAAGATGATTAGTGCTACAACCATGTGGTATGTTTCTTGCCCTGCAGGTATTTTATCTATTTTCAATTGATTGTGGTATGCATGAAATGGTAGTGTCCAGCATCAACGAAAACAAACACTATTGGATTGTGGTATACCATGAAATGAAGTTTGAACACACTTCGATATTCATCATTGTCTAGTAAGCATGCTGCTTGGTTTGGCCTGGACAATCCAGACTCTGCCTAGTTAAGTTTTTGCTTTTTCTGTTTGGCCAGTTACTACTGCTTTGCTTGCTTACGACCACACATTAACGGAGGCTTAGTCTTGTCTATGTTTGTATAAGACCAGTCTCAATGGAAATGTTATGGAAGATTCGTATGTCTAGACCACTTTTTATCCGCATCGTTGAGTCTTTAGGCCAATGGTTTGATTACTTCACTCTAAGGGTGGATGCCCTTAATCGGCAATGGCTCACTCCACTACAGAAGTGCACTGCGGCTATTCGCCAGTTTGCTATTGACAGTGCTGCGGATGAACTAGATGAATACTTGAAGATTGGAGAAACTACTGCAATGGAGGCAATATGAAGAATTTTGTCAAAGGTGTTAGAGCTATATTTGGTGAACGGTATTTGAGGCGCCCCACTATGGAGGATACTGAGCCGTCTACTCAAACTTGGTGAGAGATGAGGTTTTCCTGATATGTTCGGCGGCGTTGACTGCATGCATTGGCAATGGGAAAGATGGCCAACTGCATGGAAGGGTCAGTTCATTCATGGTGATCAGAAAGTGTCGACGTTGATTATTGAGGCTGTGGCATCACATGATCTTTGGATTTGGCATGCGTTCTTTGGAGTTGCGGGTTCTAACAATGATATTAATGTTTTGAACAAATGTACTCTATTTATTAAAGAGCTAAAAGGACAAGCTCCTAGAGTCCAATACATGGTCAATGGGAATCAACACATCTTAGGGTACTATCTTGCTGATGGAATATACCCAGAATGGGTTGTACTTGTGAAGTCAATACGTATGCCCATTACTGATAAGGACAAGTTGTATGCACAACAGCAAGAAGGGGCAAGAAAGGATATCAAAAGAGCCTTTGGTGTATTGTGTCGTCGATTTTGCATTTTAAAATGACCTACTCGTCTATATGACCGAGATCAACTCCATGACGTTATGCTAGCTTGCATCATACTTCACAATATGATAGTTGAAGATGAAAAGGAAGAGTACATTAAAGATAATCTAGATCTGAATGTGGCTCCCAGTTCAACGTCTATTGAAGAACCAAAATTCTCTCCTTATCAGTATGTTACGTTTGATAGAGTTTAGAAAAAGATAGTGTTCGGATCAACTATATCCTGTATGACATATTTGATAGCAAAACACAAGAAGCATATACAATGTGTTGTTATTAGAGAGCTTAAACTTTAATTTACTATTCGTGGCTCAATTGTATGATATTAGATTCAAATGTATATTTGGGGTAGATGATATGGAGATCATAAGTGTAGATGACTCTAACTTGATCTTCAAAGGCTTTAGATATGAGAATCTATACTTGGTTGATTTCAATGCTAGTGAAGCTCAATTGTCAACATGCTTGTTCACTACATCTAGTATGGGTTGGTTATGGCATAGAAGGCTTGGTCATATTGGAATGAAACAATTTAATAGATTGGTTAAGCATGACTTGGTTAGAGGTTTGAAAGATGTGTTTGAAAAGGATAAACTTTGTAGCTCTTGTCAAGTCGGCAAACAAGTTGGAAACACCCATCCTAAGAAGAGCATGATGAGCACTAATAAAGCATTTGAGTTATTGCACATGGTCTTATTTGGGCCAACACAATACACTAGCATCGATGAAAATAAATATAGTTTTGTGATAGTGGATGACTATACAAGATATATTTGGATATTCTTTCTGATAGACAAGAGTGATGTGTATGCAAGATCAGTGTTCGCCTAAACGGCCGATTAAACGGCCACTAAATAGTAAATGGTGGTAAACTGTTTTGCTTAGGGAAATTAAACGGTTGACCGTTTAAACGGTCAAAAAACGGAAAAAACGGTCTAAATGGCCTAAACGGAACGGAGATAAACAGTATTAAACGGCCTAAACAATTGTGTTAAATGGTTGTTTAGGCGAACACGAGGTAAATCTAGTTTAGTTTTGTATGGATAAATTTGTATACTTAAGTTTATTATATTTATAAATGTGTACACTTGATATGTTACATGCATAAATATCTATATTTGGTTCTTTTCACATGCATAAATATATATACATACCAAAATAATTGATTTTTACTCGGATAATTATGTATAAATGCTAGAATACTTGATTTTTTACATGCACATATATAATTATATGTATTTTTTTAAAAGTACAAAACCGTTTAGACCGTTTAACTTCGTTTAAACACCATATAAACAGCCTAAACGCTAAACGAATGACGACCGTGTAAAGACCGTTTACCGTTTAGGAAAACATTGCACAACATTCAAATCATTTGTCAAGGGCATACACAATGAATTTGAAACAACCATCAAGAGAGTTAGAAGTGACAATGGTAGTGAGTTCAAGAATACAAGAATTGATGAGTTATGTGATGAATTTGGAATTAGACATCAATTTTCGACCAAGTACACTTCATAATCAAATGGCCTTATTGAGAGGAAGAATAGAACACTCATTGATATGACAAGGTCTATACTTAGTGAGTACAATGTGAGTCAATCATTTTGGGCTGAAGCTATCAACATGGTTTGTTATTGTAGCAACCGCCTATATTGTCACCCATTGAAAGAGCAGACACCATATGAGCTCTTGAATAGTAGAAAGTCCAACATTGCATACTTTTGGGTATTTAGTTGCAAATGCTATATCTTGAAGAAAGACACTAGATTGAGCAAGTTTGACAAGAAATATGATGAATGATTCTTACTTAGATACTCAACCACTAGCAAAGCATATAGAGTTTGGAATTTGGCAAGTGGTACTTTTGAAGAAGTTCATGATACTGAATTTGATGAAACCAAGGGTTTCCAAGATGAGAATGAGAATTTGGAAGATGTTAGAGGCATTCAACTTTAAAATGCCATGAAGAACATGGATGTTGGTGAATTGAGGTCTAGACAAGTGAATAATGAAGAAGATCAAGTGTAAGTGCTCATTAACTCAAATGTGCAAGATGATACAAATCAAGCTAGCACAAGTGGCTCTCATGACAATGTGCAAGATCAAGTGGCTAGTACATCATCTCAACCCAATGATCAAGCAAGTACAAGCAACAATGTTCTAATACTCCAACCAACCAATATTGCAAGAGATCATCCATTAGACACTATAATTAGAGATATTTCTAGAGGTGTACAAACAAGATTAAGATTGATATTATTTTGTGAGCATTTCTCATTTATGTCATCTATTGAACCAAAGAACATAGATAAAGCATTGAAGGATCTTGATTGGGTGAATGGTATGCATGAAGAATTGAACAACTTTACAAGAAATCAAGTATCGGAGTTAGTGGAAAGACCAAAGAATCACAATGTGATTGGAACCAAATGGGTCTATAGAAACAAACAAGATCAAGATAGGATAGTTGAAAGGTCCTAATGGCTAGAGGGGGGGTGAATAGCCTAATAAAATTTCTACAAGAACACTTAACAAAAGGATTAGACAATTATGAGGCGAAGCGAGTTTTGCGCTAGCCTACCAAAATGCAAGCCACCTACCACAATTCTAGTTTAGATGAAGTATATCCACACAATAGCTATATCACTACACTAAGTTAGTGTGCTCTTAAAAGCTAACTAAAGAGCCACACTAACCAAACTAAGAAGCTCTCACAACTAGTTACACTAAAGAGCTTGACAACTAGTTTACGGTAATGTAATGAGTAGGCAAGAAGGTTATACCGCCGTGTAGATGTATGAACCAATCAATCACTAGTATGAAAACCAATGAAGACCAATCACCTTGGAATCAAATGATGAACACAATGATTTTTATCGAGGTTCACTTGCTTGCCGGCAAGCTACTCCTCGTTGTGGCGATACACTCACTTGGAGGTTCACGCGCTAATTGGCATCACACGCCAAACCCTCAATAGGGTGCCGCACAACCAACACAAGATGAGGATCACACAAGCCATGAGCAATCCACTAGAGTAACTTTTGGCGCTCCACCGGGGAAAGGTTAAGAACCCCTCACAATCACCATGATCGGAGCTGGAGACAATCACCACCCTTCGCTCGACGATCCTCGCTGCTCCAAGCCGTCTAGGTGGCGGCAACCACCAAGAGTAACAAGCAAATCCCGTAGCGAAACACGAACACCAAGTGCCTCTAGATGCAATCACTCAAGCAATGCACTTGGATTCTCTCCCAATCGCACAAAGATGATAAATCAATGATGGAGATGAGTGGGAGGGTTTTGGCTAAGCTCATAAGGTTGCTATATCAATGCAAATGGCCAAGAACATGAGCTTGAGCCGGCCATGGGGCTTAAATAGAAGCCCCCATAAAATAGAGCCATTGTACCCCTTCACTGGGCACAACACGGGGTGACCGGACGCTCCGGTCCGATCGACCGGACGATGGCCCTCAGCGTCCGGTCACGTGATTCACGCCACGTGTCCCCTGCTTCAAATACTGTTCGTCAGATTTCAACGGTCGTCTGCTGACCGGACGCGTCAGTTAGTAAGTGACCGGACGCTGGACTTCAGCGTCCGGTCGTTTCTAGTAAGGTTCCAAACATGATTTTTGCCGACCGGACGTGTCTGGTCATGCTTGACCGGACACAGCCAGCGTCCGATCACACAACGTCTCCTCAGTACGCCCTATGTCAGCGTACGTCAGCACTGACCGGACGCACCCCGCCAGCGTCCGGTCGCTGAGCGACCCAGCGTCCGGTCACTTACAGTGACCTCTGTCTTTTCTGTCTAGGACGCCGGTGGAGTTTCTTACCCTTGCACCTAAACTTCACCACCCTTAATCAAATGTGCCAACCACTAAGTGTATCACCTTGTGCACATGTGTTAGCATATTTTCACAAACATTTTCAAGGATGTTAGCACTCCACTAGATCCTAAATGCATATGCAATGAGTTAGAGCATGTAGTGGCACTTTGATAACCGCATTCTGATATGAGTTTCACCCCTCTTAATAGTACATCTATCAATCCTAAATATAATCACACTCTCTAAGTGTCTTGATCACCAAAACAAAATAGCTCTTACAAATTATACCTTTGCCTTGAGCTTTTTGTTTTTCTCTTTCTTCTTTTCCAAGTCGAAGCACTTGATCATCACCATGCCATCATCTTTATCATGCTATGATCTTCATTTGCTTCACCACTTGGAGTGTGCTACCTATCTCATGATCACTTGATAAACTAGGTTAGCACTTAGGGTTTCATCAATTCACCAAAACCAAACTAGAGCTTTCAATCTCCCCCTTTTTGGTAATTGATGACAACCCATATATAAAGATATGAATTAAAGTTCAATTGAATCCATGTTGCTTGTCCAAGCATATTTACCATGTGTAAAAGGATATGGACAAGTTTCATGAACTCTATATGGTAGCAATTGCTCCCCCTACATATGTGCTAAGTGTTTGGATTAAAGCTTGCACATATGCTTAGATAGGAAATATAGGAGACAATATCTACCAAGTGATGCTAAGGTATAAAAGATGGACCTTTGAAGCGTGATACCAATCGGAGTGCACCAATATACCATCCTTAGCATCATGGTTAGCTTGATACCAATTGGAGACAACACTTAGAAATGAAATCATTAGATACCACTTGATAATACTAGGAGAATGAAATCACTAGATGATCTATTCATGCTAATTTTTCATTTCATCATTCAAACCTACAACTAACATACACCACATAAGCATGGATATTGAAATTTAAAACTTGTGCCATGCAAGCAAACATATGAAATGCACATTCAAATGCACCATACAAGTTCATGAGCTTGCTCCCCCTACTTGTGTGCTCAAAATTTTAATTAATTTATTTCCTTTGTCATATCTCTCCTCCTATGACAAGTTCTCCCCCTTTGTTGTCTTTTCACCAAGTTAGTACACTAATATCACTAATGTCTTTTGTTTCTCTCTCATGTACTAATTTCTTTGTTATTTCTCCCCCTATCACTTATATCTTTGTTTCTCTCCCCCTTTGTCATCAATGACCATAAAGGTTTAAAAGGTGGATAGGTTGAGATTATCAATGTCAATCAATGAGGTGAGGATTATATTCCCAAATTTGGTTCAAACTAGAATATTTGCCAAAGATATTTAACTCAGTTTGATCCAAGGACAAGCTTCTTCACACCTCCTAATAAGAGTTATCTTGTACCATGTTGAGTTAAACACTTAGAGCTTATTTTCTAGATTAAACACTAGGTTTACAAGCCCACAAACATGTCATATGCTATCACTAGATCAAGTCAAGCATAGAAGCAATAGTGATACCATATAAACATCAAATTCATTTGATTTTCATGAATGAGACTAATAAAATGGAGAGATGACTAGATGCACTAAACATGTCCTTAGCAAGGATGTATGCCATGCCAATCAACTTTTACCTTGGATTGCTTGGAGGAGAGGCATGTCATATAAGTGGGGAGTGCATCAACACATATTTGAGAAATCCAATATGTTCAACTCATTCCTTAGCTTGCAAAACCTTTTCTCATCCAATGGCTTGGTGAGTATATTAGCAAGTTGATCTTTGGTGCCTACACTCTCAATGCAAATGTTCCCTTTTTGTTGGTGATCTCTAATGAAATGGTGGCGGACATCAATGTGCTTTGTTGTTGCATGTTGAACCGAATTGTTGGTTAACTTGATTGCACTCTCATTGTCACATAGCAATGGCACTTTCTTGAACTTGATTCTAAAGTCACTCAAAGTGGCCTTCATCCAAAGTATTTGTGCACAACAACTACCGGCGGATATGTATTCGGCTTCGGCGGTTGATAATGCAACACTATTTTGCTTCTTTGATGACCATGAAACAAGTGATCTTCCCAACAATTGACATGTGCCCGATGTGCTCTTCCTTTTAACCTTGCATCCCGCATAATCCGAGTCGGAGTAACCAACTAGCTCAAACTTTGCTTCTTTGGGATACCACAAGCCAACATTTGGTGTATGCTTCAAGTACCTCAATTTTCTCTTTGTAGCCTTCAAATGACTTTCTTTTGGTGAGGCTTGAAATCTTGCACACATGCATACACTAAACATGACATCCGGCCTTGATGCGGTTACATAGAGTAGACTTCCAATCATAGACCGATACAACTTTTGATCCACCATATTTCCATTTGCATCACTATCCAAGTTGCCATTGGTTCCTATTGGTGTGCTAATGACTTTGCTATCACTCATGCCAAACTTCTTGATCATGTCCTTAATATACTTGCCTTAACTCACAAATGTACCATTCTTCAATTGCTTGATTTGAAGACCAAGGAAGTAACTTAACTCTCCAATCATGGACATCTCAAACTCATTAGCCATCATCTTTCCAAACTCATCACAAAAATCTTAATTGGTTGATCCAAAAATGATATCATCAACATAGATTTGCAATACAAATAGATCTTTTCCAATCTTCTTGATGAAAAGAGTGGTGTCAACCTTGTCCATCATGAACCCTTTAGAGAGTAGGAAGTCCCTCAATCTCTCATACCATGCTCTAGGTGCTTGCTTCAAGCCATACAATGCTTTCTTCAACTTGTACACATGATTGGGCTTTTTGTCATTTTCAAAACCGGGAGGTTGCTCAACATATACTTCTTCATTGATGTAGCCATTGAGAAATGCACTCTTAACATCCATTTGATAGAGCTTGATGTTGTAGGCACAAGCATAAGCTAGCAAGATTCTAATTACTTCCAATCTAGCAACCGGGGTATATGTTTCTCCAAAGTCAAGACCTTCAACTTGTGTATAGCCTTGTGCTATCAATCTTGCTTTGTTCCTTACTACTATCCCATCTTGATCTTGCTTGTTTCTAAAGACCCATTTGGTTCCAATCACATTGTGTCCCTTTGGTCTTTCTACTAATTCCCATACTTGATTTCTTGTGAAGTTATTCAACTCTTCATGCATAGCATTCACCCAATCAACATCCTTCAATGCTTCATCTATCTTCTTTGATTCAATTGATGACACAAATGAGAAGTGTTCACAAAATGATGCCAATCTTGATCTTGTTTGGACACCTCTTGAAATATCACCAATGATAGTGTCCAATGGATGATCCCTTGCAATATTGGTTGGTTGGAGGATTGGAACTTGATTGCTTGCACTTGCTTGATCATTTGGTTGAGATGATGTACTAGCCACTTTATCTTGTCTATTGTCATGAGATCCACTTGTACTAGCTTGATTTGTATCATCTTGCACATTTAAGTTAGAGAGCACTTGCACTTGATCATCTTCATCATCATTCACTTGCCTAGGCCTCAATTCACCAACATCCATGTTCTTCATGGCATTTGAAAGTTGAATGCCTCTAACATCTTCTAAGTTCTCATTCTCTTCTTGTGAACCCTTGGTTTCATCAAATTCAACATCATGAACTTCCTCAAGAGTACCACTATCTAAATTCCAAACTCTATATGCTTTGCTTGTAGTGGAATAACCAAGTAGGAATCCTTCATCATATTTCTTGTCAAACTTGCCCAATCTAGTGCCTTTCTTCAAAATATAGCATTTGCACCCAAAGACTCTAAAATATGCAATGTTAGGCTTTCTACCATTCAAGAGCTCATATGGTGTCTTCTCTTTCAATCGGTGACAATAGAGGCGGTTGCTACAATAGCAAGCCGTGTTGATAGCTTCGGCCCAAAAGGATTGACTCACATTGTACTCACTAAGCATAGACCTTGTCATATCAATAAGTGTTCTATTCTTTCTCTCAACAAGACCATTTGATTGTGGAGTGTACTTGGCCGAGAATTGATGTCTAATTCCAAATTCATCACATAACTCATCAATTCTAGTGTTCTTGAACTCACTACCATTGTCACTTCTAACTCTCTTGATGGTTGTTTCAAACTCATTGTGAATGTCTTTGACAAATGATTTAAATGTTGTAAACACATCACTTTTGTCCACTAGAAAGAATACCCAAGTGTATCTAGTATAGTCATCCACTATCACAAAGCCATATTTGTTACCACCAATGCTAGTGTATTGTGTTGGCCCAAACAAATCCATGTGCAATAACTCAAATGCTTTACTAGTGCTCATCATGCTTTTCTTAGGATGGGTGTTTCCAACTTGTTTTCTGGCTTGACAAGAGCTACAAAGCTTATCCTTTTCAAACACAACATCTTTCAAGCCTCTAATCAAGTCATGCTTAACCAATCTATTCAATTGTTTCATTCCAACATGACCAAGCCTTCTATGCCATAACCAACCCATGCTAGACTTAGTGAACAAGCATGTAGATAATTTAGCTTTACTAGCACTGAAATCAACCAAGTATAGATTCTCATATCTAAAGCCTTTGAAGATCAAGTTAGAGCCATCTACACTTATGATCTCTACATCATCTACTCCAAATATGCATTTGAATCCAAGATCACACAATTGAGCCACGGATAGCAAATTGAAATTCAAGCTCTCTACTAGCAACACACTGGAAATACTCATGTCATTGGATATTGCAATCTTACCAAGTTCTTTGACCTTGCCTTTGCCATTGTCACCAAATGTGATACTATCATAACCATCATTGCCATTGGTGTTGATTAAGTTAAACATTCTTGCATCACCGGTCATGTGTTGAGTGCACCCACTATCAAGAACCCAATACCTTCCTCCGGCTTTATAATTGACCTACAAAAGAAGATCAATTCCTTTTAGATACCCAAACTTGCTTGGGTCCTTGAAGGTTAGTCACTAGGCTCTTTAGTACCCAAATAGCTTTCTTCGTTGAACCCATCCATGGTTTACCAATGAACTTAGCCTTCACACCAATTGTACCCTTAGTAAGCATATAGCATAAATCAAGCTTAAAAGATGATATATTAGTATTTTTGCTCTTGTTGGTGCATTCATGCTCTACATGACCAACTTGCTTGCAACTAGTGCAAAACCGATCATTGTTCTTCACAAAACTAGTCTTGTGAGGAGCAAAGGCCGCCTTGCCTTTCTTGGAGTTATAGCCCAATCCCTCTTTATAGAGAGAAGCTCTTTGGCTACCCAAGCACATAAGCAAGCGGTCCTCACCACCATAGGCCTTAGCCAAAGTGTGAGTGAGCTTATTAACCTCCTTCTTAAGATTCTCATTCTCAACCATTAGTGAGGCATCACAAGTGAGACCGTCACCACTAGATGGGGTGGAAGTGGAAGTACTACAAGAAGGGTTAGTAGGAGCAACAATGATAGGCATAGATAGTGATTCATCAATTATGTCACAAGTTAAACCTACATCACAAGTATCAACATGCTTCTTTTTATTTTGCTCATCAAGCAAAGAGGAATGAGCCTTTTCAAGCTTTTTGTGAGCTTTGCCAAGCTTCTCATTGGCTTCCTCTAGCCTCTCATGAGATGCATTGAGCTCATCAAAGGCTTGCTTAAGGGCTTTTAGTTCCTTACGCAAGCTTTTGCATTCCCTTCTCTTGATGTCAAAGTGTTCTCTAGCATCTTCTAACATGTCAATTAATTCATCCTTAGTAGGTTCATCATCATCACTATCACTATCATTTTCTTTTTCATTTTCATTATCATCATCATGTTCTTCATCACTTTCATCATCACAAGTTTGTACCTTAGTGGCCTTAGCCATGAAGCATGATGAATAGTCGAAGAGAGAAGGCTTTTCATTGATGGCAATGCTTGCTAGAACCTTCTTCTTGGTGGTCTTGTGATCATCACTATCATCATCATCATCACTTGAGGAAGCATCACTATCCCAAGTGACCACATATGAACCACCCTTCTTCTTCTTGAAGGCCATCTTGTCCTTCTTCTCTTTCTTTTCCTTCTTGTCCTTCTTCTTGTTCTTCTTGTTGTCATCATCATTGTCACTATTATATGGACGTTGAGCAACAAGATAATCTTTGCTTCCACACTTGAAGCATCTTCTTGACTCTTCCTTGTTCTTGGATGAAGACTTCTTTCTTCTAGCACGATAGCCCTTCTTCACCATGAACTTGCCAAATCTCTTGACAAAGAGAGCCATCTTCTCATCATCATCATCATCCCATGAATCATCCTCTTCACTTGATGTTTCTTGCTTGGCTTTGCCCTTGGATGATGTGGCTTTGAATGCCACGCTCTTCTTCTTCTCATCCTTCTTCTCATCTTTCTTCTCCTTCTTTTCTTCATTCTCATCATCATCTCTATATGTATCGTCGGTCATTATATCTCCCAACACTTGGTTTGGTGTCATGGTGTCCAAACCATTTCTCACTAGAATAGTGACCAATGTGCCAAATCTTGAAGGTAAGCATCTCAAGAACTTGTGGGAGAAGTCCTTGTCCTTCACCTCTTCTCCAAGTGCTTTGAGATCATTGACAAGCACTTCAAGCCTATGAAACATCTCCGGCACACTCACATCCCCTTTCATCTTGAAGCTTGCAAACTTTTCTTTGAGAATGTATGCCTTTGCACCCTTCACGGCTTGAGTGCCCTCAAATGATTCTTCCAACTTCTTCCAAGCCTCATGAGCCATCTCAATATTCTTGATTTGCTCAAATGTTCTCTCATCAATTGTATCATGAATGGCACTTAGAGCAATATCATTGTTTTGGAGAAACACTTCTTCGGCCGCGGTGGGATTCTCCGGATCCTCAATCTCAATTTTGGTTTCTACCATCTTCCACACCTTTCTAATGATTGACTTGATATGTGTAGTCATTTTTGACTTCCAATAAGGATAATTTGTGCCATCAAATTGGGGTGGCTTCTTGGTATTGTTGATTTGAGCCATTTTTACACCGTAGGTTGTTAAGCCTCAAATCACGGTGACCTCGGCTCTGATACCACTTGAAAGGTCCTAATGGCTAGAGGGGGGGTGAATAGCCTAATAAAATTTCTACAACAACACTTAACAAAAGGATTAGACAATTATGAGGTGAAGCAAGTTTTGCGCTAGCCTACCAAAATGCAAGCCACCTACCACAATTCTAGTTTAGATGAAGTATATCCACACAATAGCTATATCACTACACTAAGTTAGTGTGCTCTCAAAAGCTAACTAAAGAGCCACACTAACCAAACTAACAAGCTCTCACAACTAGTTACACTAAAGAGCTTGACAACTAGTTTACGGTAATGTAATGAGTAGGCAAGAAGGTTATACCGCCGTGTAGATGTATGAACCAATCAATCACAAGTATGAAAACCAATGAAGACCAATCACCTCGGAATCAAATGATGAACACAATGATTTTTACCGAGGTTCACTTGCTTGCCGGCAAGCTACACCTCGTTGTGGCGATACACTCACTTGGAGGTTCACACGCTAATTGGCATCACACGCCAAACCCTCAATAGGGTGCCGCACAACTAACACAAGATGAGGATCACACAAGCCACGAGCAATCCACTAGAGTACCTTTTGGCGCTCCACCGGGGAAAGGTCAAGAACCCCTCACAATCACCACGATCGGAGCCGGAGACAATCACCACCCTCCGCTCGACGATCCTCGCTGCTCCAAGCCATCTAGGTGGCGGCAACCACCAAGAGTAACAAGTGAATCCCGCAGCAAAACACGAACACCAAGTGCCTCTAGATGCAATCACTCAAGCAATGCACTTGGATTCTCTCCCAATCGCACAAAGATGATAAATCAATGATGGAGATGAGTGGGAGGGCTTTGGCTAAGCTCATAAGGTTGCTATGTCAATGCAAATGGCCAAGAACATGAGCTTGAGCCAGCCATGGGGCTTAAATAGAAGCCCTCACAAAATAGAGCCATTGTACCCCTTCACTGGGCACAACACGGGGTGACCGGATGCTCCAGTCCGATCGACCGGACGATGGCCCTCAATGTCCGGTCACGTGATTCACGCCACATATCCCCTGCTTCAAATACTGTTCGTCAGATTTCAACGGTCGTTTGCTGACCGGACGCGTCAGTTAGTAAGTGACCGGACGCTGGACTTCAGCGTATGGTCGTTTGTAGTAAGGTTCCAAACACGATTTTTGCCGACCGAACACGTCCAGTCATGCTTGACCGGACACAGCCAGCGTCCGATCACACAACGTCTCCTCAGTACGCCCTACGTCAGTGTACGTCAGCACTGACCGGACGCACCCCACCAGCGTCCGGTCACTGAGCGATCCAGCGTCCGGTCACTTACAGTGACCTCCGTCTTTTTTGTCTAGGGCGCCGGTGGCACCGTCGGACTGTCCGCACTCTACAGGCGGACACTCTGCCGGTGGAGTTTCTTACCCTTGCACCTAAACTTCACCACCCTTGATCAAATGTGCCAACCACCAAGTGTATCACCTTGTGCACATGTGTTAGCATATTTTCACAAACATTTTCAAGGATGTTAGCACTCCACTAGATCCTAAATGCATATGCAATGAGTTCGAGCATCTAGTGGCACTTTGATAACCGCATTCCGATATGAGTTTCACCCCTCTTAATAGTACGGCTATCAATCCTAAATGTGATCACACTCTCTAAGTGTCTTGATCACCAAAACAAAATAGCTCTTACAAATTATACCTTTGCCTTGAGCTTTTTGTTTTTCTCTTTCTTCTTTTCCAAGTCGAAGCACTTGATCATCACCATGCCATCATCTTTATCATGCTATGATCTTCATTTTCTTCACCACTTGGAGTGTGCTACCTATCTCATGATCACTTGATAAACTAGGTTAGCACTTAGGGTTTCATCAATTCACCAAAACCAAACTAGAGCTTTCAATAGTAGTATGGAACAAAGCAAGATTGGTTGCACAAGGCTACACACAAGTTGAATGTCTTGACTTTAGAGAAACATATGCCCTGGTTACTAGATTGGAAGCAATTAGAATCTTGCTAGCCTATGCTTGTGCCCATAACATTAAGCTCTATCAAATGGATGTAAAGAGTGCATTTCTAAATGGCTACATCAATAAAGAAGTATACGTTGAGCAACTTCCCGGTTTTGAAGATGACAAGAAGCCCAACCGTGTGTACAAATTGAAAAAGGTATTGTATGGCTTGAAGCAAGCACCTAGAACATGATATGAGAGATTGAGGGACTTCCTACTCTCTAAAGGGTTCATGATGGACAAAGTTGACACCACTCTTTTCACTAACAAGATTAGCAAGGACTTATTTGTGTTGCAAATCTATGTTGATGGCATTATATTTGGATCAACCAATCAAGACTTTTGTGAAGAATTTGGCAAAATGATGGCTAATGAGTTTGAGATGTCCATGATTGGAGAGTTGACTTACTTCCTTGGTCTTCAAATCAAACAATTGAAGAATGGTATATTTGTGAATCAAGAGAAGTACATCAAAGACATGCTCAAGAAGTTTGACATGAATGAAGCAAAGGCCATAAGTACACCAATGGGAACAAATGGAAATTTGGATAGTGATGCAAGCGGCAACATGATGGATCAAAAGTTGTATCGGTCTATGATTGGAAGCCTACTCTATGTGATCACATCAAGACCGAATGTCATGTTTAGTGTGTGCATGTGTGCAAGATTTCAAGCCTCACCAAGAGAAAGTCATTTGAAGGCTACAAAGAGAATATTGAGGTACTTGAAGCATACAAAAAATGTTGGTTTGTGGTATCTCAAAGAAGCAAAGTTTGAGCTAGTCGGTTATTCTAACTCGGATTATGCGGGATGCAAGGTTGAAAGGAAGAGCACATCGAGTACATGTCAATTGTTAGAAAGATCACTTGTTTCATGATCATCAAAGAAGCAAAATAGTGTTGCATTATCAACCGTCGAAGCTGAATACATATCCACTGGTAGTTGTTGTGCACAAATTCTTTGGATGAAGGCCACTTGACTTTGGAATCAAGTTCAAGAAAGTGCTATTGATATATGACAATGAGAGTGTAATCAAGTTAACCAACAATTTGGTTCAACATGCAAGAACAAAGCACATTGATGTCCGCCACCACTTCATTAGAGATCATCAACAAAAAGGAGACATTTGTATTGAGAGTGTGGGCACTGAAGATCAACTTGCCGACATATTCACCAAGCCACTTGATGAGAAAAGGTTTTGTAAGCTAAGGAATGAGTTGAACATATTGGATTTCTCAAATATGTGTTGATGCATCCCCCCACTCTTATGACATGCCTCTCATTCGAGCAATCCAATGTAAAAATTATTTGGCATGGCATACATCCTTTGCTAAGGACTTGTTTAGTGCATCTAGTCAATCCTCACATGTTATAGGCTCATTCATGAAAATCAAATGAATTTGATGTTTGTATGGTACCACTATTGCTTCTATGCTTGACTTGATCTAGTGGTAGCATATGACATATTTGTGGGCCTGTGAACCTAGTGTTTGATCTAGAAAATGAGCTGTAAGTGTTTAACTCAACATGGTACAAGATAACCCTTATTTGGAGGTGTAAAGAAGTTTGTCCTTGGATCAAACCGAGTTAAATATCTTTGGCAAGTGATCTAGATTGAACCAAATTTGGTAAAATGATCCTCACCCCATTGATTAACATTGATAATCTCAATCTATCTAAAATTTGAACCTTTGTGGTCATTGATGACAAAGGGGGAGAGAAACAAAGGTATAAGTGATAGGGGGAGAAGTAATCACTAAAGGGGAGAACTTTGACATAGGGGGAGAGATATGAAAAGGTAAGGGGACAAATTAAAATTTTGAGCACACAAGTAGGGGGAGCAAGCTCATAAACTTGATTGGTATATTTGAATGTGCATTTCATATGTTTGCTTGCATGGCTCGAGTTATAAATTTCAATATCCATGCTTGTATGGTGTATGCTAGTTGTAAGTTTGAATGATGAAATGAAAAACTAGTATGCATAGGTTGAGTAACTAGACTTGTGTCTATATTGTGAAAACTAGACCCTTGCTTCTAATGTTGATCTCACCGGGTATTATAGTTTTTGTGTATGTTTAATTACTAATAGTGCTAAGGATGGTATATTTGGTGCACTCCGATTGGTATCATGCTTCAAAGGTTCATCTCTTATACCTTGGCATCATTTGGTAGACATTACTTCCACAAAACTCTAATCCATGCATATGTGCAAGCTTTAATCCAAACTCTTAGCACATATGTAGGGGGAGCAAATGCTACCAATGGGATTCATGAAACTTGTCCACTTCCTTTTACACATGGTAAATATGCTTGGCAAGCAACATGGATTCAAGTGAAATTCAATTCATATCTTTGTGAAAGGGTTGTCATCAATTACCAAAAAGGGGGAGATTGAAAGCTCTAGTTTGGTTTTAGTGAATTGATGAAACCCTAAGTGCTAACCTAGTTTATCAAAGTGATCATGAGATAGGTAGCACTATTCCAAGTAGTGGAGCAATGGTGAAGATCATGATGATGGTGTGACCATGGTGATGATCAAGTGCTTGGACTTGGAAAAGAAGAAAGAGAAAAACAAAAATCTCAAGGCAAAGGTGAAACTTTATAGGAGCTTTTTAGTTTGGTGATCAAGACACTTAGCGAGTGTGATCACATTTAGGATTGATGGCCGTACTATTAAGAGAGGTAAAACTCGTATTGAAATATAGTTATCAAAGTGCCACTAGATATTCTAACTCATTGCATATGCATTTAGATTCTAGTGAGTGCTGACACCCTTAAAAATATTTGTGAAAACATACTAACACACGTGCACAAGGTGATACACTTGGTGGTTGGCACATTTGAGTAAGGGTGGTGAAGTTTGAGAAGTCAAGGAGGCCACTGGCATGACCGAACGTAGGACTGGACGCTGGACCTGTGTGTCCGGTCAGTGTTGGGTGCGCTCAGCCTCTGTCTGGTGGATGACCGGACTCTGGTGGTGCTGACGATCGAGCACGATGAAGGTGAGTCCGATCAATGCTGACGCATGGTGACGTAGTGCCGGTGGCTAAGGCGGCGAGGACCTGACGCTCGACTATGTTCGGTCAGGGCGGACTTGACGTGCTAGGTTAGCTTTTAGGCGCTCAGGGAAGTCTCTGGTCACGACCTGACGCTGGGGTACCGTGGGCACCGGCGCGTTCGGTCGCAGAGTGTTAGTGCAGGTGTGTGCCTGGTCTAACGAGGCATCGGCGCGTCCGGTCTTCCTGGCTACGTGTCCGATCGCCACTTAACACGCGCAAGGAACTCAGCTGACCGTTGGCAATCAACGATCATGGTTGAATCAGTGTGACATGTGGCTGTAATCCTATGACCGAACGCAGGGTGGCGCGCGTCCGATTGTTTTGATCGGCGTGTTCGATCAACACGTGTTGGGCTATAGTGAGAGCCCAACAACTCTATTTCGATGGAGCCTCTATAAAAGGTGTTTGGCCGGCTCAAGCTCACTCTCTTGGCCATTTGCATTGATATAGCAACCTTATGAGCTTAGCCAATGAGGACTAGCTTGCCGGCAAGCAAGGGAACCTTAGTAAAAAAAATCATGTGTCATCATTGTCCGAGGATTTTTCGGGTATTCATTATGATTGATTGTGATCATCTTGTGATTGGCTCAATCCCTTGACACGACGGTATAATCATCACCATCCTCTCTTGTGCACTTACATTTCTAGTATTGCTTCGCTCATTAGTGTAATTAGTTTTGAGAGCAAGCTTATATCGGGTCTAGTGGTTAGTGTGGCTCTTTAGTTAGCCTTTGAGAGCACACTAACTTAGTGGAGTGACTTAGCCTTAGTGTGCTTAGAGATCATAGTCACTAGAATTGTGGTAGGTGGCTTGCCTTTTTAGTAGGCTAGCGCAACACTCGCTTCACCGTTTAATTGTCTAACATCTTTGCTAAGTGTTGTTGTAGAAATTTTTAATAGGCTATTCACCCCCTCTAGCCATTAGGACTTTTTAGCGGGTGAATCTACGGTGGTGCCACGAGCATAGAGAAGCTCGTGAACACAATTCAACATCTATCTAAGGCATTTTAGATCGAGTAATTTACTGAAGTTCCTGGGGTAGTGTTGAGCCTATTTCACCACTTGAATGTAGTTGAAAACTCACGCACAGGTAGATCGGGATCAAACCCTAGAATCACCAACAAACAAGTATAGGACAATTCAAAGCAAGATCACAAGAGAGACAAGGTGTTTATCTTGTGGTTCTGCTCACTATAAAGGCTTGCCTATCTCCATGTTGTTGAGGAAGCCACCAAGACTTTGGTTTCAAGAACCCTATCATCTTTCTCAAGTCAAGAGAGCAAGTCTCTTGAGAGCAAGTCTCTTGAGATGAGAGGTTCTTACTAGAGTAGAGGGCAATTACAAATGTCCTGGAGCTACCACATGAGTTGGAAGCTTCGACGAGCGACGCCTATCTCCACGTTGTTGAGGAAGCCACCAAGACTTTGGTTCCAAGAACCCTATCCTCTTTCTCAAGTCAAGAGAGCAAGTCTCTTGAGATGAGAGGGTCTTACTAGAGTAGAGGGTGATTACAAACGTGCCAGAGCTACCACACGAGTTGGAAGCTTCGACGAGCGACGCCTAGCCGGCTAGGACCTTAGCTCCAAGAGTAACAAACACAATCCATCGGTTCACGAACCAAGTGCTATAGGAGTTGAAGATCAGGTTGAGCAGCTCTCTAATCGAGTTTGGAGGCTCAATCTCTCATAGATTTGCAAGGAAATCAAGGGGAGAAAGCTTTAGAGCTTGAGAGCCTTCAATGGAGAAGAGAGAGGGTGCTCTAGTTGCTATTGGCAGAGAATGGTTGAGATGCCCTTTGGGGGAGAACGGAAGAGGTATAAATACCTCCCCTCTCCCTTATAATTTAGCATACCAAACGCTAAGATTTTTCTCCTTGTGATTCTTATAAAACTTTGTTGTGGAAGAAAACTTTATTTTCAAAAGAAGGTTGAGAAAAGTTGTCCTAAACAGGGCTTTATCACTCTTCCAGGTAGGTAGGAGATGACTATGGAAGGGCATTTTTATAAAGTTTTATTGTAGTGAATTGCACCCGAAGGGGTATGGACCTGCCGCTCATAAGTTTGAACTAGAGTTTGATTTTGAGTGTTTTGGACCTAAATGGCACAGGACCACAAGTTCAAGGGTCGCTAGCACATTTAACTCTATTTATTCGATAAAAATAAATTATATAAAAAACAACCAAAGCGAACTACATGTATATCAAAACATCACTTATTTGATAGGTATAGTAAATAACTTAATAACGTCTTTTATATAAAATCGAAGGCTATTACACTATATATGTGACAGTAATGACACTTTAAAGACTGGCCTCCATGGGTGGTGGTAGGTGAAAGGTGTAACAGAACCGACCAATTATACGAGATTAAGTAAGGAAATCTTCCGCCGAAGCAGATAATTTAGCAAACTTAAGCCCATATAACCCGGTAGTCCATGAAACCACGAAGGATTTCAAACCAATCGACATACAAACCAAGATCGTATAAGTTTAGCAATCACCGTCACATGTTACATAAAGTTCGCAATGACAGTTGGATACATCAGAGTTTAGAACATAAAGTTATTACAACCCAAGTTCAAACTGAAATAGCGGAAGCAAATAGTTTTAAAGCCACACATACACTTTTGGTTCAGATACAGTGCCAGTAGGTAGTCATCTCCAACAAAAGCATCAGATGAGAGATACAGAGTGACCATTGCCCTTGGCCCTAGTTGTCGCCCATCGCCGGGTACAGGCAGTTAATGCAATAGCCGTAGTACATTTGACCATCTGCAACAACAATGGGAACAATTCCCTGAGTACGAGAAGGTACTCAGCTAGACTTACCCGTCTTAAGCCAAAATAAAGCGACACCAAGGATTATGCAAGGCTTTCTTTAGTGGGCTAGCTGACTCATTTGCGAAAAGCATAAGCTATCATGAAGAAACCATTTTAAGTACTTTACATCATCTTTATTATGACCTATCCATCTAGGTAAGCACCTATACTATAGCAATCACTTGATTAACCAATAACATCCAGTTACCAACTTACATTTAGCATATCCCATACCATCCAGATAACCATCAGTGTTCCATCATAATTACTACGATGCTGTAGCTCGAGTCAAGTGCTCACTATCCAGGAGCGATGGCAATTCGAATCGATTCCTAGCCAGCTGGTGATTTATTCCTCACACAAACCACACTCACCGATCAAGTGAGCTACAGATCACCAATGACACTTTCCAAGTAGCCACAGGATAACAGTCATGGACCGCACTACCCAGGGACTGCCCGATAGCCAGGATGCACCTTGGGCTCCCTCTTCGCGTCCCTGTCGTACCCCCTTCAGCACCAGTCTACCAATCCGAGTTTATCCCTGCTCAAATAGTGTCACTAGCTTCGCGGTCGAAAGGTACTTTATTCGGCCAGCTAAATGTGAGGCATACGTTCAACATGACAAGAGGGACGAGCAATGATCGGTCCTTAATCTACACAGACGGAAAACTAACAGCACCTCAGAACCCTGTCTGGTTGCCTCCAACTTTTCCGTCCGATCTCCAATTATCCATCACACATGGTTAAATCCAGGATATCATTCTTTCCATAGCTAAATTCTTCCAGTAACCACCTATAAATGTAGGTGACCAGAAATTACCGATCGCTACCAGTCTAAGCAAGGCTAAGCAGTTATTCAATCCCGACCTAACAGGGTAAAAAGGTAATAAGGTAGGCAATGATAGTAATAAATGCATCAACAGTTTCAATCAACTCCTACAACTTAATGCAACAATATATAAACTCATATATAGAAAGAATTGCTTTTATAAAATAGGAGACTTAGAATGCTCCAGGGCTTGCCTCGTTCGAACAAACTAGGTTGATGATCCACGCACTCGGGCAAGTCCTCTTCTTGCTCCTCTTCTTCTGGCACCTCCTATGCCTGGATTTCTTGTGGATTTTTCTACTGTAGATCTAAGAATAAGAAGCATATAGAAATTTGTTTCATCAAATTTGGAGCAATATTTTTTTCAATTTATGAATTTCCAAAGCATTTAAACAAAATATGTAAATCGTTTCTTTTATTCCTTCTGAAAATCCCGGTTCAAAAACGCTAGATCCACCCGGATCTGTACACGCGCGTACACACACAGGGGCTGACAAACGGGCCCGAGGGTCAGCGGGAGAGGAAGAAGGGCGGCGCTGACCACGGCTAACCTCGCCGTCGGCGAGGAGGTCTACTCTATCACACTCTCCTTCGCAAGGCAAACCTACTGGTGCAGCTATCATGGCCAGTAGAGCTCGGGAGCAAGCTCACCGGCATCCATGGCGGCGCGGTGGCCCAGCTCAACGTCGGTCGGCCATCTCCGGCCGAGATGAGGCGCGGGGAGGGGCTTGGGAGCTCCACCGCGTCAGGGCGGTGCTTGAGCACGTGAAAAATATGGAGAGAGGTGGAGCGGAGAGGGGGAGTCCACAGAGCGGAGCTCTCCAGTGAGCTCGACCACTACTCTGGCGAGGGATTCCTGAGGAAGGGAAGCTTCCCAAGGCTTACCGAGATGAGCACGGGGTGTGCGAGGTGGAGGCGGAGCTTTGGGCGAGATGGAGCGGTCGACGGCGAGCTGGGGTGGCCGGGTGGGCCAACTCCGGTGAGGCGAGTGCGGTGGCGGAGCTGCCTGCACGTGCGGGAGCTGCTACTGCTGTGGCTGTCTGAGCGAGGACGAAGCGAAGGAAGGGAGGGAATGGCGGAGTGAGGGAGCAGGGGCGCGCCCGGGCTAACAAAACGGTTAGGGCATGACGTCGGCGGCGCATGGCAGCCACGCGGCGGCAGGACTCTGCCGCGGGCACGCGGAGGTGCGGTGCTGGCACACGGGTGGGAGCGCGGGCGAGTGTGCGGGCGGGCCAGGCCGGCTTCACTAGCTGGGCCAGAAGCGGAGCGGCGGCCCAACTAAGGTAAGAACTGTTTTTTATTTTCTTTTCTTTTCCCAAATTCATTCAAATGAAGTTTTAAACCTTTTCAAAGCAGTTTCAATAGTTGGACCCAAAATAGAAGTTGCTCAGAAAAATGTACTCTACAACTTTGCCAAAGAGTAAGGCTAAAATCCAATTAGATTTTGAACTATAGATTTAAAGTTAATTTAAATCAAAAACCCTATTTTAGAAGATTATTTTTAAAAGCAAAATTTGAGAAAACTTTGAATATACACCTTGCTCCAAATTGCATCCTAATTACGTCTAAGTGGTCTAAGTGATCAACCAAGGTACACACATGGCAAAACAAACATAGCATCCAATCTATTAAAACAAAACTATGCAACATACATGTTTCATTAGTATGTTTCAATTCTATATTTCATGTCATGCTTATGAATGCATAATAATGATTATGCTCATGATTTGCAAAATGTTAATGCATGCTTAACACCGAGGTGTTACAGCCCTCCCCCCTTATAAGAATCTTGTCCCGAGATTTTGAGTTACGAACCATTTGTTATAAAAATCCTTATAAGCGTTTTGCAGATATTCTCCTATTTCCCACGTCGCATCACCATCATCGTGATGACTCCACTGTATCTTATATGTTCTCACCACTTTATTCCGAGTGACTCGGTCCTTAGTGTCCAAAACTCGAACCGGTTGCTCACGGTATTCCAAGTCTGATTTGATACGAATGCCCTGAGATTCTATTCTCTCTTCTGGAACACGCAAGCACTTCTTCAACTGTGATACATGGAAGACTGGAAAGATCGAACCCATCGCTTCTGGTAACTGTAACTTGTAAGCCACTGGACCCTTCTTTTCTAGTATTTTATACGGTCCGACAAATCTAGGAGCGAGCTTTCTCTTTACTCCAAACCGTTGTACTTTCTTCATTAGAGTAACCTTCAGATAAACATAGTCACCTACCTCAAACTCAAGCGGTCTCCTTCTCTTATCGGCATAACCCTTCTGACGTGACTGTGCCGCTTTCATGTTTTGTTGGATAATACGGACCTTTTTCTCAGCCTCGTCAACAAAATCGATTTCGTAAAACCTTTTCTCTCTAGGCTCAACCCAATTCAACGGTATCCTACATTTCCTGCCATACAATGCTTCAAATATAGCCATCTTGATACTCTCTTGGTAACTGTTGTTGTAAGCGAACTCTGCCAAAGGTAACAATGATTCCCATGAACCCCTAGACGATAACAGACAAGCTCTAAGCATATCTTCAAGAATAGCATTAACTCGCTCTGTCTGCCCATCTGTCTGTGGGTGGTAAGTTGTACTACGAACCAAGCTAGTACCCAAACCTTTATGAAGACGCTCCCAAAAATGAGCGGTAAACTGTGACCCACGGTCAGACACGATAGTCTTTGGTATACCATGTAATCGAACAATCTCTGCAATGTACTTCTCAGCATACTGAGGGGGTCGAAAAGCGTTCTTGACTGGTAAAAAGTGAGCTGATTTGGTAAGGCGATCTACAATCACCCAAATCGAATCATTCCCCTTTGGTGTGGTGGGAAGACCGGTGATAAAATCCATACTTATATCATCCCATTTCCAATTTGGTACTAACAAAGGTTGCAACATTCCTACGGGTCTCATGTGAAGAGCTTTCACTCTACAACACATGTCGCAACGAGCAACATACGCTGCAATCTCCTTCTTCATCTTCGTCCACCAATAACGAGGTCTCAATTCTTGGTACATTTTGCTACTTCCAGGATGGATAGACAACTTAGAGTGATGAGCTTCATCCATCAATTTGTTCTTGAGCTCTCGATCTTTAGGTACAACCAGACGGTCCTTAAACCATAACACTCCTTGTTCATCCACTCTAAAGTGCTTGGTCGGTTCTTTCTTCAATTTCTCCTTGATATGGAATATTCCCTTATCTGTTTTCTGACCCTCAATGATCTTGCTCTCCAAGGTACAACTAACCTGGATATTATGCAACATAGCAGGATGCAACAAATTGAACCCATCTTCAAACAATGGTTGCACAGCAAGAGAATGTGACTTTCTACTTAAGGCATCTGCTACTACATTTGCCTTTCCCAGATGATAGTGCACATTCAGATTATAATCCTTTATCAGCTCTAACCATCTTCTCTGTCGCATATTCAACTCAGACTGAGTAAATATGTACTTGAGACTCTTATGATCTGTAAAGATATTGCACACATTCCTAAGCAAGTAGTGTCTCCAAATCTTTAGAGCATGCACAACGGCCGCAAGCTCTAAATCATGCATAGGATAGTTAACCTCATGCTTCCTCAACTAACGTGAGGCATAAGCAATGACCCTTCCATCTTGCATCAAAACACATCCTAAACCATTCTTTGATGCATCGCAAAACACATCAAACGGCTTCTCTATATCCGGTTGCGCCAGAACAGGAGCAGTGGTTAGCAAATTCCGCAAGGTGCAGAAAGCTGCCTCACACTCCTCTGTCCAAACAAACTTATGATCCTTCTATAGCAAACTTGTCATTGGCTTGGCAATCTTCGAGAAGTCTAGTATAAAACGACGATAGTAACTGGCTAATCCAAGAAAACTCCGAACCTCATGAACTGTGCTTGGTGCCTTCCAATCCATAACCTCTTGTACCTTACTAGGATCCACTGAGATTCCATTCTCAGATAACACATGACCGAGAAAAGGAACTACCTTCAGCTAGAACTCACATTTACTAAACTTAGCATACAGCTGGTGATCTCTGAGTCTAGTCAAGATAATTCTTAGATGTTCTGCATGATTCTGTTCGTTCTCTGAGTATACTAGAATGTCATCAATGAACACAATCACGAACTTATCCAACTCCGGCATAAAGACCGAATTCATCAAATACATAAAGTATGCAGGAGCATTTGTCAAACCAAAGGACATGACAAGATACTCGTACAAACCATATCTGGTGGAGAACGCGGTCTTAGGTATATCTTGTGGTCTAATCTTGATATGATGGTACCCTGATCTCAAATCTATCTTGGAGAACACCTTGGCTTTTGACAATTGATCAAACAAGATATCGATCCGAGGTAGAGGATACTTGTTTTTAATTGTCACCGCATTCAGTGGCCGGTAGTCCACGCACATCCGTAAGGAGTTATCCTTCTTCTTCTTCACGAACAGTGTGGGACATCCCCATTCCGATGAACTTGGACGAATTAAACCCTTAGTCAACAGATCTTGGAGTTGTTTCTTCAACTCGGCTAATTCATTTGGAGGCATCCGATAAGGCTTTCTTGAGATCGGTGGTGTTCCAGGGATTAACTCAATGGCAAACTCAACATCTCTGTCCGGTGGAAGACCGGGTAACTCATCTGGAAACACGTCCGGAAACTCGCACACTACTAGAATCTTGGCTAGAAGAGTAGTTTGGACTGCACAAGTTGTACTGGCCAGATCTATTCTCCGAGGTAAGGTGACTTGAAATGTACCTTCTCCAACAGGTTCCTTGAGAGAAATGCTTCTTCCTCCAACATCAATTACTACTCCCATCGTATTCATCCAGTTCATTCCCATAATCACATCCAGAACTAGCCCTAGCATAACTATCAAGTTAAGCTTATACTGCCTGTCTGCTATACTCAGGGTTACCCCCTGGATTATCTGATTAGTTAACAGATCAGCCCCAGCGGAACTTATCCGATAAGCACATTCCAATTCATCTATCTTTTGCTCATATTTTCTTGCAAATGCTTGACTTATAAATGATTGAGATGATCCAGAATCAAACAAAACAACTGCAGGATGATTGTTGATAGAAAACATAACGGCTATCACGGGCTCTCCTTCCGGGATGTCATCAATGGTGGTGTGGTGCACACGAGCTTGGTACTAATTTTGTTGCTTCTTGGGATATGGGCAAAACTTCGCAAAGTGCCCAGGTTGATTGTAGTTGAAACACGGTCCTCTTACTTGAGTAGCAGCTCTAGATGAACTGCCTTGTCCGGTCTTGGCTTATGGCACCACCATCTTGAATGGCTTCTGATTCCTCTGAGGTTGCTGGGCATTCTGATTCCTCCGCTGGGGTGGCCTGAACCTTGCACCAGGGGTAGGCGGACGATATGTAGAATGATTTGCCATCGGGGCCCTTGGATAGGACGGACCTGACTCAAAAGCCCTCTTGCGAGTCTTGGATGTAGCATATACATTGTTGTTCTTTTCTTACTTTAAGCACTCACTAACAAAGTCATTGAAACTAGTTCTCGTGTTGGTACCCACGTGCTTCATCATCTTAGGATTCAGACCTCTCTTGAAACTAGTGATCTTTTTGGCATCGGTATTCACCATGTCAGAGGCATAGCGACTTAGATTGTTGAATGCATGTAGATACTGTGTCACAGTCTTAGTGCCTTGATTCAGTGCTAGAAATTCTCCAAACTTCATTTCTGTCAAACCAGGTGGAATGTAAACTCCACGAAAATCCTCAGTGAATTCCCTCCAAGTAATGTGGGCATTGGGGGGAAAAGTGGTGCGGTGGTGCTTCCACCACATTCCTGCAGGGCCTTGTAGCTAATGAGTTGCATACTTAGTCTTTAACACTTCTGTCATCCTTAGAACACGAAACTTATCTTCCATGGTGTTTATCCACTCTTCTGCATCCAATGGCTCTGCCGCTTCTTTGAAAATTGGTGGTCTGGTATCCATAAAGTCCTTGAAACTGCTATACTGATTCGCTTCATGTCCACCTGGGTTTAACCCATGGCGGGTGTTGTCAGCAATGGGGCGCAATGCAGCTTCCATGTTCTGCTGCATGCCCTCCATGTTGCGTTGACTTCCAAGGAACTGTGCGAAGAACTGTTCCGCGGTGTACGGTGGACGAGGAGGTGGTGGTGGATCACGGTTCTCATTCCCAGTGGCACTGCCACCTGCCTCAGCAGCGTCATACACAGTACGGCGAGTGTTCGACATCTGCATATTTTAGCAACAATAATTATTAGGCGATGTTGTAGAAATTGCAGGTGAATGAAAAATTATGCCGTACTGAATTCACTGAAGAGAATAAATTCATACAATAAAACAGGGGCACAATAAGTCATTCCAATTAACACAACATCACTAATTAGATTACTTAAGCGCACACATCGCGTCCATTACAACCAAATTGCCAGCATACATACACTGGACTTTTGACGTTCAGATATCGCCACAAACACATCCAAGTTTCCCAACATTACATCAAGGTCTTAGTCTTTCTACTCATTATTACATGCCAGACATGCCAACCATGCAAAAGGTCATCGCAAACGAAACCCTAGTAGCTAGCGCAACAACTACTAGCCTGCTCATCGTGGTCGCTGTCTAAGTCAGAGATGTCGACATTGTCACCATCCACATCATCGTTGTCATCATCAGCTGGTGCCTTAGGCTCTTTAGGATCCTCGTCCTCATCTAGATCCATCTCTGCTGCTCTAGGAGGAACGTAAGGGTGGAGCTGGTTATTCAGCTGATGAACCTCCTCATGTAGGTTGTCGTTGTACTCTTCTGCATTGGCCACCTGCTGCTCCAGCTCAACCTGTCGAGCTCTTAGAACATCTTCTGTAGACCAGGCTTCATTCCTTAGGTGGAGCACATGGATCAACATGCGCTCAGCGTTCCTGTTGGCGGTGGTCAGATGCTCAACCTGCTCTCTCAGTGCACGTACGTCTCCCTCATAGACTCTAGTCCTCTGGGTCACCTAATCCCTCTGACGAGTCAACTGAGCCATCTCTGCATTGAGCCTCTCAATCTCGGCGTCGTGATCCCTCTAAAGCTGACGTCGGTCATCGCGGGCCTGACCAAGAGCACCAGACACACGTCTCAGGCTACCTTCTACTCCATCGAAAGCCTTCATCACTGCGAACATGGAGCTCATAGCAGGGTTATCACTGTTCTGTCCTTCTGCTGCACCAATCTCCAGAGATCTTCCTCTTGCTTGCTGCCACGAGTCAGTGGAGGGGTTGCCCCTCGGAAAGACTCCAACTATAGCGGCTGCCAACTCCTGAGGAAAACGATCCATGATATCCCTCAGCATCCCAAAGGCTGCCCTGTCAGCTGCTTCTTCAGCGGTCCTGCCAGTTGACTCATAACGCCAACCAGTCCACTCAGAACCGTCACCTCAGGGATGAACAACGGCCTCCACAGTAACCAAGAGACCTTTCCCCAACTGCTCATTTGTCCAGAAATAGTGGGGCTCCATTTCATCAGGATAGCCTACATAGCTAAGCACTCTCCACAAGAGTGTAGGCATCCCATACTCTCCAAGAAACGTGTGGTGCTGACGGGTACGTGGAGCAAGCTGATGGCGGGGAGCTCTGCCTCCGGTGGACTTGCGAGTGGTCTGCTTTGTGCGTGCCATCTGTAGCAATTTTTTTACCCACGTGAGAACAAGGTTAAGTTGTCATTTTTATCAAAATGAGATAATCAACTTATAAGGGGAGGAACAATGCCATGAATGATATGTAACAACATGATGCATGCACGTTCCGTACGTTCTCACAAACTTAGGAAAAATAACAATTGCTAGCGGCATAGACGGTGGCGTACAACGACCTCTCATAAACGTAGCTAATACGTACTACACGATAGCGCTGTTATGTACCTACAAAAGATCCACTTCAGCCCAAACTCTGACAGTATGAAAAATATCCACGAAAGCAGTAAAGTAATCTACTCGCTCTACACGCATCCCCAGATACGCGTACAACGGTAGCAACTACCCGAACCATCGTCCTATCGACGGCATCATCACCACTGGACGGAATTCCCCACATCATTGGATACCTTCATACAAACACGCGTATGGCATGTAAATAATCCGGCATCATATAAGCACTTCCCTAGATCGGCAGTGTATCCGATCATGCTCTCACAACTCTCACTTACCGAGGCGTAGAGGCAATGGATCCATACATTACCACTCAAGTGAATGGCACTCATACAATAGCACGCCGTATGAGCAACGAAATAGAAATATGATGCAAAGACCCCCAAGTCAGTACTTAAATAAGCCACCTAGAGTCCTTAACTGGGCATACAGGATATGACCACTAGCACACTATTAAGTTTTAAAACTCAGTTTTAAACACAATTTTGGTTTTAAATACTCATGGGAACAGTAACCTGCTAAACCTTGCTCTGATACCAGTTGTAACAGAACCGACCAATAATACGAGATTAAGTAAGGAAATCTTCCGCCGAAGCAGATAATTTAGCAAACTTAAGCCCGTATAACCTGGTAGTCCGTGAAACCACGAAGGATTTCAAACCAATCGACATACAAACCAAGATCATACAAGTTTAGCAATCACCGTCACATGTTACGTAAAGTTCGCAATGACAGTTGGATACATCGAAGTTTAGAACATAAAGTTATTACAACCCAAGTTCAAACTAAAATAGCGGAAGCAAATAGTTTTAAAGCCACACACACACTTTTGGTTCAGATACAGTGCCAGTAGGTAGTCATCTCCAACAAAAGCATCAGATGAGAGATACGGAGTGACCATTGCCCTTGGTCCTAGTTGTCGCCCATCGCCGGGTACAGGCAGTTAATGCAATAGTCGTAGTACATTTGACCATCTGCAACAACAATGGGAACAACTCTCTGAGTACGAGAAGGTACTCAGCTAGACTTACCCGTCTTAAACCAAAATAAAACGACACCAAGGATTATGCAAGGCTTTCTTTAGTGGGCTAGCTGACTCATTTGCGAAAAGCATAAGCTATCATGAAGAAACCATTTTAAGTACTTTACATCATCTTTATTATGACCTATCCATCTAGGTAAGCACCTATACTATAGCAATCACTTGATTAACCAATAACATCTAGTTACCAACTTAGATTTAGCATATCCCATACCATCCAGATAACCATCAGTGTTCCATCATAATTACTACGATGCTGTAGCTCGAGTCAAGTGCTCACTATCCAGGAGCGATGGCGATTCGAATCGATTCCTAGCCAGCTGGTGATTTATTCCTCACACAAACCACACTCACCGATCAAGTGAGCTATAGATCACCAATGACACTTTCCAAGTAGCCGCAGGATAACAGTCATGGACCGCACTACCTAGGGACCGCCCGATAGCCAGGATGCACCTTGGGCTCCCTCTTCGCGTCCCTGTCATACCCCCTTGCAGCACCAGTCTGCCAATCCGAGTTTATCCCTGCTTGAATAGTGTCACTACCTTCACGGTCGAAAGGTACTTTATTCGGCCAGCTAAATGTGAGGCATACGTTCAACATGACAAGAGGGACGAGCAACGATCGGTCCTTAATCTACACAGACGGAAAACTAACAGCACCCCAGAACCCTGTCTGGTTGCCTCCAACTTTTCCGTCCGATCTCCAATTATCCATCACACATGGTTAAATCTATGATATCATTCTTTCCATAGCTAAATTCTTCCAATAACCACCTATAAATGTAGGTGACCAGAAATTACCGATCGCTACCGGTCTAAGCAAGGCTAAGCAGTTATTCGATCCCGACCTAACAGGGTAAAAAGGTAATAAGGTAGACAAGGATAGTAATAAATGCATCAACGGTTTCAATCAACTCTTACAACTTAATGCAACAATATATAAACTCATATATAGAAAGAATTGCTTTTATAAAATAGGAGACTTAGAATGCTCCGGGGCTTGCCTCGTTCGAACGAACTAGGTTGATGATCGACGCACTCGGGCAAATCCTCTTCTTGCTTCTCTTCTTCTGGCACCTCCTGTGCCTGGATTTTTTGTGGATCTGTCCCGGACTGCTCTTCCTGAACTGCTACTAGCAACTCCTCCTGTGATCCTGTATAATGTAGATGTATAAGTGCTCATGCATAGGTGCATCGGAGAGATGACATGTAATGATCATGATACATGAAATGTAGATGAACATGTTTAACTTTATTGGACATAGTAGAAGTAAAGCTCTTCTACAAGGTAGCCAACATCATCTAAGAACATGTACTACTATACTACTACTACAACCACTGTACTAACATGCCAAGTCACCACAGCAAGCTAAGATGCTTCAAAGATACACCAAAGTAAACATTATTAACTAAACATGCATTAAAAAGGTTAATTAAACCCTAATTGAAACTAGGTTTGAACAGCAACACCTATTTTGGTAGCACAGAAAAATCTAAGAAAATTACAGTAGCATAGTACTACTCTAAGTAGACTACCATAAAATTTTCATAGCATTTAGATAAGTAAAATAGCCTACACAAAAATGACAAGCTATGGCATAAATATGAGCATGAAAATACTTTGTATTGTGAAAAGTATCAAACAACAGATTTAATATTTTTTCTATGTTCTACACAGTAAACAATCACTACACAAAAATCATCATACACATGTTTTATACAATTTTTGCTCTCTATCAAAATAACAAAAATCATCAATTAAAGGCACTTGAACTACACATCAATATTTCTCTACAGAACATGCATGACATATATTTTTTCCTACAAAGTACATCATTAAAGGAGATTAACAAAACTGGAACCATATTTTTTTGATAATTATTCTATTTACTAGACATTTTCTAAGATAACAGCAAATACAAGAATTAAATAAAACCCTATACAAAAGTATCACAAAAACCACATGCAATATTTTTCTACTATAGATCTAAGAATAAGAACATACAGAAATTTGTTTGATCAAATTTGGAGCAATATTTTTTTCAATTTATGAATTTCCAAAGCATTTAAACAAAATCTGTAAATCGTTTCTTTTATTCCTTATGAAAATCCCGGTTCAAAAACGCTAGATCCACCCGGATCTGTACACGCACGTACACACACAGGGGCTGACAAACGGGCCCAGGGGTCAGCGAGAGAGGAAGAAGGGCGGCGCTGATCACGGCTAACCTCGCCGTCGGCGAGGAGGTCTACTCTATCGCACTCTCCTTCACAAGGCGAACCTACTGGTGCAGCTATCGTGGCCAGTAGAGCTCGGGAGCAAGCTCACCGGCATCCATGGCGGTGCGGTGGCTCGGCTCAACGTCGGTCGGCCATCTCCGGCCGAGATGAGGCGCGGGGAGGGGCTTGGGAGCTCCACCGCGTCAGGGTGGTGCTTGAGCGCGTGAAAAATAGGGAGAGAGGTGGAGCGGAGAGGGGGAGTCCACGGAGCGGAGCTCTCCAGTGAGCTCGACCACTACTCCGGCGAAGGATTCCCGAGGAAGGGAAGCTTCCCAAGGCTTACCGAGGCGAGCATGGGGTGCGCGAGGTGGAGGTGGAGGCGGAGCTTTGAGCGAGACGGAGCGGTCGACGGCGAGCTGGGGTGGCTGAGTGGGCCAACTCCGGTGAGGCGTGTGCTGTGGTGGAGCTGCCTGCGCGCGCGGGAGCTGCTGCTGCTGTCCGAGAGAGGACGAGGCGAAGGAAGGGAGGGAATGGCGGAGTGAGGGAGCGGGGGCGTGCCCGGGCCGACAAAACAGTCAGGGCATGGCGACGTCGGCGGCACATGGCGGCCACGCGGCGACGGGAACCTGCCGCGGGCACACGGAGGTGCGGCGCTGGCGCGCGGGTGGGAGCGTGGGCGAGTGCGCGGGCGGGCTAGGCCGGCTTCGCTAGCTGGGCCAGAAGCGGAGCGGCGGCCCAACTAAGGTAAGAACTGTTTTTCATTTTCTTTTCTTTTCCCAAATTCATTCAAATGAAATTTTAAACCTTTTCAAAGCAGTTTCAAAAGTTGGACCCAAAATAGAAGTTGCTCAGAAAAATGTACTCTACAACTTTGCCAAAAAGAGTAAGACCAAAATTCAATTAGATTTTGAACTATAGATTTAAAGTTAATTTAAATCAAAAACCATATTTTAGAAGATTATTTTTAAAAGCAAAATTTGAGAAAACTTTGAATATACACCTTGCTCCAAATTGCATCCTAATTACGTCTAAGTGGTCTAAGTGATCAACCAAGGTACACACATGGCAAAACAAACATAGCATCCAATCTATTAAAACAAAACTATGCAACATACATGTTTCATTAGTATGTTTCAATTCTATATTTCATGTCTTGCTTATGAATGCATAATAATGATTATGCTCATGATTTGCAAAATGTTAATGCATGCTTAACACCGAGGTGCTACAAAAGGCCTCGTTCGGCTTGCTGAAAGTTGGCTGAAACTGGCTGAAAACACCGTTCTGACCGAATTGTTGTGAGAGAAAAACACTGTTCCGGCTGAAAAAAAAGCCGAACAAGCTGGTTTCTGGATAAGTCGAACGGGGCCTTGGCTTGCTTTTTCAGCCATCACCACAAAAAAAACAGTTTTCCTCTCTTCTCTGATTGAGATGTGCGTTGCGCCGTGACTCTGCATCCAGCCTGGTGCCTCACCAAATTCAAAATGGAACCCCAGACCCCACCAGCTTCTTTTTGTTAGGAAAAATTGGTTCTATAGCAAGCACTCAAACAACGCTGTTTTCAGAAAATACCACTGAAAGATTATCGTCACGTGAAATACCACCGAAATTTCTAACTGTCACCTGAACATAGCATTCGGTCACGGTCCATGCTAATGCCGTGCCCGTGCCGTGAAAAAGTATTCCATCCTCACCCCATTGAACAAGCCGTCGCAGGGCCAGTCCCCCGCGGGCCGCGATGCGACACGCTGTCAAGCAGGTAGTGGCGTTTGCTTGCCCTGTTGCCCACACCCATGCCGTCCACCGGTTCCGCCGCGAAGAGGGCGACAAGCTTGCCCTTGGCGTTGCTGAGCGCCACCGCGAACGCCACCCTTGTCGGCTTGCCGCCGTGTGCGTGGCCGAAGACGCACACCTTGGTTAGGTTTGCGCGGACGCCGAGTGTCAGAGTAGATGAAAGCCCACGCTGGTCATCCACTCAACCAGCTGAGTTGAGGCAACACGCTACTCGATGTTGTCTAGCCCGGAATGGTGTATTGGTGTACAGCTGCTCGATCGACGAGCATACAGTAGATGAAACATGAAGCTGGGGTAATTAAATTGAACTCGTGGACATGGAGTGCTGCTAATATTAATTATTCCCTGTGACCCGAAGCCATGGGAGGCAACACGTTGCTGGAAGCCTGGAACGGCTGGGAGTAGGAGTTGGTGGCGAGGTTAGCCGTGAAGGAACAGGAGCAACGAGTACTCTCCCTAGCCTCGAGCGGCTTGGCGACGAGAAGCGGCTTCAGCAGCAGGCTGCCCGCATCTGCCGGCAATGAGGACCTTGTGCGGCGCACCTCCATGGTGGCGTGCCATGGCCAGTTGGCCTGGTCGAGCCGGGTAAGGATGACGCCGTGACCCCCTGATCGAACACGCCTCAGGAGTCGGAGTCTCGGACCCCATACGCACCTAGAACACGCGCGTCACGAACGCGAGGTTCATGCCTCATCGATCAGAGCAGCTCATAAGACAGACTATGGCGCCGCGACGTGCTTGCTTGACGGAGCGCGAGGCCGCCGTGCCCGCGGGGTACTGGCCCTACAGCGGCATGTTAAATGGGGTGGAAACGGAATACTATTTTGACGGCACGGCGTTAGCTTGAAACATGACGGAATGCTATTTTCAGGTAACGGTTACATATTTAGGCCCCGTTCGCTTCGCTGAAAAAACAAACCGAAACATTGTTCCCGCTAATTTGTTTTGAGAGGAAAATACTATTTCGACTAAAAAAACAAGCTGAAAAGTATGGATTATAAGAAAGTGAGCCTTGGGATGGTATTTTACGTAACGTGGATCTTTCAGCGGTATTTTTCGAAAACGACGTTGATTAACTGTCATAGAACTATGGATGAAAACGGTACGGATATTTATTCGACCATCCGTTCGACCGAACAAATATGAACACTTATCTGGATAGTTATTCGGATATCCGGGTTTTTTTTCGGATACGGATACTAAAACGGATATCTTAGGCGGATATCAAATACGGATGTAATATCATCGATATCCGGCGGATATCGGATAATCCGGATAAGTATCGGATATATCCGGATATTTAAAAACGGATATTATCCGGATATTTATTCAAAATTTAAAAATCACAAATTTGAACCATCCAAACTATCTCAAATGGAAAGTTGACCAAAACAACAATTGTAGATCTTGATGAGTTGAACAAACTTGGTATTCAAAACTTTTCAATTTGAAGTCATTTATAGTTCATAATACTAGAGTCAAAGTGTTGTTTTTTCATTTGACCAAATTTGACTTGGTCAAACTTGCTCAAATGAGACACTAAATGACCTTAGATGAAAAAACTCTGAATACCAAGTTTGATCATCTCAGCAAGATCTATAATTGTTACATAGCTCATTTTCCCATTTGAGAAAGTTTTATCAAACACTAGTCATAAATTCTTAATCTCATATAGACTTCTTGAAACTATATCACACACTTGTGAAATTTGAACTATATTTTGTTCAAACTTTCTCAAATGAAAAAATGGCTTATATAAGGATTGTATATCTTGATGAGATGAACAAATTTGGTATTCAAAACTTTTCAATTTGAGACAATCTAGGGTTCCGAAAACTAGTTTGTAAATATCAAAATTTAAAAATCACAAATTTGAACCGTCCAAACTATCTCAAATGGAAAGTTGACCAAAACAAAAATTGTAGATCTTGATGAGTTGAACAAACTTGGTATTTAAACCTTTTCAATTTGAAGTCATTTAGAGTTCATAATACTAGAGTCAAAGTGTTGTTTTTTCATTTGACCAAATTTGACTTGGTCAAACTTGCTCAAATGAGACACTAAATGACCTCAGATGAAAAAACTCTGAATACCAAGTTTGATCATCTCAACAAGATATACAATTGTTACATAGCTCATTTTCCCATTTGAGAAAGTTTTATCAAACACTAGTCACAAATTCTTGAATCTCATAGACTTTCTGAAACTATGTCACACACTTGTGAAATTTGAACTACATTTTGTTCAAACTTTTTCAAATGAAAAAATAACCTATATAAGGATTGTAGATCTTGATGAGCTGAACAAACTTGGTATTCAAAACTTTTCAATTTGAGACAATTTAGGGTTCCGAAAACTAGTTTGTAAGCATCGAAATTTAAAAATCACAAATTTGAACCGTACAAACTATCTCAAATGGAAAGTTGACCAAAACAAGAATTGTAGATCTTGATGAGTTGAACAAACTTGGTATTCAAAACTTTTCAATTTAAAGTCATTTAGAGTTCATAATACTAGAGTCAAAGTGTTGTTTTTTCATTTGACCAAATTTGACTTGGTCAAACTTGCTCAAATGAGACACTAAATGACCTCAGATGAAAAAACTCTGAATACCAAGTTTGATCATCTCAGCAAGATATACAATTGTTGCATAGCTCATTTTCCCATTTGAGAAAGTTTTATCAAACACTAGTCACAAATTCTTAAATCTCATACAGATTTTCTAAAACTATGTCACACACTTGTGAAATTTGAACTACATTTTGTTCAAACTTTCTCAAAATGAAAAAAATGGCCTATATAAGGATTGTAGATCTTGAATCCATGACCATGACTCCATGAGACCCATGAAGCAATGTGCTTGGCTATTTCTACTCATGCCAAAGATTGGTGCTTATATGATGTTTGATGTATGATGTATCTCGTATCTTTATCTTATTTGTTGCTTTACTCTTTAGTCTTTCGGCTTAATCTAGATGGATTATGGACTCATAGAGTGGTGTAATGGTTTGCGCACGTATGATATATATATATATATATATGCTGCTTTTACTCAATATCCGAATAGATATTTGTATCCGACCTTCTCCGAATCCGATTCATACCGTATTCGATACTCATTATTCGTATCCGTAACCGAATTAATCCGTATTCGTATATGTATCCGAACGCTATCCGTGTCCGAATCCGAATCCGAACAGAAATATGAAAACAAATATAATATGAGTGATATCCATTCGTATCTGATCCGTTTTCATCCCTACGTAGAACCAATTTCCCTTTTTTTTATCATCAGGATCACTGATCAACCGCCACACGGGATCTTTCACCGCCTACGCGTACCGGCGTACCGGGGACAGTGCCGCACTCTCTCGCTGACAGCCCTGGACGCATGAGGTTGTCCCCACATCACAGTGGTGTACCACCAGCGATGTGCCCATTGCTCGTGCTGTTTGTGGGGGCGCGGCGCGTGACGGCGTGAGTTTCTCGTTGAGATTCACCGTGGCGGAGGCAGGCAGAGCCGCCTTTCGCCGTCGCGGCCTCCTGCTCCTCCTCGTCTGCCACCGGCTTCCAAGTCCCAGCGCGCAGGGGCCGATGGCGACGGGAGGGGAGAGGCGGCATTGGTAATCCGGGGGGGAGGCTGTGGAGCGGAGGGCGGAGAGGGGCTGCGCCGGGCCACGCCGTCCGGGGTCTCCGGGTCGGTCGCCGCAGCTTCCGGCCACGCCGAGGCCGAGGAAAACGAGAGGGATCGAGGGAGGGGTATCCCCCGGAGCCCCTTCGCGAAGGTTCCGGAATGGCGGTAAGACTTTCCTTTCTGTCCCCTTCCATGTATTGTGAAGGGATGATCTCTCGCGCCATGAATTCTTGATACTAATAGTCTGGTCCGCTGCTACGGTGATTCCGCGCGTTAGATTGGGTCCCTGATGTCGCGAGGTTGGGGTTTTTTTCTCCCTTTCTGCTGCTTAACGCTAGGGTTTTCTTAACACTGGATCGAGTTAGAACCTGCATTTTTTATGCTATTTCGGGATGGATGGTGGTTTGATCCTATTGTTGGTCGAGGTGCCTGATGCTTAGTTCTTAATTCGTGTCACAGCACTGGGTTAGGGAGAGTGATGGCAGTGACAGCTTCGAATGGGATAGCGATGGCAATGGGGAGGAGGCAGCGAGCTTCAACGCTGCTGGTGCCAGTTCATCAGCAATGACATCAACGAACACTGATGCTCCAGGCCCATCGACACGGGTAAGCCAGCTAACTGATCCATGCATATGCAACAATGTGTGAACTCAGCAGCTAGTTGTTCTTCAGTTCATGTTACTCAGGGTTGTTCAAACCACTTGTGCCAAACTGGCCGGAGTGGGGTGTGTGTGTGTGTGTGTGTGTGGGGGTGTTGGATATATATGGTAGTCATGAACAGAAACAGGATCATGATTAGTATATAGCGACATGAACACTCTCAATGTTACTGTTACCTTGTTCCTAGTGGCTACGATTGTAATTTCTGTTTGTTTGTGGGGCTGATTTGAAGGTTGCTAATGGCAATGGGAAGGCTGGGCCATCTGCCGCTTTGGTTCAGAAGTATATGGACATGGGTTTTGCAGAAGAGATTGTTCTGAAGGCCATGAAGGACAATGGTACTTAGCTAATAACCCATTTCTTCTCATTTACTTAGATTCTAGGTGATTTTATATACTCTATCTGACAGTTGCTTTTTCTTTCAGGGGATAATGGAGCAGATTCATTAATTGAGCTTCTTCTTACTTACCAGGTATTCATTGTGTTCCTACTTCTATTAGTTATTCTTTGATGATGTTGTTGCATGGTGTCAAAGAGGATTTGTATTTACGAAGTGATGCCAAATGCAGGAACTAGGCAATGATCTCAAAGTGGATAATGGCTTTGCTTCTGGTTGTGTCCCCCAAACTGTTGACGATAGTGATGATGATGACATTCTAGAAAACTGGGATGATGAGGATGCTGGTGGTAGAAGCACAAGGGTTGCTAACTCTTTTGATGATTCTGGAGACGAGGTATTTTGATGCGCCCCCTTGGTGACTGTATGCATTTACTTTATTATTTTGAGAAACCTGCTATGTATTTAGTTTGTTTCAATCACATTTACTTCTGCATTAAACTTGTTTAATGTTAATCCATTAAGTAGACTACTTATCCTGAAGACCATAAGGTTCCTTACTTTTACTTGCACTTGTTCCTTTTGTTTTCAAACAGCTGTTAGCTACATAGCTGTACTAGAAAGCCAATCTACTTTGTTTTTCCGTTATATTTGGGGACAACTGGGTTCTTTTAGGCAAAACAACATGTTCCCATAAAACCAAAATCCTTAATTTTTTAAGAAAATCGTATTGGTAAGACGGTAAGCAAGATAGTTGTGTCAATCATAAACTTGAAACTATTGCGTTTCATCTTATGTGTATGACTAGAACTCTCGTGTTGGTGATATTCTTGAACAAGACACCACCATGGACTAACAAATGAAATTCCAAAATTGTGGGTGGTTCGTTAATGATGAATTTCTTATTTTGTATCTGACATTCATTTCTTTTTACTTAAGTTTGCTGTATCCCCTCCTCCCTGTAATAGCATTCTCTCCTACTGTTTTAATTCACGAAAAAAACTTTAGTTATGGGTTATAATCTACTTCCTTTTTGATACTTATGCAAATCAATCACTGATCCTGAGAATTGGAGGCTCTGTAGTGCAACAACATTCCTGTTCAACTCTAACATTGAACTTGCATTGTGCTTTCTGGTGTTTGGCATGTGACTTCATGTAGCTGAGAGTTGATTGAATTGTTTTCCTAAAATTGTCCATAGTTATGAATTATGATACTTCCCATTTTTATACACATTACAAGAATTGTTGTTTTTGTCCATTGGTTGCAATGCTAGTTTATGTAGCTTGTCAACTGTATTCTAAGTGCTTTCTTGTGCTTTCTACACAGGATTTCTTACATGAGATATCACAGACGGATGAGAAAGTTGATTCCTTAGTTAAAATGGGGTTTCCTGAAGACGAGGCTGCACTGGCTATTACTAGATGCGGTGTGCTCTCTGTGTTGGAGGTACAGAGTGTTTTTACTCAGTCAGGGATGACACACCCAGGCGACTGCTCTTTCATATATAGGAGATAAGTAGCACATTGATTACATTGATGGCTCATTAGAGCATTAACTAAACAGCTAACTGCCTGGGTACTTGCACAGTCACTTGTGCTGCCCAAGGCCTTAATAGCAGAAACATAATTAAGCACAGATAACTAAGTGATAACTGGGAGCAGGACTTAACTTCTACACTCTGAGCCTTTGTTCCATGCTCCTCTGTTTGCCTTAGATTCCTCAGCAAAATAAACATCAATTTCCAACCTTGAAAGTAGGATATGCTCTCATATAGAATAAGTTAGTTGAATAATAATGTTGTCATGTTTAATTATATGTCAAACTTTCTATTGGTTTATCTCCGGATTTTGATAATTTTCCTCAAATGCAGTAAGTTGGAACTCGTAAATTGTCTGCAACCTTTAACTGAGATAACCTAGAATGGTTGATTCTTTCTAAGCTTGATTTACTTTTTGCATCAAGTCTGGGTATCAAAGCAGGCAACCAACAATTTATTATTCTTTTGGGGTCAGAATATTTTAATTGCGTTTGCTGTCAAATAAAACTGTTTTTGCAACGTGTACCACTCAGATTCTGTCCTTGTCCCTGTTTTATTTTAACTTATCTTCAGAGTTTATTATTTGAACTTGTCAAAGTATGCTCCAAATGCCCCTGTTCACTGATCATGCACCTTACGCCATCTACTGTCGTCTGTGGTTTAAAATTACTCAGGGCAGGATGCATCTATTTCTGTTCTGGTGGATTCAATATATGCTTCACAGACCGCAGGAGATGGTTACTGTGGCAATTTGTCTGACTATGAGGTTCGTCTTAGGTGAACTGTCCATACAAGTCTGCAATAAGATTTAGTTCTAATTTAATGGTCTGATAATGGAACTGTGTTTGCAATACTGCAGGATAATTCCTATGGAGGGAGAAACAAAGGAAGGTTCATGGATGGGAACAAAAAAAAGAGAAAGACATATGGTGGTCAAGCACAGGGAAGTAGAGGCCCATTAGATGGTAGCTCTAATGAACCCATGCCTCTCCCACATCCAATGGTTGGATTTAACTTGCCAGACCAGTGGACAAGACCAGTGGACAGATCGCTGCCTTCACAAGCTATGGGTCCACCATACTTCTACTACGAGAATGTTGCTCTTGCTCCAAAAGGTGTCTGGACTACCATATCAAGATTCTTGTATGATATTCAGCCGGAGTTTGTGGACTCGAAGTACTTCTGTGCTGCTGCCAGGAAAAGAGGTTATATACACAATCTGCCACTTGAGAACAGGTCACCTCTCCTCCCCATACCTCCAAAGACAATATCCGAAGCATTTCCTCATACCAGGAGGTGGTGGCCATCATGGGACCCAAGACGACAGTTCAATTGCCTCCAGACTTGTGTGTCTAGTGCAAAACTGTTAGAGAGGATACGTGTAGCCCTTACAAACAGTTCAGATCCACCTCCTCCAAGAGTTCAAAAGTTTGTGTTGGAGGAGTGTAGGAAATGGAATCTCGCTTGGGTTGGCTTAAACAAGGTTGCTCCTTTAGAGCCTGATGAGATGGAGTTTCTACTCGGCTTTCCGAAGGATCACACAAGAGGTATCAGCAGGACAGAGAGGTATCGATCTCTAGGAAATTCATTCCAAGTTGATACTGTTGCTTACCATCTCTCAGCCCTCAAGGATATGTACCCACAAGGCATGAATGTACTGTCTTTATTCTCTGGTATTGGAGGAGCAGAGGTAGCTCTCCACAGGCTTGGTATACGCATGAAGACAGTTATTTCAGTAGAGAAGTCTGAGGTCAATAGGACGATTCTGAAGAGTTGGTGGGATCAGACGCAGACTGGTCTTCTGATTGAGATTAGTGATGTGCAGACACTGACATCTGAGAGGATCGAGGCTTATGTTAGAAGAATTGGCGGCTTTGATCTTGTGATTGGTGGAAGTCCCTGTAACAATCTTGCTGGGAGCAACCGTCACCACAGAGATGGTTTGGAGGGCGAACATTCTTCATTATTCTACCACTATGTTAGGATCTTAGACTCCGTCAAGTCCATCATGGAGCGTTTGTAGCTTTTAGAATCTTTATTGTTTTGGTTCTAGAATTGTAGCATCTTTTCTTGTGATCAAACTTGTGAATGATTTGAAGGTTGACTGGTGTGATTCTCATGTCACTCTAATTTAGGCTACCTTTAGTTTAATCTCCTTTGGTGATCAATGCGAATTGATGTTGGTGCAATTCTGTGTCACAGTTTGGTGATTAATGAAAATTGATGTTGGTGCAGTTGTGTGGCACTGGCAGTTCTGATGCTTTCCCTTTTTAAGTTTGTATTTCTCAATGAGAGATCTAGTATCTTTGTTGCAAAAAAAAAAAAAAAAATCTGAAATTGTGGAGCTGTGAAAAGGACAATGCTATAAGCTCCAACCGCCCACTGATGGTGAGGACAGAGGATCTCCTGCCACACTATGTGCATCCAACCCAAAAGATCCTGCTTTTGCTCACGGTTACCACCATACCACAAGTCCACCCAAACCATAAAAACCAGTGTGGCAACAATGAGAGCTAAAGCTTCCAGGCTCTGAATCATCAGGATGTCTGTGCCAGCATCAGCCCAGGTGCCTCAGCCTCACACCATACGACCTGTTGGGAGCTGCTTTAGGTTGCATCAACTATCTGCGCAGAATTTGGACCGATGTGAGTTCTCATTCTCAGCTTTGGCCTTCTTTTTGAAGTGTATGCATGTTGAATACAGATTCTAGAGTCCCTTGTGTTTGTGTAGATCGCAGATGGTGGGGGACTGGAAAGAAGATGATTCTTTCCACTCGTGGTGTGCTTGAATCCAGCAATGGTGCACATTCTAGTGGCCTTATGAAGAAAAGGTGAGTTGTTTTGTAAGTGTTGCATTACCAAATCACTTCAAATTTGTAAAATTGTTGCCCAGAAATTGACACTGTGAAAGTATCATATTTACATCAGTGTTCTAAATTCTGCATACTGTCACCTCATGCCCTGGACTATGCAAAGCTGTAGTAGACAGCTGATCTAGTACACTTTGCAGAAATATTTTGGAGCACATTATTCTGCTTAGAGCCAAGCCAAACATCTCAGATGCTGAAGAAAGAGATATGCTGGACTACCTATATACATCACAGTATCAGATGAGAGGGATACTCTGTCTCATTAGGTTAGGCTTATATACACTTCAGCTGCAGAATCAGTTAATAAGTATAAACTTCAATTTGGTATTTGTGATATATTGGATGCAGGCTGCATAGAGGACCCCAACAGGGAGAATTTCACACATGCTGTCTTCACGCGTTTTCAGCAGAAAGAAGACATCACAAAGTTCCAGAGTAGTGCATACTATTCGAAAATTGTTGATGAGCACGTAAAACCTGTTTCCTATGTATGCCTCAGTATGTAATCTTCTTTCCAGTTCTTACACCATACTGATTCTCTATGCTCATAGCACTGTGATAGACACTGCTTGGATAACTTACAGGGCTCGGTTTCTGTAGATTTCGAGTCCGAGGTGGAAGATGACATTATACCTATCTTTCGTAGGGGAGAGGTAACTCAAGCTACCTTTTCCTGGCGTAAATCGACACCATTCTTTAGGTATGTAAAAAATGTCCCAATGCCATTTTTGCACTAAAACCGAAATGTTGTTTCCTGTGGCAGGATTTTAACTACGGTGTCGAGTTCATGCTGCTGATATCTTTCTTTTAAGACTGCATCCGGAGAGGCAACGGAGGATGCATTAGCTTCTCTTCAGAAGTTGATCAGCCAATGCAGTTCTTTTACTGTGCAGGCAACCTGCAGTAAGACAACATGATATCCTTATGGTTCTTCGGTCACATTGCCACTGCGACTGCGATTCTGTACACGATTGCTAAGGCTGAAGACATATAACCTATTTATCCTGTTCCACATAGATCGTCATTAACATGTACATTTTTTGTTACAAGCACTTTTTCCAAAATCTCATGGAACTGCTTCTAATGTTATATACTTTTATTTTGTATCAGGCTGCTGTTTGGATCATCCTGATAGCGGATACAGTCATGCTGCACTAATCCGTTTCCCATCATGTTAGTGAGCTATAAATTCTCTCTCATCCTATGCATGTCAGAATCTCTGTGTATAAGTTAGCAGCATGTTAGAGCTATGGTTGCTTGCTCAATTTATTGTATCACGCAGTTGACGACTTGAAGCTGTTCAGGGAGAGCATGGAGTACAAGGATGTAAGAATTCTGCTCACACGGATTTCAATTTGAGTTTCCTGCCTGGATCTGCATACCACATTCTACTAACCCAAAGTAAATTAAAACTAGAAAAATACAAGATAGAGGCTTACATACAGAATATGATGGTGCAAATGCAGGGTTGGATTCCAACTCTGAACTGAAGCAGGATGTGTTTGGTCTGTGAGTTGCAGATGTGGGCATCGAAGTTCCACCTGGTCGTGGAGAGATCCCTCCACCTGCATTTCACCGTTGACCCCGTGGGGAACCAGCTGATCTAGACCGAGCAAGCGATGACTGGCATTCTGCCCTGACTACCCTGAATTTGCTACTTTGCTACGTGCCTACGTGGTCGGGGTTGTTTGAGCCGCTGCAGCCTGCAAGCCTCAATGGAATCTCCAAGTTGGACAAGAAAAAACAGATGAACGCCGATAACCTCACTTGAAACAGATGTCATCAGGCATGTGCGGTGGTAGTTCGGTACAGAGTTCAGGACAACAAACAGTAATCTGACTGAGATGCAACAAACAGTAATCTAACGGTGGGTGTGACTCGGTGGAATGGACCACAGGACCAGGTAAGCTGCTCGTCACCATCCTGATTCCTTTCCACAAAGGAGAACTCGTCCAAACGCATAGATTTCGATCCAAGACGTCCTCCCAAGCCGGTTTTGTCACTGGTCGGTGCCCATGCCCATGCTAGCTCTCTGACTGTGTAGTTGGAGTATTTCTGTGTCGCTTTACTATTAACTAACGTCGCCAGAAATGGAAGAAAATCAACCGCGCTAGCTAGAATAGAATGACCGGTCGACGGTGAGGTGTCGTGTTGAGGGATCGGCAGCGTCTGCTCCTCGGTTTCACTTTCACTTTCACCACGACACCACCCCGTCCCGTCGTTCACGTTCACGCGCGGTGACAAGGATTTCACCGCGGTAGACGTCGGGCGGGCGGTGAAATCAGAGGAGGGTCCCACGTGTGGCGTTCAGGCGTTTGTTTGCCATTGTAGTAGTCGGTCTGCCGTCCAAAGGCGGTTCAGCAGGGCAAGCCACACGGGCGCCCAGGATTTTCAGATGGGTGTGGTGCCCTCAAATTTGATCGAAACTTGAACTTCCTGTGTAACCGGAGCGCACCGAGTAGATCAGAGAAGAAAGCCGGCGCCATATATATGATGATGTTTCCAGATCTTGATGGAACTTTCTTAGTACTAATAATTATTAGAACTATATAATTTATTTACAAGTTTACTTCTACCTCTGCTTGGTGTTGCAGGGCGGCACCTACGGTACCTTTCTATGTTCATTAAAAGGTGCAGTAGTAAACCTCCTGGTTGCCTCCTTGGTGTGTGTTGATCATCTACATAATATCAATAAAGGCGTGCTTAATCGCAAAAAAAAGGGTGTGTTTGGATGAGACCCTGATAGGTTGGAACCAGGAACCTCGGCCAGCGGACCTCAGGCGTCCATAATCGGGCGCCTAGGAATGATGCCTGCGCCAGGTATGTTTTGTCTCGGCCGTCAATCGGAACACGACCTAATATATAGCATGTAGCGCAGCAGCAAGCAGCAGCATAAGTGATAAAAAACAGACGCAACCAGCCTCAGAGCCAGATGCAATGATAATAGCATGTTGCCTCACCATGATTTATGATTTTTAGGACAAATCAGTTCTTAATAAAAACCTATGTACCTTTATTTATTGAATGGTAAACCGTGCTAATGAAAAATAAGCCCTTTATTACAAGGAACATATAGAGACATGCAGACCTGATATGGGCCAAATCTATATTTGTAGAGCTAAAACATCCAAGTTGTGTGGGACATTTTTTTTTAAATCCTAGAACATCAAGTTTTCTGGTACGAAGGGAGTATCTTAACCAATTGTCTAGGGAAAAAATTCAGCTATAGGGTATTATAGCCAAAACTATAGTTCCCCAATGAAGTTACCAAAATTGTCCTAACCAAATCTAGTCCTACATCCAAAGAGCTAGAACATGCTCATATTGCATATTGATTGATATGAAGCGAATTGTTAGGATGGTTCTCTCAAGGTTTTACCGAGAAGGGTAAATATCACACTTTAGGTGGTAAAGGATGGCTAAGTTTGCGAGCGTATGAAATTAAATTGTATTTACATGGACTCTTAATTGCAGTTTTTTTTTCTTTGCAACTCGTATGAAATTAAATTGCCATTTTTAATTATTTTTAGAATTTACTATTTATTACTAATTATATTAGCTATAGACTTTTTTGTTTAATCTAAGCCTATATCAAGTTAAAATCTGAGGGTGTAGATTCTTTATGTTTTTTTTCAATTAATGTGGTAATTTCTGGATCCTCTCGTGAACATCGTCCCTCTTGTTTTAATACCATTGTATAAACCTAATGGGTGTAACACCTCTGATGTTTTGACCTAGCATTAAAACTTGACATGTCATCATATGCATTGCAAAGCATTCATAAAGTAGGAAATTTTGAATGCATTCACTAAATAAGCTTTATTTCATAGTTGTTATTTTATGTGATGTAATGTGATCCAAAACTCTAAATAAAGATCATGACCACAAGGGTCAAATTTCATGTGATCATGTGAGACCATGTGTCATTTGACTTAAATAACCCTAATGGGCCATGTAATTGGCCAAAAACCATAATTAAGTAAAAATGTGAACAAATCAAATTGAATTCAAATTCAAATTATAAAAGTCATTTTTGCCCCTTTTGTCTATTTCAAAATCCATTTGGAATTTGGGGGTGTGACAAAAAGCAAAGTTGAAGCTTATTTTATAAGGATCAACTTTGGTATTCAAAGTTTTTAAAGTTTACATATAAAATTTAGAGTAATTTTGAAGTGATTCAAATGCTCAAATGCACCTCAAATTCAAATTTCAAAATAGAGGCAGAATTTGAAAATGTTCATTAAAGCAAAGTTGTAGAGTTTGAAAAGTTGAGCAACTTTCATTTTTGGAGATTTTCAACTTCTTTAGAAAAATTGTGAATAATTTGCAAAATAAACTCAGTGGCAATTCTGTAATTCTTCGGAACAGTAGCACGACCACCGCCCCACCGCCGGCGTCCTTTCTCTGGTCTTCCAGACGCGCCCGTGGCCGCCCTCGGCTTCGCGCTGGCATGGGATGCTCACTGCGTGTCGTCCCCTCGCTCTCTTGGCTGCGCTATAAAGCTCCGACGCCGTCGTCGGCTTTCTTTTCTCTCCTTTGTTTCCCGACGCCGCCGCCTCAGCTCCGTCGAGCTCCCCTCGACTCCTCAGCGCAAGCCAGTCTCGGCAAAGCAGTGTTCTAGCACCGTCTCCTCCTTGCGAACCCATCCCACCAACTGTGATTGTCTGAGTCCATCGAGAACCGCCGCTAGCGACCCTTCTTCCTCGTGGCCGGCGACCTCACCCGAAGTTCCGTTTCACTGCGGCCAGCGTCATTCGGTGAGCCGTTGCCCTTGCTTGTTGTCTCTACAGCTTCGTCTAGATGTTGTGGCGCTTAATCTGTTCTTGCTTGGTCATTTTGCCCACTGCAGTCGCCGGAACACCGTCGTCGACGAAGTCTGCTCCGCCGTGATCACTATCACCGTCGAACCGCGTCACCGTAGCTTCTCTGGTCTCGCTCATTGCTTCAACACGTTCGGGGTGAGCTACTGATGTTTCTTGGACTCTTTGTTTCACCGTTACCGGCCTTGTTCCGCCGGCGTAGCGTTGCCGTGCTGCCACATCCGCCATGGCCGGTGTTAGCCTTGTTTCGTGTCGTCATTAACCTCCGTAGTGCCACAGATCGATGCGCCTAGTCTTTGTGAACGTTTTGGTACTTTGGCCATCGCCGTTGGGCTCACCGTCGACGAGTTAGCGTCGGTCAGCGCCGTCGTCGCGGTCAAAGCCGAAGGTTAGGGATGACAAGTGGGTCCCGTATGTCAGCGACTGTGTAGTTCAAATGGAATTTTTCTATTTTCAGAAATGGATGAATAGTGTCTGTTTTTGTTATTTTTGTGTAGATTTATTTAGAGCTCCAAAAATTATGAAAAGTTTTGTGTGACCTCTCTGTGATGAATATTATTTAGGAAAAATATGAAATCTTGATTTACAGTACTTTTTGAATGTGATGAAAATTGCTCAGTTAATTGATAAATGTAATTTCCATAATTTTTGTAGGCCACTGTATAACTCCAAAAATTATGAAATTTATTTTGGTACACTAATTTGTCATGAGGAAGCTTTCATAAAATTTTGAGGTCATTTGGAAAAAGTTCATTTTGAGCTCAATTCCAAATTAATTCAAAAATGCATAAAAGCAAACCCTAAGTGTTAGGTTAGAAGTTTGATCTTGTTTTGGTCATGTTTTGTGACCAGTAAGGTTTCAATATCAATTTGGTCAAGTCACTTAGGTTATAAGCCCTAGGTCATTAAAGTTTGGTTAGAGTTTAGTTAATGAATGATTTCGTTCATTAAAGGTAGAACTTTGGAGTGAAACTTTGAGTAGTTCTTTAGAAGAATGTAGGGTTTCTTAGTAAACATTTTTGTGTGATCCTTGATGGTAGAATTACAAGTTGGTTTTGTTGACTTGCAACTATACCGTGAAGGAAAGTTGTACTCAAGGTGTTATTACATTTCATGCACCATGAAAGCATCATGTTTACATTATCATCATGTTGAAGCATATGTTATTATTTCGTGTAGAATCCGAGAGTGAACCGATCCTAGTTGAGCAAGTTGTGGAAGAATCTCCGGTTGTCTCGGGATTTGATATTTGTGCTACTGATCCGGAACCCGAGATCGTCAACGAAGGCAAGCCTCGGTTTATGCATTAAACCATTACCTTGTTTACTTTGAAAAGTTTATCACCTATGTTACTTATTGCATTAAGTTGATTTATTCAAATGTTACCTACTTGATGCATTGCCTACCTTGTTAATTGTTTACCATCCTTGAAGATGATTTCATTTACAAAGGCGTAGAATTGCTTATGCTGCTTTATGGTAGGCTTTCAAAGTAAAAGTTTCGATACAATCAAAGATGTCATACTAGCCAAAGAAAGAAAGAAGATAGAATGAACTAGAGACTAGTCGGGTGACTTATCTTGAATGTTGGGTAATGTTGCTGACTATGTCGCTTAAAGGCCACTCATTGTGGATCTTCTGAACGAGACACTTTGTAGTACTGGTCACATACTCTGGTAAGCCTAATTTGGCTAATCCGATACTAAGACGAATGCCCACGCACTAGGAGTGGAGAGATGGCGGGAGTAGCGTGTACCCTCGTGGCTGGTGTAACAACCCAGAAATCCACACACCAAAAATCACAACTACAAAATTTTTTCTTAAAACTTCCATGTGATGATGAGTGTCATGTAAAGTAACCCAACCCAGGAGTTGCATTAGAAGTAACCCAACCTAGGTCAACACATAAGCATGGCATGTCATATGTTGATTATGGTTATTTAATTTCTATCAGATAGATGTTGCATACATGTTAACTTAAATTGTGATTTGGATTCTCATTGCTTTATGTTATGCTTAACAATTCCATAAAGTTATTATTAAACAAAATTCCCTAAACTCCAATGAACAAGTTACCTCAGTTTTAAATTCGAATTCTAAACCAAATTTGAATTTAAACAATGGAAAGGAAATGAGAAACAGAAAGAAAAGAAGAAAGGGAGAAGAAGGCCTCGTAGCCCAGCCAGCCCAGTGCGCGCACGTAGGCCCAGCAAGCAGGCCCAGGCTACCGCGGCCGCCCGCGCGCCCAGCCCCACCAGCTGCCGCTGCCACTTGGGCCCGCGCGTCAGCCGCGCGCTGTTCACCCGCACGCCCCTCTTCCCTTCGCCGCAGTCGCTGCCAGCGGACCCCGCCCGTCAGCCATCCCCTGCTCATCTTCCCCACGCCGCGCCCAACCGTCAGCCGACCGGAGGCCGACAGCGAGTGCAGAGCGGGCCAGGGGGTCACGCCCGAGCCATGGCCTTGCCCCCCCTTGGCGCAGCGCCCACGCAACCCCTCGTGACCGTAGGATGCAAGCAAGCGCCACGATTGCCCTTGATCCCTATCCACCGATCACCGAGCTCCATGGCCGAGCTCGGCTATAAAGGCCACGGTCCTCGGAGCCCTAGCGCTCGTCCCGTTGCCCGCCGCCACCTCGGTGGCCATCCACTATGCACCCAAACCTAGAGAGAAGAGGGAGAAGAGGAAGAAGGGGGGAAAGAACACCGAAGCCGCCGTAGGGGAGGAGATCGCCGGAGCCGGGAGCGACGCCGTCTGCTACATCACTGACGCGGGTTGGCACGGCACTGCACGGCTTCCGGAGCTACACGGCCTCGAATTGACACTGCACCGCCATCCTATCTCCCACAACACCTACGGTGAGCCTTTCGATCCCTCTCTACCGTCGTCTTCACCGTCGGCCATGGCGCTCCACACCTGGAAGCGAGTAGGCCAGTGCCTTGCCTCAGCCACTTGGAACACATGCACCCATGCGCACACCGAGATCACCATGACACCCCACTGGAGCCCATAGCGCACCAGCGTGCGCATTGCCGTCGACGCCGCCACCATCGCGCACCAGACCACCTTCGAGCATTAGACCACCATGCCGAGCACCAGACCACCGGTCCGAGCACGTGACCACCGGTCCGAGCACGCGACCACCGGTCCGAGCACCAGACCACCGTGCCGAGCACCAGACCACCGTGCCGAGCACCAGACCACCGGTTCGAGCACCCGACCACCGGTCAGAGCACCGACCACTGTGGCCAGTATTGCTGGGAGTGCTTGGCGCCTCCTTGACTCTCCCATCCCATTCGTTGAAGCCGCGGGTAACTCACGCGCACGCCGTGACCACCCCGTTGGAGTCCCGTGGTTCACCCGCGTGCCTCGTCGTCGTCTTCACCGTCGCCGTGGCCGCCGGGATGTCCCCACCGGCCACAGGAGAATCGAGCCTCGCCTTGAGTCTGGATGACCTCGCCGCGTTCCCACGAATCCGTAGAAGCGTGCACGCCCCGCCGAGATGTTTTCCCATGACCGTAGACACCTCACCGATACTGCCGTCGAGCTCGGAAGGGCGCCGCCGTGGCCAAAGCCACCGGAGGCCCTGGAGGACCCCTCGACCTGCCCAACATGCCCGTTGGGGCGTTGTGTCACCCACGCGCACCATAGAATTGGCCTATGCCGCAGCCCCGTGCCATTCCCGCACGCCGGTGGAGCTCGAGCCGCCGCTCGCCGTGGCCAGCACCTTGGGGAAGCCCTGGCCGCCACTTTGACCCCATGACACGATCGCCGTGGCCTGTGGAAGCTTTTCCCTCCCAAATCGGACACCAGCCGCCACCGCTGGCTCTCATCGGCTCATGCCGCAGTGGAGCACCGCCCATGTGAAGAAAGCAGGGAACACCTCCCTCGCCGGCCACATGCCCATGCACCTGGTGCACGTGGACCACAGAGAGAGAGGAGAGGGATGGACTTGGTCCACCATGGACCCTGCCTTAGGTCCATGGACCGTGAACTTGCGTCCACCGTGGACCACGCCTGTGGACCACAGCCCAGTAAGAGCCCACGACTACGACGTGGTAGAGCCACAGCACGCCACGTGTCTGGGTCGGCCTGGCCCAGACCGGCCCAACCCGAGCCCACCAGAGCCCGTTCCGCACCCGGCCGTATTGATGATGGCTTGATGGTCAACGTTGACCGTTGACCTGGCCCCTCATGTCAGTGGCACACACACTCTGGGCCCACACGTCAGATGGTGACGTCACGCGGGACCCACACGTCGGAAGCCAGCGCAGCCGGGGTGACGTCATGCTGACGTCACGCTAACATCGATTCTTGTCGACGCCGCAGCCAGGCCCTACATGTCGTCGACCACTTTGATCGCTGACCGTTGACCATTGACTAACGTTGACCGACGTTGACTTGACCGGACCCACCTGTCAGTGACCCAATAGCCTTTGGCCCCACCTGTCGGTGAGCATGACGTTGATGACGTCATGCTGACATCAGCTAGACCCCACCTGTCAGCTCGGACCCGTGATGCTGACGTCAGCAAGCCACGTGGACCAACCACAGCGTGACACGTGTCAGCCCAGGATTAATTCAGCCTTTTTCATTTTCAGAAATGGAATTAATCTTTGGAAATTCATAACTAATTCATACGACCTCGAAAAAATATGAAACCAGAACCAAAATTCATCTAAAATCGAGCTCTACGCAATGGACCCATGTTTGAGTGCATTTGGCTCTTTTGAATTTTCATTGCTTCTTTGTGCTATTCTATAGACGTCGCTAACACGACTATAATGCGGTCGTTTGCAGACTCGGAGGAAAACCGGACGGACGAGGATCGTGAGTACCGTGAGGAGTACGGAGACGACTACACTGAAGGTGCCACATCCCACCCAATCTCGTAGCACCTATTACGCATGACTAATATAGAAATGCTAGCGCTTACTTTATTGTCATAATCACATTATGGTAGGACTTGCATGGTAGTATGCTTTCTTGATGGCCTTTACCTTGACGCAACCTTACCCCTGCTCACCCTGCTGTTAGTCTAGTCACACGCTTGCTAGTATATTTCATTACTTGTTACTTCTACTACGCTTGCGCAATATTGATGCGTGGTGGAAACTTGTGTTAACTGGACTATGGGGAGAGTGCTGCGTGTGTGACTTGGGTGCGTGGAGGGTGAGGGTTGTGTCGACCAAGTTGGAGTATACGACGAGCCTGGGGCAAGTCTTGCCGTGGGGTGCTACCTAGGCACCCCTGGAATGGATACCTGTGGTGGGTAAATGGTATATGAGGTGACCTTGGGTGTGATCCTGTGATGGGAGGAGCCTAGGGTGGAGGTGCTGTGGTGGCACGGTAAATAGAAACCCTGATGAAGACATTCTGGCTTGGTCAACCCTAAGGACTTACTAGTACTCAGACTCACCGGGAAGCCTTACGTACCACTCGCCCTATATGGTGCGGGATGGCCGGACTACTTGGTAGGATATTGCCACTACTGCTAGGTTGTTAGCGGACAGTGTAAGGAGGTACGGGGTGCGGAGGATTTCCCCCACACCCTTACGAGACTTCATGGAGACCTTGTGGACCCAGCTCATGACTCACAGTTTCAGCCACCCCAGACCGGACTTTGTGTACCAGGGCTGAATGGTAGAGTGGCATTATCCTAGGCTAGCAAGCGGTTGGAATCAGCCTAGTTGACGACGGTCGGCGAGGAAGGCGGATCTTGTGGTTATGTAAAACCTCTGCAGAGTGTATGGTTGATCGATCGATACATATGCCGACTTGTCGGCTATGGACCTTTCCTGGGTTTCGCTTAAACTAGATAGTGAGATGAGTCTTTCTATTCTCCCCCGGGAGTGAGTGTTCGGACGTAGCCAGGGGCTACGGGCCTTGAGACAGTGCCGAGAGGGAGTTGGCCTGTTGACTGAGCGATGGTATGGCTGTGGTATGGTGATGGTGTGGAGATGGTGGTTTATCGATCCCAGGATCGAAACCTGGCTCTGGAATGGGAATGGGGTGGAATGTGTGTGAGTGGTGTTAAAACTTGACCAACTAATATTATATACTTGGTATGTTAATGCATAGGAAACCCTAGCCTTTTAGGTTCCTCTTGATTATAACCAATTTGCATCCAATTTCCACAAAGCAATGCTCATAGGGTTGGGAGTGGCCAGTACAAATCGTACTGATAAATTTTGGCACACATGTTCTGCTGAGGAGTATAGCTCCGAGGAGTTTGACGGTTGAGGGGTTCGTTCCTACGCTCGAGTTTGGTGATCTTATCTTCAAGCTGTTCTGAATGAATGCTACTTTTGATTCCGCCAATGCGGCGATGTAATAAATTATGTAATTCCGTACTATTGTACTATGATATTATTGTTGTATGGATGTGATATTCGACTAAAATTTGGGTAATATGATCTACAACGGTCTTATTACACTTTGACTCTGTGGATTTCCCTTCGTAGAAATCGGGGTTGTTTCAGTTGGTATCAGAGCCATACTTGACCATAGGACGAAACCCTTAGAAATGGATGATGGAATAGGACGTGGACATCCCTTCTATCGGTTATATACCGACCCTGCATTTACTTTTATGCAAGGCTTATCTATTGATTGACCTGCTAACACCTGTTCCTTAAAAACATGCAGATGGCAACGAACGTCGAATGGCCGCCTCTAGGACCGCTACCTCTGGACCACGCCAAGCTTACCTTTGACCTACGTGAGCTCGAGGGTTTTGCACAGACCCTCTGCCGATTTCTCGTCACGTTAGGAGTCCCTGACGAGCTTGTCAAGGTCACCTGTACCGGGAAGTCAACTCAGGGAGGAGGAATCGAAGGACCAGTTGTCACCTCAGTCGAGTTCCCAGCTAGCACCACCTTACCGACTGTCCCAGCTTTCACCGAGTTGACTATAGAGGACACAGTTGAGGAGGGACTATGAGCTGTCTCACACAAGGCACTTCGCAGAGTGATGAGGGATCACTATGAGCACCTGAAGATGATAGAGTTTCATCTACTTCCCCAGGCCCTCGACCTCAGCCTTACCCTTAGTGAGCAGAGTTTCGTAGCCGGCAGAGTTATCCTTGCAGAGGAGGACAGATGCATTCGTGTCTCAGCTATTCACCTACTAGAGCAGGACAGGTACGTGACCCAGCTTGAGCAGAAGAGACGTCAGGACCGGGCTCTTCTGTGGGAGTGCTAGGAGCGAGACTCACAGGGAGCACTGGAGCGAGCTAGTCTGCTCGAGGCAGTTGCCAAGCTACAGGACGAGCTCAACCGTCGTGAGGAAGTCCACAGAGCCGAGGTCGCTGACTTACAGGACAAAGCAGCCGACCTAGGCAACAGGAACTGCTATCTCGACAGCAAGGTCTTGGAGTTGCAGAGGGAGTTGGACGACAAGAAGGCCGAGTTCAACCGTAGAGGAGACCGAGAGAGGTCCAAGGGGATTGATATGCTAAAAATCCAATCTCGGAACAAGACCCTGACCCAGGAGCTGGAGGAGTTCAGGAATAAGGCCGTTCGCAACCAGGGTCACCTGATCGAGGCACTCAGGCAAACCGAGTACCTATAGAACAAGTGTGAGAGGACATGGCAGGCTTGGCAGAAGTCTAACAAGAAGCGCCTTAGGGAGATGAAGGGTATGTGGGATCAGCTACCCAAGGAGATTCGCAGCAAGACGAGGCCTAGGATGGAGGAGTTTGAGTTAGCCCCGACTCGCCTCAACCTAGACGCCTGCCCTACCCTACCTGGAGCTAAGCCTACTGAGGAGCTTGCCGAGGCCTTGAAGTACGTGTCCCGACTTCACAAGTCTGACGAGGAGATCGAGATCGAGAACAGTCGTATCCCTGCTGCGGTGTACGAGTTAGAGTAGATGACCCTGCATGGTCATGAGATATGTCAGTAGCTTCCATGAGTTATACCCCATGATGTACCCCTTATGAGATGTATTATGAGACACTATGCGTAGTACGATTCTCGCACGTCTTCAAGTGTAGCTACTAGAGATGATGCTATGTAATAAAACCCATGTAATGAATGATTTGGATCTTATTGCGTCTTATGGATCTTATTGCTTCTTTGTAATGAGTGTTGGATAGTATAATGATTTTTCTTAAATCGTCAAAATCATGTAATTATATTGAACTATAAGCACTTATGGCACATGCACTAAAATTCTTATGGTCCGTATTGCAGATGCCGAACCACCGATCTGCTCGCCTAATGAACTGTGGACGAGCACCCATCCCCGAACCAGCCGAACCCAACAGGGGCCGTGGACGCGGAGGGATACCCTTCAACCTGGAGAATACCCCGCCGCCTGTTGAGGAGAACATTCCGCCACCACCACCACCGAACCTAGCAGAAGTGATGGCACAGTAGACCCAGCTTCTTGCAGCTCTTGTTGAAGGAGCAAACCGTCGCCAGGGAGGTCAGCAGAATGATTTCCAAAGGAAGCTAGAAGGATTTCTGAAGCTAAGGCCACCCACCTATGATGGCACCGATCCTGACCCGCTTGTAGCCGATGACTGGCTCAAGGAGATGGAGAAGAAGCTTGACCTCACTACTTTCACCGACGATGAGTGTGTTGGAGCTGCCACACACCAGCTCACAGGTGCAGCACGCGCCTGGTGGGACAGTTTCAGTGATTCCCATGAGGACCCTGCCAATATCTCGTGGGATGAGTTCGCCGAAGCATTCACTGAGTACCACATTCCCAAGGGTATTATGGAGGCCAAGGCCGAGGAGTTCCGCAACATCAAGATGGGAAAGGATAAGGTGACTGAGTACACTACTCGTTTCACCAACCTTCTGCGCTATGCACCTTCCTATGTTGTGAACTCTGAGAAGGAGAAGCTGTATTATTACCGCAAGGGACTTAACCCACACATCAAGCTGAAGTTTGGCGGTATTGAGAGTAACACACTGCGTGCTCTGGTGGATCGCTGCATCCAGATTGAGAAAGACCGTGCTGAAGCTAGAGAAGAGTACAGGGAGAGAAAGCGTAAGCCTGAGGAGTCCTTCCGTGGCCGTGATCGCAAGAGGTTCCACTGAGATGCACCATCCAGGAAACGCTCACACCACAACAGGGATGACAACCCTAGATTGAGTAAGGGAAGTGGAGGCTACACCGCCAAATACTCCCGCCCTGCTCAGGATCGTTACACCAGGGACCGTTATGCTCAGGACCGCAACACTCAGGATCGTTTCAACCGTCCCCGTACTGTGAATGAACGCCCAGCATAGAACCGCTCCGCACCAGGTACTGGAAACTGGAAGGCACCCGCGCCAACCCCTACAGGCGGTGCGCCTTTCACCTGCTTCGCTTGTGGCCAACCAGGTCACAAAGCCGTAGAATGTCCTCAGAACTCAGCTGCTCAGAAATCTCAGTTCAAGGGATCTGCTACCCGTGGACGTCTCAACCATCTCGACGCTGAGGAAGCACATATTGCCCCTGACATTGTGTACAGTATGTTTTTAGTTAATGGCAATACTGCATCAGTTCTATTTGATTCTAGAGCAACTTGTTCATACATATCATCCAAGTTTGCACGAGAACATGATCTACCTGTAACCCCACGTGAAAAGCCTGTCATCACCAGCTCACCTTTAGGAGACCTAAAATGCACCCACATATGTAAGGGAGTGAGTCTTACCATTGAGGGTCTTACCTTTAAAGCCGACCTAACCTTGTTACCTTTCACAAACCTAGATGTTATCTTAGGTATGGATTGGCTAACCATTCACCAAGGTATCATATCATGTTCACCTAGATACGTCCAAGTGACCCATCCATCAGGTCAAATTATTAGATGTGAACCCCAGTCTGGAAAGTCCACCTCTATCCTATGTGCCCTTAAAGCAAGTTCAGAATCATGGGAAGAGGAAAAGACAGTTCATGATGTGCCTATGGTCAGAGACTATCCCGATGTATTCCCTAAAGAGTTACCGGGTATGCCACCAGACCGTGATGTAGAGTTCATCATTGATCTTTTGCCGGGAACAGGACCCATTGCCAAGAGACCCTATCGCATGTTAGTAGATGAACTGGCCGAGCTCAAGAAACAGCTTGATGAGCTCATCTCGAAGGGGTATATCAGACCCAGTGCTTCACCCTAGGGATCCCATGTTCTGTTTGTTAAGAAGAAGGATGGTTCAATGAGAATGTGCATTGATTACCAGAACTTGAACGCAGTCACCATCAAGAACAAGTACCCCTTGCCGAGGATTGATGATTTGCTTGATCAGCTTAGAGGTGCCAAGTACTTCTCCAAGATTGATCTCAGATCTGGATATCATCAGATGAAGATTCGAGAGAGTGACATACCGAAGACAGCTTTCGTGACTAGGTATGGACAGTTTGAGTTCACTGTGGTATCCTTTGGACTCACGAATGCACCTGCATACTTCATGAACATGATGAATAAGGTTTTCATGGATGATCTAGATAAGTTCGTGGTAGTATTCATTGTTGACATCCTTGTCTATTCACCCACCGCTGAAGAACACGAACATCATCTGAGAACTGTACTTGAGAAACTAGCCCAACATCAGCTCTATGCAAAGTTCAGCAAATGTGAGTTTTGGCTACAGAAAGTTGCTTTCCTAGGCCATGTACTATTAGCTGAAGGTGTAGCAGTTGACCCAGCTAAGATTGAGGCTGTGAAAGAATGGGAACAACCCCGTAATGTGATAGAAGTCAGAAGTTTCTTGGGATTGGCTGGATATTATCGCCGATTCATCGAGAACTTTTCCAAGTTAGCCCGTCCGATGACCAACCTTCTGAATAAGACTAAGGAGTTTGAATGGACGCCCAAGTGCGAGCAAAGCTTCCAAGAATTGAAACAGAAGCTTACCACAACCCCTGTGTTAGCATTGCCTGATATCAGCAAAGATTTCGTAGTCTATTGTGATACATCCCGCCAAGGACTTGGTTGCGTACTGATGCAAAATGGAAGAGTGATAGCATATGCGTCTCGACAGTTGAAAGAACATGAGAACCGTTATCTAACTCATGATCTTGAGTTAGCAGCAGTTGTGCATGCCTTGAAGATCTGGAGGCACTACTTGATAGGTAACAAGTGTGATATCTATACCGATCACAAGAGCTTGAAGTACTTTTTTACTCAAGAAGATCTTAATATGAGGCAACGCCGATGGCTAGAGTTGATCAAGGACTATGACCTGGAAATTCACTATCATCCGGGAAAAGCTAATGTAGTCGCAGATGCTCTCAGTCGCAAGAGTTACTGTCACACCTTGATCACTGAATCTGTACCACCTGAGCTCAAGGAAGAGATCGATGATTTCCAACTTGAGATACTACCGCATGGCTTGTTGAATGAGCTCCGCATACAGTATGATCTCACAGATCGCATCTGTCAAGCTCAGAAAAATTGTGAGGAGATTGAATATCTCCGTGGTCTGATGAAACTAGGCTACAAGACCAACCACCATGAAGATGAACAAGGAACCATTTGGTTCAAGGACAGAATCTGTGTACCTTCTGATCCAACCCTACGAGAGGAAATTCTGTCAGAAGCCCATGATTCTAAGTACTGTATTCACCCTGGAAATTCAAAGATGTATCAAGACTTGAAGAAACACTTTTGGTGGAAAGGCATGAAGACAGACATTGCAGGACATGTGGCATGATGTGACACCTGTAATAGAGTCAAGGCTGAACATCAAAGGCCTGCAGGATTGCTAAAGCCTCTTGACGTTCCCGAGTGGAAATGGGAGAGCATATCCATGGATTTTATAGTTGGATTGCCCCGTTCACAGAAAGGCAACAATTCCATCTGGGTGATTATTGATCGTTTGACCAAGATTGCTCACTTTGTACCTGTGAAGACCAAGACCAATGCAGAAAAATTAGCGGATCTATATATTGAGCATATTCTCAGACTGAACGGAGCTCCCTCTAGTATTGTATCTGATTGTGGTCCTCAATTTGTGTCCCGATTCTGGGAAGCTCTGCACAAGTCCATTGGAACTAAACTTGATTTCAGTACCGCTTACCATCCACAGACAGATGGACAGATAGAACGAGTAAATCAGATCTTAGAAGACATGCTTCGCGCTAGTGTGCTGAATTATGGCTTTGACTGGGAGAAATGCTTACCCTATGCAGAGTTCTCTTATAATAACAGCTACCAAGCCAGTATCAAGATATCGCCGTTTGAAGCTTTGTATGGCAGACCTTGTAAGACACCTTTGATGTGGTCTCAACCAGGTGAGAGATCATTCTTTGACTCCGCTAAGATTCAAGAAGCAGAAGAAGGAGTTGCTCAAGTAAGAGAGAATTTGAGAATTGCTCAAAGTCGATACAAGAGCTATGCTGACAAAAGGAGAAGAGAACTTGAGTTTAATGTGGGGGATTTCGTCTATCTCAAGGTATCCCCGCTACGTGGGACTGTCAGATTCCATGTGAAAGGGAAGCTTGCCCCTAGATTTGTTGGCCCGTACAAGATTTGCAAAAGGATTGGAAAGCTCGCTTACAAACTTGAGCTACCTGAGGAATTGGCGGGTGTACATCCCGTATTCCATGTCTCACAGCTACACAAATGCTTGAGAGTGCCCGACGAAGTAATTCCAACTGATACACTTGACATTCAAGATACACTTGAGTATAGAGAACATCCTAGCAGAATTCTGGACAGAGATACCAAAGAAACCCGAAGCAAGACTATTCCTATGTGCAAGATCCAATGGAGTAATCATACTGAAAGAGAAGCAACATGGGAGAAAGAGTCTGACCTCCGGCTACGATATCCTTACCTCTTTGAAGAGTACGTTATGCTTTAATCTCGGGGACGAGATTCTGTTAAGGGGGTAGGACTGTAAGAACCCAGAAATCCACACACCAAAAATCACAACTACAAAATTTTTTCTTAAAACTTCCATGTGATGATGAGTGTCATGTAAAGTAACCCAACCCAGGAGTTGCATTAGAAGTAACCCAACCTAGGTCAACACATAAGCATGGCATGTCATATGTTGATTATGGTTATTTAATTTCTATCAGATAGATGTTGCATACATGTTAACTTAAATTGTGATTTGACTTCTCATTGCTTTATGTTATGCTTAACAATTTCATAAAGTTATTATTAAACAAAATTCCCTAAACTCCAATGAACAAGTTACCTCAGTTTTAAATTTGAATTCTAAACCAAATTTGAATTTAAACAATGGTAAGGAAATGAGAAACAGAAAGAAAAGAAGAAAGGGAGAAGAAGGCCTCGTAGCCCAGTACTCGCTTCCAGCCCGACCAATTTCAAAGGCACGCGTTGCAGCCCGACAAAGCAGCCTAGGCTACATGCGGCACTTTCTTGCGCCCAACCCGCCAAATGCCAAGCGCCACTTGGGCCACTTGCGTCGGCACATGTGTTGTTCACCACAGACGCCCCTCTTCCCTTCGCCATTGCTCGCTGCCAATGACCCCCTGTCGTCCCATCCCCTTCTCGTCTTCCCCACGCCATGGCAAATCACACACCGACCCGAGGCCGACAATGAAAGTCTTGAGAGCGGGCTGGGGTCACGCCCGAGCCATGGCCTTGCCCCCCTTGGCGTAAGCCCACGCAACCCCTCGTGGACCGTAGGATGCAAGCAAGCGCCCGCGATTGCCCTTGATCCCCGTCCATAGATCACCGAGCTCCATGGCCGAAGCTTGACTATAAAGGCCACGGTCCTCGGAGCCCTAGCGCTCGTCCCGTTGCCCGCCGCCACCTCGGTGGCCATCCACTATGCACCCAAACCTAGAGAGAAGAGGGAGAAGAGGAAGAAGGGGGGAAAGAACGTCGAAGCCGCCCGTGGGGAGGAGATCGCCGGAGCCGGGAGCGACGCCATCGGCCACATCATCACCGACGCTGGTCGGCACACGGCATTACTGCGGCTTCCGAGAGCTACACGGCCTCGAATTGACACTACACCGCCATCCTATCTCCCACAACACCTACGGTGAGCCTTCGATCCCTCTCTCGCCGTCGTCTTCATCGTCGGCCATGGCGCTCCACACACGGAGCGCGTGGGCGATGCCTTGCCTCAGCCACTTGGAACACATGCACCCACGCGCACACCGAGATCACCGTGACACCCCACTGGAGCCCATAGCGCACCAGCGTGTGCATCGCCGTCGACGCCTCCACCATGGCGCACCAGACCACCTTCGAGCATTAGACCACCGTGCCGAGCACGTGACCACCGGTCCGAGCACGCGACCACCGGTCCGAGCACCAGACCACCGTGCTGAGCACCAGACCACCGGTTCAAGCACCCGACCACCGGTCAGAGCACCGACCACTGTGGCCAGTATTGCTAGGAGTGCCTGGCGCCTCCTTGACTCGCCCATCCCATTCACTGAAGCCGCGGGTAACTCACGCGCACGCCGTGACCACCCCGCTGGAGTCCCGTGGTTCACCCGCGTGCCTCGCCGTCGTCTTCACCGTCGCCGTGGCCGCTGGGATGTCCCCACCGGCCATAGGAGAACTGAGCCTCGCCTTGAGTCTAGATGACCTCGCCGCGTTCCCATGAATCCGTAGAAGCGTGCACGCCCCGCTGAGACATTTTACCATGACCGTAGACACCTCACCGATACCGCCGTCGCGCTCGGAAGGGCGCCGCCATGGCCAAAGCCACCGGAGGCCCTGGAGGACCCCTCGACCTGCCCAACATTCCCGTTGGGGCGTTGTATCGCCCACGCGCACCACAGAACCGGCCTATGCCGCAGCCCTGCGCCATTCCCGCACGCCGGTGGAGCTTGAGCCACTGCTCGCCGTGGCCAGCACCTTGGGGAAGCCCTGGCCGCCACTTTGACCCCACTGACACAGTCGCCGTGGCCTAGGGAAGCTTTTTTCCCCATCCCTATCGGACACCAGCGCCACCGCGGGGGCTCACAGTCAGCTCGCCACCGGTAGGAGCACCGCCGCGGTAAGAAACAGGGGAACACCTCCCCTCGCCGGCCACATGCCCATGCACCCGGTGCACGTGGACCACAGAGAGAGAGGAGAGGGATGGACTTGGTCCACCATGGACCCTGCCTTAGGTCCATGGACCGTGAACTTGCGTCCACCATGGACCACGCCTGTGGACCACAGCCCAGTAAGAGCCCACGACTACGACGTGGCAGAGCCACAGCACGCCATGTGTCTGGGTCGGCTCGGCCCAGACCGGCCCAACCCGAGCCCACCAGAGCCCAGTTCGGACCCAGCCCGTATTGACCGTTGACTGGTCAACGCTGACCGTTGACCTGGCCCCTCATGTCAGTGGCACACACACTCCGGGCCCACACGTCAGATGGTGACGTCATGCTGACGTCATGCGGGACCCACACGTCGGAAGTCAGCGCAACCGAGGTGACGTCATGCTGACGTCACGCTGACATCAGCTGCTGACGTCAGCAGCCCAGGCCCTACATGTCAGTGACCCTGACTGTTGACCGTTGACCGTTGACTAACGTTGACCGATGTTGACTTGACCGGACCCACCTGTCAATGACCCAATAGCCTTTGGCCCCACCTGTCAGTGAGCATGACGTTGATGATGTCATGCTGACGTCAGCTAGACCCCACCTGTCAGCTCGGAACCGTGATGCTGACGTCATGCTGACATCAGCAAGCCACGTGGACCAACCACAGCGTGACACGTGTCAGCCCAGGATTAATTCAGCCTTTTTCATACGACCTCAGAAAAATACGAAACCAGAACCAAAATTCATCTAAAATCGAGCTCTACGTAATGGACCCATGTTTGAGTGCATTTGGCTCTTTTGAATTTTCATTGCTTCTTTGTGCTATTCTATAGACGTCGCTAACGCGACTATAATGCGGTCGTTTGCAGACTCGGAGGAAAACCGGATGGACGAGGATCGTGAGTACCATGAGGAGTACGGAGACGACTACACTAAAGGTGCCACATCCCACCCAATCTCGTAGCACCTATTATGCATGGCTAATATAGAAATGCAAGCGCTTACTTTATTGTCATAATCACATTATGGTAGGACTTGCATGGTAGTATGCTTTCTTAATGGCCTTTACCTTGACGCAACCTTACCCCTGCTCACCCTGCTGTTAGTCTAGTCACACGCTTGCTAGTATATTTCATTACTTGTTACTTCTACTACGCTTACGCAATATTGATGCGTGGTGGAAACTTGTGTTAACTGGACTATGGGGAGAGTGCTGCGTGTGTGACTTGGGTGCGTGGAGGGTGAGGGTTGTGTCGACCAAGTTGGAGTATACGACGAGCCTGGGGCAAGTCTTGCCGTGGGGTGCTACCTGGGCACCCCTGGAATGGATACCTGTGGTGGGTAAATGGTATATGAGGTGGCCTTGGGTGTGATCCTGTGATGGGAGGAGCCTAGGGTGGAGGTGCTGTGGTGGCACGGTAAATGGAAACCCTGATGAAGACATTCTGGCTTGGTCAACCCTAAGGACTTACTAGTACTCAGACTCACCGGGAAGCCTTACGTACCACTCGCCCTATATGGTGCGGGACGGCCGGACTACTTGGTAGGATATTGCCACTACTGTTAGGTTGTTAGCGGACAATGTAAGGAGGTACGGGGTGCGGAGGATTTCCCCTACACCCTTCTGAGACTTCATGGAGACCTTGTGGACCCGGCTCATGACTCACAGTTTCAGCCACCCCAGACCGGACTTGGAGTGTACCAGGGCTGAATGGTAGAGTGGCATTATCCTAGGCTAGCAAGCGGCCGGAATCAGCCTAGTTGACGACAGTCAGCGAGGAAGGCGGATCTTGTGGTTATGTAAAACCTCTGCAGAGTGTATGGTTGATCGATCGATACATATGCCGACTTGTCGGCTATGGACCTTTCCTGGGTTTCGCTTAAACTAGATAGTGAGATGAGTCTTTCTATTCTCCCCCGGGAGTGAGTGTTCGGACGTAGCCAGGGGCTACGGGCCTTGAGACAGTGCCGAGAGGGAGTTGGCCTGTCGACTGAGCGATGGTATGGCTGTGGTATGGTGATGGTGTGGAGATGGTGGTTTATCGATCCCAGGATCGAAACCTGGCTCTAGAATGGGAATGGGGTGGAATGTGTGTGAGTGGTGTTAAAACTTGACCAACTAATATTATATACTTGGTATGTTAATGCATAGGAAACCCCAGCCTTTTAGGTTCCTCTTGATTATAACCAATTTGCATCCAATTTCCACAAAGCAATGCTCATAGGGTTGGGAGTGGCCAGTACAAATCGTACTGATAAATTTTGGCACATAGGTTCTGCTGAGGAGTATAGCTCCGAGGAGTTTGACGGTTGAGGGGTTCGTTCCTACGCTCGAGTTTGGCGATCTTATCTTCAAGCTGTTCTAAATGAATGCTACTTTTGATTCCGCCAATGCGGCGATGTAATAAATTATGTAATTCCGCACTATTGTACTCTGATATTATCGTTGTATGGATGTGATATTCGACTGGAATTTGGGTAATATGATCTACAACAGTCTTATTACACTTTGACTCTGTGGATTTCCCTTCGTGGAAATCGGGGTTGTTTCAGCTGGAATGTTGCCGGATTTGAGGTGTGCTGTGCTCTCGGGTGGCGTGGAGACGACTTAGTATGGGAGGATCCGGTAGCGAGGTTGATATATGCAAGATTAAGTTCTACATATGTCATGTGATAAGGAATCCCCAGCTGGGACTTGAATCAATTCAAATTGCCGGTGCTCCACGGATATGGACACTCGTTTCATTACAGAAGCAATGCAGGACTGGTGAATTACTAAAACATGAGAAAAAGAATGGAATGAGAAGGATTGGAACATGGGATATGAACACTTAGTTTGAGATAATGAACTAAGAAGACTTAGGGGTAAAACTTGAAATTAGGATCAAGAATAGTAAGCTTTTGACAAAGAACTGTTGAATCTTGCTACATCCTTACCTTGACCCAACACCTGCATCCCTAAGACATTCGCCCCCTTTTACGTCGAGTCAGTCTTGCTGAGTACTTTTGCACTCAGGGTTTGTTAACCCTTGTTGCAGGTGAGTCGCATGCGCAGGCTTGTTTTGGTTCCTGCTGCATGTTAGTGTTTGAAGTCGATGACGATGAGGAATGATGAATGGCCTTTGGACAAGGCATTAGTTTGTGTGAAATAAATAATGTTAATGTAATATTATCCCGCTACTATGGTTGTATGACACTTATGGTTTTGTAAGTTTGAAACATCTGGTTTGTAATATTAAAACATAAGTCTTCCGCTTTACAATCTCTGGTATGTATATCGAAAACTGTTATAATCTACAATGTTTGTGATTGGGATCCTGTTTGAAAAAGATTCGTGGATGATTCGGGTTTCCTGAGGACACCCGACAGATCTGTTAAGTTGTTGGGAACTCGTGTACGCTATCAGAGGTCTGTTGAGACATCAATAGGTGCACGTGGGCTCGATTTCTTAGGAGGTTCTGCCACAGCTGGTATCAGAGCAGGTCCTATCTAAGATCATTGTAGGTTACTTTTGAAAACCTTCAAACTGATTTGGATCCAAGAAATTAAACTTGATATTTTAAAGTTCAAATTTCTTTCTTCTTACCTCTGATCTAGCCTCAATCCTATCTTATTTGAAAGCTTGTGGCGGATAATATGATTAGGTTTGTCCTATGTATTAAAAATCTAGTACTTTTGATTATATAAATCTTTTGTACCTAGATTCGTAAGATCGATTCATGCATCATGCTTCAACACCTTGCATAATAATTCCCCTTAAAAGTGGTTGGGTAAGTAATGTCAATCCCATTCTTACTAACCTCTATTATCCTCCAGCTATCCTTATAGTCCTACCCTAACTTCTACAGGCTATGGCAAAGACCAAGATAACCACACGCAAGTCCACTGGACCTCACGGAGTCCCTCGTCACCAGTTGGCGCCCCGTTATGTCGGTCCTTTTCAAATCCAACAACGATGTGGACCGGTCGCCTATCGCGTCAAGCTACCAGATCACATGTCAGTTGTGCATGATATCTTCCATGTATCCCAGTTAAAGAAGTGTCTTCAAGTACCTGACCAAGTGATTAACTTTGGTGATGTAGAACTAGAACCTGATTTGACTTATGCCGAGTACCCCATTAGAGTCTTAGATCAGAAAGATCGAGTCACTCGAAGACGTACAATCAAGTTCTACAAAGTACAATGGAACCACACACTGAAGATGAAGCTACTTGGGAGTCCGAGGATTACTTACAAGAAAATTTTCCTGACTTCTTTGCTTCTATTTAGTTGTAATACCTTGTCTATATTGTAACTTGTTCTTTTGTTAAAAGAATGGAAAACCCCCCTCACTAGCCTTTTGAATAAAGTTATGATGTGTTAGCTTGACACATTTCCTTTTCCATTACTTAGCCTTAGGTTTTAAATCTCGGGACGAGGTTTCTTTAAGGGGAAAGGGTTGTAACACCTCTGGTGTTTTGACCTAGCATTAAAACTTGACATGTCATCATATGCATTGCAAAGCATTCATAAAGTAGGAAATTTTGAATGCATTCACTAAATAAGCTTTATTTCATAGTTGTTATTTTATGTGATGTAATGTGATCCAAAACTCTAAATAAAGATCATGACCACAAGGGTCAAATTTCATGTGATCATGTGAGACCATGTGTCATTTGACTCAAATAACCCTAATGGGCCATGTAATTGGCCAAAAACCATAATTAAGTAAAAAAGGTGAACAAATCAAATTGAATTCAAATTCAAATTATAAAAGTCCTTTTTTCCCCTTTTGTCTATTTCAAAATCCATTTGGAATTTGGGGGTGTGACAAAAAGCAAAGTTGAAGCTTATTTTATAAGGATCAACTTTGGTATTCAAAGTTTTTAAAGTTTACATATAAAATATGGAGTAATTTTGAAATGATTCAAATGCTCAAATGCACCCCAAATTCAAATTTCAAAATGGACGCAGAATTTGAAAATGTTCATTAAAGCAAAGTTGTAGAGTTTGAAAAGTTGAGCAACTTTCATTTTTGGAGATTTTCAACTTCTTTAGAAAAATTGTGAATAATTTGCAAAATAAACTCAGTGGCAATTCTATAATTCTTCGGAACAGTAGCACGACCACCGCCCCACCGCCGGCGTCCTTTCTCCGGTCTTCCAGACGCACTCGTGGCCGCCCTCGGCTTCGCGCTAGCACGGGATGCTCACTGCGTGTCGTCCCCTCGCTCTCTTGGCCACGCTATAAAGCTCCGACACCGTCGTCGGCTTTCTTTTCTCTCCTCTGTTTCCCGACACCACCGCCTTAGCTCCTTCGAGCTCCCCTTGACTCCTCAGCGCAAGCCAGTCTCGGCAAAGCAGTGTTCCAGCTCCGTCTCCTCCTTGCGAACCCATCCCACCAACTGTGATTGTCTGAGTCCACCGAGAACCGCCGCTAGCGACCCTTCTTCCTCGCGGCCAGCGACCTCACCCAAAGTTTCGTTTCACTGTGGCCAGCGTCATCCAGTGAGCCGTTGCCCTTGCTTGTTGTCTCTACAGCTTCGTCTAGATGCTATGGTGCTTAATCCGTTCTTGCTTGGTTGTTTTGCCCACTGCAGTCGTCGGAACACCGTCGTCGACGAAGTCTGCTCCGCTGTGATCACTGTCACCGTCGAACCGCGTCACCGTAGCTTCTCCGGTCTCAATCGTTGCTTCAACACGTTCGGGTGAGCTACTGATGTTTCCTGGACTCTTTGTTTCACCGTTACCGGCCTTGTTCTGCCAGCATAGCATTGCCGTGCTGCCACATCCGCCATGGCCGGTGGCAACCTTGTTTCGTGTCGTCATTAACCTCCATAGTGCCACAGATCGATGCGCCTAGTCTTTGTGAACGTTTTGGTACTTTGGCCGTCGCCGTTGGGCTCACCGTCGGCGAGTTAGCGTCGGTCAGCGCCGTCGTCGTCGCGGTCAAAGCCGAAGGTTAGGGATGACAAGTGGGTCCCGTATGTCAGCGACTGTGTAGTTCAAATGGAATTTTTCTATTTTCAGAAATGGATGAATAGTGTCTGTTTTTGTTATTTTTGTGTAGATTTATTTAGAGCTCCAAAAATTTTGAAATTTTTTGTGTGACCTCTCTATGATGAATATTATTTAGAAAAAATATGAAATCTTGATTTACAGTACTTTTTGAATGTGATGAAAATTGCTCAGTTAATTGATAAATGTAATTTCCATAATTTTTATAGGCCACTGTATAACTCCAAAAATTATGAAATTTATTTTGGTACACTAATTTGTTATGAGGAAGCTTTCATAAATTTTGAGGTCATTTGAAAAAAGTTCATTTTGAGCTTAATTCCAAATTAATTCAAAAATGGATAAAAGCAAACCCTAAGTGTTTGGTTAGAAGTTTGATCTTGTTTTGGTCATGTTTTGTGACCAGTAAGGTTTCAATATCAATTTGGTCAAGTCACTTAGGTCATAAGCCCTAGGTCATTAAAGTTTGGTTAGAGTTTAGTTAATGAATGATTTCGTTCATTAAAGGTAGAACTTTGGAGTGAAACTTTGAGTAGTTCTTTAGAAGAATGTAGGGTTTCTTAGTAAACATTTTTGTGTGATCCTTGATGGTAGAGTTGCAAGTTGGTTTTGTTGGCTTGCAACTGTACCGTGAAGGAAAGTTGTACTCAAGGTGTTATTACATTTCATGCACCATGAAAGCATCATGTTTACATTATCATCATGTTGAAGCATATGTTATTATTTCGTGTAGAATCCGAGAGTGAACCGATCCTAGTTGAGCAAGTTGTGGAAGAATCCTCGGTTGTCTCGGGATTTGATATTTGTGGTACTGATCCGAAATCCAAGATCGTCAACGAAGGCAAGCCCCGATTTATGCATTAAACCATTACCTTGTTTACTTTGAAAAGTTTATCACCTATGTTACTTATTGCATTAAGTTGATTTATTCAAATGTTACCTACTTGATGCATTGTCTACCTTGTTAATTGTTTATCATCCTTGAAGATGATTTCATTTACAAAGGCGTAGAATTGCTTAGTCTGCTTTATGGTAGGCTTTCAAAGTAAAAGTTTCGATACAATCAAAGATGGCATACTGGCCAAAGAAAGAAAGAAGATAGAATGAACTAGAGACTAGTCGGGTGACTTATCTTGAATGTTGGGTAATGTTGCCGACTATGTCGCTTAAAGGCCACTCATTGTGGATCTTCTGAACGAGACACTTTGTAGTACTGGTCACATACTCCGGTAAGTCTACTTCGGCTAATCCGATACTAAGACGAATGCCCACGCACTGGGAGTGGAGAGATGGCGGGAGTAGCGTGTACCCTCGTGGCTAGAATGTGGCCGGATTTGAGGTGTGCTGTGCTCTCGGGTGGCGTGGAGACGACTTAGTATGGGAGGATCCGGTAGCGAGGTTGATATATGCAAGATTAAGTTCTACATATGTCATGTGATAAGGAATCCCCAGCTGGGACTTGAATCAATTCAAATTGCCGGTGCTCCACGGATATGGAGACTCGTTTCATTACAGAAGCAATGCAGGACTGGTGAATTACTAAAACATGAGAAAAAGAATGGAATGAGAAGGATTGGAACATGGGATATGAACACTTAGTTTGAGATAATGAACTAAGAAGACTTAGGGGTAAAACTTGAAATTAGGATCAAGAATAGTAAGCTTTTGACAAAGAACTGTTGAATCTTGCTACATCCTTACCTTGACCCAACACCTGCATCCCTAAGACCTTCGCCCCCTTTTACGTTGGGTCAGTCTTGTTGAGTACTTTTGTACTCAGGGTTTGTTAACCCTTGTTGCAGGTGAGTCGCATGCGCAGGCTTGTTTTGGTTCCTGCTGCATGTTAGTGTTTGAAGTCGATGACGATGAGGAATGATGAATGGCCTTTGGACAAGGCATTAGTTTGTGTGAAATAAATAATGTTAATGTAATATTATCCCGCTACTATGGTTGTATAACACTTATGGTTTTGTAAGTTTGAAACAACTGGTTTGTAATATTAAAATATAAGTCTTCCGCTTTACAATCTCTGGTATGTATATCGAAAACTGTTGTAATCTGCAATGTCTGTGATTGAGATCCTGTTTGAAAAAGATTCGTGGATGATTCGGGTTTCCCGAGGACACCCGACAGATCTGTTAAATTGTTGGGAACTCGTGTACGCTATCAGAGGTCTGTTGAGACATCAATAGGTGCACGTGGGCTCGATTTCTTAGGAGGTTCTGCCACAGCTGGTATCAGAGCAGGTCCTATCTAAGATCATTGTAGGTTACTTTTGAAAACCTTCAAACTGATTTGGATCCAAGAAATTAAACTTGATATTTTAAAGTTCAAATTTCTTTCTTCTTACCTCTGATCTAGCCTCAATCCTATCTTATTTGAAAGCTTGTGGCGGATAATATGATTAGGTTTGTCCTATGTATTAAAAATCTAGTACTTTTGATTATATAAATCTTTTGTACCTAGATTCGTAAGATCGATTCATGCATCATGCTTCAACACCTTGCATAATAATTCCCCTTAAAAGTGGTTGGGTAAGTAATGTCAATCCCATTCTTACTAACCTCTATTATCCTCCAGCTATCCTTATAGTCCTACCCTAACTTCTACAGGCTATGGCAAAGACCAAGATAACCACACGCAAGTCCACTGGACCTCACGGAGTCCCTCGTCACCAGTTGGCGCCCCGTTATGTCGGTCCTTTTCAAATCCAACAACGATGTGGACCGGTCGCCTATCGCGTCAAGCTACCAGATCACATGTCAGTTGTGCATGATATCTTCCATGTATCCCAGTTAAAGAAGTGTCTTCAAGTACCTGACCAAGTGATTAACTTTGGTGATGTAGAACTAGAACCTGATTTGACTTATGCCGAGTACCCCATTAGAGTCTTAGATCAGAAAGATCGAGTCACTCGAAGACGTACAATCAAGTTCTACAAAGTACAATGGAACCACACACTGAAGATGAAGCTACTTGGGAGTCCGAGGATTACTTACAAGAAAATTTTCCTGACTTCTTTGCTTCTATTTAGTTGTAATACCTTGTCTATATTGTAACTTGTTCTTTTGTTAAAAGAATGGAAAACCCCCCTCACTAGCCTTTTGAATAAAGTTATGATGTGTTAGCTTGACACATTTCCTTTTCCATTACTTAGCCTTAGGTTTTAAATCTCGGGACGAGGTTTCTTTAAGGGGAAAGGGTTGTAACACCTCTGGTGTTTTGACCTAGCATTAAAACTTGACATGTCATCATATGCATTGCAAAGCATTCATAAAGTAGGAAATTTTGAATGCATTCACTAAATAAGCTTTATTTCATAGTTGTTATTTTATGTGATGTAATGTGATCCAAAACTCTAAATAAAGATCATGACCACAAGGGTCAAATTTCATGTGATCATGTGAGACCATGTGTCATTTGACTCAAATAACCCTAATGGGCCATGTAATTGGCCAAAAACCATAATTAAGTAAAAAGGTGAACAAATCAAATTGAATTCAAATTCAAATTATAAAAGTCCTTTTTTCCCCTTTTGTCTATTTCAAAATCCATTTGGAATTTGGGGGTGTGACAAAAAGCAAAGTTGAAGCTTATTTTATAAGGATCAACTTTGGTATTCAAAGTTTTTAAAGTTTACATATAAAATATGGAGTAATTTTGAAATGATTCAAATGCTCAAATGCACCCCAAATTCAAATTTCAAAATGGACGCAGAATTTGAAAATGTTCATTAAAGCAAAGTTGTAGAGTTTGAAAAGTTGAGCAACTTTCATTTTTGGAGATTTTCAACTTCTTTAGAAAAATTGTGAATAATTTGCAAAATAAACTCAGTGGCAATTCTATAATTCTTCGGAACAGTAGCACGACCACCGCCCCACCGCCGGCGTCCTTTCTCCGGTCTTCCAGACGCACTCGTGGCCGCCCTCGGCTTCGCGCTAGCACGGGATGCTCACTGCGTGTCGTCCCCTCGCTCTCTTGGCCACGCTATAAAGCTCCGACACCGTCGTCGGCTTTCTTTTCTCTCCTCTGTTTCCCGACACCACCGTCTTAGCTCCTTCGAGCTCCCCTTGACTCCTCAGCGCAAGCCAGTCTCGGCAAAGCAGTGTTCCAGCTCCGTCTCCTCCTTGCGAACCCATCCCACCAACTGTGATTGTCTGAGTCCACCGAGAACCGCCGCTAGCGACCCTTCTTCCTCGCGGCCAGCGACCTCACCCAAAGTTTCGTTTCACTGTGGCCAGCGTCATCCAGTGAGCCGTTGCCCTTGCTTGTTGTCTCTACAGCTTCGTCTAGATGCTATGGTGCTTAATCCGTTCTTGCTTGGTTGTTTTGCCCACTGCAGTCGTCGGAACACCGTCGTCGACGAAGTCTGCTCCGCTGTGATCACTGTCACCGTCGAACCGCGTCACCGTAGCTTCTCCGGTCTCAATCGTTGCTTCAACACGTTCGGGTGAGCTACTGATGTTTCCTGGACTCTTTGTTTCACCGTTACCGGCCTTGTTCTGCCAGCATAGCATTGCCGTGCTGCCACATCCGCCATGGCCGGTGGCAACCTTGTTTCGTGTCGTCATTAACCTCCATAGTGCCACAGATCGATGCGCCTAGTCTTTGTGAACGTTTTGGTACTTTGGCCGTCGCCGTTGGGCTCACCGTCATGAGTTAAGCGTCGGTCATTGCCGTTGTCGTCGTCACGGTCAAAGCCGAAGGTTAGGGATGACAAGTGGGTCCCGTATGTCAGCGACTGTGTAGTTCAAATGGAATTTTTCTATTTTCAGAAATGGATGAATAGTGTCTGTTTTTGTTATTTTTGTGTAGATTTATTTAGAGCTCCAAAAATTTTGAAATTTTTTGTGTGACCTCTCTATGATGAATATTATTTAGAAAAAATATGAAATCTTGATTTACAGTACTTTTTGAATGTGATGAAAATTGCTCAGTTAATTGATAAATGTAATTTCCATAATTTTTATAGGCCACTGTATAACTCCAAAAATTATGAAATTTATTTTGGTACACTAATTTGTTATGAGGAAGCTTTCATAAATTTTGAGGTCATTTGAAAAAAGTTCATTTTGAGCTTAATTCCAAATTAATTCAAAAATGGATAAAAGCAAACCCTAAGTGTTTGGTTAGAAGTTTGATCTTGTTTTGGTCATGTTTTGTGACCAGTAAGGTTTCAATATCAATTTGGTCAAGTCACTTAGGTCATAAGCCCTAGGTCATTAAAGTTTGGTTAGAGTTTAGTTAATGAATGATTTCGTTCATTAAAGGTAGAACTTTGGAGTGAAACTTTGAGTAGTTCTTTAGAAGAATGTAGGGTTTCTTAGTAAACATTTTTGTGTGATCCTTGATGGTAGAGTTGCAAGTTGGTTTTGTTGGCTTGCAACTGTACCGTGAAGGAAAGTTGTACTCAAGGTGTTATTACATTTCATGCACCATGAAAGCATCATGTTTACATTATCATCATGTTGAAGCATATGTTATTATTTCGTGTAGAATCCGAGAGTGAACCGATCCTAGTTGAGCAAGTTGTGGAAGAATCCTCGGTTGTCTCGGGATTTGATATTTGTGGTACTGATCCGAAATCCAAGATCGTCAACGAAGGCAAGCCCCGATTTATGCATTAAACCATTACCTTGTTTACTTTGAAAAGTTTATCACCTATGTTACTTATTGCATTAAGTTGATTTATTCAAATGTTACCTACTTGATGCATTGTCTACCTTGTTAATTGTTTATCATCCTTGAAGATGATTTCATTTACAAAGGCGTAGAATTGCTTAGTCTGCTTTATGGTAGGCTTTCAAAGTAAAAGTTTCGATACAATCAAAGATGGCATACTGGCCAAAGAAAGAAAGAAGATAGAATGAACTAGAGACTAGTCGGGTGACTTATCTTGAATGTTGGGTAATGTTGCCGACTATGTCGCTTAAAGGCCACTCATTGTGGATCTTCTGAACGAGACACTTTGTAGTACTGGTCACATACTCCGGTAAGTCTACTTCGGCTAATCCGATACTAAGACGAATGCCCACGCACTGGGAGTGGAGAGATGGCGGGAGTAGCGTGTACCCTCGTGGCTAGAATGTGGCCGGATTTGAGGTGTGCTGTGCTCTCGGGTGGCGTGGAGACGACTTAGTATGGGAGGATCCGGTAGCGAGGTTGATATATGCAAGATTAAGTTCTACATATGTCATGTGATAAGGAATCCCCAGCTGGGACTTGAATCAATTCAAATTGCCGGTGCTCCACGGATATGGAGACTCGTTTCATTACAGAAGCAATGCAGGACTGGTGAATTACTAAAACATGAGAAAAAGAATGGAATGAGAAGGATTGGAACATGGGATATGAACACTTAGTTTGAGATAATGAACTAAGAAGACTTAGGGGTAAAACTTGAAATTAGGATCAAGAATAGTAAGCTTTTGACAAAGAACTGTTGAATCTTGCTACATCCTTACCTTGACCCAACACCTGCATCCCTAAGACCTTCGCCCCCTTTTACGTTGGGTCAGTCTTGTTGAGTACTTTTGTACTCAGGGTTTGTTAACCCTTGTTGCAGGTGAGTCGCATGCGCAGGCTTGTTTTGGTCCCTGCTGCATGTCAGTGTTTGAAGTCGATGACGATGAGGAATGATGAATGGCCTTTGGACAAGGCACTAGTTTGTGTGAAATAAATAATGTTAATGTAATATTATCCCGCTACTATGGTTGTATAACACTTATGGTTTTGTAAGTTTGAAACAACTGGTTTGTAATATTAAAATATAAGTCTTCCGCTTTACAATCTCTGGTATGTATATCGAAAACTGTTGTAATCTGCAATGTCTGTGATTGAGATCCTGTTTGAAAAAGATTCGTGGATGATTCGGGTTTCCCGAGGACACCCGACAGATCTGTTAAATTGTTGGGAACTCGTGTACGCTATCAGAGGTCTGTTGAGACATCAATAGGTGCACGTGGGCCCGATTTCTTATGAGGTTCTGCCACAATGGGCTTGCTAAGGATGGGTCAACTTCTTCCCACCATAAAAAGTTTTTGGGCTAGTCCAACTGATGTCCAGATGGCATGACCGGACGACTAATCATGATTATTAGTCGGTTGACTAGTTTTCTAGTTAAGGTGTATCAAGGGGATTTTATCGAGTCCAAGAGGATACCTGGAGGATCCCGATTCCCGTGATCTCAGAAGTGAGAAGAAGAAGAATAGGCGTGGCAAGACAATAACCGTCAGGCGCAACTTTCCGGTACGTAACAAAAGTCGTATATGCTATTATATTGTGCATGCTCTCTGTATGTTCTAATAGATTGTGTTATCGTGTAGTGCTCCAAAGGACCTCCAAGGACACTATTATGTGGATATTATGTTTGCGAGTACCTTAGAGCGTGCGGCAAATTCAGCATCAGTTACAAGGAGCTCAAGAAATCACAAGACTAGTGACAAAAGGAACGAAGGGGTGGTCACCGACAAGAAAATATCTCAAACTATAGCGGACATATGTGGAATTCAGCATGCTCTCTATATGTGGATTTGTCTTGCACAAATGCATACATCGAGGAGGAAAGTTCTTCAATCACGAGAGCGAGCTAGCGTACTAGGAGAAGTACCACAAGCTCAGAAACTGGCATCAGCTACACTTATAGGATTACAAGTTGCCGGACATCTTTAATTAGAAAATGGCGAACTACAAAACATTGCAAGTCTTAGTTTCATACAATGAGATGTGTGTTCTCTGCATGTGTATTGTCTGCTTTGTCTGTGTTTAAATTGCGAAAAAATTTAAATTCAATTAAAATGGTGGGAAACTATTTTTTTAACTGAAAATCATTAACGGAGGCGTGCATGTACGAAATGGCCGCCACCATTAATCGATTAACGGAAGGGAGCTAGTTAGGGAGACCATCTCCGTTAATTACATTAACGGAGGCGGTTGTTCGAACTTGACCGCCGCCTCGAGTTTAACACAATCTACGGTTTGTAGAAGAGATATCCTCCGTCTGCTTCCTCTCCTCCTTACCGACGTCCAGACGCTGATGCGCCTCACTCGTTTGACTGTCAATGTTCTGTTAGTGGACGTCACCGAAATAATCCTATCGCCTTTCCTTGGCCTGCTGCTCTTTCCAGCGGTGATCGCCGTCATGAAGAGGCGACGCCGCCACAGGCGTACCAAGCAGCCCCCGCCCCTCCAATGCGGGCAGAGGCGTAACCAGGGGGGCTAGCAGGGGCCAAGGCCCCCCCCTATGGTCTGATTTTTTTTATATACTCCTGCTTCAACTATAGTAATAGTAGGTATTTCAAAGAGAAGGAGCTCTTGAAGGTACTATATCCATGCATTTCCTTCGTCTTGGCCCCCACTTAGATTTTTATCTGGTTCCGCCTCTGAATGCGGAGGCCACCCGCTCCGGCGAGACCGACGACATGGTGTGACATGTGAGCCATATGTATGGGGCTGTAAGTTTCTCTATCTAGAATGGGAGTGGCTATACATCTTTCGGCTGATTTTATTTTAATCCATCAATCAGTTTTGTGTCCAATCGTTTCATGACACGTAGGTCAGAATCCGGTAGATAAAGGAAAAAGAATTAGCCCAAAATTTAGAGTGAATAAAAAGTGATTAAAATTCCAACAAACATCACGTGCATGCAGCAACAACCCTCACTCGCGGGAATCCCACATGAAAAAAGAGGAGCTTCAGAATAACCGAATCAACTAAAACAATAATAAAACAGAGTTTGTAATGAACTCAATCAACTCAATCAACTGAAACTAATGGAAACATTACAACTGAAAAGGAGTTTCTAAAAATCAAATAATTGAAACTGAACATTGTCAATACTCCATCGCTAGGTTTCTAAAAATCAAATAGCTGAAACTGAACATTGACAGTAACCCATCACTATTGCTTGAAAATGACACATCATACAATTACAATTGCAAAAGCTGCACAACTAAAAAAATTAACAATGTGTGCTGAAATATTGAAATGACTTGAACTAAAATAAATTAAAAAGAACAAACTGAATAATAGGATATCGCTCAATATAAAAATAACAATATGTACTGAAAAAACTAAAACTAATGAACATACTGAAAGGAAACAAACTCAAATTAAGGAACTTACTACTAATTACACTGCAGACATATAATCTTAATATAGGCAGTGTGCAAGTCTGCTCACTAATACTTTATCAGAATCACCTTTTGTGCAGCACATCAATTTAACTGCAGTTGTTTAATTCCTGAATGTGTGGGAGCACAATGAATCAATAATCACATGGTGATGCCTTCGGAGTTCAAGCTCTCCCTGAACCTCTCCAACAGTCTGCGCTCCAACTTCATTCAGGTACCATGCATCAATGATAACAGGCTCCTCTCTCACGCCCATAACTTGCTGGCCACCTAGCCCAACTCATCCGTTGATACACCCTTTGCCCCGGGACATCTGCACACACAAAATTTGTTGACAAAGCAAAACGAATGAAATCCAAAATCAGCTGGGAGATACGGATGACAGCACGCCCCTCAGGTTCAGTAGGCGACGAAGACGATGAGTGAAGCACAGTCCTTCACAGACAGCGACGGCAACGCCCGGCGCCGACACCTCCGCGGCTCCGCCTCCGCCGAGCACCAACCAGACCGTCTCTCTTCTGACAAGCACCAAGGTGTGTCAGAATCGAGCAGCGGGATTTCTAAATAACTCTCAGATGATATCATGTCATGTTTTCATTCGCTTTTGTGTGGTTGAGGATGTATAGCCACTCCCAATTAACGGTTTTTTCTCGATTACCGTAATGATTTCTGTGCTCTGAAAATATGGTGGGCTGATGCCTTCTTTTAACACTATTGTGGTAAAATAATAGATAGATAAGTGTACCGTCATGCAGCCTGCAGGTTTGTTTGGGAGTTGGGAGTACCAGAATTCTCATAGAAATTGAATTGCGTCGTGCGAGATCCAAGTTTCAGAGCCATAGTCTTTGACTCCCTTGGGCATAAAACAAAATCCACCTGCCCGAGCCCGACATTACATTCGGTGTTCTTTATAAGCGTTCACCGCGAATCAGTATACTCCACAGGCAGTTTGTTCAAATCTATGTTCTTTATCCAGCCCGTAAATCTAGTTCATTGCTCCAATTCAAGCCAATGCAAACAGAAAATATTATACAGACACATTGAACATCGACTGAGTTGTTCCAGAAACACGGACTCATACACTCTGATTCCAAAGACTGGAAGCAGTGTATCTAAGTTCTTTCGACAGGTGAAATGAGAATTAATTTATTCCTTGCTGCAGAGTAATCATGCCGCACAACCAAACTGAAGACAGCGGAAGTTCATTGAGCGGCTACGCTAGGAGGGTACCAGTCATCACAGTAACAGCTTCGCCCTGAATTCGCACTCTCCTGCCTGCAGCTTCTAACTCCAGGTATAGTATTCCACTCCGTGGAGATGCCTGGTGACACAAGAATGAATTAAAAAACCAATCTGATGATTGATCAAGGAAATACTAAAGTGTTGCAAAAACATACTTGAAATGCCGTCAGTTTGTGTTTCCCCAGCTTCCCGCCCCAATAAGGTGCTAAGACACAATGCGCACTGCCACAAACGGGATCCTGTCAAAACATAGTTATTAGAGGGTTAGGCTGTAGTAGGAATTTTGTAAAACTAACACAGGAGAGAAATCAAAACAGAATTTTCCTAAACCGTCGGGACCAGGAGAACCGGACATTGTACCAGACACAAACATTTGTAATTCACTACTACAAAAATAGTAGATTTTTTTCAATAAATGCAGCAATAAGAAATTCCGATTCCATGATAACATATTCTCTGAGGTAAAGAATGTTATGTATAAACAAGAACAGTGAAACCAGACTTGTAAGGTGCTTAGTGCCTTATTAGAAGGATGGAATGTGATTGTATCATGATACAGAATAGCTATTCTGATAGATTATTCTCCATGCACAGAATATGTATGGCTTCTGGTTAAGGATCAATATGCATCTCTAATTGAGAAAAAGGAAGCCACAAGAATATAGGTATGTGGTGTTTACTACATGCATGTAGTCAAAATTCATAGTAGACAGGCAGGAAAATAAAGCATTCACGAGGTACCATAAAGGTACATCATGAGAACAGTTTCAAATTCTCCTATATATATTTGATACTAAAATGTATAATACTCCAATTTAAGTTTATGTTAAGCAATCTTAGCTCCCCCAATGTATATATTTTGGACAAAGAGTATGACATCACCTCAGGTATCCCAAATTTTGGGCAGAAAAAACGCGTGAAGAAGTCATAACCAGATCCAGCAGGCGCTGGCCCTGTAACAATAATTCCTCTGCCAGAACACATTTTAATTTCATGAATGTTAGGAATGATATCAGCAACCTCTTTTCCTGATGAAAGCTCCACCTGAAAGCAAAATCAGATTTTCTTGTGATGAGTTACCTGAACAAACTGAACTCCCTCATTATCAGCTACCACTCTTGTTTATCTTTGTTTCATTGCTTCTATGTAAACTTTATGCAGCCTACAAATAATTTTAGTGCTGTTGTACGTAGGATTATCACGTTCTTGAAAATTTGTTTGGAATCTTTCCATCCATTTTCATGTTGATAAATTTTGGATATAATGCTTGGGCATCAAAGTGCATTACTAGGCAGTAGGCAGGCACCTACATCAGTAGCATTAGAAAATCTAGACATTTCATCAGTAGCATTAGAAAATCTAGACATTTCAAGCAGGAAAGTAAAATAAGGATTAGGAGAACTACAATGAGGTCACCAGCGATCGTTGACTTGTGAACGCTGACAATGGAGGCTCCGTTCAGCGTCTCGGGGATGGACGGCAGCTCAGAAGGATGGCAATCAACGAGGTCAATCATGGGGAAATCCAGCTCAATGAACAGTTTCCCCTCGCCTAACACGCCCGTACTCTCCGGCGCAGCAACCTTTTTGGCGGTATGAATCCCCGACTTGGTCGAGAACTCGATGAGCGCCTCGTGCTCCGCGAGGACGGATGTGAAGAGGAAGTGGGCGGAGGCCAGCGTCGCGTGGCCGCAGAGCTCCACCTGGAACGGCGTCACGAACGCCCGTGTCAAGAGAAGACTCAAGACCGAATTACGCGCAACCGTGCGACGATGAGTCGGGTGGCTACCTCAGCGGCGGGGGTGAACCATCGGAGCTGGAACCGCGGGGCGGCGCCGGCCGCGGAGGAGTCCCGGAGGAGGAAGGCGGTCTGGGAGAGGTTGAACTCGGAGGCGACGGACTGCATCCACCGCTCGTCAGCGGCCTTGGCGGCGTCCTCGAGGAGGCACACCGCGGCGGGGTTGCCCTTGAACGGCCCCGCCGTGAAGGCGTCCACCTGCGACGACCACGGCGACGATGTCAGGCCTCCTGCGAGGGAGATAAGAAAAGGTAGTATCGCTGCAAGAGAGTACAGAGCAGTATTACTGACCACTGCGTACTGGATGCCATTCTTGCCCATTCCTGCGACGAAGAAACAGCTCCGGGCTCCTGGGCTATGGCCGCCGCCGGCTGCTGCTCCTGGCTATTTCCTATGCCTGTCTTCTAAAGGTCGAACGGGTTAGCCGTCTGCTTTTTGTATGCATGATGACTAAAGCACGACTGCACGAATGAGTGCGTTGTGGTGACTGCTGAATGTTGCGATCAGCAGTGACGACATCGAGATTGTCGCCTCTCGAAAATGTACTGAAATAGGATATCAACTACAGGGTCACTGGGGACTACCGGAATTCTCAGAGGAATTGAACTGCATCACTGATTTGAGAGCCAAGAAATGCCCTGGCTCCCTTGGGCATCATACCAAATCCACAGACAATTGAAGCCAATGTAAACAGAAAACATCGATTAATTCATTCCAGAAAAACCGAGGTCATACACTCTGATTCCTTAGTCTGGGCGCAGTGTATCTAAACTTCTTACACGGGTCGTAAGAGATTTAAATTATTCGCGGCTGCAGAGGAAGTATGCCGCATTGAATGGACCTGACCGGAACAGACGGTAAGGACGTCCGAGAGGGTAGCCTCACCAGGCCGAGGGGTTTCGCCAGAGGAGCCACGACAGGAGAGGAGAATAGGGCTGCAATGCGGGAGTGAGTTGGTGGGGAGAAAATTTTCTTGGCTGTGTAGCTTCTTACGCACCCATGGGAGATGGGGCTAAGAGTGGAGATTCGAGGGTCTTCACAGAATAGGAACTTGAGTTAGGACTATTGGATTAAGGTTTTATCTTTGGCACAAAAAATAGAGTACGAGCTCTATTTAGAGTCCATGTTAGATATGCTCTGTTTGTCCTCTTAACAAAAAACGTTTGGCCTGCCCGTACACTTTTTGGCATGGCTGCAGCTGCTATGGCTGCTTGTGCACCACATCTATTAATTTTGCTTCACAGTGCTCTACAATAGCTGCTGCACAATGCTGCAAAGAGCACAGCCGAGCATTGTTTTTCACCATAGACCGTTTAGACACATGTTTCAACTACATGACACCACTTTAATCACAAGAAGAGTAAATCAACTACCTTGAAAATCCTTTATTTTGGAAAAATGATACATCTTTATTTGCAAAGTACGTGAGAAATTCAATGTCCTTGTATGGTGGAAAAAGAATTCTGATGTGCTCCCAATCTTATCTCTGATGGTTAGAGATTTCGTAGCTACCCCGGTGAGCACAGTGTCATCAGAGTCTGCTTTTAGTGCCGTCGGAAGGATTCTAGGGAAAACTGAACATCGCTTGCTCTAGAGACACTTGCGTTAATTTGTGTGAAGGATTGGCTTTTTGGGTTCAGTGACGAAGAGGAAGGTAAATTTGTTGCCTCTGAACTTTATTTGTTGCACATGAACTGAATAATAACTATTTTTCTTGTTCATCAATGTAGGTGAGCAGCTGACCGGACAATGTATGTTCACTTCAGATGATGAGGAAGATGATTAGTGCTACAACCATGTGGTATGTTTCTTGCCCTGCAGGTATTTTATCTATTTTCAATTGATTGTGGTATGCATGAAATGGTAGTGTCCAGCGTCAACGAAAACAAACACTATTGGATTGTGGTATACCATGAAATGAAGTTTGAACACACTTCGATATTCATCATTGTCTAGTAAGCATGCTGCTTGGTTTGGTCTGGACAATCCAGACTCTGCCTAGTTAAGTTTTTGCTTTTTCTGTTTGGCCAGTTACTACTGCTTTGCTTGCTTACGACCACACATTAACGGAGGCTAGTCTTGTCTATGTTTGTATAAGACCAGTCTCAATGGAAATGTTATGGAAGATTTCATGTCTTGGCCACTTTTTATCCGCATCGTTGAGTCTTTAGGCCAATGGTCTGATTACTTCACTCTAAGGGTGGATGCCCTTAATCGGCAATGGCTCACTCCACTATAGAAGTGCACTGTGGCTATTCGCCAGTTTGCTATTGGCAGTGCTGCGGATGAACTAGATGAATACTTGAAGATTGGAGAAACTACTGCAATGGAGGCAATATGAAGAATTTTGTCAAAGGTGTTAGAGCTATATTTGGTGAACGGTATTTGAGGCGCCCCACTATGGAGGATACTGAACCGTCTACTCAAACTTGGTGAGAGATGAGGTTTTCCTGGTATGTTCGGCAGCATTGACTGCATGCATTGGCAATGGGAAAGATGGCCAACTGCATGGAAGGGTCAGTTCATTCATGATGATCAGAAAGTGTCGACGTTGATTCTTGAGGCCGTGGCATCACATGATCTTTGGATTTGGCATGCGTTCTTTGGAGTTGCGGGTTCTAACAATGATATTAATGTTTTGAACAAATGTACTCTATTTATTAAAGAGCTAAAAGGACAAGCTCCTAGAGTCCAATACATGGTCAATGGGAATCAACACATCTTAGGGTACTATCTTGCTGATGGAATATACCCAGAATGGGTTGTACTTGTGAAGTCAATACGTATGCCCATTACTGACAAGGACAAGTTGTTTGCACAGCAAGAAGGGGCAAGAAAGGATATCAAAAGAGCCTTTGGTGTATTGCGTCGTCGATTTTGCATTTTAAAACGACCTACTCGTCTATATGACCGAGATCAACTCCATGACGTTATGCTAGCTTGCATCATACTTCACAATATGATAGTTGAAGATGAAAAGGAAGAGGACATTAAAGATAATCTAGATCTGAATGTGGCTCCCAGTTCAACGTCTATTGAAGAACCAAAATTCTCTCTTGGTCAGTATGTTACGTTTGATAGAGTTTAGAAAAAGATGGTGTTCGGATCAACTATATCCTGTACGGCATATTTGATTGCAAAACACAAGAAGTAAATGCTACAACAAGCCTATAAAACAGTGAAACAAAACTAGCCATTGAGAGAGGTTGTTTCGCGTTCCATATTCCAAGACCAATAGTATACGAAACGTTGCATTGCCATGTTTCCTACCAGTAGTAGTTGCACCAAGCCGACAGGGGTTGTGAGCTCATTGCTCAGTGTCACCTTCATTTGTTACTAGTAGATGTCTGTCTCGTTCATAAATATTTCAGAATTTTTTTAAAAAAAAATCCATTTCGCCTTCAGTCCCTTCCTCTAGGTTCTTTAGCCATGCACAAGGCTTTTGTTGCCATGCATGAACAGGATACATAACATCCTGGCAGGTTCTTGCTAATTAAATGGGGAACACTAGCCTTGTTTTTGGTGGAAAAACTCATTTTTTAGGAGCTGTAGGGGCAACTTCCTAAATTAATATTTCACTCATTGGTGCTGGCAGGTCCAACTTCGTAACAGCAGCACAGTATTTTACATTGTACTTGCTGAATTTGCACATGGTAGAGAAACTAATAATACACAACAACGACAACAAAAACAACAAAGCCTTTAAGTCCTAAATAAGTTGGGATAGACTAGAGTTGAAACCCAGCAGAAGCAATCAAGGTTCAGGCACTTGAATAGCTGTTTTCTAAGCACTCCTATCTAAGGCTAAGTCTTTGGGTATATTCCATCCTTTCAAGTCTCATTTTATTGTCTCTATCCAAGTCAACTTCGGTCTTCCTCTGCCTCTCTTCACGTTACTATCCTGGCTTAGGATTCCACTACGCACCGGTGCCTCTGGAGGTCTCCGTTGGACATATTCAAACCATCTTAACCGGTGTTGGACAAGCTTTTTTTCAATTGGTGCTACCCCTAATTTATCACGTATATCATCGTTCTGAACTCGATCCCTTCTTGTATGACCGCAAATCCAACGCAACATATGTATTTCCGTGACACTTATCTGTTGAACATGTCGTCTTTTCGTAGGCCAACATTCTGCACCATACAACATAACAGGTCTAATCGTCGTCCTATAAAACTTGCCTTTTAGCTTCTGTGGTACCCTTTTGTCACATAGGACACCAGATGCTTGGCGTCACTTCATCCACCCTGCTTTGATTCTATGGCTAACATCTTCATCAATATCCCCGTCTCACTGTAACATTGATCCTAAATATCGAAAGGTATCCTTCCTAGGCACTACTTGACCTTCCAAACTAATATCTTTCTCCTCCCGAGTAGTAGTGCCGAAGTCACATCTCATATATTCCGTTTTAGTTCTACTGAGTCTAAAACATTTGGACTCCAAAATCTCCCGCCATAACTCCAGTTTCTGATTCACTCCTGTCCGGTTTTCATCAACTAGCACTACATCATCCGCGAAAAGCATACACCAAGGGATGTCCCCTTGTGACCTCATCCATCACTGAGGCAAACAGATAAGGGCTTAAAGCTGACATTTGATGTAGTCCTATCCTAATCGGGAAGTCATCCGTGTCTCCATCACTTATTCGAACACTAGTCACAACATTGTTGTACATGTCCTTAATGAGCCCGACGTACTTCGTTGGGACTTTATGTTTGTACAAAGCCCACCACATAACATTCCTTGGTATTTTATCATAAGCCTTCTCCAAGTCAATAAAAAACATGTGTAGGTCCTTCTTCTCCCTATACTGCTCCATAATTTTTCTTATTAAGAAAATAGCTTCCATGGTTGACCTTCCGGGTATAAAACCAAATTGGTTCATAGAGACCCGCGTTATTGCTCTCAAGCGATGCTCGATAACTCTCTCCCATAGCTTCATAGTATGGCTCATCAACTTAATTATTCAGTAATTAGTACAACTTTGAATATCCCCTTTATTCTTATAAATTGGTACCAATATACTTCTCCACTCGTCAGACATTTTGTTCGATCGAAAAATATGGTTGAATAGCTTGGTTAGCCATACTATAGCTATGTCCCCGAGGCATCTCCACACCTCGATTGGGATACCATCCGGTCCCATCGCCTTACCTTCTTTCATCATTTTTAACGCCTCTCTGACCTCAGATTCTTGGATTCTCCATACAAAGCGTCTATTGGTGTCATCAAAAGAGTCATCCAACTGAAAGGTTGTGTCCGTATTCTCACCATTGAACAATTTGTCAAAATATTCTTGCCATCGATGTCGGATCTCATCCTCCTTCACCAAGAGATGCTCCCTTTTATCCTTAATGCATTTAACTTGGTTGAAGTCCCTTGTCTTTCTCTCATGAATCCTAGTCATCCTATAAATGTCATTCTCTCCTTCCTTTGTACTCAAATGTTGATAAAGATCCTCGTACGCTCTACCTTTTGCCACACTTACAACTCGCTTTATAGTCTTTTTTGCCACCTTATACTTCTCTATGTTGTCCACACTCCTGTCATGGTACAAGCGTTTATAGCATTCTTTCTTCTCCTTAATAGCCCTTTGGACTTCCTTGATCCACCACCAAGTATCTTTAGCCTCGCCTCCACTTCCTTTGGTTACTCCACACACCTCTGAGGCCACCTTCCGAATGTTGGTTGCCATCTTCTCCCACATGTTGTTTATGTCCTCTTCTTCCTTCCAAAAGCCCTATTTGATAACTCTTTCCCTGAATACCTCTGACGTCTCCCCTTTCAGTTTCTACCACTTTGTTCTTTCAATCTTAGCTTGTTTATCCCTACGGGCACGCACATGAAAACGAAAGTCTGCCACCAAAAGCTTATGTTGAGAAACAACACACTCCCCTGATATCACCTTGCAACCCAAGCATGCTCGTTTGTCCTTTCTTCTTGCGAGGACAAAGTCAATCTGGCTAGAGTGTTGTCCGCTACTGAAGGTCACTAGATGAGATTCTCTCTTTCTAAAGAAAGTGTTGGCTATCATCAGGTCAAAAGCTACCGCGAAGTTCAGAACTTTCTCCCCCTCCTGATTCCTACTACCATACCCAAAACCTCCATGAACTGCCTCGAAACGTACGCTAGTAGTACCTACATGCCCATTAAGATCTCCTATAAAAAGCTTCTCACTACTAGGTACAGCTCTAATCAGGCCATCTAAGTCTTCCCAGAACTGTCTTTTAGCACTCTCGTCGAGGCCTACTTGGGGGGCATACACACTAATTACGTTCAAGACCATATCACCAATGACAAGCTTGACTAAGATAATCCTATCTTCTTGCCTTCTCACTCCCACCACACCATTCTTGAGGCTCTTATCAATCAAAACTCTTACTCCATTTCTATTCGCGACTGTCCCTGTGTACCAAAGCTTGAAACATGTATTGTCCACCTCCTTCACCTTCTAACCCTTCCATTTAGTATCTTGAACGCATAATATATTTACACGCCTCCTAGTCGCGGTATCAACTAATTCTCTTAACTTACCTGTAAGCGACCCTACATTCCAACTACCTAAACAGATCCTAGTTGGTTCGACTAGCTTCCTTACCCTTCGCACCTGTCGACTCAAATGTGAAGACCCTTTCGACTAGCTTCCTTACCCTTCGCACCCGTCGACTCAAATGTGAAGACCCTTGCTCATTTTTCACTACACCCGGGCGTCGATGTAGCGCGCCACTAAGAAAGCGACGACCCGATCCTTGCTCACTTGACACAATGCCCAGATCGCGGCACGGCGCGTCACCAAGGGGGTGCCGACCCGGCCCTTACTCATTTAACACCATACCCGGGTTCTGATATGGCGCGTCGCTAAGAGGGTTACGCCCCAACGGTTTTCTTTCGGGTTTCATCTCCATTAGAATGGCTAGATTTAACATTGGCTCGCCATGCCTATCACAACCCTCCTCCTTTACCAGGACTTGGAACCTGCTATGTTGAGACAACATAGGCGGAGTTAAACTAATAATACACATTCAGTAAAATTAATTTATTCTGGATTTTTATATCATGTAGTGACTATTTTCTTCTGGCATAATGTCTTCATGGTTACTTTTCATCTTCAGGATAAATCAGTTGGCCATGATATAGATCAGAAGCTGTGAAGTCATGGCTGGTATCACTACAAAGGAATAATGCTGAATTCAGGAGGCATAGATCACTGAAGTTTCAATGAAGCCAGCCAGATGGAGTTCTGCTTGGCATGTTGAGCCTTTTTTTTCATTAGCACCATTCTCAACAACAAAAATTGATGTATACATTGTCTGGTTTCCTAATTTGTTTGGAACTATAATTTTTTTTAGGCAAGGCACATATGAATTTTATTGGACAATAGTCCCAACTCCCAACGGCGGGAGGATGCTGACGATCGTCCAGCATGGCGGCTGGCAACCCCCTAGTGTGACAATTATAGCGGTTCACATGCATGTCTTCATGTCATAATTTACATGAACAATCAGTTACTCTGAAACCTAAGTAGGACAATGAATAGTGACATCATCTATCATGTTCGCAATATAAGGAGTTATATACATCTTCACTCAAAGCGTGACGCTCCTAGGCTGAGTCCAACACAAAACATCCATGGGTCCTAGCTACAATGCAGCTCGTCCTTGGCCCTTTGGTAGCTTCTTTGTTCCAGAGTCTTCCACATCCTTTAGTTGGTAATAATGTGGTGCTATCTCTACCAGCCATTCAGGCTTCAGTTCCGTCACCTGGTGCATAAACTCTTTTGTTGTGAGAACCAATTCATGGTATACTACCCACCACGGACGTATCTCCGCTAATCCTGAACTAGGATGGATATGTACGGTCTGAGGGTTCTTGACAGTCTTATATGTACCATCCCTCTGCAACCGTGCAGAATGATGGAAGAAACCTGATGTTATAGCTTTTTTAATAGCATCTAAATCACTGGCATTTGAGCAAATCTCAATCTCAACTCTTTCCATAAGCCCCTGTAGTTGATCCCGAATATCTCTTACCCTCTTCATGCTGCGCACCTGTATATAGTTTTCATAACACCATTGAGTTGAATAGTCTGTTTCTTTCCAAGAATTATACACATTTAGTAGTGCTATATGGTCCCCAACATTTCCAGTGTGGAAGTTCAACCTTGCATTATCTGCGTGAACTTGTTTGTCCTTCGGACGATAAAATATAGAATTGCCAATTGACAACATGGATGCAATGGAGATAATCTCGTCAGAACACTTATATTTCTCTGAAGCAACAATCATCTTCGACAACATAGGATCCAGTGGAAATTCTGCCATTCTTCTTCTAGTCTTGGTCAACTCTCCACGACTGTTGAGTGCACTGAGAGCAAAAAGTTGTTCCAGAGCCCTTAATAGGGCTTCTGATGGAGGTGGATCCATGAAGTCAAAGTTAACTAAGTCATGAATACCAAGACTCTTGAGTGTAAGCACAACATTCGCAAGATTGGTTCGTTGGATCTCCGGAACAGTATTATCTTCTAGGTCGTGCATGTAGTTATAACTCGTGTATAGACGGAAGCATTTTCTGGGTTCAGTGCGTCCAGATCTTCCTACCCTCTGGTTTGCTGAAGCTTTTGAGATAGGATTAATAAGTAGAGATTCCATTCATGTGCGGGGATTGTATGATTTGATCTTACAAAAGCCTGGATCAATAACATATTTTATACCATCAATGGTTAATGAAGTCTCTGCTATATTAGTGGCCAGAACCACCTTACGGGCACCCTCGGGGGTTGGCTCAAATATCTTAGCTTGAAGCTCGGTAGGCAGATTTGCATAAATAGGACATATAATTAATTCAGAAATTTTGGTGCCTAAGCCCCTTGTTCTGTGTTTAAGGATTTCATCAACTGTTTCAATTTCCTCCTGACCTGTGAGAAACACCAGGATATCTCCAGGCGGTTGTGTCACATGTATCTGTAAAACAGTGACAATTGCTGCATCTATGTAATCAGCCTCTGGGGCTTTTGTATAATGAATTTCAACCGGGTATCGCCTCCCAGGTATCTTGAAAATAGGAGCTGAATCGAAGTAGTCACTAAATTTTTCTGCATCAAGGGTGGCACTAGAAATGAGCAACTTCAGGTCTGGTCGAAAACGAGAAATATTCTTCACCAGACCAAATAAGATATCAGTGGAGAGGGTACGCTCATGAGCCTCATCAACCATGACAACACTATAGCTAGCCAAATCTGGTTCACCAAGGAACTCCCTTAGAAGCATTCCATCAGTCATGTACTTAATAATTGTTTTATCTGAAGTGCAATCCTCAAATCTTATAGAGTAACCAACCTCATGTCCAAGTTTAACACCCATTTCTTGAGATACTCTTGCTGCAACACTCATGGCAGCCACTCAACGAGGTTGAGTACACGCAACCTTTCCTTTCGCATTATACCCAGCCTCATGAAGGTACTGAGGTATTTGTGTTGTTTTACCGGACCCAGTCTCACCCACTATGACGATAACCTGATACTCTTCTACAGCCTTAAGCAGCCCATCCCTAAATTTGAAAATTGGAAGTGTCTTTTGCTCATCCTGGAGCTCCCTTTTCAAAATATCTTTTGCTTCAATGTCCTCTTTATCTGAATCGTCTTCAGGCTGGGTTCCTTCTATGACTGATGATTTAACAAAATCAATCGTATCTTCAAATACATACTGATACTCATCTGAAGACGGCTTCTTATCTTTGGATCCAAATTGCAGTTTCGACTTTCCTATTTGGTGTTCTTCCCATGCTTCCTGTTCAGCAAAAGGGTTCATTTTATCCTTGGCCTCAGGATCTTTGTACCGCTGCATGGCCACAGAGAATCTCTTCTCTTGATTAACATTTTCATCCATGTCATAAGCTTCAGGCATTTTGTACTCACCAACATCATCAGGGGTCTCAACATATTCCTTGACACGATCATATATCTTCATCTTGTATCTCAACTCCTTTTCTTCTGCCTCTGTTAGTTTCACACCCTGAAAAATGTACTGGTGGTCCAGAATTTCATCACGAATTTCCTCAATTTTTTTGTCCCGTCACTTTTGCAGGTATGCTTGCCTTGAGAATTTTCTCAGATCAGATGTGTCATTCTTGTCCATTGCTTGAGATCTTCTAGTAAGCTCTTCTTGTTCTTCCTTAGATAATTGTCGCTCCATCAACTTCCTTGTGTTAGCCGCATCTCTTTCTCTCATGTTCATTTCTAGCTGGGCCTTTTCCTGCTGACCTCTAATCCTTTCTTTCTCTTCATCAGAACTGCCGGCGCCACCTTCTTCATCCTCCTCTTCTGTTCGCCGATGGACATTCCTTCCAGAATTTTTTGCCACTATTTCATCATCACCACTGTCTTGATCTGCTTTCCTCCTGAAATGCTTCCGACTCTTAGATGATGGATTTGTTGAGGTCTTTTGACTTGTTGGTGTCTGGTTGTCAGTATTGTCATCCTCGTTGGCCAACAGCTTGTAAGTGCTCTGTTTCTGGACAAGCTTTGCCGCCTCCCTCTCCTGCTTCTGGTAATTACAGATGCCGCTGGCCCTGCGGGGAACCTTGGCGTAGACATCCGACGCGAAGGCACGGGTCTCCGCAGACGAGGTGAACCCGAACTCGACGAGCTTGCCCACGAGGTCACCCGTTGAAGAGGACTCCTTCGCAAGCCTGATGACGTACTGGACGACGACGTCCTTGGAGTAGCCCAAGAGGCTCATGAGCTTGTCGGAGACCCACTCCCTGAGCTGCACATCGGTCGCCATGCCCTAGCCCCTCCGTTGGCCTCCTCGAATCGGACGAAAGGAGTGGGATGGGCGAGGGAAGGGAGAGTTGGGCTAGGGTTTTTCGGCTATGGCAGCGCGAGGTGGAGGTGCTGGCGGCGGTTTCGGTGGCGCGGGAGGAGCTGCTGGCGGTGGTCTTGGTGGCGGCGCGGGGGGAGACGGACTGACGGAGGCTTCGGTGGTGGGGAAAATTCGGTTGCTGGGTTCGTGAGAAACAACCGAACGTAGGTTAGCAAATCTCTTTTTTTTCTTCAAAAGTACCGGCCCTAGGATCTGAATAGTATGAGGATCGAACTAGGATTTTAAGGGTAATTTTGGATTTTAAGGGTAATTTTGGTAGGGCTCTATCTGATTCTGATTCTGATTCTCCGTCAAAGTTGATTCTCTAATAGAAGTTACTCTGTGATTTAAAGTGATTTTTTTATTTTTTTACCATAAACTCTCAAAATTACGTTGAGAATCACTTTACAGAACCAAGAGCTCTTAGCCTCCATTTCAGAGAACCACTTCATGAAATCAGCAGAAAATCACTACTCTATAAAAAAAACTATTTGACAGAGGTCCTACTGAATTCGACAGAGAATAAGCTTTGGGAGCTCTACTAAACAGGGCCTAAGGTCAAGAGCCACAAGTTGGATCAGGACATAAAGTTGAGTAGTGGATTGGGTTAGGATCGAATCTGTCGGTGTTTTCGGACCACCGACGAGTAAATTTGTATTTGCGCGTATGGCTCGGATGATGTGCTCGGAGGACACAAGGATTTTATCGGGGACCAATACTAGGATACTCGAAAAGGAGAAGCTAATGGTCATCAACATTGATTCATCCGAGCAGTCAAGAGTGCGACTACAGCTCCAACCGACCCCCGGGTGTGCGGGCTCTGTCTCGCCCGACGTCGGGGTCGGGGGCCCCGCCTCGCCCGACCTCTAGGTCAGGGGCTCCGCCTCGTCCAACCTCAAGGCCGCGGGCTCCGCCTCGCCTGACCCCTCGGATGTGGGCTCTGTCTCGCTCGACGGGGACCCATACCACCGCCAACCACTTCAGGTCCAAGCGTATGGGCCTGGGTCAAAACTCTGACACCAAAGAAAAGACCATAACACCCCGATGTAACCCGTGGCCATGATGGGCCATACCTGAGGATTCACATCAAGAACAGCGTCGGGCGTGCCGGTGCTGTTCTACCTAACCCTCGTATGAACGCTGACAGGCTCATCAGTTCACCACGACGCCCGTCGGGACAGAATGGGACGCCATGACCGGTAGGTGACGCCTACGCATAGCGCCAGTGACGAACAGGGCCGCGACGTGGAACCATCCCTGTTGACATCCACAGGATCGGCAGGACCCGCATGAAGGAGAAGAAGGACCCGCATGAAGGAGAAGAAGAAGGAACCATCCTGAAAGCATTCCTCTCGCTCGTTCTTCTCCTTTTCCTCCACTGTAACCCGCGCTTTCCCTTGGCTTATAAAAGGGAAAGCAGGGCGCCCCATGAAGGGGATCAACCCATCGAGCCGGATTCGATCCAGACCCGCACACAACTGAACCATGAGATAGAAACACAAGAGCAATGACAGAGCTCTAAGCACCCGTTTATTTTTTCCTCCAGAGACTTAGGGTCCTTTCCCTCTCTTACCTGTTTGTAACCCATACTATAAACTTTTAGTGCTAGTAACACGAGCATCAGCGATGAACTGAACGTAGGGACTTTCTGCCCAAACCAGTATAAACCTCGTGTCTTCGAAGCACACCACCCGAGCCAGACGCGTAATACTAGAAATTTACTCTTCGGTGGTAACTCAAAACACCGACAGTTGGCGCGCTAGGTAGGGGTCTTTTGCGTGTCTCGACGTCCACATCAGGCCTCGGATGGCTAGTCACGGCGTCAGCTGGGTCCCAGGCGCGCACGTGTGCTTCAGGAACCTAGACTTCATCGTCACGACAGAGGGAGAGTTGGCGCAGGCTCCTGTCATCGTCCAACCTCTCAACCCCGCCAACCTTGACGTGATCGCCGAGGCGCTTGAGGAGCTGCAACTGCACGCACCAGAGGCCTGCGCCCCCAGGAGCGACCAGCCCCTCGACGTCGATTACGGGAGGTTAGAGCTCCAGCTCGGCGCCTTACTGGGACCCCGATCGTCCTAGGAGGACCTGGGCCACCTCACCTTCTCGTTAGCCAACGTCATGACACAGCTTGCCAGAGGAGAGCCGCTCTCTACGGAATACCTCATACGGAGCGCCCCGACAGCGCTCCCATTTGGTCTGCGCAACGCCGCAAAGACTGTTGGCCACCTTGTGGCGCAACGCACGTCCCCATCCCCTATGAACGATGAGTTCGTGGGGATGACCGAATATGTCATAGAATCTTTCCATGACCTCCTCGCAGAAGAATCAGAGTCACCCTCTAGCTCTGACTCCAGCAGGGGAAGCCATCACCCCTCTCGTGAATGTTTCATGATAGATACCCTTGAGGGACAAGTCGAAAGCATCCACGAGGGAGAGGCTATCCCAACAAAAGACCTCGATGACAAGGTTGAGGGGGATGTAGGGGCCCCACCTCGCCTGTGGGTGGAGCACCTGAAGGCCTAACACCAAGAGCTCGAGGAAGCACGACTCCAGCTCGAGCAGGAACGCGCAGAGCTCGAGCGAGAGATCGAGCACCATGGAGACAGCGGGCATGCACGCACCGTGGCCCGTGATGTGAACCAGAGTATCATCGAGGACGATGAAGCCCTCCCACACTTCACCTGAGCGAGCCAGAACATCGTTGCTGTAGCGGCCTTGCTCCGGGGGCTTTCGAGGCCCGCGACGCCCGAGGATCCTCGGGCCCATCATGAGATTCGCACGCTACTCGAGCGTGCGGCGGCACAATAGGCTGAGAGCTCGCTATCCCGACGACGCGAGCTCGATGCTAGCCAGCACATGCCCTTAGAGCGACCCGACAAGGATGTGTCAGTCCACTAGGCACGGCAAGGCAGTAGGCCACGCACCGCGGTCCTGGTGTATGAACATCTTGGCCTCCACCGTGATGCGCGTGACACCCTCGACGCCCGCAGGCGTACTCGCGGTGATGCAAGGGAGGAGGCAAGCTGTGGCTACCACTCACGTCGTGGTGGATGCTACGACAGCGGCAAGGACTAAAGCCCGAGCCCCAACTTGCTAGGACCTCAGGCCTTTGGCTGGCAAATCATCAACGCCATCTTCCCACCGCGGTACCGACCGCCGACCAACATCCCAAAATACTCTAGGGAAATGAACCACCGACTGTGGCTCAAGGATTATTGGCTTGCTTGCCAAGCTGGTGGAACGGATAATGACGATTTCATTATTCGCAACCTTCCATTGTTTCTGGCCGATTCGGTATGAACGTGGTTGAACACCTTTCGCCCAACTGAATCCAAAGTTGGGCAGACCTAAAAGAGATCTTCGTGAGAAACTTCCAGGGCACATACACGTGTCCTGGGAACACATGAGATCTCAAAAATTGCCGATAGAAGTCCAGGGAGACTCTTCGTGGGTACATCCGGTGCTTCTCCCGACAGTGCAACGAGCTACCCAACGTCGCCGACGCTGACATCATAGGAGCTTTCCTATCTGGGACGACCTGTGAGTCCCTGGTTCACAAGCTAGGACGTAAGGGCTCATGAACCACCAAAGAGCTCCTCAACATCGCCACCAGCCATGCCTCGGGCGAGGAGGCGGTCAGGGCAATTTTTGACCACCTCAAAGGCAAGGCTAAGCAAGGCAAGGATGCCGGCGAAGGCGCCTCCAACCGTCCCAGCAAGAAGAAGAATAAGCAGTGGCGTGAGGGCTCGCTCGTGGCTATCGCCGACTACAAGGGGGGTCGGAAGCCCGCTGAGGGTATCTCGAACCACTTCAAGAAGCTGCTCGAAGGGCCATGCCCAAACCATGCTTTCCCCGTCGAACACCTATACAAGGACTACGTCCTCATGAAGCGGTTCCCACGGTGCTCTAGAGCCTGAGGATGACCCCCAGCCGGGCCACCATCTACACACCATTCTTCATGGTCTACGATTCTGAGGCTATCCTCTCGACCGACCTTGATTATGGAGCGTCGAGGGTCAGGACGTATGATGAACAGGGAGCCGAGGCATCCCTCAAGGATGCCATGGACCGGCTAGATAAAGCACGTGACATTGCCCTCCTCTGCTCGGCCAAGTACCAGCAAGCGTTGCGTCAGTACCATAGTCATTGAGTGCGGAGTCAGGCCTTCAACGTCGGGGACATGGTGCTCCGCCTCGTCCATAGCAATAAGAACAGCCACAAGCTCTCTACACCATGGGAGGGACCATACGTAATCGTGGAGGTGCTCTGACCAGACACCTACAAGCTCAAGACCATCGATGACAAAGTCTTCGTCAACCCCTAGAACATCAAACAGCTACGTCGCTTTTATCCTTAATATACGAACACTTTCTCTTATCAGTTTCGCTATCAACTCCCCAATCTTTAGTGACACCCGACCCGGTAGACATTCTCTATGCCTGACTCTTTCTCACATTAAGACCTAGAAGCGAAGGTCGTGGAAACAAACGCTGAGTAAAATTGGTCGGACTGTAAGAAACCTATGCCCCAGCGGCTACGTCATTTTTGCTCACCCGCATGATTAGAGTTTTTTCCGTAACCCGAGCTTTTTAGCCTTAACTACGAAAAGAGTCGGTACGCATTTAAGAGTATATCCACCTAACAAACATTCTCTATGCCTGACCCTCTCTCATGTTAAGATCTAGAAGCAAGGGTTGCGGAAACGAACGCTGAGTAAAACTGGTTGGACTGCAAGAAACCTACGCCCCAGTGGCTATGACGTTTTTGCTAACCAGCGTGATCAGAGTTTGTTCACCCGCACCCTGAGCTTTACAGCCTTAACAATAGAAAGGGTCAGAATACATTAACCTTTTTATACAAAAAGAGGAGAAGGGCTAAAAATCTATTTGGCCATAACAAAATTTAAGAGCTTGTCCATTTATTACAAGTTCACTGCCTGACTTATCTGGCTAACTAATTTCTTGGGAGGGATGATCCCATCCTCTATCTTCGTAGGTAAGTCCTATGTCAACGGGTCACCTAAGTCGATCGGACGGCTTGAACCGCTGTCGAGAGATAGGTAAGGAGCAGTAGGATGCCCCACGCAGGCTATGCTGACTCCGTCACGAACAACGGACCCAGATTCCACTAGGACATATCCGGTAAGAGCTCCCTGAACCCATCACTCGAGCCATCAAGGTAAGTCCTATGTCAGCGGGTCATCCCAAGTCGATCGGACGGCTCGGGCCGCTGCCGAGAGACGGGTCACCCTTAATTTACGCACGTTTTCTCTTATTAGTTTCGCTATCAACTCCACGATCTCTAAGTGACGCTCGACCCCAGCAACGCCAAGGGGTCAGGCCTCACTCGGGGGCTGGTAAGAATATGTCTATTTGGTAGACATTCTCTGTGCCCGACCCTTTCTCACGTTAAAAACCTAGAAGTCAGGTTTGCGGAAATAAACGCTGAATCAAACTGGTCGGACCACAAGAAACCTACGCCCCAGTGGCTATGGCGTTCTTGCTCACCAGCATGATCAGAGTTTTTTACCCGCATCCCGAGCTTTAGCCTTCGCCTTCCCAAGAGGGGCCTACCGTCGGAATCTCCATCAGGGAGAGGCCAGCGGGTCACCCAAGTCGATCGGACGGCTCGGGTCGCTACCGAGAGACGGGTAAGGAGAAATGGGATGCCCCATGCAGGTTATGCCGACTTTGTCACGAACAATGGACCCAGACCCTACTCGGACATATCCGGTAAGAGCTCCTCGAACCCATCGCTCAAGCCAGTGAGGTAACTTTACCAACCCCCACTTTACTTTTCCAGTGCATGAGCATTCATCTATTCTCATACATCCAAGCATCGCATATGCAATTATTGCATCACAACCCTTTGCATCGTGTCACGAAGCGATATGTAACAGAACCGTCCAATTTATAAGAGCACAAGTACAATAGCAACCACCAAGGCAGTCGAACCATCAAACTTGAGCCCATATAAATCTGGTAGTCCATCGAGTATCATGAAGGATCTTGATTCAACCAACATACAAACAAAGATTGTACATGATTCAACATAACCAGTCACATGTTACATCACAGTTCACAAATAATAATTGGAGTTCACATAGTTATTACAAACCAAGTTTAAAAGTAGCGGAAGCAACATATTTCAGAACGACATCAATAGTAGTTTAGATACATAGCCAGTTTTTCAAAGTCATCTCCAACAAAAGCACAAGGGTGAGATGATATACAGAATGACCATGCCCATGGTCCTATTCCCCATCAACTGCAGGAGCAAAGTAGTTCTTGCAGTTGTCGTGGTACATAACCTTATCTGCAATCATGGGAATAAAACCCTAAGTACAAGAAGGTACCTAGCTAGACTTACCCATCAACAACTAAAATACTAAGACACCAAGGAGTATGCAAGGCTTTATAAGTAGAGCTGGTAGACATTATTGGCATGAAAAGCATTAGTTGTCCAATATCTCTTAAACTATGAATCACCAATTATTAATCATATCTCATACTAGATTAGCAACTATCCTATGCCAAACATGTTGGTACCATTAAGTCAACACAATAATAACCATATCCAGTTGAGTTCTTTCATAATCTCATAACCAGCACTTCCATCAATTACTACGATGAAGCGTACTCCTGTCAAGTTCTCACTATCCGGGAGAGACAGCGATTCGAATCGATTCCCACCCAGCTGGGGAATTATTCCTAACACACACCCATACTTCCCCCGTCGGGGTTGTATCAAGTCACCTTTGGTACAACTCAAGTCCAAACCACGGGTAAGACCAGCGCCGCACCCTCAAAGATACTACCAATCTGCCAGGAAGCTTGGGGCTCGAACCCACCCTTAGACTCATGCCATTGGCTCTCCGCATATCCTTACTGCCTCCAGGGTGCGCACTTTAACTACTTGTGTCCCTGGCCTGAGTTGAGCTACTCGGCTTCGCGGTCGGAATGACTTATCCGGCCAACTATATGAGAGGCATGTGTTCAACATGACAAGATGACCTCCAACGACCGGTCCTTAAATGACACAAACAGAATCACTATTATTACCACAAACATAAGACTCTGCCTAGTCTCCAATTAATCAACAACACCAAGTTATGTTCCACGATAGCACAATATAGCCAACCGTGATCATGTTATCGCCTATGGCTCGCAGGTAACAGAAAATCACCCGACTTCTACCGGTCTAAGCATAGCTAAGCATAAGGAGCGTTCCTGGACTTAAATAAGATTTAGGATAGATATTTCTGGACAAGGAAAGGTAATATGCAGCAAATGTTTCCAAACAACTCCTATCACATAATGTAGCAATACGAGTAACTTAGGTGACATTAATAAAATAGGGAGACTTATAATGCTCTGGGGCTTGCCTTTCACGAAAGTGGCAGGTTGATGATCCGAACACTCGGGGAGATGATCAACTTCAGGCTCTCCTTCTCCTAGAATCTCCTGGTGCTGCACCTCTTGGCTCTCCTCTTGTTGATCAGCGTCGAGTTCGACCAACGTGATCTCCTCGGCTGCACCTATTGGATGCATATGCATAAGTAAGTTCCATGAATGCATAAGAAGGATCATGGATGATGTGATATGGGAATGTACATGCTGAGATAATGTTGTTAAGTCACACAGATGATAACAACACTAATTCCTTATTTACTGAGTAGGTGCATACTCTTCTCTATCCACTTCCAATATTCTTCACAAGACAATTTCTGAGCTACACATAGCATTTACAAGTTTAAATCATAACTATAGTTATACCTATCCAAATACTATGATCTTAGACTTTCTAGAAATCTTATAAAATTGCCTACAACTATTATTTTATCACCAAAAGCTAATTCAAATTCTATCCTAACCAAAACAGGGAATCTTTCCAGCTCTCTCTAGAAATTCCAGAGAACAAGCATTTTGGGAGACCAGCTTCAAAAAGCTATAACTCCTAAACCATTTGGCCTATTCCTCTGAAATTTTGACACAAGATATATGAAGAAGTTCCCTACAACTTTTTTATTAACCATTTTTTACAGTAAACTTCATTTTGACTATGCAAAATACCCAACAACAGAATCTATCCAAAAACACCTCTAAATTGAGTTATAGAGCAATAATATTTTCATGGCATATAAACATTCAAAATTGGACATCACCAAATATACCAATAGTTCAGGAATGTCAAATACACTCAAGAAAATATAATGGTCAAGCCCAATTTATTTATTTCATTGCCTTTATTAATTTAATTAGATAATTAGGTGAAATAACAAACATATAACAAATGTGCATAGTAAATTCTTAGAAAATTACAGTGGCTTCCAAGTTCTCCCAATAGTCTACTGTAAAAATTTCATACCATTAGGATATGTGTAGCATCCTCTACAAAAATAACAAGCTAGCAGGGCTTAAAGTAGCATAAATAGGAAATCCTATTGAAAAGTGTCAAACAACAGAATTCATATTTTTTGTTAGCTTTATCATAGCACAAGAATGTTGTGCAATAAAGTTCATGCTCATTGGATACATGTTTTTACCATGAAAAATAGCACAAGAATCTAGCATTTATTCAAGATAAATAGCAAACTCCTATTTCCAGCAAGATCATTGTGCAACCAATATTTTTCCCAAGTAGTACATGACAATACAAGACCAACAAAATTGGAATCACATTTTTATCACTTTTCTAGCTCAAGTTATACATTTTACAAGATTAAAACCATTTAAAATGCATTTATCTAGCTACATTTTATTCTCCCGGAAAAATACCAGAAACAGTGTATTTCATATTTTTATCAAATACTACACTTTATGAGGAATGCAAAAAAATTTGGTTCACTTAATTTGGACACCTATAGCTCTAGATATGATTTTCCAAAGTGAGCACAAAATTCTAGAAAAGAATAAAACAAAACCTAAAGCTACAGCCGCTGACGCGTGGGACCCAGAGGTCAACGGACCCCACTTGTCAGCCGAACAGAGATAGGGCACGGTGGTTGACCGGCCACTGCTCATCGATGGCGAAGCCACTGGCGGCGAGGTCACCACCGCTGCACTCCCCGTGACCTTCCACGCCTAGGGGTACCCTCGGTTTTGTCGGAGGTCCATCGGAGCATGCTCACCGGCGGCAATGGTAGACGGTGGAGGTGCACGGCGGTACACCAGCGGTCTTCGGCCACCATTTGCTCTGGTGATGAGCTCTACAGCTATGTGGTGCTTCAACGGAGCTAGCTAGGGTGGTTAGGGATCCGGCGATGCCATGGTGAGCTCGGCCCACGTGCGTGCCGCTGCGGCAGCGCACAGAGCATGGTGGCGCTCGCGTCGTTCTGGCAAGCCGGCGGTGAGAGAGAGGTCTCCATCATGCCATTAGCTAGGGTTAGGTCTACTCTACCTATGGCGCACTAGAGAGGAGGAAGGCAATAGGCCAGCTCGACAGCGGCGAGCTTGCCTATCATGGTGGCCATGGCGGCCGTGGCAGGAGCGGCGGCATGTTCCTGTGCGCTTGCTCGGTAGCATCTAACCTAGACTTGACCTGAGCTTATATGACCTTGTGCAGTGCTGGACTAGGGAAGGGAAAAGCAGGGTTTGTGGTGTACAGGCACAGCCACGGTGGGCCGAGCGCGCGGCGGTGCTTCGTTGAGGTATCACGGCGGTGGAAAACAAAATGCGGCCTTACCCAGGAGCAATACGGTGAAGCAAGGGGTCAGTGAGGTGGTAGTGGAGATGGAGCAGCTATGGCTGAGGCCGATTGATGAGTGAAGCTACATCGACGGCGAGAGGCTGCGGTGGAGCGGTGCGGTGGCGCGATGAGCTCAAAGCTGCGCTTCGGCGAGGCAGAGCGGGAAGCAGAGAGCGAGTGAAAGCGTGGGGGTGAAAGAGCGGGCGCGGGGTGCCTTTGTGCCCATCGTGGCCTGAACGGCTAGGCCATCAGTGGTGTACATCCGCCACGCGGTGACTTTGCCCTGATGCGGTCGGCCACTGACGGCTTGGTGTCCACGGCCATCAGCGCCCGATGGAATGCCTGACAGCGCGAATTGAGGGTGGTTAAGCACTTAATCCACGGTGAATTGGTGCAAGAGGTTTAAACAAACTTTGTAGAGCTATGTAAGGGCTACAAGATTGTTTTAGAAACCATCTTCTAATTCGCAATGATTTGGAAGTTACAACATCTCAAAGTTGGGCACATCAAACTTATGAAATCAGATCGACTTATAAATATTTCTAAGTGTGGAAAATAGTATTTTGTTGATTCTTGTGAGCCCTATTTGACTATGTTAGGCACTGAATTAGCTCATGACCCAAAAATAAAAGTTGTTACTCTAGTCAAGTACTACAACTTTGCTTAAGTGTGCACTACCATGCAAACACTCTATGTTATAGTTCAACTTAGGTCAAACATACAACATGAAAATGGTAACTTACACTAACCATAACTTAGAGGCCAAATTGGTCCAAGTCATGAATACCAAAGTTGTTCCATGTGACATTCTAAACATGTTTAAGGTACTTCTAAGGTTCCACAAACATTTTATACCTTGGTCACATGCAAACCCTAGCATATGTGAGGCATTTAGTGACAAACACATGTGATATAAGCAATTATAGAGATAAAATTTGAGATGCTCATGCTCATGAATGATCAATGATGCTTGTGCTCATGCAATGCCAATGCTAAATGCATGCTTAACATCTAGGGTGTTGCACGATAGTCGTCTCATTCAACATGAGCGGCAACCGACCGGGGTTCGAAGGGCTCGAGGCCGCCTCGCGTCGAACAGAGCCAGGGGAGAAAACACAGATGAGCCCCAACGGTCCTTGCCTGACCCACTCAGAAGTGGATAGGGTCATCTCAACCTTCTCATTCGATCCTAACCTCGAGCCATGCCCATAGAATCTCCATCGAGGGGAGGGCAACGGGCCACCTGAGTCAGTCTCTAGAACGACTCGGGCATCTGTCGGGAGGCGGGTTAGGGAGTAGTGGAATGCCACATGAGGGCTATGCCAACCCCGTTATGAACGACAGACCTGGATTCCACTTGGACATGCCCGTTAGCGAGCTCGTCGAGCATGACACTCGAGCCATTGAGGCAAGTGTCGTTAGCTCAACCCCTTTGGTTGCGGAAACCATGGACGTGGTGACGCATAAAATTCGACCGACCCCTACTGAGCCCAACAGGGCTTGGGGGCTTGATCAGCCCAACCCCGACTCAGGAATCCGATCGACCGAGGATCGAAGGTTGGCCCACGAAGGGCTCGAGGCCACCTCGTGTCGAACAGAGCCAGGGGAGAAAACATAGATGAGCCCTAGTGGCCCTTGCTCGACCTGTCTAGAAGTAGATAGGGTCATCTCGACCTTCTCGTTCAATCCTAACCTCGAGCCATGCCCACAAAATCTCCATCGAGGGGAGGCCAATGGGCCACTTGAGTCGGTCTCCAGAACGAGTCGGGCATCTGCCAGGAGGTGGGTTAAGGAGCAGTGGAATGCCACATGAGGGCTATGCCGACCCCGTCATGAACGACGGACCTAGATTCCACTCGGACATGCCCATTAGCGAGCTCACTGAGCGTGACACTCGAGCCATCGAGGCAAGTGTCATTAGCTCAACCCCGCTGGTTGCGAAAACCGTGGACAGGGTGACGCATAAAACTCGGCCGACCCCTACCGAGCCCAACGGGGCTTGGGGGCTTGAGCCGCCCGACCCTAACTTGGGAATGCGACCGATCGAGGTTCGAAGGCCATCCCACGAAGGGCTCGAGGCCGCCTCGTGTCAAACAGAGCCAGGGGAGAAAACGCAAATGAGCCCCAGCGGCCCTTGCTCGACCTGCTCAGAAGTAGATAAGGTCATCTCAACCTTCTTGTTCGATCCTAACCTTGAGCCATGCCTATAGAATCTCCATCGAGGGGAGGCCAATGGGCCACCTGAGTCGGTCTCCAAAACGACTCAGGCATCTACCGGGAGGTGGGTTAAGGAGCAGTGGAATGCCACATGAGGGCTATGCCAACCCCATCACGAATGACAGACCTAGATTCCACTCCGACATGCCCGTTAGCGAGCTCGTCGAGCGCGACACTTGAGCCATCGAGGCAAGTGTCATTAGCTCAACCCCTCTAGTTGTGGAAATCACGGACGGGGTGACGCATAAAACTCAGCCGACCCCTACCGAGCCCAATGGGGCTTGGGGGCTCGAGCCGCCCGACCCTGACTTGGGAATCCAACCGACTGAGGTTCGAAGGCTGGCCCACGAAGGGCTCGAGGCCACCTCGCGTCGAACAGAGCTAGGGGAGAAAATGCGGATGAGCCCCAACGGCCTTTGCCTGACCCGCTCAGAACTAGACAGGGTCATCTCGACCTTCTCGTTGGATCCTAACCTCGAGCCAAGCCCACAAAATCTCCATTGAGGGGAGGCCAGTGGGCCACCTGAGTCGGTCTTTGAAATGACTCAGGCATCTATCGGGAGGTGGGTTAAGGAGCAGTGGAATGCCACATGGGGGCTATGCCAAACCCATTATGAACGACGGACCTGGATTCCACTCCGACATGCCCATTAGCGAGCTCACCGAGCACATCCCTCGAGCCATCGAGGCAAGTGATGTTAGCTCAACCCCTCTGGTTGTGGAAACCACGGACGGGGTGATGATCACAAAGACAAGCCGACCCTCGATCGGAACCCCGCTACGCGCGGGGGCTCGAGGGAAGTTGGACTCACAAGGAGACCGAATGTGCGGTCACAGAATGATGGCTCGGATCCTAGGGAGGGGATACGTACGAAAACTAAGAATAACGTTTCTAAAACAAGAGACGCTTTCTCCTACTAGTTTCGTTATCATCTCCTCGATCTTTAGTGAAACCCGACCCCGGCAATGGCAAGGGGTCAGGTCACACTCGGGGGCTGATAAGGGCATATATATATATACCCTTTCCGAAATAGTCGCCATGCCCGACCCTTTCTCATGTTAAAAACCTAGAGGTAAGGTTTTGCGGAAATGAACACCGAGAAAAACTGGTCGGACTGTAAAAAACCCACACCCTAGCGGCTACGGCACTCTTGCTTACTAGCGTGACTAGAGTTTTCTGCCCACACCTCGAGCTCTATGGTCTTAACAATAGGAAGGGTCGAAACGCATTAACCCCTTTTTACATATAAAAAGGGAGAAAGAACAAATTTGTTCAAACAAAATAACAAGCTTGTTTAAACGAAACACAAGGGTCGGAACTTGTCCGCTTATTACAAAAACGACCGTCCGACCTATTTAACTAACTAGCCCCTCTGGGGGACAACTATGCCTTATATCCTATCCGCCAGGTCCTGTGAAAAGGGAGCCACTGCCGTTTCCATCTCCTCCAGCTCATGGACTTCATAACCAGGCATGTAGCCGTGGCTCATCACCTCTAGATCGATGTTGTCCCCATAATGAGAATGAGTAATCATAAAGGACTGATTGACCCCAGTGTGAAGGGCATTCCTCTCGAGCTAGCGCACCCGAGCCATGATCTCGACGGCACAAGCCATGAGCGAGCTGGTCCCCTCCGACCACACCACCTCAAGGTCATTGTAGACCACTCCAAGGGTGGTGCTCAGGATACCAAGCTCGTCACTCTCTGCCTAAAGATTTCTCCTCACCTCAGCGATCCACAGCCAGCCCAGTAGAAACGCTCTCGGCCTCCAGCTTCTAGGTCATCTCCCTTTCGAGCTTGGCCTAGAGGGAGACGACCTTCTGCTACGCATCATCGTGCTCTTGGTAGACCATGTCATGCTCTCACAAAGCCTGGTCGTGCTACTCATGAGCCATGTCGAGGCTCTCTCGCTCCATGCTCTCTGTGGTGTCGTCAAGGGTAAAAAGTGTTGACACCAGATCCTGCAGATCCATCCACTGGAGCAGGGGCTTGCCCCACATGGGTGAGCCGGTGCCCACTGACATAGGGGTGATGACCGGCTGCATCGCACCCGCCACAGTCGACGCCACAAGCGCAGTCAATAGCCCTATCTGTCCCACCACCGACAGCGGTATCGTGGTAGTCACCGGCTGCTCCGTGACCACCGAAGTGAAAGGTCCTAATGGCTAGAGGGGGGGGTGAATAGCCTATTAAAAATTTCTACAACAACACTTAGCAAACCGGTTAGACAAATATGAGGCGAAACGAGTGTTGCGCTAGCCTACTAAAAAAACAAGCCACCTACCACAATTCTAGTATCTATAGTCTCTATCCACACAATGGATATGTCACTACACTAAGTTAGTGTGCTCTCAAATGCTAACTAAAGAGTCACACTAACCAAACTAACAAGCTCTCATGACTAGCTACACTAAAGAGCTTGATAATTAGTTTACGGTAATGTATAGAGAGAGAGTAAGATGATTATACCTCCGAGTCGAGGAATGAACCAATCAATCATAAGAATGAATACCAATGAATACCAATCACCTCAGAATCAAATGATGACACAATGATTTTTACCGATGTTCACTTGCTTACCGGCAAGCTAGTCCTCGTTGTGGTGATACACTCACTTGGAGGTTCATGTGCTAATTGGCATGACACGCCAAACCCTCAATAGGGTGCTGCACAACCAACACAAGATGAGGATCACACAAGCCACGAGCAATTTACTAGAGTACCTTTTGGCTCTTCATCGGGGAAAGGTCAACAACCCTTCACAATCACCACGATCGGAGCCGGAGACAATCACCAACCTCCGCTCGACGATCCTCGCTGCTCCAAGCCATCTAGGTGGCGGCAACCACCAAGAGTAACAAGCGAATCCCACAGCAAAACACAAACACCAAGTGCCTCTAGATGCAATCACTCAAGCAAAGCACTTGGATTCTCTCCCAATCTCACAAAGATGAAGAATCAAAGATGGAGATGAGTGGGAGGGATTTGGCTAAGCTCACAAGGTTGCTAAGTCAATACAAATGGCCAAGAGAGTGAGCTAGAGCTAGCCAAACGATATTTACTGACACCCCCAAACAATAGAGCCATTGGCTCAATTATTGGGCTGACTGCGGGACGACCAGATGCGCAGGTCATGTGCATCAGACGCGTCCGGTGTGGTGACTAGATGCGTTCGATCGCTGCGTCCGGTCACTGCTTGACCACCATGTGTCCCATTCAAACAAAGTAGCCATTGCCGCCCAACGGCCCTCACTAACACGCTCTGACGTGATGCATTGGACGCACTACAGCGAAGTGATCGGACGTAGGAGGGGTAGCGTCCGGTCGAGTCTAGAGAGCTCCCAGAGCTGCTCAACTATGACCGAACGTGTCCGGTGTGGCCGACCGAACATAGTAGAGGCAGCGTCCTGTTGAGTCCAAAGAGCTCTCAGGGCCGCTCAACTACGACCGGACGCGCCCCTGCGTCCGGTCCTCTCTGGACCAACACCTGCGCCCCACGTCACCATGACCTGACGCTAAACACTGATTTCTCAGTGTTCGGTCACTGCTACAAGCCAGAGTCCGGTCACCTTGGCAACTCTGCCCACGCCTGGCCAGAATACCGGACGTGTCCGGTATCGATATCGGACGCGTCCGGTCATGTCGGGAACACTGCCGCCTGAGTCAAATACCGGACGTGTCCGGTCCTCATGTTGGACACATCTGGTCACCCCGTGACCAGCGCATTCAACTCCATTTCTTCACCAACTTCTTCTCCTTTGCAAATGTACCAATAACACCAAGTGTATCACCTTGTGCACATGTGTTAGCATATTTTCACAAATGTTTTCAAGGGTCTTAGCACTCCAATAGATCCTAAATGCATATGCAATGAGTTAGAGCATCTAGTGGCACTTTGATAACCACATTTCGATACGAGTTTCACCCCTCTTAATAGTACGGCTATCGATCCTAAATGTGATCACACTCACTAGGTGTCTCAATCACCAAAATGAAAAAGCTCCTATCAAGTTTCACCTTTGCCTTGAGCTTTTTGTTTTTCTCTTTCTTCTTTTCCAAGTCCAAGTATTTGATCATCACCATGCCATCATCATCATCATAATTTTCACCATTGCTTCATCACTTGGAGTAGTGCTACCTATCTCGTAATCACTTTGATAAACTAGATTAGCACTTAGGGTTTCATCAATTCACCAAAACCAAACTAGAGCTTTCAACCTCTCCCTTTTTGGTAATTGATGACAACCCTTTCACAAAGATATGAATTGAAATTCATTTGAATCCATGTTTCTTGTCCAAGCATATTTACCATGAGTAAAAGGATGTGGACAAGTTTCATGAACCCCAAATGGTAGCAATTGCTCCCCCTACATATGTGCTAAGAGTTTGGATTGTAGCTTGCACATATGCTTAGATAGGAAATACAAGAGACAATGTCTACCAAATGATGCTAAGGTATAAAAGATGGACCTTTGAAGCATGATACCAATCGGAGTGCACCAATATACCATCCTTAGCACCATTAGTAACTAGACATACACAAAAACTAGAATACCCCATGAGATCAACATTAGAAGTAAGGGTCTAGTTTCCATAAAATGAACATAAGTCTAGTTTCTTAACCTATGCATGCTAGTTTTTCATTTCATCAATCAAACCTACAACTAGCATACACCACACAAGCATGGATATTGAAATTTAAAACTTGTGCCATGCAAGCAAATATATAAAATGCACATTCAAATGCACCATACAAGTTCATGAGCTTGCTCCCCCTACTTGTGTGCTTAAAATTTTAATTGATTCCCTTCCTTTGTCATATCTCTCCCCCTATGTCAAATTCTCCCCCTATCACTTACATCTTTGTTTCTCTCCCCTTTGTTGTCTTTTCACTATCTTTGTATACTATTTCTCCCCCTTTGTCATCAATGTCCCCAAAGGTTCAAAATGTAGATAGGTTGAGATTATCAATGTCAATCAATGGGGTGAGGATCATTTTCCCAAATTTGGTTCAGATTTTTAACTCGATTTGATCCAAGGACAAGCTTCTTCACACCTCCAAATAAGGGTTATCTTGTACCATGTTGAGTTAAACACTTATAGCTCATTTTCTAGATCAAACACTAGGTTTACAAGCCCACAAACATGTCATATGCTACCACTAGATCAAGTCAAGCATAGAAGCAATAGTGGTACCATACAAATATCAAAATCATTTGATTTTCATGAATGAGCCTGTTAAATGTGAAAGATGACTATATGCACTAAACATGTCCTTAGCAAGGATGTATGCCATGCCAATCAACTTTTACCTAGGATTACTTGGAGGCATGTCATATAAGTGGGGGGTGCATCAACACATATTTGAGAAATCTAATATGTTCAACTCATTCCTTAGCTTGCACAACCTTTTCTCATCCAATGGCTTGGTGAATATATCGACAAGTTGATCTTCGGTGCCTACACTCTCAATGCAAATGTCCCCTTTTTGTTGGTGATCTCTAATGAAATAGTGGCGGACATCAATGTGCTTTGTTCTTACATGTTGAACCAGGTTGTTGGTTAACTTGATTGCACTCTCATTGTCATATAGCAATGGCACTTTCTTGAACTTGATTCCAAGGTCACTCAAAAGTGGCCTTCATCCAAAGTATTTATGCACAATAACTACCAACGGATATGTATTCGGTTTCGGTGGTTGATAATGCAACACTATTTTGTTTCTTTGATGACCATGAAACAAGTGATCCTCCCAACAATTGACATGTGTCCAAGGTGCTCTTCCTTTGAACCTTGCATCCCGTATAATCTGAGTCGAAGTAACCAACTAGCTCAAACTTTGCTCCTTTGGGATACCACAAACCTATATTTTGTGTATGCTTCAAGTATCTCAATATTCTCTTTGTAGCCTTCAAGTGACTTTCTCTTGGTGAGGCTTGAAATCTTGCACACATGCATACACTAAACATGACATCCGGCCTTGATGCGGTCACATAGAGTAGGCTTCCAATCATAGACCCATATAATTTTTGATCCACCATATTGCCACTTGCATCACTATCCAAGTTGCCATTTGTCCCCATTGGTGTACTAATGGCTTTGCTATCACTCATGCCAAACTTCTTGAGCATGTCTTTGATGTACTTGCCTTGACTCACAAATGTGTCATTCTTCAATTGCTTGATTTGAAGACCAAGGAAGTAACTCAACTCTCCAATCATGGACATTTCAAACTCATTAGCCATCATCTTTCCAAACTCTTCACAAAAGTCTTGATTAGTTGATCCAAATATTATGTCGTCAACATAGATTTGTAACACAAATAAGTCTTTGCCAATCTTCTTGGTGAAAAGAGTGGTGTCAACCTTTCCCATCATGAACCTTTTAGAGAGTAGGAAGTCGCTCAATCTCTCATATCATGCTCTAGGTGCTTGCTTCAAGCCATACAATGCCTTATTCAACTTGTACACATGGTTGGGCTTCTTGTCATCTTCAAAACTGAGAGGTTGCTCAACATATACTTCTTCATTGATGTAACCATTGAGAAATGCACTCTTTACATCCATTTGATAGAGTTTGATGTTGTGGGCACAAGCATAGGCTAGCAAGATTCTAATTGCTTCCAATCTAGTAACCGGGGCATATGTTTCTCCAAAGTCAAGACCTTCAACTTGTGTATATCCTTGTGCTACCAATCTTGCTTTGTTCCTTACTACTATCCCATCTTGATCTTGCTTATTTCTAAAGACCCATTTGGTTTCAATCACATTGTGTCCCTTTGGTCTTTCTACTAATTTCCATACTTGATTTCTTATGAAGTTGTTCAATTCTTCATGCATAGCATTCACCCAATCAACATCCTTCAATGTTTCATCTATCTTCTTTGGTTAAATGGATGACACAAATGAGAAATGCTCACAAAATGATGCCAATCTTGATTTAGTTTGCACACCTCTTGAAATATCACCAATCATAGTGTCCAATGGATGATCCCTTGCAATATTGGTTGGTTGGAGGATTGAAACTTGATTGCTTGCACTTGCTTGATCATTGGGTTGAGATGATGTACTAGCCAATTGATCTTGTTCATTGTCATGAGAGCCACTTGTACTAGCTTGAGTTGTATCATCTTACACATTTGAGTTAGAGAGCACTTGTACTTGATTATCTTCATCATCATTCATTTGCCTAAGCCTCAATTCACCAACATCCATGTTCTTCATGGCATTTGAAAGTTGAATGCCTCTAACATCTTCCAAGTTATCATTCTCTTCTTGTGAACCCTTGGTTTCATTAAATTCAACATCATGAACTTCCTTAAGAGTACCACTATCCAAATTCCAAACTCTATATGCTTTGCTAGTAGTTGAGTATCCAAGTAGGAATCCTTCATCACATTTTTGGTCAAACTTACCCAATCTAGTGCCTTTCTTCAAGATATAGCATTTGCAACCAAAGACCCAAAAATATGCAATGTTGGGCTTTCTACCATTCAAGAGCGCATATGGTGTCTTCTCTTTCAATGGGTGACAATAGAGGCGGTTGCTACAATAGCAAGCCGTGTTGATAGCTTCGGCCAAAAAAGATTGACTCACATTGTACTCACTAAGCATAGACCTTGTCATATCAATGAGTGTTCTATTCTTCTTCTCAACAGAGACATTTGATTGTGGAGTGTACTTGGCCAAGAATTGATGTCTAATTTCAAATTCATCACATAACTCATCAATTCTAGTGTTCCTGAACTCACTACCATTGTCACTTTTAACTCTCTTGATGGTTGTTTCAAACTCATTGTGAATGCCTTTGACAAATGATTTGAATGTTGCAAACACATCACTTTTGTCCATTAGAAAGAATACCCAAGTGTATCTAGTATAATCATCCACTATCACAAATCCATATTTGTTACCACCAATGCTAGTGTATTGTGTTAGTCCAAACAAGTCTATGTGCAATAACTCAAATGCTTTACTAGTGCTCATCATGCTTTTCTTAGGATGGGTGTTTCCAACTTGTTTGCCTGCTTGACAAGAGCTACAAAGCTTATCCTTTTCAAACACAACATCTTTCAAGCCTCTAACCAAGTCATGCTTAACCAATCTATTCAATCATTTCATTCCAACATGACCAAGCCTTCTATGCCATAACCAACCCATGATGGACTTAGTGACCCAACATGTAGATAATTTAGCTTCACTAGCATTGAAATCAACCAAGTATAGATTCTCATATCTAAAGCCTTTGAAGATCAAGTTAGAGCCATCTACACTTATGATCTCTACATCATCTACCCTAAATATGCATTTGAATCCAAGATCACACAATTGAGCCATGGATAGCAAGTTGAAGTTTAAGCTCTCTACTAGCAACACATTGGAAATGCTCATGTCATTGGATATTGCAATCTTACCAAGCCCTTTAACCTTGCCTTTGCTATTGTTACCAAATGTGATACTATCATAACCATCATTGCCATTGGTGTTGATTGAGTTGAACATTCTTGCATCACTGGTCATGTGTTGAGTGCACCCACTATCAAGAACCCAATGCCTTCCTCCAGCTTTGTAATTGACCTACAAAAGAAGATCAATTCTTTTTAGGTACCCAAACTTGCTTGGGTCCTTGAAGGTTAGTCACTAAGCTCTTTGGTACCCAAATGTCTTTCTTCTTTGAGCCCATCCATGGTTTACCAATGAACTTAGCCTTCACACGATTTATACCCTTAGTAAGCACATAGAATTAATCTTAATTGAGGATACATTCGCATTTTTGCTCTTGTTCTTGCACTTATGCTCTTTATGACCAACTTTCTTGCAACTCGTGCAAAACCGACCATTGTTCTTCACAAAACTAGTCTTGTGAGGAGCAAAGGCCGCCTTGCTTTTCTTGGGGGTATAGCACAATCCCTACATTGCAAGTCTCTACATGCTTCTTTTTATTTTGTTCATCAAGCAAAGAGGAATGAGCCTTTTTAGGCTTTTTGTGAGCCTTGCCAAGCTTCTCATGGGCTTCCTCTAGCCTCTCATGAGATGCATAGAGCTCATCAAAGGCTTGCTTAAGGGCTTTTAGTTCCTTACGCAAGCTTTTGCATTCCCTTCTCTTAATGCCAAAGTGTTCTTTAGCATCTTCTAGCATGTCAAATAGTTCATCCTTAGTAGGTTCATCATCATCACTATCACTATCATTTTCATTTTCATTATCAAGTTCTTCATCACTTCTATCATCACAAATTTATACCTTAGTGGCCTTAGTCATGAAGCATGATGGTGTGTCAAAAAGAGAAGGCTTCTCATCGATAGCAATGCTTGCAAGTGCCTTCTTCTTGGTGGTCCTGTCATCATCACTATCATCATCATTACTTGAGGAAGCATCACTATCCCAAGTGACCACATATGAACCACCCTTCTTCTTGAAGGTCATCTTGTCCTTCTTCTCTTTTTTTTTCCTTCTTGTCCTTCTTCTTGTCATCATCTTTGTCGCTATTGTATGGGCATTGAGCAACAAGATGATCTTTGCTTCCACAATTGAAGCACCTTCTTGACTCTTCTTTGTTCTTGGATGAAGACTTCTTTCTTCTAGCACGGTAGCCCTTCTTCATCATGAACTTGCCAAATCTCTTGACAAAGAGAGCCATCTTCTCATCATCATCATCATCCCATGAGCCATCATGTTCACTTGATGTATCTTGCTTTGCCTTGCCCTTGGATGATGTGGCCTTGAATGCCACGCTCTTCTTCTTCTCATCCTTCTTCTCATCTTTCTTCTCCTTCTTTTCTTCCTTCTCATCATAATCTCTATATGTATCATCGATCATTATATCTCCCAACACTTGGTTTGGTGTCATGGTGTCCAAACCACTCCTCACTAGAATAGTGACCAATGTGCCAAATCTTGAAGGCAAGCATCTCAAGAACTTGTGGGAGAAGTCCTTGTCCTTCACCTCTTCTCTAAGTGCTTTGAGATCATTGACAAGCAGTTGAAGCCTATGAAACATATCCGACACACTCTCATCCTCCTTCATCTTGAAGCTTACAAACTTCTCTTTGAGAATGTATGCCTTTGCACCCTTCATGGCTTGAGTGCCCTCAAATGATTCCTCCAATTTCTTCCATGCCTCATGAGCTCTCTCAATGTTCTTGATTTGCTCAAAAGTTCTCTCATCCAAAGCATCATGGATGGCACTAAGAGCAATGTCATTATTTTAGAGTAGCATTTCTTCGGCGGCGGTGGGAGCCTCTTCATCTTCAATCTCAATCTTTGTCTCTACCACCTTCCAAACCTTCCTATTGATTGACTTGATATAAGTTGTCATCTTAGCTTTCCAATAGGGATAATTTGAGCCATCAAATTGGGGTGGCTTCTTGGTGTTGTTGTTTTGAGCCATTTTTACACCAAAGGTTGTTAATCCTCAAATCACAGTGACATTGGCTCTGATACCACTTGAAAGGTCCAAATGGCTAGGGTGAATAGCCTATTAAAAATATCTACAACAACACTTAGCAAACTGGTTATACAATTATGAGGCGAAGCCAGTGTTGCGCTAGCCTACTAAAAATGCAAGCCACCTACCACAATTCTAGTTTCTATAGTTTCTAACCACACAATGGCTATGTCACTATACTAAGTTAGTGTGCTCTCAAAGGCTAACTAAAGAACCACACTAACCAAACTAACAAGCTCTCACAACTAGCTACACTAAAGAGCTTGATAACTAGTTTGCGGTAATGCAAAGAGAGTGAGCAAGATGGTTATACCACCGAGTCAAGGAGTGAACCAATCAATCACAAGAATGAATACCAATGAAGACCAATCACCTCAGAATCAAATGATGACACAATGATTTTTTACAGAGGTTCACTTGCTTGCCGGCAAGCTAGTCCTCGTTGTGGCGATTCACTCACTTGGAGGTTCACGCGCTAATTGGCATCACACGCCAAACCCTCAATAGGGTGCCGCACAACCAACACAAGATGAGGATCACACAAGCCACGAGCAATTCACTAGAGTACCTTTTAGCTCTCCACCGGGGAAAGGTCAAGAACCCCTCACAATCACCACGATCGGAGCCGGAGACAATCACCAACCTCTGCTCGACGATCCTCGCTGCTCCAAGCCGTCTAGGTGGCGGCAACCACCAAGAGTAACAAGCGAATCCCGCAGCGAAACACGAACACCAAGTGCCTCTAGATACAAACACTCAAGCAATGCACTTGGATTCTCTCCTAATCTCAGAAAGATGATGAATCAAAGATGGAGATGAGTGAGAGGGCTTTGGCTAAGCTCACAAGGTTGCTATGTCAATGCAAATGGCCAAGAGAGTGTAACACCCTAAAATTTGTCTATTTTGAAATAGAGCTAAAATGATTTATTTATGAATTTTTGTGCACATGAAATATAGGAAAATAAAAAATTTCATTAATTTAAAATTCATCATAAGGTAGTAACATGTGTGAGCATACATGCTGTTGCATTTTATTGTGATGAATGGTGTTGATCCAAACTCCAAAGCAATTTGGAATGTTTTTGAAAAGGGTTTGAAAATGGCTTTGAAATAAAAGAAAAGAAAGAAAAGAAAATTAGAAAAAATAAAAGTATTTTAAAGTTGTAAAGTTTATCTTAGGAAGCCTAACAAAATTGTCCATTTTTATTGAGTAGGGAAGTATATTTGAAACTATACTTGAATTTGTTTGTAATTTGGCTTGGGATTTGAAAACTAGAATTGGAAAAGAATTTAAATTTGAAAAAAAACTCTCTTTCTTCCTTTTTCAGCCCATCTCGTCGCCTGGCCCAGTCGCCCCTCCCTTCCTCTTCTCTCCCGCGTCGGCCTGCTCCTCCCGCGCACTGGCCCGCTCGGCGGCCCACCCTACTCCCTTTCCTTCCTCCTGCGCGTGTCTGCTGCTCGCCCAAGGCCTAGCTAGGTGGCCCGCTCTGCTCGGCCTTCCCGCACGCGTCCGTCCACTCGGCCTTCAGCGCCCACGCCGCAAGCCACTCCCTTCTCCCTCACTATGTCGCGGGTCCCACATGTCAGCACCGCTTCCTTCCCTTTCCTTTCTTCCTCGCGCCTCCTTCCTTTTCTCACCGTCGTTGATGGCGTTGCCATGCTTGGCAAGCCACCGCGCCCACAAGGAAGGCAACCAAATCACCGCGCCCCACTTCCCTACCATCTACGTAGCACCGCCCAGCCTTTAAAGCCCAAGCCGGACCCCCCCTTCTTCTCCCTTTTCCCCGTCCGAGCTCAAGCGCTCACCACCGCCGCCCCGTAGCCGTAATTCACCGTACCAACACCACTAGCCCCGACGGCGACGTGTCCCGAGGCTCCGCCTTGTTCCCCCATGCCCGTAGGTAACTTCAATTTCGTGTTTTGGTCTCGATTTGCTCGGATTTCTCGCTCACCCGCACCCCTTTCTCTCTCTCCAGCCGCCGCCATCGACGACCGCCCCTTCAGAGCCTCCTCGGACGCCGCGCTCCGTTCCAATCGATTCGTGCAGAGCTTCTTCACCTCCCCGTGCCTCCATTATATTGAACTACGCTCTAGAACGCCGTATCGGCAAGCATCAGCCATCGCCAGCCATTGCACCGCCGTGGCATGCCGCTCTAGCACAATCCCCGCCCTCGGTTTGCATCCCAATGTGTTCGCGCGCGTCAGTATATCATCCCAGTAGGTTCGGTTTGCACTGGGGAGGTCCAGAACGCCAACCGCACGTCCGTCGTCGTGCTGCCACGCCGTCAGCCATGGCACCCTCACTGGAGGCGCTGTGCAGCGGCGGGTAATCACCCAATCTCACCGGCGCCGTCGGATCTGTGTTGAACGGCCACGATTAGATCTCAATGGTTGGGGTTTTCTATAGTCTTTCATACTACCAATCCTATGTTGTCATCTCTTAAAAATTATAGTAAATAATGCTATGAATGACTGAATCCTAATGCATATATGTTGGAAACATATGGCCTCTACCAGGAGAAGTGCTTCACAAGATGTTGGAAGGAATGTTCCCACTCCTAATCCATCGCTATCAAGTCCCCCAACTATAGAGCAAGCTACGATGACGCAGACTCAGCTGATGGAAGAGAAGAAGAGAAAACGTGATCTTCAATGCCAGCTAAGGAACACTCATCCTTGGTTCGCTACGCAACTAGAATATCAGTCACATCCTATGAATCTACTTGTGAGTACAGATCAGAATCAGTACTAGCAACCCGATGATGAAGTGCAACAGGTCAACTCTCAAGAGCCAGAACAGAATGTCCATGGGAAGCAGGTGCATGGAAATAAGTTAAAACAAAATTACATCCTTGGAAGATTGAACAGTGTGGATATGATTACCACTCATGGAGCTAAGGAGGTCGTTTATGGATTGATTGCAGTAAGCTCAGCCACTGCTATGGTGAGGTTTGATCCTAGTGCGTCACATTCATTTATCTCTAGTGCATATGTAAAAGATCATAAGATAACTATGCTTCCAATGAGGAAACTAGTGATAGTTAAGTCCCCAGAAGGAGAAATGAAGGCAAACCGCATATGCCCAAGGGTTAGTCTTAACATAAAGGGGGGGAAATTTGAAGCAAACCTTATTGTGTTAGAGTTAGTGAACATTGATGTTATTCTTGGAATGGGATGGATGTCTGCATGTAAAGGAGTGATCAAGTATGCCCAGCATTCAGTGCTTCTAACCACACCGTTAGGAGAAAGAATTGAGTATGTGGGTATTCAACTTGCACCTAAGGAATATGACAATGGGAATGATCTAATAGAAGGTGTGAACACTGAGGATAGTAAAGTGGACTGTGAGTTTCTAGATGATGGTGTAGAGGAACAAACACCCTTGGAGGAGCTCCATCCGACAGATGGTGATTATCCAGTTAGGATCTTAGAAAGAGCCCAGGGAACTCTTAAGGGAAGGGTGCTTACTGTGTGTAAAGTTCAATGGAATAACCAATCAGAGGAAGATGCAACTTGGGAAAATGAGAATCAAATGAAGATAGATTTTCCGCATCTCTTTGAGGTGTAACACAATTACGTTAGAAGTAAAGATGGGGGTGTCATATGAAGTTGGTTATGCCCTTAAGTCTAAGGTTTCTGTATTCAAGACAGTTGTATCCCTCAACTTAAAGGGGTAGTCCGTGCAGCCAATCTTTTAATTCTTGAGCTTTGAAGATGAGACATGTGTAACTTGTTAAGTTGGTTTACAATGCAAGTTGAGATGTTGGAATGTTTATCTGAGTTCTATTCCTAGTTCTGTCTCCCTTCCTTGTCCCGATCCTTTTTTGAATCTTGGGACGAGATTTATCTTAAGGGGGGTAGAATTGTAACACCCTAAAATTTGCCTATTTTGAAATAGAGCTAAAATGATTTATTTATAAATTTTTGTGCACATGAAATATAGGAAAATAATTTTTTTATTAATTTAAAATTCATCATAAGGTAGTAACATGTGTGAGCATACATGCTGTTGCATTTTATTGTGATGAATGGTGTTGATCCAAACTCCAAAGTAATTCGGAATGTTTTTGAAAAGGGTTTGAAAATGGCTTTGAAATAAAAGAAAAGAAAGAAAAGAAAATTAGAAAAAATAAAATTATTTTTAAAGTTGTAAAGTTTATCTTGGGAAGTCTAACAAAATTGTCCATTTTTATTGAGTAGGGAAGTATATTTGAAACCATACTTGAATTTGTTTGGAATTTGGCTTGGGATTTGAAAACTAGAATTGGAAAAGAATTTGAATTTGAAAAAAACTCTCTTTCTTCCTTTTTTCATTACATCTAGCCGCCTTGGCCTAGCCGCCCTCCCTCCCTCTTCTCTCTCCTCACATCGGCCGCTCTCACGCTGCTTGTGCTTGGCCCAGCCCCCTGGCCTCCTCCTCCTCCTTTGCACCGCCGCCGCTCGCGGCCCCACCTGCTCCCTTCCTTCCTCCTCCTGCAGCATCACTACTCACTTGAGGCCTAGCTAGGTGGCCCGCTCTGCTCGGCCTTCCCGCACGCGCCCGTCCACTCGGCCTTCAGCGCCCACATCGCAAGCTGCTCCCTTCTCCCTCACTATGTCGTGGGTCCTGCACGTCAGCACCGCCTCCTTCCCTTTCCTTTCTTCCTCGTGCCTCCTTCCTTTTCTCGCCGCCATTGATGGCGTTGCCATGCTTGGAAAGCCGCCGCGCCCACAAGGAAGGCAACGAAATCACCACGCCCCACTTCCCTACCATCTATGCAGCACCGCCCCGCCTTTAAAGCCCGAGCCGGAACCCCCCCTTCTTCTCCCTTTTCCCCGTCCGAGCTCAAGCGCTCGCCACCACCGCCCCGTAGCCATAATTCACCGTACCAACACCACTAGCCCCGACGGCGACGTGTCCCGAGGCTCCGCCTTGTTCCCCCACGCCCGTAGGTAACTTCAATTTTGCATTTTGGTCTCGATTTGCTCGGATTTCTCGCTCACCCACACCCCTTTCTCTCTCTCTCTAGCCGCCGCCGTTGATGACCACCCCTTCGGAGCCTCCCCGGTCGCCGCCCTCCGTTCTAATCGATTCGCGGTGAGCTTCTTCACCTCCCCATGCCTCCATTGTATTGAACTACGCTCTAGAACGTCATATCGGCAAGCATCAGCTGTCGTCGGCCATGGCACCGCCGTGGGACGCCACTCCAGCACAATCCCCGCCCTCAGTTTGCATCCCAACGTGTTCGCGCACGTCTGTAGATCATCCCAGTAGGTTCGGTTTGCTCCGAGAAGGTCCAGAATGCCAACTGGACGTCCGCCGTCGTGCTGCCTCGGCGGCGGCCATGGCGTCCTCGCCGGAGGCGCTGTGCAGCGGCGGGTAATCACCCGATCTCACTGGCGTCGTCGAATCTGTGTTGAACGGCCACGATTAGATCTTACCACTTGGATGCGTAATTGGTCCACCACGGACCCGTGGACGTGGTCCACGGCGCCAGCGCACCGCGTCCACCGCACGCGTGGCGCACCACGCCAACCAGTGACCACCACGTGTCGCCCTGGTCAGCAGCCGCAGTGAGCCCTTAGTCAAAGCCGTGCACGTTTTACATATTAGTCCCTGCAGTTTTTAGTAATCAACCCGCAGTCCGTAGCTGTTCAAAATAAATACAAATCAGCCCTGTTTCTATTCGTTTAGGCCCCTGTATTTTCCAGAATTAGTACCCGCAGTCCAGCAGCCGTGTAATTTCAGATTTTAATTGTTTTAATTGAAAAATGAGTTCCAGTTATTTATAGAAATGCCACTGAACCTTATTTCATGCGTAACTTTTGTGTTTTAAGTCCGATTTGACCCGTTGGAATTGCGTTAGGACCGTATTTACATTTTCTACGTGTTTATACTACTGTTAGGCATGTTTTCAATATTTGAAATTCATGGGCAGATTTAATCTATTATTTAACTAAAGGAAAACTTGTTTAAATCATAACTTATTCATTTTAACTCTGAAATAGTCCGTTCAAGTTGCGTTAGATTCGTAGCGATGAGATCTACACGTTAGCAATAGTGTTTACTATATTGTTATTTCAGAGAAACCATGGTTTAAATCATATCTTGATTAATGATTATGCAACTAGATTTTATAAACAAAATATGATTTGTTATTCTTTAGTTTTATAATTCAAATCTAAAATTGACTTAATCTAATCCATATTATTTATAAAATATCTTTTATATATGAATTCATATAGTTTACATAAATAAAGCCTATAGCTTTCTTTTCCACGTATAAAGCAAATCTCTCGGTAGTTGTATCGTTTCAACCGTAGCTCCGATTAGAGTGCATCTCGCGACTGTGTGTTCGTAGCGATGCGTAGAATCGTATTTCAATCTCTTTTACTTATTTTTCTATGATTGGTGTACTATTCTGATATAGATGCAATTGTATGCTATGCATGTATGTGTATGGATGTTTGTGTGGTGTTCTACGAATTATGTCCAGTCGGTGAGATATACGTGGTGATCCAGAAGAAGATGAAGAAGGACGTTGAAGATTAAAGCTTACCGAAGGATCGGTGTGTAAGGCAAGTATAGCATGGGACCATCCTTGTTACCTATTCACATTTAATCACTTAATTCATATTGCATGTGTCTACCTTGTTGCCAATAAGGATATCCTAGATATTTGATATCTTGTACCTTGAAATATTTGGGTTATTGCATTGGGTAGTTTTTGCTAGTGCTTAATTAAAACCATGATCTTGTAACTTAAGACTAATGATATATGCAATAAACATTAAAACATGACTTTTTAGTAACATGGAAACTGGGGGCTAGAGTGTTTAGCTACTTTCTAAATGCTTTATGGCGCAAGAGGGTATGTTTCCTTTCCTGCTAGGATGTGTGTACCGTGATGCGTGCCCACGCGTGCCACTCCTAGAGATGGGTCGCATACGCCTAGCGGCCCTAACTTGTTAGACAAACCTTTGAAAGGCTTCATAGTGAACCCTACCGACCTTCCTTGGTAGTGGGTCAAGGGGCTGATCACCTCGGGCGAAAGGGTAAATCACGACTCACAGTGAAAGTGTACAACCTCTGCAGAGTGTATAACTGTTATAACAGCTGTGCTCACGGTCACGAGCAGCCTTCGACCCTTATGGAATAGAGATGATCACTAATGGATAATGGTATTAATGATTAATTGTTTATGCTATACATTATTTATGTTCACCTGATCATGTGTTTACGGGCTTATGGATAAACTTGTTGTTAACCAATTGCTAAAATTGTGATAAACAAAGGCTAATCGCAGTTAAACTAGTGTCAGCCTTTTGAGCCTCATGAACCCCATGATATAATTGTTAAGTACGACATGTACTTATGCTTGCTTTACTTTTCTATACATTGGATAAAAATCCCGGATGGGTACCAGATTGCTGGTTTGGAGGAGTTAGGCTCGTGGTCAACCAGTCAGTCGTCCCTGTGGATTTGGAGTCTTCGCCTGAAGATCAGAGTCGACTTTCCATTGTTTATACTATGAGGTTATTTTCCTTTTACTAATATGTTATGTAATAAGTATTGTCTCTTGATATTACCCTTATTTGTGGCTATATGTGAGATTTGACTTTCTGGGCTCACATATAGTGTGTATCTAGTTTTGCCTTTAAAACTGGGTGCTACAAAGTGGTATCAAAGCAATGCTGACTGTAGGACGCAAGCCTAGTTAGAACTGGACGTATTAGCATGCTTTCATCTTTGCCTACTTCATGCTTTCTCTCTAACCTTGTTATTTGCGAAAAGTTATGCTCACTTCAGCCTCTGTTCTTTTATGAAAACCTTGTCCCTATTCTGAATCTTCTCTCTTGGTCTATTAGATGGAATGTAACGAGATAACTGCCAACATCAGAGAACAGGAAGACCAAGCTATGCCACCTTTGATTGCATTTGATAAGGAAAAGCTATTTGCTATGCAAAAGCAAATACTAGAAGGAATGAATCAGCCCAGAAGTTCTCAGCAGTGCTTGTCACAAGATCAGAGCAACATACCAAAGGGGCCAGTGAAGAGACTAGTGGCAGAAGCTTAGAAGAAGATGAAGTTCAAGGAGGGTGTTCATAGCAAGACTCTTGGAAGTCAGGATCCATGTCAGTGCTGTAAACATTATGGTTTTTTCCCCTGTCTCCAGGTCAAGTCTAATAAGAGAGAAGTTAAGGTGAACCCGAGTTGTGAAGCTAATGTGGATAAGAAGAGAAAGGAGGTTTCAACAGAGCAAGTATTGGGAAGCAACCAACATTTGGATTTGTCACATCTAGCTCTGATCCCTAGTCAGATGAATCTAAACTATAAAGAGTTAGAAGCTTCTCAAGCTAAAACTACTTCACATGAGGTATGCATAGATGGGTGGACTATCACCTATAAGGAGTTTCAACCTCGAAAGGCCAAGCAAGCTAGAAAACAGATCAGTTAAACCAAGATGATCTTCAGAGTGAGAAAGCTGACAAAATACCAAGCAACAATTTTGTCGAGTATGACATCACAAAAGATCTAGCTAAGAGAAGGTGTCATTATGTTAAATCTTGCCCACAGAAGAATCAACAAGTACATCATGGAAGTAGCTAGAGTCAGATCACTACCGGACTGCCACCAGAAAGTGTCAGTGATACCCAACCCAAAAGAAGCATTTGGTGAAATTGATGAATGAAGAAGTCATGCTAGACTACCCAAGATCCTTAGTTATGGAATAGAAGGATATGCCCTTTATATAATAAAAACGATAGTAGCGCAAGTTGAGTCAATGATTGAGTTGTTCATCTTTAAGTGCTTTGTTGATTTGTCATTATGTTTATGCTTGTTTTGCATCTTTGTAATGATTGCAATGATCTTGTTGGGTGTTCCTACAATTTCATTTAGTTTATAGGCCTAAGGTATAAGGATTAATGAAATAAATAGTTGGGTTATCATTTTCTTCTATTTTTCCTATCCTGTCTTCGGAGCAGCCTGTCTTTATCGGTTCATATCTCTGATTTTGGACGATCATAAATCATGAGAAAATTTTGGACAACAGTAGACTTCAATCACAAGACGATGCAAGTTATACTTTGGTGTCCCCTACTTTACCTTATCTTAAGGGGATAGCCAAGTTGAAGGGTTTGCAAGATAAAGTTTTCTTGCATTCTAGTGTTTCATGTGGAAGCATTGGATAGTTTTTCATGTGGAAGAATTGGATATCTCAATGGTTGGGGTTTTCTATAGTCTTTCATACTACCAATCCTATGTTGTCATCTCTTAAAAACTATAGTAAATAATGCTATGAATGACTGAATCCTAATGCATATATGTTGGAAACAGATGGCCTCTACCAGGAGAAGTGCTTCATAAGATGTTGGAAGGAATGTTCCCACTCCTAATCCATCGCTATCAAGTCCCCCAACTATAGAGCAAGCTACGATGACGCAGACTCAGCTGATGGAAGAGAAGAAGAGAAAATGTGATCTTCAATGCCAGCTAAGGAACACTCATCCTCGGTTCGCTACGCAACTAGAATATCAGTCACATCCTATGAATCTACTTGTGAGTACAGATCAGAATCAGTACCAGCAACCCGATGATGAAGTGCAATAGGTCAACTCTCAAGAGCCAGAACAGAATGTCCATGGGAAGCAGGTGCATGGAAATAAGTTAAAACAAAATTACATCCTTGGAAGATTGAACAGTGTGGATATGATTACCACTCATGGAGCTAAGGAGGTCGTTTATGGATTGATTGCAGTAAGCTCAACCACTGCTATGGTGAGGTTTGATCCTAGTGCGTCATATTCATTTATCTCTAGTGCATATGTAAAAGATCATAAGATAACTATGCTTCCAATGAGGAAACTAGTGATAGTTAAGTCCCTAGAAGGAGAAATGAAGGCAAACCGCATATGCCCAAGGGTTAGTCTTAACATAAAGGGGGGAAAATTTAAAGCAAACCTTATTGTGTTAGAGTTAGTGAACATTGATGTTATTCTTGGAATGGGATGGATGTATGCATGTAAAGGAGTGATCAAGTATGCCCAGCGTTCGGTGCTTCTAACCACACCGTTAGGAGAAAGAATTGAGTATGTGGGTATTCAACTTGCACCTAAGGAATATGACAATGGGAATGATCTAATAGAAGGTGTGAACACTGAGGATAGTAAAGTGGACTGTGAGTTTCTAGATGATGGTGTAGAGGAACAAACACCCTTGGAGGAGCTCCATCCGACAGATGGTGATTATCCAGTTAGGATCTTAGAAAGAGCCCAGGGAACTCTTAAGGGAAGGGTGCTTAATGTGTGTAAAGTTCAATGGAATAACCAATCAGAGGAAGATGCAACTTGGGAAAATGAGAATCAAATGAAGATAGATTTTCCTCATCTCTTTGAGGTGTAACACAATTACGTTAGAAGTCAAGGTGGGGGTGTCATATGAAGTTGGTTATGCCCTTAAGTCTAAGGTTTCAGTATTCAAGACAGTTGTATCCCTCAACTTAAGGGGGTAGTCCGTGCAGCCAATCTTTTAATTATTGAGCTTTGGAGATGAGACATGTGTAACTTGTTAAGTTGGTTTACAATGCAAGTTGAGATGTTGGAATGTTTATCTGAGTTCTATTCCTAGTTCTGTCTCCCTTCCTTGTCCCTAGCCTTTTTCGAATCTCGGGACGAGATTCATCTTAAGGGGGGGTAGAATTGTAACACCCTAAAATTTGCCTATTTTGAAATAGAGCTAAAATGATTTATTTATAAATTTTTGTGCACATGAAATATAGGAAAATAATTTTTTTATTAATTTAAAATTCATCATAAGGTAGTAACATGTGTGAGCATACATGCTGTTGCATTTTATTGTGATGAATGGTGTTGATCCAAACTCCAAAGTAATTTGGAATGTTTTTGAAAAGAGTTTGAAAATGGCTTTGAAATAAAAGAAAAGAAAGAAAAGAAAATTAGAAAAAAATTATTTTTAAAGTTGTAAAGTTTATCTTGGGAAGTCTAACAAAATTGTCCATTTTTATTGAGTAGGGAAGTATATTTGAAACCATACTTGAATTTGTTTGGAATTTGGCTTGGGATTTGAAAACTAGAATTGGAAAAGAATTTGAATTTGAAAAAAACTCTCTTTCTTCCTTTTTCAGCCCATCTCGTCGCCTGGCCTAGCCGCCCCTCCCTTCCTCTTCTCTCCCACGTCGGCCCGCTCACTGGGCTCTTGGGGCGGCCCAGCCCACAGCGCCTCCTCCTCCTCCCTTTGACACTGGCCCCTTCTTCCACCCACCACCTCCTTTCCTTCCTTCCTCCTCCTCAGCGTCACACTTTCGCTGCGAGGCCCAATTTAGGTGGGTGGCCCGCTCCTCTGCTTCTTCTTCCAGACGCTGCCTTCGTCCACTTGGCCTTCAGCACCCACGTCGCAAGCCACTCCCTTCTCCCTCACTATGCCATGGGTCCTGCACGTCAGCACCGCCTCCTTCCCTTTCCTTTCTTCCTCGCGCCTCCTTCCTTTTCTCGCCGCCATTGATGGCGTTGCCATGCTTAGAAAGCCGCCGCGCCCACAAGGAAGGCAACCAAATCACCGCGCCCCACTTCCCTACCATCTATGCAGCACCGCCCCGCCTTTAAAGCCCGAGCCGGACCCCCCCCCCTTCTTCTCCCTTTTCCCTGTACGAGCTCAAGCGCTCGCCACCGCCGCCCCGTAGCCGTAATTCACCGTACCAACACCACTAGCCCTGACGACGACGTGTCCCGAGGCTCCGCCTTGTTCCCCCACGCCCGTAGGTAACTTCAATTTTGCGTTTTGGTCTCGATTTGCTCGGATTTCTCGCTCACCCACAACCCTTTCTCTCTCTCTCCAGCCGTCGCCATCGATGACCGCCCCTTCGGAGCCTCCCCGGTCGCCGCCCTCCGTTCTAATCGATTCGCGGTGAGCTTCTTCACCTCCCCGTGCCTCCATTGTATTGAACTACGCTCTAGAACGTCATATCGGCAAGCATCAGCTGTCGTCGGCCATGGCACCGCCGCGGGATGCCACTCCAGCACAATCCCCACCCTCAGTTTGCATCCCAACGTGTTCGCGCATGTCTGTAGATCATCCCAGTAGGTTCGGTTTGCTCCGGGGAGGTCCAGAACGCCAACCGGACGTCCGCCGTCGTGCTGCCTCGCTGGCGGCCATGGCGCCCTCGCCGGAGGCGCTGTGCAGCGGCGGGTAATCACCCGATCTCACCGGCATCGTCGGATCTGTGTTGAACGGCGACGATTAGATCTTACCACTTGGATGCGTAATTGGTCCACCACGGACCTGTGGACGTGGTCCACGGCGCCAGCGCACCGCGTCCACCGCACGCGTGGCGCACCACGCCAACCAGCGGCCACCACGTGTCGGCCTGGTCAGCAGCCGCAGTGAGCCCTTAGTCAAAGCCATGCACGTTTTACATATTAGTCCCTGCAGTTTTTAGTAATCAACCCGTAGTCCGTAGCTGTTCAAAATAAATACAAATCAGCCCTGTTTCTATTCGTTTAGGCCCCTGTATTTTCCAGAATTAGTACCCGCAGTCCAGCAGCCGTGTAATTTTAGATTTTAATTGTTTTAATTGAAAAATGAGTTCCAGTTATTTACAGAAATGCCACTGAACCTTATTTCATGCGTAACTTTTGCGTTTTAAGTCCGATTTGACCCGTTGGAATTGCGTTAGGACCATATTTACGTTTTCTACGTGTTTATACTACTGTTAGGCATGTTTTCAATATTTGAAATTCATGGGCAGATTTAATCTATTATTTAACTAAAGAAAAACTTGTTTAAATCATAACTTATTCATTTTCACTCTGAAATAGTCCGTTCAAGTTGTGTTAGATTCGTAGCGACGAGATCTACACTTTAGTAATAGTGTTTACTATATTGTTATTTCAGAGAAACCATGGTTTAAATCATATCTTGATTAATGATTATGCAACTAGATTTTATAAACAAAATATGATTTGTTTTTCTTTAGTTTTATAATTCAAATCTAAAATTGACTTAATCTAATCTATATTATTTATAAAATATCTTTTATATATGAATTCATATAGTTTACATAAATAAAGCCTATAGCTTTCTTTTCCACGTATAAATCAAATCTCTCGGTAGTTGTATCATTTCAACCGTAGCTCCGATTAGAGTGCTTCTCGCGACTGTGTGTTCGTAGCGATGCGTAGAATCGTATTTCAATCTCTTTTACTTATTTTTCTATGATTGGTGTACTGTTCTGATATAGATGCAATTGTATGCTATGCATGTATGTGTATGGATGTTTGTGTGGTGTTCTACGAATTACGTTCAGTCGGTGAGATATACGTGGTGATCTAGAAGAAGAAGAAGGTCGTTGAAGATTAAAGCTTACCGAAGGATCGGTGTGTAAGGCAAGTATAGCATGGGACCATCCTTGTTACCTATTCACATTTAATCACTTAATTCATATTGCATGTGTCTACCTTGTTGCCAATAAGGATATCCTAGATATTTGATATCTTGTACCTTGAAACCTTTGGGTTATTGCATTGGGTAGTTTTTGCTAGTGCTTAATCAAAACCATGATCTTATAACTTGACTAATGATATATGCAATAAACATTAAAACATGACTTTTTAGTAACATGGAAACAGGGGGCTGGAGTGTTTAGCTACTTTCTAAATGCTTCAGATTCCTCTCCCTAAGGACTTATCTGTAAGCGATCATCTGGGACTTACAGTACAGCTGTGAGGGCTATATGGATCTGGCTTTAGCTCAGTACGAGGACCTTTTCTAGCTCGTTAGTGGTTACCTTTATGGCGCAAGAGGGTATGTTTCCTTTCCTGCTAGGATGTGTGTACCGTGTTGCGTGCCCACGCGTGCCACTCCTAGAGAAGGGCCACATACGCCTAGCGGCCCTAACTTGTTAGACAAACCTTTGAAAGGCTTCATAGTGAACCCTACCGACCTTCCTTGGTAGTGGGTCAAGAGGCTGATCACCTCGGGTGAAAGGGTAAATCATGACTTACAGTGAAAGTGTACAACCTCTGTAGAGTGTAAAACTATTATAATAGCCGTGCTCACTGTCACGAGCGGCCTTAGACCCTTACAGAATAGAGATGATCACTAATGGATAATAGTATTAATGATTAATTGTTTATGCTATACATTATTCATGTGTACCTGATCATGTGTTTACGGGCTTATGGATAAACTTGTTGCCAACCAATTGCTAAAATTGTGATAAACAAAGGCTAATCGCAGTTAAACCAGTGTCAGCCTTTTGAGCCTCATGAACCCCATGATATAATTGTTAAGTACGACATGTACTTACGCTTGCTTTACTTTTCTATACATTGGATAAAAATCCTGGATGGGTACCAGATTGCTGGTTTGGAGGAGTTAGGCTTGTGGTCAACCAGTTAGTCGTCCCTGTGGATTTGGAGTCTTCGCCTAAAGATCGAAGTGACTTTCCGCTGTCTATACTCTGAGGTTATTTTTCTTTTACTAATACGTTATGTAATAAGTATTGTCTCTTGATATTACCCTTATTTGTGGCTATATGTGAGATTTGACTTTCTGGGCTCATATATAGTGTGCATCTGGTTTTGCCTTTAAAACCGGGTGCTACAGAGAGCGAGCTTGAGCCGGCCATGGGGCTTAAATAGAAGCCACCATGAAATAGAGCCATTGTACCCCTTCACTGGGCACTGCTCGGGGTGACCGGACGCTCCAGTCATGAAATAGAGCCGTTGTACCCCTTCACTCGGCCCGATGTTTGCCATGTGTCATTGGCTTCAAACGTTGATCGCCCGATCTCAACGGTCATCAGTACATTTAAGTAGTGACCGGACGAGCTGCTCAAATTGACCGAACGCACCAACACCAGCGTCCGATCGTTTCTAGTAAGGTACCAGAAGTGAAAAATCACGACCGGACGCGTCCGGTTATGCCCGACCGGACTTACCTAGCGTCCGGTCACTCAACGTCTCCCCTGTGTGCTGCATATGTCATCATACGTCATACAGACCGGACTCAGGCCCTGAGCATCTAGTCATTTCTCGTGCCAGCGTCCGGTCATGAGACCGAAACCGCACGCTCACTGCTGCCACTGACCAAACGCGCCGGTCCTATCGAGACCAGCGTCCGGTCACTTATAGTGACCTCCATTCACCTGGGTTAAGCCACCGGACATGTCCGTTACGTTCTGTGAAATCCTGTCTTTTCTGTACAGTGCGCCGATGGTACCGTCGGACTGTCCGCACTCTACAGGCGGACACTCCACCGTGAAGTTTCTTACCCTTGCTCAAATGTGCCAACCACCGAGTGTATCACCTTGTGCACATGTGTGTTAGCATATTTTCACAAACATTTTCAAGGGTGTTAGCACTCCACTAGATTCTAAATGCATATGCAATGAGTTAGCGCATCTAGTGGCACTTTGATAACCGCATTTCGATACGAGTTTCACCCCTCTTAATAGTATGGCTATCGATCCTAAATGTCATCACACTCACTAAGTGTCTCGATCACTAAAAACAAATTGGCTCCTACCACTTATACCTTTGTCTTGAGCCTTTTGTTTTTCTCTTTCTTATTTTCAAGTCCAAGCACTTGATCATCACCCTGGCATCGCCATCATCATGTCATGATCTTCATTTGCTTTACCACTTGGAACGTGCTACCTATCTCATGATCACTTTGACAAACTAGGTTAGCACTTAAGGTTTCATCAATTCACTAAAACCAAACTAGAGCTTTCACGAAGGCGCCCCTTGAACGCATGTGTCTACCCATCCCACCGAGGGCACAGGTGCCATTGTGGGTAGCGCCTGACCGGCCGGTGAAGCTGTCACACTGGCACCCTTCTCGCCCAAAATGGGCATGACACCAACCGACGGCCGCCGCCCTGAATGGAGGGCGATGCTCTTCTTCGGTACCAGAACCAAAGGATTCCGATGCCTACCGACGCTGCAAGGGACGAAAAACATAAGTCACGATGAAATCTGACTAAAATAGGAAAAACAGAGGAATTGACAACTCACCTCAGCGCCGTCGGGTGGCAGATGCGTTTGGGCTACGAACCCCCTGACCCTTGCTCTGCCTTGTTGGAACAAGGTTGTTTCGAGCCCGCCCCCTGCTCCTAGGAAGAGGGGCTCGCCCCTGGCAGCTCCTGGGGCACATTGGTGGAACGCCCCGCTCCCCTTGGCTCTTGGGGCATGACGGTGGAGCCGCTCGCCTCCGCTGGCACCTCGGGCGTGATGATAGAGCCGCTCGCCTCTGTTGGCTCCTAGGGTAGGCCGACGATATGTCCTACCTCTGTTGGTTCCTGGGGGCATCGTCGGAACTGCCCACCTCCGCCAGCTCCCTAGACGTGCCATCCCCTCCATGGAACGGGAAGGGTCTCGGCGCCTGCAACGACGAACCGACGCCTATAAGCACATCCTCGTTCTCTAGGTTGTCCCACTCAATATCATCAGCTACCATTTCTTCTTCCTCCATCACCTCATCATTGTCACCATCATCATCGTCATCATCGTCGTTAGTGTCCTCCCCTTGTTCCCGCACCCACAGCTTCTGCTGCTTCTTCCTCTTCTTGTCCTCCTTCGCCTTCCTCAGCCGCTCACCCTTAGCGTGATTCACCACCCTCATGGCTAAATCCCTCAGCAGCGGCACCAGGTGATCCATGAGGATGAGGTCCCTTGGCTGGTCCCGCCCCTCTTAAAGTTAGTCTTATAGGGTCAGGAACTCAATTGAAGAGAAGGCAAGAGAAAGGGAAACTTACGAAGACAACATAGCCTGGCTTCGGCCATATCGGAGGATGCCCCGGCACCAGGTAGACAAAGTCAAGGGCGGCATCCGCGTCGTCCCAAAAAGGCTCCATTGCCTCCTTAATGCATTGTGCGATCTCGGAGTTGGGGAGCATTCCCTCGGTGAGCGCCGTTCCGTCGAACGACGCCTCAGGCGCCATCGCATATAGCGGAAGTGCGCACGTCATCAACCATGCCACTCTCCTCGCATGGTAAGCCCCAATGATGCCCGACCCTTTCAGGCCGTTCTCCTTCAGGATGTGGATGGCGGCGATGTGATCTCAGATCTTCTTCTTGTCCTTCTCTGAGATGCCCCACTTCCTCCACTGCTCTAGGGCCTCTTCGATCAGGCGCCCGATGAACTCCGGTAGAGGGGCAGCAGCGTCATTCTTGAGGTAGAACCACTGCGAGTGCCACCCCTTGTTGGACATCGAGAGACGCATGGATGGGTACTCGCTGACCCAATTGTTCCAAAGTTGGATGCCGGCGCACCCCATCGGCATGTGCAGCTCCTGCCTGCTGCCCATCTCCCTCTTCTTCTGGAGGTTGATGGCGAAGAAATACCTCCACAAGTCGAAGTGGGGGCTAATCCACAGGAATCCTTCGCACAGCGTGATGAATGCCACCATGTGCTGGATCCCGTTGGGACTAAGATGCTGTAGCTCAATCTTGTAGAAGTATAGCAGTCCCCAGAGGAATTTGTGGGCAGGGGTCACGAGCCCACGCTCGTGCAAGTGGGTGAACGACACCACATAGTCATCGGACGGTGATGGTGAATCCTCGTTGCCGGGAAGCAACCACTCCTCGGCCGAGGTCCGCACGCAGAGAAGACCGCGATGGACGAGACCCTCCATGCGCTTGAAAGTGATGTCGGAAAGGCACCACGGATCCATTGGAGGTGGGGGCAGATGGATGCGAGCTCAACGACAGCAGAGATGCGGAGGCAGGAAACCTAAGCATTGGCGGCGGTGGCATGGCTGTGGAGGTAAGGATGTAGGCTTGTGTATGAAACACGGAGGGCTAACCCATTTGGTTTTATAGGAGCGACGGGTGCGAGGAAACCAACCGCCCGCCTAGATCTCCACGTCTGCCATGACCTATCACCATGTCTCATCGCAGGGCGTGCGCACGCAACCTATGGCCGTCCCCTCGGAAAATGCGCCGAACATTTCGCCTCCCTAAATGGGCCACGTACCATCATAGGTAAGAGGGATACAGAGCTGAAGACGCTCCTACGGCCCATCTAGGCCTAGGACTTCAAAGGTTAGCCCACCGACGCGTTTGACAACCGTTTCAGGCACCTTTAGAGTGAGGGCTGGAAAGGGATGGGCCCGCTAGCGGCTAGTACCTGGGCGCATGAGCGCCACGGGCATCCTAGCCCATGTTCAAGTCTTGACCGGATACGATCCATGGTTTTTCCTTAAAGAAAGGCAGAGAGCCCTCGGGGCCGGCTGAACGGACCTAAGAACTATATGGATTGACCGCTGAGAATCTAGAGTCGGTCACCAACTGACCTGAGCCGGACCACCACAAATGGGATGTCGGGGCCCCACTCGTACTAGCCCGTTAATAGCTCACCGAGCACCATGATTAGTCCATAGAGGGAAATCATGGCATCGTTCAGCCCCTCCATTTTTATCAGAAAAAACGCTTGAGGGAAGACGATCACAAAGACGAGCCGACCCTCTACCGAACCCCTGCTATCGGCGGGGGCTCAAGGAAAGTTGGACTCGCAAGGAGACTGAACGTGCGGTCGCAGAACAATAGACCCCCATAGAGGTCGGAATCAGGAAAGACCTTTTCTGACCCACCAAATCTCAAGGCTATACCCCAAGGGGTCCGATCACGATAAAAGGGAATCACCATCCCTAAGACACGCCATGGGCGATATAAGAAGGCCAAGGCCCTCAGAGTCCTCCTGCTCGGAAAAGCCTCCGAAGGAGTATTTTACTCCTCCGCAGGCTCGAGGGCTACTGTCGAGGACCAATACTAGGGTAGTTGAAGAGGAGCTAATGGTCATCAACATTGATTCATCTGAGCAGTCAAGAGCGCGACTATAGCTCCAACTGCCCCCCCCCCAGGTGCGTGGGCTCTGCCTCGCCTGACCTCTAGGTCAGGGGCTCCGCCTCGCCTGACCCCAAGGCCGCGGGCTCCGCCCCACCCGACCCCGAGGCCATGGGCTCTGCCTCGTTTGACCCCTTAGGTGCAGGCTCCGTCTCGCCTGACCTCTTGGGCATGGGCTCCGTCTCGTCCGATGGGGACCCATAACGCCGCCAACCACTCTAGGTCCAAGCGTATGGGCCTGGGTCAAAACTCTAACACCAAGGAAGAGACCGGCATGCTCTAATGTAACCCATGGCCATGATGGGCCATACCTGTGGATTTACATTCAAGAACAGCATCGAGCATGCCGGTGCTATTCTGCCTAACCCTCATGCGAACGCTGACAGGCGCGTCAGTTCACCACAACGCCCGTCAGGACAGAATGGGACGCCATGACCGGCAGATGACGCCTACGCATGGCACCAATGCTGAACAGGGCCATGATGTGGAGCCGTCCCTATTGACATCCACAGGATCGGTGGGACCCGCATGAAGGAGAAGAAGGACCTAGCGATCCTAGAAGCCTTCCTCTCACTCGTTCTTCTCCTTTTCCTCCGCTGTAACCCATGCTTTCCCTTGGCTTATAAAAGGGAAAGCAGGGCGCCCCATGAAGGGGATCGACCCATCGAGCCGGATCTGATCTAGACCCGCACACAACTAAACCACGAGATAAAAACACAAGAGCAGCGACTGAGCTCTGAGCACCCGTTCATTTCTTCCACCAGAGACTTAGGATCCTTTCCCTCTCTCGCCTGTTTGTAACCCCTACTACAAACTTTCAGTGCTAGTAACATGAGCAGCAGTGATGAACTAGACGTAGGGACCTTCTGCCCGAACTAGTATAAACCTCGTGTCTTCGAAGCACACCATCCGAGCCAAACACGCAATACTAGAAATTTACTCGTCGGTGGTAACTCGAAACACCGATAGGTTTATACTGGTTCTGGCGGAACGTCCCTATGTCTAGTTTGCTACTGCTCGTGTTACCGGCACTTGGTTTGTAGTAGGGGTTGCAAACAGCTAAGAGAGGGAAAGGATCCTAAGTCTCTAGTGGAAGGGGTGAACGGGTGCTGAGAGCTCGATTGTAGCTCAACCGTGTGTTCGTGTAGTGCTCTTGTGTTTTTATCTCGTGGTTCGGTTCTGTGCGGATCTAGATCGACCCCCTTTATGGGGCACCCTGCTTTCCCTTTTATAGGCCAAGGGAAAGCGTGGGTTACAGCGGAGGAAAAGGAGAAGAACGAGAAAGAGGAAGGCTTCCAGGGTCACTGGGTCCTTCTTCTCCTTCATGTGGGTCCCACCAATCCTATAGACATCAATAGGGATAGCTCCACGTCGCAGCCCAGTCCATCAGTGGCACCATGCGCAGGCATCATCCACTGGTCATGGCATTCCATTCCGTCCCGACGGATGTCATGGTGAACTAACGCGCCTGTCAGCGTTCATATGAGGGTTAGGCAGAACAGCACCGGCACGCCCGACACTGTTCTTGATGTGAATCCTCGGGTATGGCCCGTCATGGCCACGGGTTATATCGACTCATGCTAGTCTCTTCCCTGGTGTTAGAGTTTTGACCCAGGCCCATACACTTAGACCTGGTGTGGTGGGCGGCGGGTATGGGTCCCCGTCAGGCAAGACAGAGCCTGTGACCTCGAGGTCAGGTGAGGCAGAGCTGCGGCCTTGGGGTTGGGCGAGGCAGAGCCCGTGGCCTCGGGAGAGACCCCCGTGGCCTCAGGGTTGGGCGAGGCAAAGCCCGTGGCCTCGGGGTCAGACGTGGTGGAGCCCATGGCCCTGGGGTCGGGCGAGACAGAGCCCGTGGCCCCTAGGGTCGGCTAAGGCGGAGCCCGTAGCCTTGGGGTCGGGCGAGACAATGCTCATGGCCTTGGGGTCGGGCAAGAAAGAGCACGAATACAAGGGGTCGGGCGATATGGAGCCCGTGGCCTTGGGGTCGGGTGAGACGGAGCCCATGGCCTTGGGCAAGATAGAGCCCGTAGCCTTGGGGTTGGGCAAGATGGAGCTCATGGCCTTTGGGTCAGGCAAGTTGGAGCACGAACCCAAGGGGTTGGGCGATACGGAACCCATGGCCTTGGGGTCGGGCGAGACAGAGCCAGTGGCCTTGGGCAAGACCCCGTGGCCTCGAGGTTGGGCGAGACAGAAACCACGTCCTTGGGTCGGGTGAGATGGAGCCCGCACCCAAGGGGTTGGGTGAGACCCTTTAATACATCTTGCTCCATGCGGGGAAGTTAGCGGGGGGCGCTAACTTCCTTGCTTTGGGTATCCCTAATATTGATACCCGACAGTAGCCCCCGAGCCTACGGAGGAGTAGAATACTCCTTCAGAGGCTTTTCCGAACGAGAGGACTATGAGGGCTTTGGCCTTCCTTTGTCGCTCAGGGCATGTCCTGGGGACGATGATTCTCTTTCATCATGATCGGACCCCTCGGGGGTATAGCCGTGAGATTTGTTGGGTCAGAAAAGGTCCTTCTTGATTCCGACCCCTATGGGTGTCTGTCATTCTATGACCGCGCATTCGGTCTCCTTGCGAGTCCAACTTTCCTCGAGCCCCCGCTCATAGCAAGGGTCCGGTCGAGGGTCGGCTCATCTTTTTTATCGTCTTCCTTTAAGTGTTTTTTTTCCAATAAAAACAAAGGGGCTGAGCCGTGCCATGATTTTCCTCTATGGACGAATCATGGTGCTTAGTGAGCTATTAACGGGCTAGTCTGAGTGGGACCCTGGCATCCCGTTCATGGGGGTTTGGCTTGGGTCAGCTCGTGACCGACTCTAGATTCTCGGCGGTCAATCCATATAGTTCTCGGGTCCATTCGATCGGTCCCGTGGGCTCTACCTTTCTTTGAGGAAAAACCATGGATCGTATCCGACCGAGAATCAAACATGGGCTGAGATGCCCACAGTGCTCGTGCGCCTGGGTATGGGCCGCTAGCGGGATGATCCCTTTCCACCCCTCACTCTAAAGGTGCCCGGAGCGGTTGTCAAACCCATCGGTGTGCAAACCTTCGAACTGCTAGGCCTAGACGGACCGTAGGAGCATTTTTAGCTCCATATCCCTCTTACCTATGATGGGTCATGGCCCGTTCGAGGAGGCAAAATGTCTGGCACATTTTTTGAGGGGACGCCCATAGGTTGTGTGCGCATGCCCCGTGATGAGACATGGTGACATGTCGTGGTAGGTGCGGTGATCTAGGCGGGCGGTTGGTTTCCTCAGATCTGTCGCCCCTATAAAACCAAAGGTTAAGCCCTCCATGTTTCATACACACGCCTGCATCCTTACCTCCACAGCCCGCCGCTGCCGCCAATGCTTAGGTTTCCTACCTCCATATCTCCACCACCGCTGAGCTCGCATCCATCCGCCCCCACCTCCAATGGATCCATGGTGCTGTTCCGACATCACCTTCCAATGCATAGAGGGTCTCGTCCATCACAGTCTTCTCCACACATGGACCTCAGCTAAGGAGTGGTTGCTGCCTAGCAATGAGGATTCATCATCGCCGCCCTGTGGTGTCGTTCATCCACTTCCACGAGCGTGGGCTCATGACCTCCACCCACAAATTCCTTCGGGGGCTGCCGCACTTCTACAAGATTGAGCTACAACATCTCAATCCCAATGGGATTCAGCACATGGTGGCATTCGTCTTGCTGTATGAAGGATTCCTGGGGATCAGCCCCCACTTCAACTTGTGGAGGTATTTCTTCGCAGTCAACCTCTAGAAGAAGTGGAAGAAGGGCGACAGGCAGGAGCTGCACATGCCGATGGGGTGCGCCGACATCCAACTTCAGAACAATCGGGTCGACGAGTACCCATCCATGCAGCTCTCGATGTCCAACAAGGGGTGGCACTCGCAGTAGTTCTACCTTAAGAATGATGCTGCCGCCCCTCTCCCAAAGTTCATTGGTGCCTGATCGAAGAGGCCCTAGAGCAGTGGAGGAAGTGGAGCGTCCCAGAGAAGGACAAGAAGAAGATCTGAGACCACATCGCCACCATCCACATCCTAAAGGAGAACGACCTGAAAGGGTCGGGCATCATCGGGGCTTACCACAAGAGGAGGGTCACGCTGTTGATGACGTGCGTGCTCCCGCTATACGCGATGGCGCCCGAGGCATCGTTCGACAGAACGGCGCTCGCTGAGGGAACGCTCCCCAACTCTGAGATCATGCAATGCATCAAGGAGGCAATGTAGCCTTTGCGGGATGACGCGGGTGCTGCCCTCGACTTCATCTACCCGGTGCCGGGGCATCCTCCGATGCGGCCAGAGCCAAGCTACGTTGTCTTCATAAGTTTCTCTTTCTCTTGCCTTCATAACAGCTTGTACTAATCGCTGGCGAAGATGCCTGTCGGCACCAGCTCTCGGCCAGATGCCATTTTTGCCAGCGTATTGGCCGCCTCGTTGAGACGCCTCGGGATATGATTGAGCTCGAGACTGTCAAACTTGTCCTCTAGCTGTTGGACTTCTCAACAATACGCAACCATCTTGGCATTGTGGCAGCTTGATTCCTTCATGACTTGGCCGTTGACCAGCTGAGAGTCACCCCGGACGTCGAGCCATCGGATACCCAATTCGACGGTGATGCATAGGCCGTTGATGAGTGCCTCATACTCGACCACATTGTTGGAGGGGAAATGGATGCGAACCATGTACCTCATGCGTACCCCGAGGGGCGAAACGAAGACCAACCCCGCACCGACGCCTTTCTTCATCAGCGATCCAACAAAGTACATCATCCAGTACTCTTGGTCGACGACTGCTGGTGGCATTTGGACCTCTGTCCACTCTGCAACAAAACCAGCCAGCACTTGGGACTTGATAGCCGTCCGAGGGGCATATGAAATGCCTTGACCCATCAGCTCAAGTGCCCATTTCGCGATTCTTCCTATGGCATCCTGGTTTTGGACGACTTTGCCGAGAGGGAAGGACGTCATGACCGTCACCGGATGCGACTCGAAGTAGTGATGCAACTTCCTCTTGGCGATAAGGACGACGTATAGGAGCTTCTGGATTTGGGGGTAGCGGGTCTTGGAATCGGACAAGACCTCGCTAATGAAGTACACAGGGTGCTGCACTTTGAGGACATGTCCCTCTTCTTCTCGATCTACCACCAGGGTGGCGCTGACCACTTATGTGGTGGCCATAATGTAGAGCAGAAGCGGTTCTCCATCGATCGGAGGGACCAGGATCGGGGCCTTCGTCAGAAGCTGCTTGACCGTGTTAAGTGCCTCCTGGGCCTCGGGTGTCCATTCGAAGTGGTCAGCCATTTTTAGAAGTCGATAGAGGGGGAGACCTCATTCTCCGAGGCACGAGATAAAGCGGCTAAGTGTGGCGAGGCACCCTGTAACTCGTTGTACCACCTTTATGTTCTGAATCAGGCCCATCCTCATGATGGCCGAGATCTTCTCCGGGTTGGCCTCGATGCCACGCTCGGAGATGATAAAACCCAGCAACATACCCCTTGGGACCCTGAAAACATACTTCTCGGGGTTGAGCTTAATGCTGTTTGCTTGGAGTTTCACGAAGGTTTGTTCTAGGTCAGCTATGACCTGGTCGGCCCATTTGGACTTGACCATGATGTCATCTACGTAGGCCTCAATGGTCTGCCCAATGAGATCCCTGAAACACTTGAGCATGCAGTGTTGGTACGTAGCCCTCGCGTTCTTCAGGCCGAACGGCATTGTGACATAGCAGAACGATCCGAATGGAGTGATGAAAGACATCGTGAGCTGGTCGGACTCTTTCATCGTGATTTGATGGTACCCAGAGTACGCATCAAGGAAGCAAAGGGTTTCGTACCCTAAGGTCAAGTCGACTACTTGGTCTATGCATGGCAAAGAAAATGGATCCTTTGGACACGCTTTGTTGAGACCCATGTAGTCAACACACATTCTCTATTTCCCACTCTTTTTCGTACAAGAATGGGATTGGCTAACCACTCGGGGTGGTATACTTCCTTGATGAACCCGGCCACCAAAAGCTTTGCAATCTCTTCGCCGATCGCCCTAGTTTCTCCTTGTCGAAGCGATGCAGGTGCTGCTTCACTGGCTTGGAGCCTAGCCCGATCTTCAAGGCGTGCTCGGTGACTTCTCTCGGAATGCCTGGCATGTCTGAGGGTTTTCACACAAAGATATCTCTGTTGGCACGGAGGAAGACGATGAGCACGCTTTCCTATTCAGAGGAAAGTGTGGTGCCAATGCGCACCATTTTGCCCTTGGAGCCGCTGGGGTCTATGAGGACCTCCTTGGCGCCCTCTACAGGCTCGAAAGACCTGGCCGACCGCTTGGGGTCAAGCGTTTCTTCGATGATGTCCTCCCTGATGGCCGCAAGCTCTTTGGAGGCAACAATTGCCATGGCATGTTCATAGCTCTTGACCTCGCACTCGTAGGCATGCTAGAAGGAGGTGCCAATGGTAATGACCCCACGTGGACCTAGCACCTTCAATTTTAGATAGTTGTAGTTGGGGACAGCCATGAACTTCGCATAGCATGGACGTCCTAGGATGGCGTGGTAGGTTCCATGGAACCTGACCACCTCGAAGGTAAGGGTCTTCGTCCTATAATTGGTCGGATCCCCAAAGGTGACGGATAGATCGATCTTCCCAAGTGGCACGGCTTGCTTTCCTGGCACGACGCTGTGGAAAGGTACCTCGGTTGGCCGGATGCGCGCTCGGTCGATGCCTATGGTGTCGAGTGTTTCGGCATACATGATGTTGAGGCCGCTGCCTCCATCCATCAGCACATTGGAGAGCCACTTTGTGCCAATGATCGGGTCAACCACGAGCGGATATCTTCCTAGCTGCAGGACGCTTTCTAGGTGGTCGGTCCGATCAAAGGTTATGGCGAACTCCAACCATCGGAGGAAGGTAGGCGCGGCCGGCTCGGCCGTATAGACCTCACGGTGCGTAAGCTTCTAGCGGTGCTTGGAGTCATAGGCTGCTGACCCTTCAAAGATCATGAGGCAGCCATCTAGCGTCGGAAATCCATCGTCCTTCCCCTCAGCGTTGTCTGTGGCCGGCTTGGGCTCCTTCCTATGGTCCCCCTTGTTGGAGCCTCCGGACAAGAACCACTTCATGAGGACGCAATCCTTGTATAGGTGCTTGACGGCGAAAGCATGGTTCGGGCATGGCCCTTCGAGTAGCTTCTCGAAGTGGTCCAGGGTACCCTTGGCGGGCTTTCGACCCCCCTTGCGGTCGGCGGTGGCCACGAGCGAGCCCTCGCGTCGCTACTTGTTCTTCTTGTTAGGACAGTTGGAGGCGCCTTCGCCGGCGTTCTCGTCCCGCTTCGCCTTGCCTTTGAGGCGGTCAAAAATCACCCCGACTGCCTCCTCGCTCGAGGTGTGGCTGGTGGCGATGTCGAGGAGCTCCTTGGTGGTTCGCGGGCCCTTACGTCCCAGCTTGTGAACTAGGGACTCGTAGGTGGTCCTAGATAGGAAAGCTCCTATGACGTCGGCGTCGGTGACGTTGGCTAGCTCATTGCACTGCCAGGAGAAGCATCGGATGTACCCACGAAGAGTTTCCCCGAACTTCTGTCGGTAGTTTTTGAGATCCCATGGGTTCTTAGGATGTGCGTATGTGCCCTGGAAGTTTCCCATGAAGATCTCTTTCAGGTCTGCCCAACTTTGGATTCGGTTGGGCGGAAGGTGTTCCAACCATGTTCGCGCTGAATCGGCCAGGAACAATGGAAGGTTGCGGATAATGAAATCGTCATTATCCGCTCCACCGGTTTGGCAAGCAAGCCGATAATCCTCGAGCCACAGTCTGGGGTTCGTTTCCCTAGAGTATTTTGGGATGTTGGTCGGCGGTCGGTACCGCGGTGGGAAGACAGCGTTGAGGATGTGTCGGCCAAAGGCCTAAGGTCCCGGCAAGTCAGGGCTCGGGCTTCGGTCCTCGCCATTGTCGTAGCATCCACCACGACAAGAGTGGTAGCCACGGCTAGCCTCCTCCCTCGCATCACCATGGGTACGCCTGTGGGTATCGAGGGTGTCACGCGCGTCACGGTGGAGGCCGAGACGCTCATGCACTAGGACCACGGTGCGCAGCCTACCGCCTTGCTGCGCCTGGTGGACTGAAACGTCCTTGTCGGGTCGCTCCGAGGGCGTGCGCTGGCTGGTGTTGAGCTCGCGTCGTCGGGACAGCGAGCTCTTGGCCTGCTATGCTACCGCACGCTCGAGTAACGTGTGAATCTCATGATGGGCCCGATGATCCTCGGGCGTCGTGGGCCTCGGAAGCCCCCGGAGCAAGGCCGCCGCATCAGCGATGTTCTGGCTTGCCCAAGTGAAGTGTGGGAGGGCTTCTTCGTCCTCGATGATCCTCCGGTTCGCGTTGTGGGCCACGGCGCGCGCACGCCCACCGTCTCCGTGGCGCTCGATCTCTCGCTCGAGCTCCGTGCGTTCTTGCTCGAGTTGGAGTCGTGCTTCCTCGAGCTCTTGGTGCTGGGCCTTCAGTTGCTCTACCCTCAGGCGAGGTGGGGCCCCTGCATCCCCCTCGACCTCGTTATCGAGGTCGTTTGTTGGGGTAGCCTCTCCCTCGTGGATGCTTTCGACGTATCCCTCGGGGGTACCTGCCATGAAACATTCACGCGAGGGATGATGGCTCCCCCTGCTGGAGTCAGAGTTGGAGGGCGACTCGATTCTCCCGTAAGGAGGTTGTGGAAAGATTTCGTGACATATTCGGTCATTCCCATGAACTCGTCGTTCGTTGGGGATGAGGGCGTGCGTTGCGCCGCAAGGTGGCCAACGGTCTCTGCGGTGTTGCGCAGATCGAACGGGAGCGCTGTCGAGGCGCTCCGAATGAGGTATTCCGGGGAGAGCGGCTCTCCTCAGGCAAGCTGTGTTATGACGTTGGCGAACAAGAAGGTGAGGCGGCCCAGGTCCTCCCAGGACGGTCGGGGTCCTAGGAAGGCGCCGAGCTGGCGCTCTAACCTCCCATAATCGAAGTCGAGGAGCTGGTCGCTCCCGGGGGCGTGGGCCTCCGGTACGTGCAGCTGCAGCTCCATAAGTGCCTCGGCGATCGCATCGAGGCCAGTGTAGTGGAGAGGTTGGACGGCTACAGGAGCCTGCACCAATTCTCCCTCCGTTGTGATGATGAAGTCTAGATTCCCGAAGCGCATGTGCACACCCGGGACCTAGCTGACGCCGTGACTAGCCATCTGAGGCTTGATGTGGACGTCGAGACACACAAAAAGCCCCTACCTGGCGCGCCAACTGTCGGTGTTTTCGGACCACCGACAAGTAAATTTGTATTTGCGCGTCTGGCTCGGATGGTGTGCTCGAAGAACACAAGGGTTTATACTAGTTCGGGCGGAACGTCCCTACGTCCAGTTTGCTGCTGCTCATGTTACCGGCACTTGGTTTACAGTAGAGGTTATAAACGGGCGAGAGTGGGAAAGGATCCCAAGCCTCTGGTAGAAGGAGTGAACGGGTGCTGAGAGCTCGATTGCTGCTCAGTCGTGTGTTCGTGTAGTGCTCTTGTGTTTTTATCTCGTGGTTCGGTTCTGTGCGGATCTAGATCGATCCTCTTCATGGGGTGCCCTGCTTTTCTTTTTATAGGCCAAGGGAAAGCGCGGGTTACAACGGGGGAAAAGGAGAAGAACGAGAGAGAGGAAGGCTTCCAGGGTCGCTGGGTCCTTCTTCTCCTTCATGCGCGTCTCGTCGATCCTATAGACGTCAACAAGGATGGCTCCACGTCGCGGCCCTGTCCGTCACTGGCGCCATGCGTAGGTGTCATCCGCTTGTCATGGCATTCCATTCCGTCCCGATGGACGTCGTGGTGAATTGACGCGCCTGTCAGCGTTCGTACGAGGGTTAGGCAGAACAGCACCGGCACGCCCGACGCTGTTCTTGATGTGAATCCTTGGGTATGGTCCGTCATGGCCACGGGTTATATCGAGTCATGTCAGTCTTTTCCCTAGTGTCAGAGTTTTGACCCAGGCCCACACGCTTGGACCTAGAGTGGTTGGCAGCGGTGTGGGTCCTCGTCGGGCGAGGCGAAGCCCGCGGCCTCAGGGTCGGGCGAGGCGGAGCCCGTGGCCTTGGGGTCGGGCAAGGTGGAGCCCGCGGCCTCGGGGTCGGGCGAGACGGAGCCCGCGGCCCCCGGGGTCGGGCGAGGCGGAGCCCGCGGCCCCCGGGGTCGGGCGAGGCGGAGCCCGCGGCCCCCGGGGTCGGGCGAGGCGGAGCCCGCGGCCCCCGGGGTCGGGCGAGACGGAGCCCACGGCCTCGGGGTTGGGCGAGACGAAGCACGAACCCAAGGGGTCAGGCGATACGGAGCCCGTGGCCTCGGGCGAGACGAAGCCCGCGGCCTCGGGGTTGGGCGAGATGGAGCCTGCGGCCTTGGGGTCGGGCGATACAGAGCCTATGGCCTTGGGGTCGGGCGAGACGGAGCCCGTGGCCTTGGGCGAGACCCCCGCGGCCTCGAGGTCGGGCGAGACGGAGCCCGCACCCAAGGGGTCGGACGAGACCCTTTAATACGTCTTGCTCCATCCGGGAAAGTTAAGCCATAGCTGGGGGCTAACTTCCTTGCTTTTGATATTCCTAATATCGATACCCAACAGAATCATTCCTCAAAATATTAGAGTCGGAGTGGGATTAGGATAGGATCTTGACCCATTACCAGGGCTACCGTATAAGGCTAAAACTATCATCTAAACTGTCTGTGATGAAAATAAAACTGTTTTAAAACTGTCTAGGATGTAAAATGTTTTTAAAAGTTAAACTAGGTTACACATCTTGTTTTATAGGGGGGATTGGACTTTATGATAGCTATTGAACATTTTTCCTGTTCTAATAGTAATTATAGATGGAAATGTTGCTCACCCACACATCAGGTGGTTTCCGTACATCTCTATAAATAATACCAAGGAACGAAAATTTATTCATCCAAATTTCGACCATCGTATTCTTTTTCTGTTTAGGTGTCCCTCTACTCTTCAAAGCGTAAGAACTCTAACCGATTTTACTAAGAGTACATCATGAATTATAAATTATAGTTCTAATTTTATTATCCTAGATCCGAAATCACTCACATAATTATATGAGCTAAAATAGTTTTCGTTCAACCATAGTACGGAATCAAATTATAAAATATATTTGAACAAACGATGCAAAATGTAAATTCCGTTCAACTCGTGAACATATTTGCTAGTATTATTACTGAAGTGCCTCTTTAAAATGTAGATTTTTTTTTCTGGATCATGTGTTTTCGCTATAAAATTCTTGTATTCCAAAAGACCTAAAGAGATAATAAGCACCGCGTCATTTGAATTTTAAGTTTGTTTGAGGTATAAACATTCGAGTTAGAGAAACCATTACATCATTTAGAGAACTTATAAACGCCAGCCTCACATGAAACAATGTACTGCTCCTTATGACGTTGTGGATGCAAATGCTTTCTACTGGGGAGCAACAAAACGATGCCAATGTCGATGAACTCGCAGGTCGCAGCCTACAAATCAAGCTGCTCCAGTACTAAACGTCTTAAGGAACCGTGGTTTGGCAAGCGTCAACATGAACCTCTGCAAGCGGTCAAAATAAAGGAACCAGCAGGAAAATTCATTCGAAATTAAAACAAGAAACAATTTTACTTGACGAATGTACATTTCTAGTGCAAGTTTCTGCAGCACAAAAGATCAGGAAGGGAGAAATATAACACAACACATTTTGATACTACAAAACAAATAAGTACACAAGCCTCTCCACAAGACATGACGCCGTGAGAGCTACCCTCCAAGCAGCAACCAGGGAAACGACGCTCCAAATCTGTCCTGGGTGCGAGTGGTGGCCTTCAGGTAACAATGATGCTGCTACCCAGAGCCCGTTGTACGAGGTACCCATTTCAGCTTCACTTCTGTATAGGCACGTATACAATAGAACAGAATAAGCGGCTGAATATGCATATACTCAGACTGCCAATTCTGTACATAAAGGATTCCCATCAAGCAAGAACTCTACAATGTAGCATAATAAATGTTCATAATACGAGAACCACACCTTTGGACCGAAGAAGAAACAATCTCCATCAGTTAAGCTTTATCAGCATTGTCGTGCTCATCCGAAAGCTCCCTTTGCTTCCGATAATGGAAATAAAGAAACTGAAGAATAATCTATGCAGCATGGTTAAGGGGTTGTCCAGTAATGGTAAATTAGTAATACAACTATTCCAAATATTTTATGCAGTGGAGCATATAGGCTAACAGGTTCACATAAAACCAACATGTGCGTTGCCTGCATGACAGTCCATTTCCGTGTGCAGACGAAAATGACTATTTATTCTGTATCAGTGATACTCACTTCGTCCATCAATTTAGTGTGTATTTTAAAATAAGGAAGCATTTAAAGATATGGTTTCTCTTACATTTTGTTATCAATTGCCACAAAATCAACGGCATCTAAAAATCTTGATCAAGGGGAGAGACGTCCCCTTGACTTTAGTCTTAAAGAAGGGGCCCACCAAGCCCGGGAACAGGCACTTCTTTGGCAGCCGCGGAACCATCTTCCCTGTTTCAACCAGGGAGGCGGGCACACAACCATGCAGCACCAGAGATCGAACCCTGGTAGGAAATTGGCGGCATCTTAAATGTGATTTGAATATGAATCAACTAATGCTGTAACTATGCATGTAATTTGACTAATTATTGGTCAAAGTTTGTAATATCTAACTTTTCTGAAACAAAATGTGCCTTACATGGATTGACCTCAACCAAAAGGAATCAGGGATTGGTTACTGTGTACTCAGAACTCACCTAAGGGCCTGTCCTTTTCTGTAACTAATATTCTTCTCAAACATTTGTTTTATTTATACTCAAGACAAATATATTAGAAAGTAGAAACTTATTGTGCTCAAAGTAGAAGAGGTGTAAAGGATACAAAAGAATCCAGCAAAACACATCCTCCAGCGTCTACAAGCCACGGGAGATTTGGTCTAAGTTTCGACCAGTCCATGCTATTTACAAGTATACTGCATTGAAAAAGAAGGAATGAGAGAGCAATAATGTACGCACTAGGTTTCAAGATTACACAACAAGAGAAGCTGACGTGCTTATTCACTCGAGATTAAAATTCAAATGACATGTGACAACAGTGATAACTTGTGCAGACTACATAACACAATAAGATAAGCTAATGTCTCACAAAATCACTTTGACAGAATGGCATACAACTCTTTTTCTAAAAAGATAACAGATGCAACTAAGTTAAGAAAATTATTTTATAGAAATTGCACCGTGTAGCTTGGAAAGATACTACTGGAAAAAAATTGAACCTATGGAACACGGGTTCATGGATTACCTTCCTACGTATGTTGAATTTCCCACTAAAGCAAAGGTAAACATTAATGGATTCAGCCCCTGAGTAAAATTATAAATTACATTAGTTAGCCATGTAACAGGGAAAAACATTCCAAACGGAAGATAGCAGATACAATTGGATATTTGACAGAAACAAAATGTTCAGAAAATTAGGCCTTATTCAAATGGTAGGTGAAGTAGGTGGCTATTAGTACAGTTCACTCTTAGGTGATATCAGTAAAACGTGAGAGACTTCTGATCTTGACTCAATCTTAGACGCTGAGTGAACATCAATCTTCTATGAACTGGAAACCAAAATGCCAACAGGCCCCGAGGTAAATGTAACTACTTTAGAATGACTGATTTTCTTTTGCTGTTCACTTTTTCAGCTAAACTTTTTCTGGATGAATTTGTATGCTCTTTGTTAAAAACTGCCTATGTAATTACTTTTATTAAATAGTGAATACAAACAAATAAGAAATAAAATGGAGGTGTTTGTAAAAACAAATCAGAGAATATATATGGAGATGAATGTAGACTTGCCTCAGCATGGCCTCTTTGCATCTGCAGGGTAGTAAAGAAAGTTCAGAAGTCAGAACATACTAGGTATTATGTTATTATTTATATATAGAGAATCTCTTAACTAAAACAGCTATATATAAGTAATGGAAAAACTTTTCATTGAGATGTATGATACAAATACGAATTGACTGGTTATGATGTCCTGGTACTAAGATTATTGCTGCTATGTGGTAACCCAGTATTGTAGTATGGAAAATGTATTTCCTGTAAGAGAAATCACGAAAAGTAAATGTTTGATTGTTTGCGAAATCTCACATTTAACAAAATCTGGGGAAGCCGCCCACCCATATAAATTATTGCCATAGCCCAACCAAGAAAGCTTCCAATTTCACTTCCACTGCCATGGCTGAGAGATGAATTTCCATGATCATCCTATTGAACAAAAACAAATAAATTAAGATGATGTTAATCACCATTGAAGTTACAGTAAAATTTATACCGGATAATAATTTAATTCATGCGAATTAATCTAGAAGCCATGTTCTGTGTCATCAACTCAGCGCACAGGTCTGAAAACTGGAGAGCAACTGTAAGCTTACCACAAACAGTAAAAGCCTTCTTCCAACTGGTATGACAGTTCCACTTGGCATTTCCTTATGTGTGTTTCCAACCAAAATGTGCAAGACACACATACCCAATAGAAGAACCATCCATGGTGCCTGAAACATTAATAAACACTTATTTAGTTCCAAACCTCAGGACATAACATAGCAAGTTGATTGCAGTTAACTTACCACTGAGAGGGCATTTTTTGTTACAGTAGATGGTGCAGAATGTGCTGGAGCGATCTCACCAACTAAAGCTCCCCTTTGATCATTCGTTTGTGAAGGAGTTCTTGATGATTGACGATTACTGCCCAACCATGTACCAGCAGTTGGCACTGGACTACTGGACAAGGATCTTGCCGACCTGTACAATCAACTACAAACTTAAAATTTCCTGAACCTGTATTTGACTATTTGTTTGCATATATTACATAGTAGTGAAAGCAGAGCCATCCATTAGTTAAATAAGTAGCAACTTAAGAGCATACTTCTTAACTTGTCAGGTCCCTACAAATAAAGAAAAAATACATAACATCTAACATGTGTTCGAATAGATGGTGGACAATAGCTTTTATAAAGGAAAGAAATATGGGGAAACATTAAGCAGCTCAAGAACATTACATGTAGTAGTAGTCGGTACTGGGGCTGCTTCCATGGTATTGGTCGACAAATTTCGTATTAACAGGAATAGGTGAGCTTGGAATAAGGATTGCAGCATCTGACTCGTTGTTGTTTCTGGATGCCGCACCGTCCTTGGCTCCCAAAAGCTTTTCGCGTAATGAAGCGTCACCGTGAGGCTGAAAACCACGGGTGTCCCCAAAAGAGAGGCGATAATATATTTAGAATACAGTAAAAGTTGAACTTTCGTGACAATATCAAGTCAACATCCCCTAAATTGAATAAATCTTCACATATCAAATCAAGGATAATCCAACAGGACAACAAAGAGCACATGAAGAAAACTGATTACTAAGCTATGGGGTGGGAGAATTTATGAATGCACAAGTACAAGCCAAATATGGTTGCCATATCACAGTTGATAACAGAGTGCTACATCAATTTCCTAATACCCAGAACAATTTTCATAAAGAAAAGGATGCCAAAATGATTATCTACATGACTAGGAATAACCACCTTGCTAGCTGCCCTGGATTTTTTTGCTTTAAGGCGATGGTAGATGTGGCTATAGTATAGCGTCTGTCCAGTAAGAATCAGAGTTGTGATGGTATATAGCTGCATTGCAAAAGCTAAGTTCAATCATTACACTGCAGGAATCAAAATAATGCAAGAGAAACTTGGTATAATGCCTTACCAACGCCATGTAGAACTGAGTTGGCAGCTGCAATATGAACAAAATGAAAATATTACATTTGGCATTTCAGGAAAAAAAAAAAGGAAATTCTCATGTAATCTCATGAAGAAAAAAAGGTTAACATATCAATGCACACTAGAGCAATTTAATGGCAAGCACCATAAGAATCATCTTCTACAGATGCCACTTCATTACAAATATTAATACAGATCTATTTGGAACTTGTTAATTTCAGATATATAATTGCAACTCCTGTCTAACTGTCCATATTCTGCAGTGCCATAGCGTTGCCGGTTTATGAATAATTGCAAATGTACTATAGAAGCTAATATTGCTTCTGCTGGGTTTCAACTCTAGCCTACCCCAACTTGTTTGGGACTTAAAGGCTTTGTTGTTGTTGTTGTTGTTGTTGTACTATAGAAGCTAATAATGCTTGTTTAGGCATTCATAGAATAGTGCAGGCTGGCAGAAACAGGTGGAATAATATCCATATTTGTTAATGATAACACCTCATTACACTGTGCAAAATAAATGCTATTACTTTCGTTGAGAAGTTGGTATTCAATCAGAGACAAAACCATTTATTCATTAGATCAAATACAGAACTGTCAATGTCCTACAATACCCATATGCCAAGTTACTGCTGGAGATGGCTCAGAAAAAAGTACAAGTAATGAATCTTACAGTAGCAGGTTCGAGGAAGCAGCCAACAAGATTAAACAAATCCCTGCATAATCATAGAAGCATAACATGGAATTATACAGGGTTCCACGCTTAACATCGAGGTACAGGACAATTATTGAGACGTAATCATGCAAGGAGCAGAAGACATCTGAAATAGCATACCCAACAATCCAGGTCATAAGGAAGGCGACAGAGAGTCCTTCTGTTGACTTCTGTCTGTAATTTGTTATTATCTGTGGCACCTCGGCGAGGCCCCAGCTTATGACACTGATTAGCCCAAGTGCCAGGGCAGCACCTTCCTTCTGGCTGCACAAGCAGTACTTCAAGTAGATTCGGGCCCATTCTGCGCAGTGCCGGGTCGCTGGGCAGCTTGCAGGAGGTGTTCGACCGAAAACACCCATATCTGCTCCAGACCTGAGGCACAAATTGCAGGAAAAACTGGAATGTGAACAGATGGTCGTCAATTTGATCTTTATGGAGCATTATCATGCTGCTATCTGTACAGGAAACAGATAGAGTAAAAATTGCAATACCTCTTTTATTTCTCTTTTTTACCCAAAAGATGGAACCAACAATGAAAAAAACTGCTTTAATTCAAGCTTCAGAAAAGGGTAGCATAAATTAGTAAATTACTGACCAACGTGCCCAACTATACTAAATAATAAATGGGATCAAAACAGAATATACTGGCGGGCATGAATCTCTCACGTTTTTCCCGGGACAAAGAACAAAGGTTAGCTCTCGACAATCCACGTAAAGACAACGAAAGTTAACGTGGTCCTCATCAGTCAGCAGGGGTAAAAGGGGCGACGAATCCACGTCTACCCCAAAATCAAATGCCCCAACAAATCAAATCCACGGCATCTGCAAGGATGCACCAACACACTGACAAATTTTGGATTTAAAATTTTAAATCCTCCACGTCCAGTAGATTAAGACACCATGAGTTAAGCAGCCTATACACCCTACAATTATTTTTCATTCCACGTGAACTAACGACACACGTGAACAGTGGGGAAAAATTCAAACTTCCTTTGCCTCCTCCCCTTTGGTTGCAGAGTTGCAGACTATCTATCCGGCTAGCATGGCAATGGTTCCGAATCGACTCCGGCAACGAAGGAAAGCAGGAGCACACATGAACCAACTGGATTGTCGAAAAGAACAAAAATGCGCAGACCCAGATTCGAGGGTTTTGAACAAACCGTAGGGGGTGTCCTAGCGTCATCGACTCATCGTCTTTCCTAATAAAGAAAGAAAAGAAAAAACAAGAAGAAGGATTCAAACTGAGCGCTGTCAGAGCGTCGTCGCCAAGAAGAACACGGTCTGAAAATCCCCCCATTGCGGTAAAACCGAACGCGCAGGCACACTCCCAGTCCCAGCAGCACCAACAAATCAATCTCGCCGGCGGGCGGGACGAAGCAAAGCAACAGACGAGAATTTGGCAAGCGGGAGGTGAGAACAGGAACAGGGACGAGCGAGGAGGCACGACGTACCGGGACGGGGAGGCGGGGCAGGGGAGGTGCGAGGAGCTGGTGCCAGAGCGGCTCTTCCTTCTCCGAAGACGGGAGTGGGAATGTGGGAGAAGGTCAGATGGAGCTGGGGACAAGACGACGGGAAGGCGGGTGTGTGTGGGAAGGGAAGGGCGGAATCGAAGCCGATATTTATGGGGGAGGAGGGAGGGGCGGTCGACGCGATATTTACGGGGGAATTCCTCGTGTGTGTAAAAAAAAAAAATCGCAATGCCGCTGCTTCAACTGCTTTAACTTTTTTATGCTCTCCACGACAGTGCCGTTAGTTTGGCTCTAACGGTGTTAAACTGCAGGTGTGAAAAGTCGAAAATATCATTAAATCTAAATATATCATTAATTTTTTTTAAACATCTTAACGACTTCGTATGAAAAAACTTAAAACTAGAAAATTGTATATCTCGTCGAGATCTATAATTTTCATATAAAAATTATCTTTATTTAATTCCGTAAAAAAAGATATGATATATTAATCATATCAAATTATATTTTTTTGAGAAATTAAATAAAGATAATTTTTATATGAAAATTATAGATCTCGACGAGATCTACAACTTTCTAATTTTGAGTTTTTTTACATGAAGTCGTTAAGATGCTCAAAAATTTAATAACATATTTAGACTTAATGGTATTTTCGACTTTCTACACCTGCAGTTTGACACCGTTAGAGCCTAAACTGACGGCAGTGGCATGGAGGGCATAAAAAAGTTGGAGCAGTGGCGCTGAAGATCGCTAAACTTTTCCAATGACTCACAGGGCATTACGATCTTTTTTAATGGCACACAAGGAATTCCCCTGATCTTTATTGCCAGCCGCCGCTCTTCTTGCCCTTCCCTCTCGCGAGGCCAGATCTTTCGGCGGGTTGCGCCGCGTGGCTGCCCGCTGCTGGTGCGAATTTTTTTATTTATAACACATTTTTAAACTAATTTTAAAACTAACACTGTTTAATTTTTTTTCAAATCTAATATTTTTTGCCGCGCCTATTCGTACGGCGCGGCAAATTAACGTTGTCGCGCCATACATGGGGTGCAGCAAGCTTGCCCACGTGGCAGGGACCAGGCGCCTGACCGGTGACGTGGCCGGCTCTGTCGCGCCACCGATCAGGGCGCGGCGGTGACACGCCATGCATCATGGCGCGGCGATCCGCTACCCCTGATCGGTGGCGCGCAAAAGCCGCTAAAGGCCCGCGCCCGATCTGTCGCGCCACGCCGCGTTTCCACCGCTACGCCGCCACGCCGCCCGCCGCTTTGCCCTACACGCTGCCGCCACGCCCGCTGCGCGTCTGCCGGCCGCCACGCTGCCGCCGCCTACCATGCCCGCCGCGTCGCCGCCGCCACCGCGCAACGCACGCTGCCCGCCGCTGCCGCGTCGCGCTTCGCCCGCCGCGCCATGCAAGATGGCGCGCCACTCCCGCCGCGCCAGCCCGCCGTTATTAACGCCGGCGCCGCCATGGCCGCCGCCGCCCATGCCGCGCGCGTCGCGCTTTGCACGCCGCCAAGCGCCACCCTTCGGACGCCCGCCACCGCCCTCACCATCAAGCCACCCTCCTCATCACTGCCGCCCTGCATGCATCCGCCGCCGCTTCACATCATCACAGCCAGACACACGCTCCCCAATCGCAGCACGCGCCTTTTGTCTATCCCATGTCCACCCTTGCCGCCACCGCCGAGGAGGCACTGCACGCGCTCTCGTCCCGGTCTAGCGTAGCATGCCATGAGGTACTCCCCTAGTGTATTTGATGATTGAATCGATACTGTTAGTAAAGTTAGTTAGTTTAGTTAGTATAGTTAATATAGTAAGTTAGTATAGATAGTTAAGGTAGTTAGTTTAGTTAATATAGTTAGTGAGTCTAGTTATACATTGTATTTAGTATAATTAGTTGTTGTAGTTAGCCTTGTATAGATGTTAATATTAGATTAGTTAGTATAGTTATAGTTAGAATAGGTATTAATATTACTATAGACATTACGTATGACGATTTCGACGACTTGATGAAGTTTATTGAAATGCTTTTGTAGATGGATTGTTGTGTTAGAGTTTTTTATGGCGGAAGTGTTAGGAGAGAAGATGGTATGTTTGAGGATATGGAAGAAGAATTGGAATGGTTTGATGAACCTCCTAGCTTCAACGACCTTTGTATCCGTTTGAATGCAAAGTTTGGCGGTGATTTCACACTGAAGTGGAGGTTTGATACTGGGAAGACTAGGGCACACTATGTCCTCATACCCTTGCGCAACCCTGCTCACTGGTCCCACTACACTAGGGTGCTCCAAGGTTCCAATGTGTCCAAGGCTGAGGTGGTGGTGGAGAATGGGTATAGGACGCAGGGTGTCCTGGACGAAAAGTGCATTGACGGTGTTGGAGGCAATGAGCAAGAATTGGGGGTCGAAGGGAAAGCAGCTCAGGGTAACATGGATTTGAACGGTCAGTTGATGCAGGAGCAGTTTCATTCAAGTCAAGTAGGTTGTATAAGCAATGATTTTGATGTGAACAAGTTCGAACTAGAAGAGGAGGAGCAGGAGGAGGAGGACAGGATCGGTGATGTAGTTAGCAGTGATTCGGACGATTCAGATGGTGACCAGGGAGATAGACATGCTATGCCCATACCGGTTGATGTCATGTAGTACCTGTTCATGGTATGCCATTACTAGTACCTACTAAGGTTTTGCATGCTATCCAGGCTCAGGGTAGACTAGTCACAGATTTGCCAGCAAATGATACCCCCTATGATTCATGGTGCAGAATTAGTGAAGCACAGCAGTATGTTCCACCACCACCTTACACAGCGACTGAGCTTGAGCAACTAAGGTCAATGAACGTACCTTTCAGGGGCGTTTCGAACTATAGGGATGTCAGCATGATGGATATGGCAGTTTGTGACACCGGTCTCCAGATGTGTAGGAAATCATTGTATGACCATGAGAAAGAAACCCTTAGGAAGGGGATGATATTCAATACAATGTCAGAGATGAAGCTCTTCCTTTAGGACTATGTTGTGTATCACCATAGGCCGTACAGTGTCACTCATTCAGACTAAGAGTTGAGGTACCACGTGATATGCAAAAATGGTTGTGTGTGGAGGTTAAATGCACGAAAGAGACAGAGTGATGGCAAGTGGAGGATAAGTAAAGTTGTCGAACCTCACACTTGCCTAACAAATAGGGGGAAGGAAAATCATCAGCAGCTCACTGCACATTATCTTGCCCATCGTATATTGGGGCTTGTTGATGGCAATAACGATATTTCGGTGTCTTTTTTACAATAGTCCATATCTGGATTCGTTAAATACAATGTGAAGTACGGAAAGGCATGGCGTGCTAAGCAAATTGCCCTGGTGATTCGATGGGGTAGATGGGAGGAAGCATACAACAGGGTGCCCCGCATCTTATGTGCAATGCATTACTATAACCCTGGCTTGAAATAGTTTGTGGACATCGGAGGGATGTATTTTCAGGACCCGTTGAGGCATGTCCTCTATCGTGTGTTCTGGTTGTTTGCACAAACAGAACATGCATTCCAGTTTTATTGGTCAGTCATACTTGTTGATGGTACTTTCTTGATAGGAAAGTATAGGGGCACCTTGATGATGGCTGCTGCTGTTGATCCTAAGGACCAGATAGTACCCATGGCTTTTGCTTTGGCAGAGGGAGAGAACAATGAATCATGGTCATGGTTCATGCGGCTTCTACGTGTACAAGTGCTTGCCCATCTCGCACTATATGTTTGATCTTGGACCGTCACCCAGGGCTTCTTAATGTTGCAGCTGAGCATATAGATAGGTTCTCGCCTCTAGTGCATAGATGGTGCTTAAGACACTTTGCCGCTAATTTCTAGCGGCGTCAGAGAAAGCAGGAGGTATGTGACAAGGTAAAGGCTCTATGTTGTGTACGTACAAAGCACCAATTCAAGGAGACAAAGAGAGAACTAGATAAGATGCTAAATGAAGCGGGAAAGGCCTGGTTAGAGGCACAGATGGAACAGAAGGCTCAGTAGGCGTTACCATATGACAAGGGGGGTTCCAGGTATGGCATCATGACCACTAACTCATCGGAGTCCTTCAACCGTGTATTCACCGGAGTTCGATCGTTGCCTGTGTCTGGAATTGTTGAGTTCTCCTTTCATAAGTGCAACGAATATTTTGTCAAGAGGTGGGAACTTGCACAGAGGAATATAGCTGAGTAGGGGCATTTTGGAAAGGCCGGAGCAAAAAATTTGAAGGAGGCCGAGGAATTGGCCAAGCAGCACACCACCGAGCCGTATGGACCCCACCGCCATATCTTTAGTGTACGGGGCAAGGGTGGCACAAGCTTGGGCAGCGAACGTTATGGTGGACGAAACTACCGAGTTGATCTTTGAAAAGGTAGAGTGCAATTGCAACGTCCCTCACATCATGCATTCCCCTTGCTCTCATATGATCACGGCCTGTAGGGTTCACGGGTACAACTATGAGGATCTGCCATATATGTCACCCTTGTATCTCCGTTCGAACACCGTTAGTATTTGGGAGATGAGCTTTGAGCCACACCTTGACCCGACACAGTGACCACCTTATAATGGTTATGACTACGTGCCGCATCCATATCTAATGAAGGTAGGGAAGGGTAGGAGGAAGAAGAAGTGACTCAAGGGGGACATGGACGCTATGAGAGAGTACGGCGAAGACATATACGGAGGGAGAGACTTCAACGAGACCCGTGGTAGGAATCTTTGCTCCGTTTGCAAAGACCCTAGTCACAAGGCTAGCAGGCATAGAAGACGAGGGCAGCAGGTCCATACATAGAAGTTGCTTATTTTCCTAGTGAAGTTGTTTAATATGTCTGTTAATGTTACTTTGAATATATACATGTGCTTTCATATTGTGTTCATATTGCATAACAAGTAGTTCAAATTTTGCAATACTATATAATGTTAATTTGAATATTGTTAATTTGAATACTCTAACCCTTTGTTTATCAATTTGTAACAGGACGGCCCCTTCCACGCAGCACCAGTTGTACCCCCTTCTTGAGGTGGAGTACGATGACCCGCACCGAGCACACTTCTTGACTGACACCGACGCAGAGATGCCCTTGTCTCCTTTGAGGCCCCGCACGCACACTAGGGTGCACCAGTGGGACGAGCGTTACGCGCCGTACATACGGCGTGCTGGCTTCCTCGAGCTTGTTCGTGTTGTCAACTACGGTCTTCTGCCCCTTGACCCAGCACTACTTACTGCAGCTGTAGACAGGTGCGAGTGCCTTCATTGTACGTAAACATTCTTATAACAAATTTGAGGTAACTAACAGTCGTTCTATTCTTATAACAGGTGGAGCCCTGAGACCCACACGTTCCACCTACCTTGCGGCGAGATGACCTTGACCATGCAGGAAGTGAAGGCTATCTTTGGCATTCAGTTGGGGGGACTTCCAGTGATAGGTATAGTTGACAACGATCACTAGAGAGAGTTGGTGGCTCAGTTCACTAGCTTTCTTCCACCGAACGATGAGGTTTCCAAGAAAAATAAGTGAGCAATTTAAGCCTATTTAATACTTTCATTGCTTTCCTGCAGCCATCGAGTCTCATTTTCTTTGGTGAATTTTAGGAAAAGTTCTGGTGTTTCATCGTCGTGGATCACAGAGCGCTTTGATTACTTGGATCCATAGGCTGATGAGGCTCAGATCGACAGGTTCGCTAGAGTGTGGCTCTGGCACTTCCTTGGTGCTTTCCTATTCCTAGACGCCTCGGGCAACACCATCAGCTGGATCTTTCTTGACATACTACGCCAGTCATGGGATAACATAGCAGCGTACAGCTAGGGCAGCGCAGTCCTTGCATGGACGTATCGACAGCTATGCGTTGCCTGCCGTCGTACCTCAGGGTATGCAAACCTTGGGGGTTGTTCCTACCTACTCTAGGTTTGGTGTTGGGAACGATGGCCCATTGGGAGGCCCCTTGTTATTGGTTTCCCTGTAAGTACTTCAGTTCACTATATTCTTTGAGGCAGTTACGTATGATGAAATTATTAATGGCTAATTCATTATCGTGTTCAATGCAGCATTGGAACGGGCAGGATATACTGCCTACAGCTCTGTATATCTGGGCGCAAGTAGAGTTCGTTAGAGGGAATGCGAGGCGCAAGTACAGGGAGTACATGGACTGTCTCGACGTCTGTTGGTGCGGGACCCATGGGATACCCCGCAAGGAAGGGAGAAGATCTAGTCTAACTAGGATTCTTCCCATGTAATCTTAGTAGTAGTATTATTCTGTAATCCTACTAGGAACTCTCATTGTAAACCGACTAGGACTCTGGCCTCCTGACTATATAAAGGACGGCAGGGTTCCTAGAGACAGGACTTTTACAACACAATACTTCACAATCAATCCAACGCAAAGACTAACGCTGACTAGACATAGGGCTATTACTCGATCAACGATCGAGGGTCCGAACCAGGATAAATCGACTGTCTCTTGCGTTTACCGTCGAGTTCTGCATATGCTGAAGCCCGAATAAACTGTCCTGGGTACCCCCGTGGTAGGCTATCGGTGGTGAAAGATCGACAACGTCCTGACACACCACTAGGTTATGCTCTCTTTACTATCATACATGTGTCTTGTTCGATGTACACTATATCACAACCTAACTCAATTATGAAATGTTCAGGTGCATTGGTGTCCTTGGTATGCTCTGGAGCTCTAGGACTATCTGAGTCCTGTCACTAGGGATGAGTCAGATGAGTATCACTGCAACGTCCCTCTTATTTTCTTCCACGTGGTCGAGATTCACTTGTCCATCAGGGTTTGCAGGTAGTTTGGAAGAATGATAGGCTACCCACCACCGCTTTACTCCACCAACCAAGAATTGCATGGGTGCGTTATCGATTAATAACAAAGCTACAATTCAGAGGTGTGTATGGTACAACTAACAATTGTTTTGTTGCAGGTATGACCGCAGGAAGAGGTATAAGACCAAGGATTGGCGCATGACACATAACGCACACATCCAGTTGTGGCAGACCAGGGACCGGCTGCTGGTCGATGTGGGTCCCCCACACCACCAGCACACCTTCGACGAGTACCAGCGGTGGCTTCACAGGTCTACGAGGACACATATCAAGCCCCCATACACTGAGGAGGCGATTGACGAGGACGACGAGGAAGATGTGATCGAAGATGTGTACGACGTTGCCACTAGGGACGACACACAACTACAGAGAGCCCTGCTTCAAAGATACGTGGTAAGATACTCGAATGGTACAATTTGTTATCCATTTGGTATTAAGTATGTGTACTAAAATTGTCCAACCACGTTTATGTACCCAGGCGACACAATTGTCAAGGCTGTCCAATAAAGCAGCGTTTTGGCTTCACAAGTCTAGAGGGCAGGGGCCAGGTGTTCTCGAGGCTTTTGTGGAGGTAAACATAAACTTGTCTGTTCTAAAAATGTTTCTTTAGTGTATATGTGTTTGGGAAATGCACTAACTTTAACGTCTATTTATGCAGAAGGTGAAGCGGAGCTGCAGGAAGCTAGCTCAGAAGTTGAGCTGCATGGGCACTCCTTGGGTGGAACCCGATTACCCGGCGTAGTCGGGTGCCACATCTTCTGGCTCTTTGAGGACACCAGCCGGCTCTTCTCAGCCGGTGATAGGTGCCGCTTCCGCTGTGCATACACCACCACATTATAGCGCTGGGAAGGACCCTGCAAATGAGGATGACGAGGACAACGATGACGACGACGATGACGATGACCCCCCGGGCTTTCGCATACAGCACCACCAGTGGGACCATTGGCAGTAGGACGAGATCGGCATGTCTCAGCTAGGTGATGCCCCGCTTGGTACCCAAGGAGCCTCACAGGTAGTAACAAAGGTAGTTTCTTTAAATACGTAGGCTCCATGAACTAACGATTATAAAGATTATAAGTAATCATGCATATCATATACTTGCAGGGTATGAGCCGTAAGCACCGGCAACGTGACCACATCGATGTTTGCTACACTCCCAATGTGTTGCCTATAAATCCAAAGAGACAGAGGCGTCCGAGAGATCCTTACACTCCTAGGACTTAGTTGGTTATGTCAAACTTATATCGAACGAATATTGTCATCTGAAACTTGTAGACTCATGAACCAATGAAAATGTTATGTGGCAACTTGTCAACTTGCGTACGGACTCCATTTATTTGCTTCATATTCGTTTCAATGCGTCGTGGCAGCACTTGTAGTTGTTTACTGCACCGACAACAGCTCTCGTTCAATTGCAATTGAGGCTGGTCGGCTTTTGTCTGTGTCCAGGTCCTGCCACGCCATGGGCCTTGGCGCGTTAGTGCCGCACTGTGGGCTATGGCGCGGTAGAACCTGGGCTTAGGGTTGCGTGCCAAACGTGACTCATGAAAAAAGAATGCTGGAGTAAAGTGATAACATTATTGTTATTTTATATTTATCTGATGCTAATAACATAAATTACACGCTACTATTTTAAAATACATGGGAAACATGCAAGATATACATGCCAGCCAACCGTATTCGAAATAATTTCACTCGATTTTGTTCGTTTTAGAAATTCTCAATGCATTCTCTATTATTAAAAAAACTTGGATGCATCGGAGAGCGACAAACGGATGGGTCAGAGGGTGACAAACGGATAGGATCACTTAAGATCGACCATGGGTAATCCGATTACATGATACATGGGTACAATACATCAATACATCAATAGTTCAAATGGAAAACAAGACAACACAATAAAAGTTCTAGTACATAGCTACATTGATCATTAATAAAGCATGGAACTAATAAACGACGTAATCAAAAACCCTCAGTCAGAAACATACCGAGTAAGCAACTCGTCGTCTGAGTACCAATCCTCTACCATAACCCTATTACTGTGGCTAGGGTCACCTGCATTGCTCTAATCTACCTTTCGCCTGTAGTAAGCAGCCTTCGCTTCATCTGCTACCTGAGACAAGAACGCGTTCTCTTCCTCCTCGTTCATGTGGCTAGGCTCACCTGCATTGTCCTGATCTGCCTGTCGCCTGTAGTAAGCGACCTCCGCTTCATCTGCGGCCTCTACGGCTTGAGAGAAGAACGCTTCCTCATCCTCCTCTGTCTTCAAACCCGTCTCTGCTAGAGCGATGAGCTCGCTCAGTCTACCAGTGTCGTCCTCACCCTTCTCCACCTATAAGCCCGCCTCCGCTAGAGCGATGAGATCGCTCAACCTGACAATGTCGTCTTCATCCTCGTCTCCCTCATTGTCCAACACAATTGGACATCAAACGCTGCGACCGGCTCGGGTTCTGTGCTCATGTAACTTGTTTTCCACATAACTTGCATGGGCCACCTCTGCGGCATGGTCCCCGCTGCATTCAATCCCTTCATGTATAAAATGCAACAAGTTACCAACATGATTATAGTACATTTAAAAGCAGGCAACGAAAGTAAAAAGGCTTCCAATGACTCACTTGCACACAATGCAACAACATGGTCGTCCAAGACCTACATCTGTATTGTTTCCTCTTCCATTGCAGCATTCATTGCCCTATCCTCCTCTAATGCCCTCCCTCTCTCCGACCTTCATTTGTCAAGCCTGACATCGATCGGGTTACGAATACTGCTCTTTCTAGCAAACTCACGCATGTTCTTCTTTCGCAGTTTAACAAAATGGTCGACATAGTCACGTCCATATCCCCTCTTCCGTGCAATTACTTACATCCCCTTCAAGTCATCCAAGAACTTATATTGACCATCATAAGATTTCCACTTGCATTTCCTAGTGCTCTGTTCAAACGAAAAATTATATCATAATTCTTCAAAAAATCTAGAAAATACAATTTTAGGTTTTCAATACCAATAACCAACCTCATCATAATTAACCATATGGCCGTAATAATGGCCTATTCTAAGCTCCGAATGGACTAGGCCATAGTTGAATTTAACACCACATTCGCACATGACAGGAGGTGCTTTGTAAATTACCCTTTCTTTCTTCTTTTTCTTAACCTTTGGTGGTTCTTCCGGCCATTGGTTTTAGGACCATACAACCACTCCTTGAAATGACACTTCGCCATTGAAAACACCTAAATAAGGTGACAATAGTACATGAACACATATAGCTCAACATTTCAACACATACACTTTGCACTTACTTCATGCTTGTTTGGACACATAAACTCCAACGTATTCTCAGGGTTTATCACAGCTTGATCTCCGCAATCGCATAGAGAAGGTTCCTCGAGTCATCTAACTACGGCTAAGTGCTTCTCCTTAGCCGTCATTGAAGGGGGGTTAGGGGGAGGTGGAACCCACCGCTCGAAGTGCTCTCGTGGATGTCGCCCTCTCCACCAATCGTCGAAAAGGAGGTACCTGAGGTCAAACTTGTCTGCACCTTCGATCCACTAAAAGAAAAAACACCTCTCATGGGCCTACACAATAAAATTCCAACAAAATATTAGTAACCTAGTAATACAAATGAAAAAAAATATACGAAAACAATTACTTACATTAAAACGACTGTATATGTAGAAGCAACGAGCCGTTGTGTCTGGATGTCTCGATTGAAACACGTCGGCCGGACGACCACAGTCATAGTTAGGGACAGGGAGGTCAGGAGGGACGATGTAACGTCCCGCCTCTCCGAGGCCGGGCCCGCTTACATCTGGCCGCTTCTCTAGGATATAGACTGCCCTCACAGACCAACACAGGTCTTTTCTGCGCACTTTGTCCTCACTCGTGCGCACCCGGGAAGAACTTCCCGGTCGGTCACCCATCGCTCCAGGCCAAGCACGCTTAACCTCGGAGTTATTTGCATATGGGCTTCCAGAAAAGAAGTTGCAACTTATTGGTATGGGTATCCTATTAATCCTGTTAAGCCCTGGGCCAGGATGTTACAGACGAGGGCATAATTCTCTAGGACGACCCCGTTTTCGCCACAACTGCTCCCGAAACATGTCTTTCATCTAATAAAACAGTTTAAATTAAACATCAATCAAAACAACGCAAATTAATGTAAAATATAATCATTTGCATTGCAACTCAAATAATATAACCAACACTTATAGCAACAAAAATATACATGGTAAACATACTTCTAACTAAATAATTAACCTTAACATTGACAAAATCATACTAATATCTTCCTCCAAAGCATAGTCCATAGTTCCCAAACATAATTTTTCTCCTAACCTTAACTCTCATTCATAATATTTTAATCCACCGTTCAAACAAAAATAAAAAATACGTCATTACTTTGAACGAGGTCGAGGAGGGAGGGAGGAGGCCATGGAATGGAAGGGAATGGAGGGAGGGAGGCGGCAACGGAGGGCCGGACGCCGACAGCACTTGGGAGTGGCGGGAGGGCGCGGCGCGGAAGTCGTCCACCGCATTAAGGCAGACAGAGGGGGGACGGCTCGCGGGCGATATTTACTTGGGACTGCCGCGCCGTGAGAGATGGCGCGGCGGTGGCGCTTCAAGATATGTGGCGCGGTAGACCCTGCCACGTCATCGGTCATCACCCCGGTCGTCGCCACGTCATCCCTCTGGCCGCACCACCATGCATGACGCAGCACAGACGTTTCGCCGCGCCAGGAAAATAGACGCGGACAAAAATGCTAGTTTTGGAGGTGGGAAATAAAACAGTGTTAGATTTAAAATTAGTTTAAAAAAATATTAAAAATAAAAAAAATTCGCTGGTGCTGGCGCGTTGCCCTGGCCGGGGCCAGGGCCCCTCGCGCTCGGCCTCGGCTCGTTCGTTTCTGGGACAGGCTCGAACTCCTGCAGATGGCTCGCCCCGCGCCACGTAACCTCTGATCGATGCATTTCCGGGTGTGGCACAGGCGCGCACGGCTCCGCGGACTCCGACTCTCTGCCAGACCCTATCACAAACCAACGACCAGCCAACCGTCGTATGGAAGACCAGTTCAAACTTCAATTCGTATTCACCACGATCCATACTGTACGTGTTATGATCGATGAAAGGTATAAGTTAGTTTAATTTCATTTCCAATATCTTAACATAATAAGCCCTTGAAGAATTCAGGACAAGTACCATATGACCTACACGGTACATGCATAACCCGCCTTCTCAACTTTAAATTCTCATGGCAGTGCGCTTTAGTCAAATTTTACATTACAGCCTGTTCGGTTGGCTGGTTTGTTTCGTTGCTGGTTTGTGAAGAAGTACTACTGGCTGGTTTATGTGAGAGAAAAATACTATTCCGACTAGAAATTTACGATCGTTTACGACAAGCCACAGCCAAACGAACAGACTGACAAGCGACATATTCAATATAGGATATTAATAAACTTGGAATGTTGTGTGTTTCCATGTATCCCGTATCCATATGACTTAGGCCATCCGCAGTGTATCGCTTGAGTGGTGCTTCAAACGGAGAGAGAAATTTGAGGCACCGCTCCTGCCATTGCAGCAGGCGATGCCAATGCCAGCAGAAATGGGAGCGACGCAAGTATAAGCAGCGGTGCTAACTAAATAGAATAAGGCCTCGTTTAGTTGGCCGAATTCGGCGCCGTCGGATTCAATGCGCGGCACTGTAGCGTACTGTAGCATTTCGTTTGTATTTGGTAATAATTGTCCAATAGTTGACTAATTAGGCTCAAAACGTTCGCCTCGCAAAGTACAACCTAACTGTGCAATTAGTTTTTGATTTCGTCTACATTTAGTACTCCATACATGTACCACAAATTTAATGTGACGAGAAATCTTCTTTTTACATAGCGTCAAAGTTGAGAGTTGAGAGTAACTAAACAAGGCTAAAAAAAAGGGAGGAGAGAGATTGACACACATGCTGAACCAGCACATGCACGGAACCGGTTCTAGCTTTTGCTTTTTCATTTTTTTTCTATTTTCTCTGTGGGCCCCACGACTGGTGTCAAAACAGTGATCGATGCCAACTTCTCTCACGTGGACCTTCAACAGTTTTGGGCATCACCCTCCATTGTGGAGGGCCTTAGGTCTACCTTAGATTGACTAAAATAAGTTGACCACTCTACCTGATCCAAATGATCTAGTTTATAGTCTATTTTGAACTATTCAATCACCTATCTATCTTATAAAATGTTGTTAGCTAATTCTCTCTAGCTAGTATAGCTTATAAAAAGTTTAGCTGATCTAAATGGGGCCTTAGAGCTAAACGGGGCCTTAGAGCAGCATGCATCTCTAAGACGAATTTAAAAGCATGACGTGGTGGCTGCAAGCCACAGATTGACTGGATGACTATGCAACAAGCTATATGTTAGTACGTTACAACATACAAATATATGTGTTTGCTAATAGATCTAAAATAACGTGGGGTATAAAATGTAAATGGATGTATATCACTCATCACATATAAGTTCTAAACTAATAAGTTTGCCAAGTCACTATTCATTTTTCAGCATTTTATTTATAGAAATAAAATTGGTTTTGTAATTCTAGTCCAAGTGTTCTACGGTCTTATTTGGCAAGGCTTTAGCTCAAGAAAAAACTTTTGGGCTGGAGCTGTGGATATTATCTCTTTTTATTGAAACTTTATCAGTTTCAGACAAATTAGTATATTAGAGAAAATGACATCAATGCCATTCATTAATATAATAATATTGTGTTCCTTTTTTAACAGTGTTGTGATCAATGCTAATTGTTCCGAGGCCAAAGAACATCCTAATCGTTTATCATCTCTCCTAAAATCAGGGAAGGGTTAAATAGTATTGGATGGACGTGAATCCACTCGAGTACGACTTAATGGGTAAGTGGTGCGCAAATACAATGCATGAAAGTTATAGGAACAGGTAGAGAAAACTAGAAATTGAATTATTTTGGGATAATCTTTTAGGTAAGTCATGCCAGAGTACAGGTAGCCAAGTCAGCAGAGCGCACTAACACCACCTTTGATTACCCAAAAGAAAGGCAAATATTTTTAATATCTTCAAATTGCAACTCGAATTGTCACAGTGTCAACTCTGATTCTCACACTTCGTAATTGTAGTGTAAGTTATGGTTCTTTAAAAATCAGGTGGCGGAAAATGAACTGACGTTTGAAGCCCTTGAAACATCTCCAATAAACCTTATGTATGGGTGTTTTTCAAAAAAATTAGAAGACAAACAAAAAAAAACCATGCTTCAATAGACTCTCTAAATCACTCTGTCTTTTTAGCTTTCCAAAATGACCTTTCTCCCTCTTCACCTTTTGAGAGACACCATGACTCTCTAATAAATGCAATATATGGTAGTTATCTCAAATTTTTTTTGGATATGAAAAATTAGATAAGTTTTGAAGTATAGTGGACAAAAATTGAAAACCCCGTTAAAGACATGAAAGATAAAAGGTATAGAGATTAAAATTTATAGGGGCTTCTTGGAGTTGTTACTATTTACTTATTATAAAACCCCAAAAGATAGTCATAGCGAGACGAGAAAAGGGCGACTTGATCTTGCGAGATAAGTGACCGTGTGTATAAATAGATCGAATACGATCGGATATAAACGCATACGAATATGGATGGCTACAACAAACCTTTGATTCGGATTCGGTTATAGATATTTTAGATAAGTCATGATATGACTGAATATCGACATATATACATCTAAATATAAGTATACAGATACAGATACAATACGGATACAAAATCCACATATTCAAATACGGTACATTTTATTCAAATAATGAAGCCGATCAGAGAATATCTGTACCACACCCACACCCTTGAGCGGCGCGGCATCCAGGCGAGGCATGCATGCGACGGCGGCGCCCACAGTGATGTGATGTGCATTGTCAGCATCGGGCATCGCACGGCGTCGTGCCCCGGCGTCGCAGCGGCAGCGTAGCTGACAAAACGACGAGCTGTCAAATCGAACGGCACCTGGACTGGGCTCAGCAAGCACATGCGCGCGGCTAGGAGAGGAATGGTGGCAGCACGCGGAGAAAAGAGCAACCCAATTAGCTCTAGGCATCTTGCTCCAGCCGCAGAAAAAGTTTGTGGCCGTCCACTGTTTGAGCTTAACAAGTGAAAACTATTCGAGAACTGCAAATTCGCAATGAAACACGTGGACGGGACGGGGCATGATTTTTTCTTTTCTGTAGTGAGCTTAATTAGTGCTGGGATTTGGGCACTTGTCGTTGTCGCTACGCAAGGAAAAGCCGTAAAGCATCAACAAGAACGCACGTTAAAATAAAAAAGGGCCAGCTGTTGTGATTTGTGAATCCCGGCCGCCACAACTCGAAAAGGGCGTGCAAATTATTGAAAAAAAGCAGCAAATTATCACGTTGTTAGGTCCAAATGTCATATGACGTTCACTGAACAGTAAACACAACCTGATCAATAATACAGTACATGTGGATATGATCATGTGCCTGTTCGTTTGGAGGAATTCTGGAGGAATTTGTATGGTTTGGAGGAATGCTGAAGGAATTTGTGAGAGGAAAACACTGTTCCGAATGAAAAAAGAAACGGATCGAACTAGGTTTAAGGGTACGCGAACGGGGCCATAGCCATCGACCAAAATAACACCACCAGCGAGCCCATTTCTCCTGTTGGAAAGGTGGAGGCGGCTGCGAAATGCACGTGTGGAAGGAGAGGTAAATACGAGTGCGGCCGTCCCGTAGACAACCCAGGGTTTGGAAGTGTCAGGTCCAAATACGTCGTCTGATGTTCACTGAACATAAACGCACTCAATAAAATCGCTGAACACGATAATGGCCAGCCACGAAATAGCAACACGATGAGCTCATTTCGCATGTGTGGTGCTCTGATCTGTCCGTGCTGGCTAGTAGCCAAACACATCACCTTTTCTTTTTTTGCCTCCTTGCTTTGGATTGGACCTGCATACTGCTTTAACGCACTGCGATTTGACGGGGATCAAGATATGACGCGGACAATGACTAGGTTCGTTTGGTTTATAAACCATCTTTTAACAAATGAATAATATTTTTCTTATACAATAAATTAGATAATAGTACTTTCAGTCATGACTTATCAGCCAAATAAACAGAGCAAATAATTAGGGAGGAATCAGAGAAGGAAAAAAAAAAGATAGAGATGGATGAATCAGCCGGGAGGGCATGCATATCCGTTGTTGCATCGAGAAGCATCCCCGTTTGGCATGATGGCACAGCGCTGGAGGAGGGATAACATAAAGAAGCGCGGCTGCTGCTACGGTGTAAAGAAAGGCATGAGCCAATTTGGTTGGTGCGTTAACCTGGCTGTGTTTTGCAATAATGCCATGTTTCGGGGCAAAAGGGATGCATGTAGGATGATTTTTTTTTTGCCTTGGACCGTACATTGTTTTTTTAGCAAAACAGAAACTTTATTAAAACTTAAGTCAAAAGGGGTCGCAGTGACCAGGCCCGGACGACCGTTTACAAAAACAACGATGTATCGTATTCCCACTTAAGTTCCGTTTGGTAGGGCTTTTTCATCGGTTTCAAAAGCTGTTTGGAGCTGTTTTCTATCAAACGGGGTAAAGTAAAATAGCTTCACTTGTGAAGCCTCTAAAAACATGTTCTCACAGTGATTTGGGGCGGGATGGAGCCAAAAAAAAGTGGCTTCTCCCGGCTCCTCCTCCAGGGCCCTAAAAACATGCTCTCACAAGGAAGCCATTTTGCCAAACGGTTTACCAAAACCGCTTCAGCTCCACCGGTGGAATTATTCGTGGAGCTGAAGCAAAAAAAAAAATGGCTTCACTGGTGAAGTGGAACCCTGCCAAACGGGGCCTTAATGCTATTCAATTCTTCCAGAAATCATATAATAATTTGTTAGGAGTAAATTCCTTCGCCGAATTGCTCGTTATGATCTTCTACATCATAGGTCTCCGCGTTCCGTTATCTGGCTTATGTTCTTCATGTAGCATTCAGATCGAATGACTCTATGAAATTACATCGAATAATGGCAATCGTTTCAGTATGTTAAGGATACAGATGTATCCACAATTCATTTAGATCTAAGAAAGAACCCAATACAATAAAATTCCAGTAGTATAAAAAAGAGAAATAGATACAAATACAAGGTCTCTGTAATCGTTCTTGAATTCCAAGATTTTTCTTCGTCTTTACAAGCAAGAGTGGCAATCCACTCTGGAAAACAAGAAAAAACACCTAACACTCCCTAGACCTAATAGCAAATTGCGCTAAATCGTGCGCCAAATTATTTTGAACTCTACTAATCTGAGAAAATTCAATCCTACTCAACTGACCCCCAACCTCGCGCGCCTCTTCAATGAGTTGCCAAATCGAGGATCGAACACGAGTGGTCTCTTTGAGTTTTGTGACCACCGAATGACAATCTGATTCTAGGATCATCGGAACCTCCGGCCATCTATGCGCCAGATGAACACCTTCCAGACAAGGACCATACAATGTTTGAAATGCCGTGTTTTTTAGAAGCGTGGTATCGGTGCAACAAACATTAGTTTTATAATAACAATAGAGGCGCAAAACAACAGTTTAGAACAATAGCTGCTGCTCTTTGGTCTGTTTCCTGTTCTTGTGCCAAGGGGTCTCTAGCATCTCGCTGGGGACCAACTGTGGTGATGTAAAACTGTTTCTCTCTCAATGAAATACGTGCTAAGCAGGTTTGCGAAGAAAAGAGCCCAAAAACCATAGTTTTCATAATACCATACTTTCTAAATCTACAAAGACCGTGCATCCAAATACTTCATAATTTAAAAAAAACCAAAGTACAACGTTTCGTTTTCACATCTACTCTCTCCCTTTCAAATTATAAGTCGCTTTGACTTGTTTAGTACATTCATTTTACTATGTATCTAAATATAATAGAATGTCTAGATAGATAGCAAAATAGGTGAACCGAAAAAGTCAAAGCGACTTATAATTTGGAACGGAGAGAGTATAAAGTTTTCTGCATCCAAACACTTCATTGCACTCTAAAATCTTAATACTTTATAAACCACGATATTATTAAAAACTCTAAATTAAAATAGGGGCAAAGCTTGAACTCATACATAATTGCCTACAACAAAGTTCCAGGTTTCTCGGATATGAGGGGGGCAAAAGGCCAAAGATACAGATTGGTAGCTTTCCTTTTCCATTTTCTTTCTATGGAAGCTAGTAGTAGCTTTAATTTTTAGCTGGAAAGTTGCTACGACTACTAGTACGACTGTAGGAGGATAGTGCTTTGCAGTGAAGCGCGGTCCGGTGGTCCAATCCAAAAATAAAATTGCGGCCCAAAAGTGGATAGCGTCTCGCAGGCAGCCCACGTAAAACCCAGCCAAGCCAATACTGGGCCGAACCAGTGCCGTCTTGTTCTTTCTTTCTCCGGACAAAAGCCTGCTTCCAGACCACGCTTGTACTCCGAACCGGCCCAGCGGTGGCCGATCCGGTCCCGGCACAAGGCGTGCGGTCGAAGAAAGAAATTTAATAGAACGGCGGCCCGAGGCCGCAAGCCAACCCACGATTTTTTCTCACTAGTCGCAAGCAAATCGAACGAACCCAGCCGAAGCGAGAGAGCTGAGCAAGGCGAGGCGGCGGGACCGGAGATGGAGCGGCTGCAGCGGATCTTCGGCGCCTCCGGCATGGGGCAGCCGCCGACGGACTCGCCGCTGCTCGACTCCTCCGAGCAAGTCTACATCTCCTCCCTCGCGCTTCTCAAGATGCTCAAGCACGGTGCGTGGATCCTCCCTCTCTTCCCTGGAACCTAGGGTTAGGGTTCGTCTCCGTTTCCCCCCGCTTTCTTTCTCGCGCTCGGGCCTGACGCGTGGTTTCGGTTGCAGGGAGGGCGGGCGTGCCCATGGAGGTCATGGGCCTCATGCTCGGCGAGTTCGTCGACGACTACACCGTCAGGGTCGTCGACGTCTTCGCCATGCCGCAGAGCGGGACTGGGGTCAGCGTCGAGGCCGTTGACCACGTCTTCCAGACAAACATGCTTGACATGCTCAAGCAGACCGGCAGGTAGGGTTCCGCTGATGGTTCTATCAGTGGATCTGTAATCCATGCATGATTTTTTGCTTTCAACTTTTAGTTTTATTGGTTCGCATTTAGTGCTTGATTTGTTCGTACTAGTAGTTAGTAAAATTGTGTAGGATCATGCTCTTGAACTGCACCGAGGTCCAGATATGTGTCTGTTGGTTGCAATGCTGTTTCTTGTTTGGATTAAATTAAGGCCTTTGCTTCTTGTGGATAGTAATTTTGAAGTACCACCCTAATCTGAGCTTGTCAGATTAAGATAAATAAAGGGCGTACCTAGTGCAGAGAGCTCCCGCTCTGTGCGGGGTCTGGGGAAGGGTGTCAGTGAGAAGCCTTACCCTCGCCTGTGCAATGTGAGGAGACCGCGACTCGAACCCGGGACCTTCTGGTCACAGGCGGTAAGACTACCGCTTGCACCAGGCCTGCCCTTCCAGATTAAGATAAATGAAAATAGAAAAAATTTCAGGGCAACAATTGGCATTGGCAATGGCGTTACTACTTAGCAAGTTTGGTAAAAAAATACTTGGCACATTTGACTTGGAAAAAAAATACTTAACACATTTGACTTCGCATGGTCTTCGATACGACTATATTCTTAAAAGTTCATGTTGTATATATAGATTAGATGATGTCTATATCTTGATGCTTTGATTACCCATGTAATTTTGTTAATTACAAGCTAATCTTACCCACAGATATTTTACTGTGATGGTGCCCACAAGTTATATGGTTTGGATCCTGATGGACTTTCTGCATAAATGATTTGAGAGATAATGATAGTGTTGTAGAAGTCTGATCACAATCCTTTAAAATCTCACTCCAGAGCAAGTTAACAGTTTATAAAACACACAGTAATGTTAAAGATCAATACACTGAAAAATTGTGGTGGCCTGAATGGGTTAAGCATTAGCCTGTTTGGGCTAAGCATTATGTTAATGTTTCATAATGTTATTAAAAATGTCCCTGCTGTGGGTTTGTTTGAGACATAATATCTGTGGCCACATATTTAGTTGTTTTTCCTAATTGTAAGACTATGCATAAATGTATCTACCAATTAATCATTAACATATTTTGTAAACATAATATATTTTTTTGGAAATTAAAAGTTGTTTGCACTTATTGCCCTAAAAATTGTTTGCACATACAGTTTTTTTGGAAGTTGACATCTCATACTTGTAAATGGAACTTTGTTATGTTGCAGCCTGCTTTAGTATTTTAATTATTATTACCAGCTTTAGATTGTGCAACCTACTTAGCTGCTATTCAATTGGAATATTTGAGAAGAGTTTGCACTGATTTTCTTGATACATCAATTATGCACTCATGTTTTTTAATTACGCAAACAGCGGGAGGTTGTTGTGGCTCATACATGGCATGTGGCACACGCCTTCTTGTGTATCATAAAAGTTTATGAACTATGTTTTTTGTTGGCCATAAATCTCTTTGCTTAATGCTGTCTTACTCAGGTATGCAAGTAGGTTTGCTTGTGCAAAATAACCCGCTTAAAATGGCCCATTTGTGGGTTCACTGACAAACCCACTTGCATCCCTAGTAATAATCATTATTGTTTTTACTCGGTTATATTCTGTAGGAAAACAAGTATGTTGAGATTTTTTTCCCTTTTATTACAGGCCAGAAATGGTTGTAGGCTGGTATCACTCACATCCTGGCTTCGGTTGCTGGCTATCAGGCGTTGATATCAACACTCAGCAGGTCTATGCAAATCCACTTGTCTTTTAAGAGGGTTCTTTTGACTTGATCTGTCAAAATAGGATAGCTGTTGTTGTCCCACTCTGCTATATGTCGTTCCATGAAATACTGATGTGCTTTTTTCTTAATAAAACATGGATATGATAATGTGCTATACTATAATTGATCAACTGGAGGCACTAGGTAGCTTTTCGTTTTCCCCCTATTGCCTATGTTTTCAGTTTCACTACCTTCATTGTGTAGGTTCCATTTCTCCCTGAAAGTTATCAGCAACTTATCTTGTTGGTAGTTTATTTAGTTAACCTCGCCAGGGATACATGTTTTTTTATTTATATATAAAAGAAAAATGGGAGACATGGCTAATTATTGATCCCAACTCACTGGAGTTTTTCTTCTATCAACTACCGTTTTTCTTCTATCAACTACCTTTTGTACTTTTTGCATAATCTGTTTTGTATCTTATTCTATATATCTATATGATCTGGGTATAAAAAATCCTGGTAATGATAGGATAAGTTGCATAGTGCCAAACACTGTGCACTCATAGGCCTAAATTTGTTTAATATATAAATGTGCAGAGTTTTGAAGCTTTGAACCCCAGGGCGGTTGCTGTTGTGATAGACCCCATCCAAAGTGTGAAGGGGAAGGTGGTTATTGATGCATTCCGCCTCATTAATCCTCAGACCATGATGCTTGGGCAGGAGCCACGGCAGACAACATCAAATGTTGGGCACCTAAATAAGCCATCTATTCAGGTAAATACTAAGTAATATTGTATCATATGAACTTGTTTTTCCTTTCTTATAAATAATTTGACCATATCTGTCCTTTATCAGGCTCTTATCCATGGGCTGAACAGACACTACTACTCAATTGCAATCAATTACCGGAAAAATGAGCTTGAGGAGAAAATGTTGCTGAACTTGCACAAAAAGAAATGGACCGATGGGCTAATTTTGAAGAGGTTTGACACTCATTCAAAAACCAACGAGCAGACTGTCCAGGTGCCTATACTACCCAGCTTCCTTTAGCTGTATACTGAGATGATTTTTTTCTCCTTGTTGATGCTTTATACTTGAGTATTTCTTTTGTTATTGACATTGTGTCTATTCTTGTCTAGGAAATGCTGAACCTAGCCATCAAGTACAACAATGCAGTGCAAGAGGAGGACGAGCTGCCACCTGAGAAACTTGCGATAGCAAATGTGGGTCGGCAAGATGCAAAAAAGCATTTGGAAGAGCATGTGTCGAATTTGATGTCATCAAACATAGTTCAGACCCTAGGAACCATGCTTGACACGGTTGTCTTTTAGTCTGCTAATATTGTTGTTCCAAACTGAAACATAGCCACTCAAGCTTATCGAGGAATGACACACATGCAGTGAGCTTGACGCCAGATACATTTTGGTCCTAAGGTTTGTTTATGAATGGATTTGTCAACAATTCATTGTTGTTAAACTACTTGCCTTTTCTATCAAAGCTTCAGTGTGTTCTAGTTATGCTTAAGCCAATGTGAGTTCAGAAATCAGCTTTGATGTCATTGCCTTGGGAGAATTGTGTAATGCGATTATGACCTGTTGTGTGGGCCGTGGCAGATGGCTTATTTTGTTTGTTCTATATATGAATTGACACCAAATTTCTCATGCGATTCGCCGTTCACAAGAATTTGAGTAGTCTCATAAGACAACTCAATCAATTTTGAGCACGGCCTTGAGATTTTAATGTTTATTAGGTGATCTATTGGTTTTCCTTGTGCTATTGCATTTGATGCTATTGCCTTAAAGCAACCATAATGTTGTTCAAAAGCATTTTATAGGGATTAAAATAATGGAAATATTTGGCTTCCCACTCCATATATGTTCGCTTCTCTCAAGAAAAAAAATCTTTCCGCTCCCTGCTCCTGTCTCGCCCATCCCATCTCTCGGTCTCTCTCACATCCGTTGGCAGTAGCAGAGCCTCACGCCGCCACCACTGCCTCCTTCCTCCACCCAAGCCAACCACGCTGCCCCCTCCCTCAGTTCGTGCTGCGTCTCCCCAGCCTCTTCGTGAACCTAGTGCCGTTGGATGTCTCGCCGCCGCCGCTGCCCTTGCCTATGGTGGCTGGGCGCACGTGCCAGGGCGCCTCAGATCGTCCCCGGTCGAGCCAAGGGGCACCCACGAGCACGGCCCGCTGGTGGTGCTCGCGCGCCACTGCTCGTCGTCGGCTCCTACCCTGACGGCCGAAATCGACCGCCCTAGTCTCTCCTGCCGTATGTTGCAAACGTATGTTTCAATTGTTTCAAATGTTTCTGAAGTATGTTGTAAGTGTTTTATATGCATGTTGCAAAAGTAGATCGGGATGTTGATATGTTGTAATTGCTATACACGTATTAGTACTACACAAAATCTTTTGCGAGGCGTTTTCAAAATGGCCTCGGAGGCGGGCGGGCCGGCTGCCCGCCTCGGTTATTCGTGGTAGGGCAGCCGGCCCAGCAACCACCTCGGTTAATGTTTTACCGAGGCGAGCAATGTAATATAACCGCCTCGGTTAATGCCTATTAACCGAGACGATCATTATAACGCAACCGCCTTGGTTAATATTTTACCGAGGCGGACAATGTAATATAACCGCCTTGGTTAATGCCTATTAACCGAGGCGGGCATTATAACGCAACCATCTCGGTTAATCCATTTTCGGAGGTGGTCACCTTATAAGGCCCGCCTCAATAAACAGTGGCCCAGCAGGCAACCCATCTGGGCCCGATATCCGCTCATTCTATATATACTGATAGTTAGGGTTTCACTTTCACTGATCTCAGCTCCTCCCTCTCCCTCCCTCTCAGACGTGGCGGCTCTCCCTCGCTCTCCCCCACGCGCCATCTCTCTCCCTCTCTCCGCCCCTCCCTCCACTCTCTACCGGTGGTTTAGGGCGCCGTGCACCCATGCCTTGCGCCCAGCGGCGAGGGCCCGCGCGCGTCCACGGTGGAGGCCGCTCGGTGGTCGGTGCGGGGCGCTGGCGGTGCCCATCTCCTCCAAGCGGCGACGCCTTCTCTCCTCCCACCGGTGGCGCGGCTACGACGTGCACGGGGAGATCTCCGGTGGTGGGCCCCGCGCGTAGATCTGACTTCACCGATGGCCACGGCAGCGGATCTCCCTCCATTGACGACGGCCATGGCGGTGGATCTGCCACCATCAATAGCCACGGCGGGCGGATCTGCCTCCACCGATGGCCACAGCGGGTGGATCTGCCTCCATCGATGGCCATGGCGGCGGATTCGCCACCATCGACGGCCATGGTTGGCGGATCCGCCTCCACCGACGACAACGGCGGGCAGATCTGTGAGCAGTGGATCCGGTTCACGGTAGTGGCGCCGCGGTGGCCGGCGTTAGGGCTAGAAACGGGCTCGTCGGTGGGCTCGGAAATGGGCTCGCCGATGGCTCTGAGTTATTTTTGTTTTTTTATTCATTAACAGAGGCGGACATTTGTAAGGAGCCTACCTCAGTTAATACGATTAACCGTGACCTTTGCACCGAGGCGGTTGGTTTGCCCGCCTCGGTTAAGCCATTTCGCCCGCCTCGGTTAAATTTCCTGTAGTAGTGTATGTTGTAAGGCTTTCAAATGTTTCATTTGTTTTTTTAGACGTATGTTGCAAGTGTTTTTATTTGGATGTTGCATATGTTTCACACATATGTTGCAAGTTTTTTTTATCTGGATGTTGCATATGTTTTGCAATGTCTTTTCAAGTGTTTTTAGATGTTTTGGCAAGTATTTCAAACGCATGTTTCGAGTATTTCATCTGTGTTCAGACACATGTTGTAAATGTTTCATCTGAATGTTTCAAAAGTAAATCGAGTGTTGTACATGTTGCAATGTGACTCACCTGTCACAACCACCTGCTACAGCTACTGGGGCGTCGTGCATGCGTGTAGAAAGCGGAGGGATGGAGCGTGGTGCAACTGCGGATGCGGGAAGCGCGGGAGCAGTGCGGGCGGTCCCGCCTGGCGCGAGCGTGTAGCAGCCGCGAGCATCCGGACGTCCGGACACTAGCACTGCGCTCAAAATAATATTCACTAGTTACTTAGCTGGACCATAATGTTATTCAAAAGCATTTTATGGGAATTAAACTAATATTCACTGGTTACCAAGCTGGATGGAACACAATGAGCCTGTTTGCTGGTTGGTTTCTGTGCTGATAAGCCCGGCTGATGCTGGTTTGTTGCGAGAGAAAAACACTGTTCGCTGACTGATAAACCCTAGCTGAAACCAACAAGCGAACCGGCTGAATATATAGATGCCATAGAGTAGCTCATAGTAATAGATGCCCATAAATTTATGGACTACCCATACTTATAGTAGTCTACAATAATAAATATCCTAGACTACCCTTAGATAATAAAAAATATTACTTTTTTTACTCCTCCCTCTCCCTATTCTAGATATCTAGATACAGGATCGTAGATATACAGCGTGTTCGGCTGGTCCGCGCTACAGTAAATTTCGGATGGTTTTGGATGAATAAATAGTGTTTTTATTTCAGGTAGGACCCATCTTATTAGCTGAAAAATGTGAGAAAATAATAGCAGTTATATGAATTGATCACGTGGATCCCATATATGGACTACTTATACATTTGTGTGGTTGTCCTTACATCGGTCATGTAGTCAGCAATATGTTAGGAGGATGTTACTGTAGGATTGGGGGAGGAAGCTCGTCTCGGTCGTGGACTTATGGCAACAGCGGGTCCATAGAATGGAAAGGTGGCCTGGTCCTATGATGACGGTGGGTGCTAGAGTGACAAGGTGGCATGGGAAAAAATGTAAGATGAAAATGCATGGTCCTATGATGACGGTGGGTGCGTAGAGATAAAATTGGTGGGTGCGTGGAGTGGCGAGGTGGCGTGGGATAAAATAAAATATTGATTGGTAAAAAAATTCTCTTGTTTCTGATCGTATTGTAATAGAACGACGAACCTATTTTTTTTGCTTTTCAACAAAAATCTAAATTACCTTGAAGATTAGAAGGATAGATAAAATTCTAATGACCGATGGACAAGATTTACACTGGCGTTAAATAATAATAAGAAATTTCTTTATCATTTTTACCATAAGTACTCCATTGTCTTTTGCCTATTTTATCCCCAACATTGATTCAAGTTACTGTAAATATTTTAACCCGGACGTAGTTGCGTCTTTCTATGTCATCTTCCTAATGTTATATTGAGCAACATGTTTCAAGCTATATACAGTTTTGAATACGTGAATTGCGCCTCTCTTAAATGTATACGTTGGTAACGAACTTTGCATTTCCTCGCAAAAAAAAAAAGAACTTTGCATTAACTAAAATACTAAAGTGTGTTCTACTTTCTTTCTAGTACTAATTAGTTTGTTTCCAATATTACAATCTTGAGCTACCCATTTCAAGTTGTGTACAACTTTGATCATGCAAATTGTAGTTTTTAATCTCGTAAATGCATGCCACGTACGACGTACATATGCAATAACAAACATGTGAGTATTTTGCTTGTTTTTTAAATATTTGAAGGGGCATATAATGGAAAAGCACCTAAGTGGATATTTTTTTCTCCTTGTAAGGACACTAGTGAATAATTTCAAAACAGATGCAGTGAAATTCTGGGTTTCATAATAGTGTGATGGATAATTTATAAACAGGACCTCCTTTTATTCTAAATTGTATGATATTTTAGTTTTTCTAAATTTATAGTTTTTACTATGTTGTTTTATAATTGAGAAGTTTATATTACATACATACCTAGTCAGAACGTCTAATTTGAAATGAAGAGAGTATATGGTATTTTTTCACAAGCATAGCGTGGAGACATTTGTGTGACATGAAACCTGTAACGTGACTGCAAACAACTTTATAATATCAATACTGTCATATTCGTTTAGCTGATAAGCCATAACTGAAAGCACTGTGTTGACTAATTTGTTGTGAGAGAAAAGCATTGTTCGTGGCTTATAAGCCAAGCGAACAGGGCGAACAAACTAAGAGTCTGTTTGGCACAGCTCACAAAACTTCATGAGCTGTTGTGAACTGTTTTATTTGCCAAACACTCGTTTCTAAAATAGATTCAATCATGAAGTTGTTTTTCTCTTCCCCCACAAAGACATGAGTTGAGATGAAACTGAAAAAATTAGCTTATTCCAACTCTCTCCTTCATTTCTCTCTTCTATCTATGCATAAAGCTGTTTTGCCAAATAATTTTTCTAAAATTGTTCAGCTTTATTTAGAAAGTTGCTCATAAAACTATTTTCTTAAAAACAACTTTAGTAGTGAAGTTAAGTTATACCAAAGAGACCCTAGCTTACGGGTACGTGTTCCAGCGTTTGAATTATAAAATTATAACGCGCTTAACTGCGTGGGTGTTACGCTATATATCATATACGGATCTTTATATATAAAACCTCCCACTCTTTGTTATAAAAGATCATCACGACACATGGTACAGTTGCGGACAAGAATACCACCCACGAAGCGTACAGTTGCGAACGATGAGGTCGTACTACCCGACTGGCTCGCGGAACATCAGCTCGTCGTGGCGCCAAGACGACCACGCCGCTCCGACGCACGACGGCGCGGATGGCCATTCTTCCCAGCAGTTTCCCGCTCCAAGCGTCACGGCAGCCATTGCGAGCTACCTTGCCTCCCAGCCGACCCAGCAGCCATCTCCTCCTCGCTGGCACAACTACACGCCGCCGCACCGTGCTGCGCCGGCCGCCCCTTGGCAGTGGGCGTCCAGTACGTTTGCGCCGCCTCCCCCTACCCTCTCATCACCCTGGACCCCGTGGCCAAACGCGACGGTCGTCGTCCCAGCAGGCGAGACCCCTGGTGACGCCTCGCCCGGCGGGGCCGGGGGTGGGGGCGGGGCGTGTGTGGCGGGCGACGACGACGCGACCGGCTGCCTGCGCTTGGCGAGGCGCGTCGGGCGCAAGGCAGCCGGCGAGGGACGCAACTTCATGCTCTCGCCGCTGTCGCTCCACGCTGCGCTCGCGCTGGTGGCCGCGGGCGCGAGCGGCGAGACGCAGGCGGAGCTGCTGCGTTTCCTAGGGTCGGCGTCGCTCGACGAGTTGCGGCACGCCGCGGTGACGAGGCTGGTCGCCGCGCTGCGCGGCATCCCGCAGACGTCCTTCGCGTGCGGCGTCTGGGTGGACCGCCGGTGCGCGCTCCGGGAGGAGTTCGCGGACGTCGCCGGTGCCGTCTACGCCGCCGTCGCGGAATCCGTGGACTTCGTGTCACAGGTGCGTCCTGATTTATTTGTTTGCTATTCTGTCAACGTGAAGCAATCTTTGTGAATCTCAGCAGCACATGCCACATGGAAACAAGTAACTGAATGGTTCCATGTTGTAGGCCGAGGAGGCGAGGCAGCGCATCAACGACTTCGTGAAGGACGCGACGAAAGGGCTCATCGGCGCCGTCCTCCCTTCCGGCTCCGTCGGCTTGTCCACGGTGGCCGTGCTTGCCAACGCTCTCTACTTCAAGGGGACATGGGCTCAGCCGTTCGACCCGTCAAGAACCTTCGACGCGCCGTTCCATCTCCCCGACCGCGCCACCGTGCGAGCGCCGTTCATGACGACGAGCAGGTATGAGCAGCAGCAATACGTCGCCGTGTTCCCCGGTTTCAGGGCCCTCAAGCTGCCCTACAGCTGCAAGAGCGGCCACCAGTGGCACCAGGCCGCGTACTTCTACATGCTCCTGCTCCTCCCAGACGACGACCACGGCCTCGGAGATGTCTACGACAAGGTCGTCTCGACGCCGGGGTTCATCAGGAAGCACACGCCCGTGTGCAAGGTCCCGGTTGGGCGGCTCATGGTCCCCAAGTTCAAGTTCACGTTCGGGTTCGAGGCGAGCGAGGAGATGCAGAGGCTGGGTGTCACCAGCCCTTTTGGAGGCGGCGACTTCTCCGGCATGTTCGCCGGCGGAGGTGGGGCTTCCATCGCGGGAGTGTACCATAAGGCCACCGTCGAGGTGGACGAGGAGGGCACCGTGGCAGCCGCGGCCACGGCCGTGTCCATTTGCTTAAGCCGGAGCGCCATCCCGCCGGTGGATTTCGTGGCGGACCGGCCCTTCTTGTTCGCCATCGTTGAGGAGAGGAGCAGCGCCGTGCTCTTCTTCGGCCATGTGGTGAATCCACTGGCGGAGTGATCCACCCACCCGCAGGCCGCAGCTGCAGAGGTGGCTAAACTATTTGCCATTTCCTTGTTCATCGAGAGGAATGCCAAGACGCCGTTGTTTTTCTAAATGCTTGTGCCATTTTCCCAACATAATATCTCTCACTTTAGTGATGTGAACGAGACAAAATAATGGATCTGGAAAAATCGTAATTGCTGTATATTTTCCCTATCTCTATTATTTTAGTGATCTGAAAGATATGACATAATGGATTTCGAAATTTTAGGAATGAAAAATCAATCCTTTTTTCGACTACTTGATCTCCATATTGTTGGGGGAAAAAAAAGGAAATTCCGGTTACTTTAAGTTAGTCAACAAAAATATAGTAAACCATGACGCTAAAAAGCTACAAGCAAGTGTTTAGTACTACACGATCTAAGGGCAGCTCCAGTGTAAAGATAGAACTGAGCTAACAAAGTTCAACTCCATTGCCAGAAGTTCCAACACTCTAGCGCTAAATCGATAAGTAGGACCTGTGTCAGAATTAAAAAAGAAAAACAAAAACCAGCTATGTCCTTTTCTCCATGTGCTAGTGTTCCATTGTGCTGTATTTGTACGCAAACGGTTACAGAGAAGACTCTTTATAACCATTGTTGATCATAGCAAAAGGTTAGAATGGACCGGTTGGTCCTATGGTTTTTAATCCTTACATTGCCTCACATTGAGGAGGTTTTTGAAGCAAATTGTTTTGTCAATTATGAATGTGATACGGTTTCGCTGCTGATCTGTCGGTCGAAGTACCCCTCGTTGTTCCTCACGAGATGAGAACCTAATTGGTGCATCGTTACTGCCCTTCGATTCAAACATTTTCTACACTGAATTTTTTGAAAGTTTTATTAAATATAATAATTGTTGTGTGTAGTTTAATGATGTGTGAAAGCTGCGTGAAGCGAACGCTGTGCCATGAGCTCGCCATTGCTACCATCAAAGCTCTACGACCTAACCAAGCTGTACGCGCTTGCCGAATGGTTTTACTCTTTAGTTTACTCAGAGCCTCCGTTGACTTGGAGCAAGCTTACTTGTCACTGAAGAAACTAGCGGCTCAATACAACCCCGTTTCTCCATAAATGGAGCACCAGACACGCAACATTCTCATCCCACTCAACCATCCAGCCTTTCAATTTGTGCAACCGCTGAAGCCACTCGGCGACCCCGGTGAGTTTCCGTCGAGAGAACGCACGGCAGTCGCAGGGGGCATCTTCGCGCCAATTTTCCGTAAAAAGTTTTTCTTTCTTTCTGTAAGGAACATACAAAATTATCAACTACCACTCTACCGGTACGTTCTTTCGTTTCGGTTCCCCGGCGGTGGTGAGCCAATAGATCCCCGGTCCCCGCCATGCTAGTCAGCGTGACGAACCATACGCCTCGCGCTTCGTCCTCAGCAGCCGGAGCGCTCTGAGCTGAGGCCTCGCAGCTCACGTGCGCGATGAGCACACCGCGTCGCGGCGTCCAGCACCACGGCGACGAGCGCACCGCGACACGAGCAGGAGCAGCCCCCCGAGACAACGACGGACAAGGCGCGGGCGACTTGAGCTTCGGGTCCACGGCGGGGCCGTGGATCGCCTTCGCCCCGCCGCACCCGTGGGCGCCCGAGCACGCGCACGCGCCCGTGTTCGCGCAGCAGGCACCTGTTGATCCGTTCCCGTGGAGCATGCCCACGTCGTTCGCGAACCCATTTTATGGTCCATCGACGCTGAACGCGCCGTGGGGACCGCCCGGCGAGGTGCCCTTCGCCGGCTTCGGCGCCGGGCTTGCGGCTCCGGAACCGGAATGGCGACACCAGCAACCGGATGTGTTCGCTGGCACCGCCCGCCGTTCTGTCCCCGTGGTGGTGCCGCCTGACCTCGACGCGGACGGCGGCGGCGGGTCGTGCCTGCCGCTCGCGAGGCAGGCCGGCCTGCGGGCGGCAGGCGGCAACTTCATCGTCTCGCCGCTGTCGTTCCACGCGGCGCTCGCGCTGGTGGCCGCGGGCGCGCGGCAGGGCGCTCACGCCGGAGTTCAGGGACGCCGCCGCGTCGTGCTACGCGGCGGTCGCGGAGTCCGTCGACTTCGTCTCGGAGCCCGAGGCGATGAGGCGGCGAGTCAACGTGTTCGTGAGCGAAGCGACGAAAGGGCTCATCGGCGACGTCCTGCCTCCCGGCTCGTCCTCGCCAACGCTATCTACTTCAAGGGGACGTGGGCTCGGCCGTTCGATCGGTCAAGGACCATCGCCGCGCCGTTCCATCTCCCCGACGGCGCCACCGTGCGCGCGCCGTTCATGACCACGAGTTTTTTTTCCAAGGAGCAGCAGGTCGCGGTGTTCCCCGGCTTCAAGGCACTCAAGCTGCCCTACAAGAACGACGGCGGCGGGCGGCAGGTGGCGTTCTACATGATTCTGTTAGTTGATCTCCACCACGGCCTATTGGGCCCTTGTCTCTGTGCCCTGATCGGGGGCACCCAACCCTAATATGGTTGGTGGGCCCCTGTCGCACAGCATATATAAAAGAGAGGTGGGGATCACGGCTCTCACTACGAGGTTGGTTTGAGCCGCCGTGATCCACCAACAGAAAACCTAATCCGATCTACAGTAGTGCTGCCAGCGACGGGAACCCTCACCGACTCTGCCGTCGTCACTGGACCTCGACTCCACTACGCTGGAACCACTGCACCGAGCTCCCTCGACACCGGCGTCCACGTGGCTATGGCGCAACTGTGCCAGGGCGAACTAGAGGAACCCTAAGTAAGATGCTTACCCCGATCTATGGTTTAGAGGCACTGTTGTTGCTAACAATGGTACCAGAGCCAAGGTTGCCAGTGTGTAGATCTAGTATGGGGTAAAGCATTGAAAAGAAATCAAAGAAATCGCAAGGGTTCGATCCGTTTCGGAATGAAACCCTAACCCTAACCGGATAAAAGAAAATTGAAAAGAGACCGAGGGGTGGCGGACGTCACTGAACTCCCGGTCACCACCGCCACCGCGCGGGGAAAGGTGCCGCACCGCCGTCTTCGCCGGCGCGCGGCAAGAAAAGAACCGACCCCATTCGGATCTGAGAAGAAAGAGGGTTTTCCGAACCCTAACCCTATAACTAAACCCTAATCCCCAACACCGGTTCGGATAAGAAAAGTAGAATCCAAATCCAAAATAAGAAGGGGACGGGGACGAAGAGGAAAGGCACCTACCTTGCCGTGCGCCGGGCTGACCCTTCGCCGGCGCGGGAGAAGAAGACCGAGCCGGGGGAGCTGTTTCGCCCGGGCTTGGCCAAGGGGGCGCACGCCGGCGAGGGGGCCGGCGACGGCGCCATGGCTGCACGCTCCACTGCTTCGCTCGCTCGGTTGCTGCTTGCTGCACTGAGAAGGAAGAAGGAGCGCGATGAAAAGAAAGGAAGAGGAGGAAGGGGAACTGCTGGACATGCTCCGATGGCTGCTTTCCTCACGACGCCGGCGGCCACCATGGCCGCCGCCGCTGACGTCGACTCGGCGCGAGAGAGAGAAAGGCAGAGGAGTGAAAAATGAGGCTCCACCTCAGCCCGGGCGTAAAATGAGTTTCCACCTCAGCCGGGGCACGCACGTGTGGGCCGAATTCCCAGCCTAGGCCCAGGTTGTGGCCTAGGCGCGGGGACCGCGTGGCGCGCTTGGCTGCTGGGCCGAAGTTTCGCGCTAGGCCGCGCTGCGCAAATGGGCCGCGCGCACTGCTGCTGCGCCGCTGGGTCGGGCACTGCGCTGGCTTGCTGGGCCGTTTTACTGCTAACGGTGATGTAGAATTAGTGTATAAGAACAGTTGTATAATTAAAGAAAAGAGATTTTGACATAATTATGATATTGTTATTTTCTGACCAACGTTGTTAATAACAATATCGTAATTTTAATATGATTTATGCATTAATTCTATTTCTGCCCAGCGGTGATGTAGAATTAGTGTATAAGGACAGTTGTTAATTTTAATGTATAAGAACAATTATATGTTTTGATTTTGACCAACATTGGAATCAAGGCATGCAATTGTTGTTATTTTTTATGTGAAGAAAAGTTTGACTTGGCCTTCATCTTGACTAAGATGGACTGGGCAGTCACCTCATCGTGTTCCACAGAGCCTGTGGCATCGGTAAGGGAGACAAACGAGGCTGATGCCATTTGGACAACTAAAGAGAGGGATTTTGAATCCCAAAAGATGTCCTATGCCCTTGTGCATAGGAAGTGGGTCACTGCCAACAAGAAATGTTTGACTGTGATAAAGAACACGATTGAGCCTGTAATTGTGGGCTCAATCCCAGAGTGTGACACGGTCACCGAGTACCTTTATAGAATAAAGAGTCAGTTCACTAGCTCTTCAAAGACATATGCTACCTAGCTGATAAAGCAGCTGGTGACAGAGAGTTACTCTGGAAATGGTGGTATAAGAGAGCTCACGATGCGTCGTCGAAATTATGGCACTGTCGTTTATGTCATATTTCGAGGGAGAGAATAGAAAGACTAGTTAAGAATAATATATTCTTCCTCCATTAGAGCTCTCAGATTTAGAACAATGCAGAGAATGCATTAAAGGAAAGTATGTAAAGAAAATTAAGAAAGATGCCAAACGAAGTGCAGGAATTTTACAGATTATTCACACAGACATCTGTGGTCAGTCTCCTATAAAGAGTGTGGATGGTTATGATTCGTTCATAACATTCACAGATGATTACTCCCATTATAGTTATATTTATCCAATCAAAGAAAGAATAGAAGCATTGGATAAATTTAAGATATTAAAGATTAAGATAGTCAGGTCTGACCGTAGGGGAGTACTACGGTCGGCATACCCCAGAAGAGTGGCATAGTAGCCCAGTATTCTACACTAGGCGAACCTCAGTAGAATGGAGTAACTGAAAGACGCAATCGTACCCTGATAGATATGGTGCGCAGTATGATAAGTTACTCCACCTTACAGATGAGCCTATGGATGGAGGCGTTAAAAACCGCCATTCATATTCTCAATAGAGTATCAAGTAAGTCGGTGTCCAAAACACCGTATGAGTTGTGGACAGGAAGAGTACCATCACTAAACACTTACGTGTGTGGGGGAGTCCTGCTGAGGCTAAAGTATTTAACCCAAATATTGAGAAGCTAGATCCCAAAACAGCAAGTTGCCATTTTAATGGCTACCCAGAAAAAAGTCAAAAGGTTTTCGTTTCTACTATCCAGACAGACATACAAAGTTTGTGAAAACGAGACACGCTGTCTTCCTAGAGGATGAAATGATGAGGGGGAGCATGGTAGCTCAAGAAATTGACCTTGAAGAGAAGCGGGTGTATGCGCCCACTCCGATGATTCATGAGCCATTTTTCTCACTACCTGCTGTCGCTGCACCAACAGTGCAAGATATTGTAGTGCCAGCACCTGTTGTTATTCTGCTTGTGGCAACAATGAATGACGATAAGGAACCTGTTCTTCAGGATCCTATAGAACCTATTGCCACACATGAGGGGGAGTAACAACAGCCTCAAACAGAAGATGTATCAAATGTGGAGGCCCCTAGAAGGTCTCAAAGACTTAGAAAATCAGCTATTCCTGCTGACTATGAAGTATACAACACTGAGAAATTTCAAATGGAGGATGATCCCACCTCATTTGAAGAACCCATGAGAACTGATTATTCATCAAAGTGGCTTGAGGCCATGAAAGATGAAATGGAATCTATAAATGCCAATAAAGTTTGGGATTTGGAAATAATTCCTAAAGTAGCCAAAATAGTAGGCTATAAATGGGTCTACCAAACAAAACTTAACTCTCAAGGAAATATAGAGAGATATAAAGCACGACTTGTGACAAAAGGCTTTACGCAAAGAGAAGGGATTGATTACAATGAGACATTTCTCCAGTCTCATGTAAGGATTCCTTCAGAATCATAATGGTATTAGTGGCACATTACGATTTAGAATTACATCGGATGGATGTAAAGATGGTATTTCTCAACGGGGACTTGGAGGAAAATGTTTACATGGCACAACCGAATGGTTTTGTCATGGAAGGAAAAGAACGAATGGGATGCCGCCTAAAGAAATCCATTTATGGATTAAAACAAGCTTCAAGACAGTGGTACTTGAAGTTTGATCAGACAATAAGGAATTTTGGGTTTAAAGAGAATGTAAATGACAATTGTGTCTATGCAAAGTTTAAGAATGAGAAGTTTATCTTTCTTGTCCTGTATGTGGATGATATCTTACTTACTAGTAGTGATGTCAGTCTACTACTGGAGACAAAGAAGTTTTTGTCCTCAAAATTTGATATGAAAGATCTTGGTGAAGCTTCGTTCGTTTTAGGGATCGAGATTCACCGAGATAGAAGGGGTATTAGGACTGTCACAAAAGGCATACATAGAAAAGATTTTAAAAAAATTCAGTATGCACAAATGTAGTCCCTCACCTGCTCCTATAGTCAAGGACGACAGATATGGGGATTTTCAATGCCCCAGGAACCAATATGAGATCGATCAAATGAAAATGGTTCCATATGCTTCAGCTGTCGGAAGCTTGCAATATGCTCAAGTATGTACGCGCCTTGACTTGGCATTTGTTACCGGGTTACTTGGCAGATTCCAGAGCAATCCTAGAACAAAACACTGAAAATTAGTAAAAAAAGTTGCGTTATTTGCAAGGAACGAAAAGCCTCATAATGACGTATAGAAAATCTGATTCACTCCATATAGTGGGATATTTAGATTTTGATTATGCAGGAGATGATAGAAAATCCACGTCTAGATATGTATTCACTTTCGTAGGGGGAACTATTTCATGGAAAAGCTCAAATCAAACCGTCACTATATCGTCCATAATGTATGACGGTTTGTAGCATGTTATGAGGCAACGGGGCAGGTGAACTGGCTAAAGAAGTTCATACCCGATTTGAAGGTGGTTGACGACATCTATAGACCACTTAAATAATACTGCGATGATAGTTCAATAGTACAGTATACTCACAACAATAAGTCAAGTGGTGCTGCCAAACACATTGACATAAAGTATTATGTTGTGAAAGATAAAGTCCGGGATCATGTCATAAGTCTTGAGCATATAAGTACAGAAAAGATGCTTGCGGATCCGCTTATAAAAGGCTTGCCACTCAACGTGTTCAAAGAACATATAGCTAGCATGAGTTTAAGGAAAGCCTAAAATTCCTGGACAAAAGAAGATCCAAAGTTAAGTATCTATTTCAGAACAGAGTGGTGTGTTGTAGCTGTTAAATCTATTGGCAATTGACTGTGACGATGAAACATGCTCTATGTGCTAATCTGTAATGGAATGAACAAAAGTAAATGATATGAAATTGAAAGATGGTAGTAAGATCAAGGGGGAGAATGTTAGTTGATCTTCACCAATTGGGCCCTTGTCTCTGCGCCCTGATCGGGGGCACCCAACCCTAATATGGTTGGTGGGCCCCTGTCGCACAACACATATAAAAGAGAGGTGGGGATCACGGCTCTAACTACGAGGTTGGTCTGAGCCGCCGTGATCCACCAACAGAAAACCTAATCTGATCTTAAGTAGTGCTACCAGCGACGGGAAGCCCCACCGACTCCGCCGTCGCCACTGGACCTCGACTCCACTACGCTAGAACCACTGCACTGAGCTGCCGTGTCACCGTCGTCCAAGCCGCTGTGGCGCCATGGACCGAATGGTGACCTAAACCAAGGTACATCAACAGTTTTCACATCTAAGAGAAAAGCCTACCCCCGATCTACAGTTTAGAGGCAATGTTGTGTCTAACAGCTTCTACTCCTCCCCGACGGTGAGGCTCTTAAGATCAGTGATCTCTACGATAAGGCCGTCTCGACACCGGGGTTCATCAGGAGGCATACGCCGGTGGACAAGGTCCCGGTAGGGCGGTTCATGGTGCCAAAGTTCAAGTTCACGTTCGAGTTTGAGGCGTCCGGCGATATCCAGAAGCTGGGAGTCAACCGAGCCTTTGCCAACGGCGACTTCTCCGGTATGGTGTCCGGTGGAAACGGGCTCTTCATCTCAGGAGTGTACCACAAGGCCACCGTAGAGGTGGACGAGGTCGGCACCGTGGCCGCCGCGGCCATGGCCGTGTGCATACAAGAGTGTGCAAGGATGGGTCCACCGCTGGTAGATTTCGTGGCGGACCGGCCCTTCTTGTTCGCCATCGTGGAGAGGAGTGGCGTCCTGCTGTTCCTTGGGCATGTGGTGAACCCTCTGGTTGGATGATGATGCTCAAGCCTGAAGGAAGAGAGAACTCACAATTCCCTGTGTGGCATTAAAAAAGATCGCAATGCCCTATGTGCCCCTAGAAAAGTTCAGGTTCAGCGCCACTACTCCAACTTTTTTATGTCATCCATACCACTTTCATCAGTTTGGGCTCTAACGCCGTCAAACTGTAAGTGTGAAAAGACGAAAATACCCTTAAGTCTAAATATGTTATTTTTTTTGAGCATCTTAACGACTTCAAATGAAAAAACTCAAAACTAGAAAGTTGTAGATCTCGTTGAGATCTATAATTTTTATATAAAAAATATTTTCATTTAATTCCGCAAAAAAAAAATAATTTTTCTAAGATACATTAATCATATCAATTTTTTTATGGAATTAAATGAAAATAATTTTATATGAAAATTATAGATCTCGATGAGATCTACGACTTTCTAGTTTTGAATTTTTTCATTTGAAGTCGTTAAAATGCTAAAAAAAATTAATAACATATTTAGACTTAAGGATATTTTCGTCTTTTCACACCTACATTTTGACGGCGTTAGAGCCCAAACTGAAGGAAGTGGCATAGAGAACATGAAAAAGTTGGAGTAGTGACGTTGAAGACCGCTGAACTTTTCCAGAGACACACATGGCATTGCGATCTTTTTTAAATGCACATAGGGAATTGTCTTTAGAACTAAACACAATGAAACCTTCAACAACAGAAGTGCATTTCTTTTCTTTTTCCCTTCCCATCCTCTCACCAATATAAATAACGAAAAAAAGTTACACTTAGCAATTCTGCTACAGTTCCATGATACAACTGTGTTTACAACTTCCGTGAACTGTCAGTAGTTCACTAGTTCAAAAGCCATGTTTACAACTCTACAAACCACACAGTAACATTGTGAGAGCACAGAACAAAAATATGTTAAACGCCGGAAGGCAAAGGCAGCACCAGGTCAGGTCACACACCAAAAGGTTTGTCAGATAACATACATTCATATCAGTTAAGATCAGGGCTCGTCCATCGTCTGAACTGGAGGTGGAGTCACATGAGTTGCTGATGAGCTACTGCCTGTTCTCTCACGGATCTCCCTGTACTCCTGGCATATAGCACACAAGTGACAGAATAAGTGTGTCATCAAATCGCCACAGGGTGCTTCCTGCATAGGAAAAACATTCCAGGGTGAGCAAGAAAAAAGTATTAACCCGTCATCAGAGAGACAAAAAAAGTTCACACTAATGGTAAATGACAGTAGAATATTAAAACTCCGCAAAATTTTGTTGTAGTACATCAGAAATCAGAATGATCTACAGTTGAAACCCCAAATAAACTAATTTCTAGAGGTAGTCAACCACATTTCTATGAATTCATCATATTCATAGCAAATGGCCATGTAAAACTTTCAAAGCATCCAGTTACAAAAGCCACCGTATCATTGACAGTGACTTTGTGCAATGCAATTGCAAACACAATAGCTGTAAAGGGATACAAGAACATGATATTTAAACAGCTTATCAAGTTATCATCTACTTTAGGGATAGAAAAGGCACATCGACTATATGATAGAGCTCACTATTAGAAACAGTGGAGGATGTTTCCCTAATGCCCTGTATGAAGGCCTAGTATGTCACTAGTATATTTAAACACAAAAATAAAAATCATATGCAGCACTACTCATCTGCTCCCCATAGCCAAATTACAGTAGTTGAGAAAAAGCTGCAGGATATTAAGAAAATTGCCTCTGATTGCCAATATGCAGGGGAAAATATAAAAAAAACACACTAATATAACAACCGCAGAGGTTGAAACCACATACCGGAAGATTGTACTTTGTTCTTAGTGCACTGCGATATCCGCAAGCATAACAAGCAACGGCAGACCCTGGAACTGCTAATACTAGACCTCCAGTAAATACACAACATAGACTTGTAAGAAGGCCCCACAACATGCAATGTGTAGTGCATGATCCAGCAAGAGTTCCAGATCCCAAGAATTGTGCATTCTTTCCAAAAAGAAAACAGGGGCAAGTCGCACCAATACAACCTAGAAAAATGGGCAGAAGATCTTGTTATGCGAGTAAATGGGATTTTTCAGTATTACAAGATTATGCATTGGATGATGACACCTCCAAACTGGATTGAATAAATATAGTGTACCCAATAGATAGACAAAAGATGTTCTATTCAAGTACAGTTTCATCTTACTAGCCCCCCATTCAGAGGGTTAGGACTTAGGATCCTAGTGCTGCTGTTGGTCGCCCTTCGAAACAGGCACGGGCGCGCTTATATCCTAAGGATCAGAGAGTTTGGGGGTTTTTGTGTGAGTTGGCGTGAGTTGGTGTGAGTGTGTGGGCTTGCCTTTTGGCTGGCCTGGGGTGTGTTGTATGGGTTCTTTCCCATTTTTCACTTCTTAATATAATGATGCGCAGCTCTCCTGCGTTTTTCGAGAAAAAAAAGAGTTCCATCTGACTAACATGCTGTTTGGTTGGTCCTAGTTACCATGGCTACATTTTGTTGTCGCCTTCTCAGTTGAGCAAATTTATAAACCACCGATAAACAAAGCATCAGGGAATAATTAGGAATGAGCATTTTATCCAAACTTCTTATTTTTATACTTATGACACGCTGACGCTTAAAGCTACATAACTTTACTTATGAAATGTCGCAGCAGAAACCTAATTATTTTAACTTATTATATGTAAAGCCAGACAGAGACAGCTACATATTAGGAAACACTTCACTACTATTATTTCGAATGACAACTCAAAGGAGCAACAAGCATGATAATACCGAATATTAACTTGCTTTGTTGAAGCAGTGTAAGATCTATATCATCCCAATCCTACAGTATTTTGTTGAACTTGAAAAAGAAAATCAAAGTCAGCTGCGTAAGATTGGGCAGATGGTAGCTAGCATTATTCACCATGAGAAGTAGTTCCGACCTTTCCAATTTTTTATTACCCATAAATGAGAGGGCGACATTAGGTTATTGATAGCTTCCTAGAAACAAGAACACAAATAGGTATTCTCCACTGTCACAACCCATTCATGCACTCATTCTCACATGTTTACAATGTTTGCAATACTAGTAAGGAAAAGAGCAGTAGTAGGACTGCTTTCATATTGCACTACCAGAATAAGAATCTATGGAACCTTACTGTATTACTTCCCTAAAAAAACAGCTAGCTCATTGTGATATGTGTGCAGTGCGCTAGATGAGTAATGAATTGAACAGATTGAACACATCACATGTATGTCAAGTAACATGCAGAGATATTGTTATTTATCTACAAGAACTAGTTCAGCCTAAAAATCCACCACCAAGCAATACTAGTAAGGAAAACAGGCAAGAAGGGTTACAGATTAATAAGGAAGATTATCCTAATATATCATAGCTGAATTCAAATATTTCTCTCTGAAGCACAGATTCATCATTATTACACTACATAAACACAAGAACATGCTACATTTGGTATGTAGAGAAAAGAAAAGCATTACATTTTAGTGTTTACTTGCTATATACAACCTAACATGCAACCAAATAGCACCTTTTATATTTTCTTCTGTAAATCAAGGATCACAGATTAGAAAGTGGCATACAGCTCTGGGGATCATCAAAACAGGCACAGATGCCAGATGACCATTGTGTTGGATCCCGGTTTAGTTTATGGTGCGCAGCATGGTTCTCTTCCACAGCAGGGACACGATCCTCTTCAGTATCTAGGCCGTATAACGGGATATATTGTGGAGGAACATAGCTTCCTTTTCCAGCCATCCCTGTGAGAAAAAAAGAGGGGGAAGGTCTCATGAAAAAACATTAAGGCTTCAGTTTGCACGCATATGATTGTATACCACAAGGACAACAGGAAACTGGTATGTCCCAGAAAATAAAATAAACATATTGTCTACACGAGGGCAACTGTTGTTTTTGTTTTATGATCTATATATATTCGAACTGAAGGGCAGGCCTAGTGCAGTGGTGAGAGCTGTCTCACTGAGTCACCAGGTCGCAGGTTCAAAGCAGCCTCTCCGTAGATTTTGCGGGGGGAAGGCTTGCCTCGGGTTTTCCCTTCCCCAGACCCCACTCATGTGGGAGCCTCTGGCACTGGATCCCTTATATATTCGAACTATTTCTGATAAACTAGAAGATGGATCCACGGAATTTAACTCCCAATTTCCGGGAACTGATTCCCTTTGTAAAGTGAATCAAGAAGCTGTCCGTTTGACAAGTTACCTGGGTCAGGCGCGGCGGAGAGGACGGCACAGATGGAGACAGAGGCGAATCAGGCCGTGGAGAGGGGTGACGGCAGCCTACTGCAGCCAGGCGTGGGCGGAGAGAGGTGAATTTGAGGAGCAATTTTTTTTTCAGCTCCCCACGTAAGAAAACATCCTTCAAATTCTCACGTGGAGCTGGCCGGCAAAATGCGTTCTACCAACCAGACCCTAGTTACACCATCCAACAGACAGGGCAATGAAATCAAACAAATAAAATAATTAGAAATTATAGATGTAAAATCAAACAGACGCTAGTTTCATGATCCAACAGACAGAGCAATGAAATCAAACAAAGAATTGAGTTAGAAATTATAGATGTAAAATCATAAAATTAAAGAAACCTTAACAGATAATTCGATCCCACCTATTTACAGACAGAACAAATGCTATTACGGGAGATAATTAAAATAATAAACACAATACAAGAGTACGGAAACGGGAGATTGGCATGTGATGTGTAGTTCACCAATCAAAAAAAAAAGAAAGAAAGATGGTAGCCCTTCAAGCTAGGACCCCAAATTTGCTTGCTTGCGCCAACCCGCAGCTTTGTCTTCTCCAATCCCCGCCCTAAACGTTCGTCCCCAACGAACGCTTCGCCCTGCACATTCAGCGCATGCTTGGGCCGAGCCGGATTGCGGTCGGCAAGGAGTCAGACGATAGCATGAGAGATCTGGGGAAAGCACGAGCATCGGAATGACGCAGCACAGAGACGGCGGATCCAGAGCGGGAGGAAGGACAGCAAATGAAATGAGTGGGAGGTTAGCTCCGACTTCCGAGCCACGCGCCGTACCTGCTCTACGCCTCGGCAGGAATTCCTCGCGACGGACGAAAAGGGCGGAGGCCGTCCCGCGTCCAAAAACTGCAAAGGCGGCTTCCTTCAGCTGGGCAGGGAGAAAGAATGAAGAGACGCGCAGGGGTCAGGGGGTGACGACGAGACAAGCTGACTTCTAGAAGGTCGGCTTTGAGATTCGTGCACGTCTTCATCCACAAAGGCATCATGGAATTATGGAACAAGGACCTTTGTTCACAAAATCTGGGGCTCACGACTTTCATATACATTTAAAATAGCGAAGGACTGCTTCAAAAAAAATAGCGAAGGACTGCTTCAAAAAAAATAGCGAAGGACCTGTTCCTGCTACGAAGATCATCCATCATTGGAAACGGGAAATCAATGGAAGTTTGCTTAAACCAAAGACAACAGCACAAGCCTTTCCAAGGTTCAAACAAACAATTGCACAACAAAATACTGTTGAAATTCCATGTGCTCATAGCACAAACTAACCACCTACCACATGTCACTGGACTAGGACCTAGGAAGACGCCAGGCTACCAGCAAACAATTGTTAGATTTACAGTGTGTACATGACAGCCCTAGACCAAAACTAGATTGAGCACAAAGAGCGGACCGGCAAGTGAATCACGTAGCAAATAGAAACACAAGGCTTCCACAACTCAGGCCTGAAAACCTGCGGTTCCTGGAGAGACCGGTTCATGGCCATGGACCCGGAGGCGGTAGATGCATGTCAGCAGCGAGCTTCCGTGATTCGAAGTGAAATCCAACCGGATCATATTGATCACGCCTACATCTGGGGCTGACACATCAAATGTCTGCACATTGTTCTTCTCCAAGTCATACGTGAACTCCGCCAAAGCCATCTTTGCAGCATAACCCGATTGGGTCTCACCAGGAGTCTCCTCGTACCATCCAGACACCAGACAGTCTTTTGGAGCTGTAGACCTGTCATACGCCACATCCTGCATGTCATGCACCAGAGTAAGTGTTCATGCTAGCTTCAGAACTAACATGTGTAGTTTTCACTATGGTCAAATAAGGATGATAAATGCATGCACTCGATAGCCATTTTATATTTTTGGTTCCAAGGAATTGAGAGGAATTGGAAAGTAATCTAATAATGAAATGGGAAGCACTTTCTAGTTATTAGTTTCAATTCATGGGATCCAAACAGGGGACTAACAAATTTTATGTTTACCAAACTACAGATAAATCCCCATAAAGCTGGCAATTTAGATGATGCTTATTAGAGTTTTTCCCCCTTCTCTGTCAAGATAACCACCAGCACTCTACCAGCTGAACAAGTGGGCTCAGCATTGCCATCTTAGATAAAACAAAGAGGAAGTAATTCCTTGCATAGCTATTTACATAGTGCCAATATTGCTAAGAGACAGTTACATTTTTTTCCCTTTCTGTTTGAAATGCGACAGTAACAGTTAACAGGACACGAGAGCAAAAGTTCATTCAAAAGAAGCAACAATCAAGAGGAAACAAACCACGAAGCATCATTTGACATACAGTCTGGAAGAGCATGGAAGTGAATACTTAACTTAAAAATCAAAATGGACAACATAAAGAGGAGATTGTTCAAAGATAAATGAAGTTTCTCTTCATAGTATGACACTTACAATACTAATCTAACAATACAAGTTCATTTGTTCCCAATAGTTACCAACAAAAACTGTCAACCTAATACAAGAGTACCCAGGTTTCGAACAATAAGTATTCAGTTAGCACATTACTGAAACTATATAAAGGTCATGATCTGGAACAATTATTGTACTACACGCTAGCCCATTGCAAGAAGTAATTGCAATTATCAAATCATTGCAAGATTGATAACAAGGAAAAAACAAGTTGAGTAGTACTATTTCATAATTTTCCCAACAGGAAAAGAAAGTGGAAAATGCAATTCACTTCAAATCAGACAAATGATTCGCAGAGGTGACAAACCATTTTTCCATTTCTCAATTATATAATAAAATGCATTGGACTAGAGCTTAATCAGTATCACAATTCACAAATATTTACAAATGAGAATAGCAAGTATTGTTTACCAAGCTGAAAAGGAAAGCAAGCAAAGCAAGCCAATTCAAGAACACAGCACAGCTTCATATTAATACATGATTTGAAAGAGTCAGTCTTGTTCAGTTTTCACTTTTCAGTAAGGATACATCCAGAAAGAAAATTTCCTAGCACCAGCATTGATTGCAAAAATAAGATTCATTCTTCCTTTACTGGCTTATGCATGCAATGATGCCCATAAACATGGAATAATAATTACAAGCCGATTCAAATTTAACATGAAATGCTTAGGACTGTAATCATGAAACATAATTTGAGGGGCTTCTATCTGCAATTGAATACAATTGGACTCAATGCTACAAACATAATGCATTAAGCCCATCAAGAAACTAATCTAAACTTTTAACAAGCAGTAAGTTCAGTAACTGGTGGCGCATCCTACATTACTACATTCGTACTCAGACAATGTCATCCACTGCTTATGATAATATTTAAAAGACAAAAAAAAAGCAATAATTAAGCGCATAGCCATGCAAGACTAAAATGTTGGGTGGCCAAAAACCTTACCTTAGACACATGCTCAAGTGTTACTGCCTCAGGAAGTATTCCAGACTTGAGCTTGATCTCAACAAACCCACTGCTACCCTGCATGGCAAAGCACTGTCCAGGCTCCCCAAAGCTCGGTTGAAGCATCTTCTCTGGCTTCGGCCCCACGTCACCTCCAGGCATCCAGCCCATCAAACCACCACGTTTAGGCAAATAGGCCTCCGAATGCCGGACAACTCTTCCCCCACCTGAGGCCACGGCGTAGTCAACCCTGCCGATCCCATCTGCGGCATGCTTCTCAATCTCCCTCATGACGATCTCCCTGGCCAACGCACGAACCTGGTCCAGATCAACCTCGCTCCCGGAACCCGAGCCGAGACTCCCCTTCACCTCGTCCCAGAACTTCTCAAACTCGTCCTTCCGGAGGAACTCCATCCGCTTGAGCCCGTCCAGCGCGTCGCCGAGCTCACCGGCCCTGGCGTCGAGGCGGGTGAGTTGGCCCTCGAGCGCGAGCCGCTTCTCCTCCAGCAGAGAAAGAAGGTCGCCCCTGGCGGCGCCGACCTCGCCGTCGATCTTGCGGTCGACGGCCTCGAGCTGCACCTGGATCATCCGGAAGGTGCGGGCGAGGGAGGCCTCGACCTCGTCGACGCGGGCGGCGTAGCCCTCGAGCGCGGCGCGGTCGGGCGGCGGGGAGGGCGGGGGCGGGTGGGACCAGCGCCAGGCGAGGCCCCGAGATAGAGCAGCGCGGCGAGGAGGGTCGCGTTCTTGGCGGCGATGCTGAGCACTGTCTGCCACCGCGGCCGGGGCGGGTGGGAGGTCTTTTGCGGCGCGCGTGCGGAGCGGACGCGGCAGCGGCGGCGGCGGCGGCGGTGGCGGCAGTTGAGGAGAGGAGCGGGGGCGTAGGGGAGGCAGGGTGCGGACGGTGGTCGAGGAGGAGGACCGACCGCTTGCGCGGGGCGGCGGCGGTGGCGGCGCTTCCGGGGGCGGGGCGGGAGGCGAGGGGGATGGCGTCTAGGGTTAGTGGGGAGGAGGCGGGGCTGGTGGCCGCGGCAGCGAGGGAGGGGGACGCCATGGGACGGAGGGCGCGGCGGAGGCGGTTGGGGTTCGGGGGGGAGTCGTGGGGGGAAATCCGAATGCGAATGCGAATGCTGGGGAAATTTGGGGGGAGCGGGGGGAAGACGAGAGCGCACAGCGCACGCACCGAACCGGCGCGGCGCTTCTTCGGCTGCCCTGTCAGGCTGAGGCTGGCAGTTCCTCCTCCCTTCCTTCAGGCGTCAACTCACTGACGTGGTGGGGACGCTCATTTGGCCAGATCAGATCAAATCGGTTTTCCTGTGGGTTATTCATTGTTCATTCCAGGAAACTTCCGTGTGTGTTAAAAAAAAATTTCCTTGACATTACTAAAAACAAATTCCTTCGTGACATTTTGGTTTTCAGTCGGACCGACCTTGTCCAATATTTAATGAACCGAGCCGGTGTCTCGGAGTACATGGACACAATTGGACGGTCCTGTTTCCTTCGTGGAAAAGATAAGCTAAAAAATACTGTTGGCTGATTTGTTACGAGAGAAAAATATACTATTTATTCGCTGAAAAAGTACGGCTGAAAAAATAAGTGAACATATGACATTTTTCTTTGAAGTATACCAACACATAAGCCATAAATGATGCCGTACATTCAACCCTATAAACACGTCCATACAAAACCTATCATAATGAGACACGACGTTAGCTACCAGAGACACAAATCGAAATGTCATGATAGTTCAAAGATCAAATAGATTCTATCAAAAGCCACTACGAGATGTCTGTCAGCTGCGAGAGAGATAAATCGAATTAAACTGATATCAAATAATTTCTTTTACCAAAAGAACTATAGAAGTGTTTAAAAAAACCAAATACTTTTGTGAAAAGGGATGCGATTTAAAATCTTGAAATATGATCTAATCTAGAAAAATTATAGAAAATGCGTTTAGCCTGAAGAACTATAAAAGCGGTTTAATTTTCCTTTGTAAAATAATGCTTTTATATTACTAAACCTTGTTTGGAATTATTTAAATCTTACATGGTCTCTTAAAGTTGAGGAGACAAATTCCGCTGGAATTTGAACCCCCTTGCCTTTTGATGAGTTTGGGCGTTCGATGCTAGGCCAAATGGACATGTACATAGTTTTCTGCCCGGAAAAGGTCCTCTCAATGCCCTCAACTATGTATATGCTTGAGACATGATTTTCTCCTCCTCCAGCTCTCTGAAACCATATGTTTGTCCCTTCTTCATCTTTTAAAACATTTGTTTTTGTTTCAACCTGATGCCTACGTGACGTCATGTCGGTTGTCCTATTTGATGCTATGTCAGTTGTAAGGGTGATAGATTGGACTGCTTTAATAATTTATAGGTCAAATGGACTTTATGAAAAGTTATACCACTATTTTTTATAGAAAATATCCAAATATTTTTCATGGGAAATTATGTAATTAAAAAAACTATTTTTCCTTACATCCTGCTGCCAAGTTTGGAGTTACTTAAATCTTTTACGGTCCATTTTTTGGTGTTTAATTATGCTCTCGCTAGCTATTACTATTAGTCAACGATCCAAACTACATAAAAAGACCAAGTGACTTCAATAGCCTAAATGCACATGTCTAAATAGAATCAAGTATGGAGTGGTTACATGACACTTCTAGGTAGCTAAGGACCTCTACAATCAGGTCACAGTGTCAGAGCCGCCAACGGCCCTTTTTTGGTGTTTAATTATGCTCTCGTTATCTATTACTATTAGTCGACGATCCAAACTACGTAAAAGGCCAAGTGACTTCAACAACCTAAATGCACGTCTAAATAGAATCAACTCAAGTATGGAGTAGTTACATGACACTTCCAGGTAGCTAAAGGACCTCAACAACCAAGTCATTGTGTCGGAGCCCGCTAAATACAAGAATGCCATAAGCTCATCTGAGCTATGGTGTTACTGGTTACTTAGTTAAGTGGTAATCCGTGAAGTAGAGTTCTTAACCTGTAGGCTTAAGCAAATCAACCTCGGCAATTGATGGAGATACCATCCACATACTCCACTAGTACATAACCAGGATTCAATCGCGAAGTATACCACCATGATTAGCACGTTTCGAGATTCAATACCATTGAAAGGTATATACATTCAGTGGAAGTACTTATGAAAACTAATCCAGACTATCTATCTAACATAGCTATGACATGATAGTGAATTTTGAGAACCCATGAGACTTCACTGATCTAATATTCAGCATGACTGGCGACTGATCACCTTCACGATCTTAGTATGCTTGGTGTGTATGCGTCTTCGTATGTGCGACCAGAATGCACTGGTTGGGTTAGTGTTTATTTTTTTAATCAGTTGGTGCATTTTATCAGACTGACTAATTGTAGCAAAAATAACAATAACAATATAACCATCGTAAGCATATACTCCCTTCGTTCCAGATTATAAGACGTTTTAGTTTTTCTATATTCATAACTTTTACTACATATCTAGATATATGTTATGCCTAGATTCATAGTATGCCAAAACGTCTTATAGCTTAGGACGGAGAGAATAACAGTTGTTAGATGTGCATTTCCAAACAACATGAAATAGAAAGCATCAAAATTATAATTATGTAATCATTTAATAATGCTAATGCAATCGAACCAAAGGTCTAATATTCTAATTCATTAGCTTTGCCTGTATTTGGGATCACAAGGCACAACGGTGAAGTAGCATGTATGTATAACATCGTGAGAACTTCTATACATATGCTTTTACATGCCAAAGACCTCAAAGCTTATATAGCAAGCAAAAGACCTCAACTGCGTTTCATTCTCGTACAGGGACACCAAAGCAATACAAATTGCCACCTACAAAGTGTGTATCAGATCATTGTAGGGCCTGTTTGGATCAAAGGATTTTTAAAGGAACAAATTCTGAAGGAAAGGAATCAGTTCATTGTCTTTGGAATGAAGGGATATTGAGTTCTTTCTAAAGGAAAGGAAACCATAGTAGTGCAAACATTGGAAAGAAAACATCCACTATTCATCACTCTATCTTATTCATGATTTTTTTTCATTCCTCTATTTTGTATTCCTGGGTCCCAAACAGACCCTAGAGCCAGTGAATACAAGATTTCTATTGCAGTGTGAGGCATAATGGATCCAGCAATCCACCATCAATAGAAAAGGTGAGGCATCCAAATGCTTAACCTTCTGTAAGAATCACTAATCAATTTACGATGCCTACTCAGATTGACCCATGAGGCAAATATTGTAGCATACAAGAAACATGTGGGTTACCATATTTGAACCTATTTACTTTGGGTATTCTTTCACTTGTTTTCAAATATATAAATCAAAATTAGCTTAAGAAATGGATCCATTGCAATGCAAAACATGGAAACACTAGTTGCTTCCTCTTTTAAGGGATATTAGACCTTCGTCATCAGGTATGCGGCACCATCGAGTCATCCCATGTCAGGCTCATGCCTCACTAATAAAAGAAGAAGCATTCAAAGGACATTTGATCCGAGAAACAAGAAGTGCATAGGAAAAAAAAGAGCAAAATATGTTTAAATGCTTTGAAGCCATTACATTAAATATGAAATTAACAGGAGACACTTATGGCTCTTTGATTTTTAAACTATATAAAGCAACTTAGTAACACAAGTATGATAGCATGGATACCGACCACCCATACATTAAATAGGACTCGCCACCATTCAAAGTTCCAACTTTACCATGGATATGCTTAACATCTAATGGTACACCCTCTTAATAAAATTGTAGGGAAGGATTGATTGATGCAAGAACATGGAGGACACCAGTGATTTTGTGCTGCGAAGAGCCAGTGTTTTAAATCTGAAATTTTTAATACAAAAAACAGTACATAGCATGATCCCTAGACTGGCACCATGATTGATCATGGTCACCACGATTCAGTTCCAACTGCATGTAACCGAGAACTTAGCCACTTCTTGTAATTAAACAGCTTCAAAGCAACTGAATAAAACAAAAAATCTGGATAATGCATGACCTATCTAACAAAAACCACAAAAGAAAAGTCGGTGTTCACTTCATAAAGTTGCAGGCAGAAATCCATATGGAAGAGCAAAGAAGTTTCAAATGCATGATCTTGTGAGAGAGATATAACAATATCAAAGCTGAGAAGTTCTCTGTTCTTAACTTCTTATGGATGATCCTCGTGCAACAGAACTTGGTGGTGAAGCGCATTACGTTTCCAAAAAGATGGGATACTGTAGAAGCTGGTGTTGGTGCTGAAACCATCCGACCCTTATTTTTCATTTGATAAGGAGTTAGCACTGTCTGAACCCTTATTTCATTTGAATATGTTCGAATATGTGCATGGGAACGGTCTTTCTCCCACTGGACAAGTTTTTTTTTAAAAAAAAATAAGAAAAAAAAAACATTCATTTTGGTGTCGGTGGTATTGCTGTTGCATGTGTGGTGGCTGGTGGAGGGGCAGGACAGTGTACTCTTTTTGTACTCCCTCTGTCCATTGAAGTGAGCCAGACTCTGGGGGAGACAAGCCTTGTAAATTGGTACAGATGAGCACCATCTTAAAAGTACTTCGAATACTAATCTATTGGTACAATTTTAATATACTAAGCATGCATATAATTTGACTAATTGTTGGTCAAAACTTGTAAAAAGATTGACTTTTCCCTAGTCCATAGTTAAAATAGACCTTAAATTGAAGGACAGAGGGACTGAGTACTTGCATTGCGACTTGGAATGGTCTGTATGTTGCAAGTTCAATATTTTGAAACAAATACAAATGTGAACTTTTCTTTTTAACTTGTCTACTTGTCTCCTAGTGTGGAACTATCAAAGTCTACATTACAAACAGCCAATTCTATATCTACAGTCCTTCCAGCTTGCACATTTGTAAACTGAATTTTCTCTATTATTAACTCTAACTGTGTAAAGAATTCGACGCATATTTCTCTTCACTATATTTTTAAGATATAACACATATTTGGCTTGCATCTAACCTGTTGATGGTTGTCGCATTTCATATATATAGTTGGCCAAAAGTCAAATTCAAACACATATACTGAAAACGAAATAGGCGCCCAGCAAAACAATCTTTTGCAGTGTGAATACTGAAACCAATGCTAAATTATGTATATGAAACCATCTTAGGTTAGCACAAGGTTGTCTACCGACCAAAATTTGTAACTTCTTGCAAGCAATCATATAGAGATGACAAAAAGAGCATGCAAGTGACGTTCTTACAGAAGAATATATATTTCATGGCAAGCTAGTACCTAAACTTCAGATGGTGTCTTTGCATCAATTGACAGGGCGTGCAACCCAGTCTTGAGCTCCTCCTGCAGGAGATCATAGACAGCCCTGTGCCTCTTGAGCAAGCTCTTCCCCTCAAACTCCTTGGACACTACCCTCACATTGAAATGTGTCTCCCCGTTGCTCCCAGCCACCCCAGCATGGCCCTTGTGGAGGTGCGATATGTCTTCAATCTCCAACTCCACTGGAGAAAGTGCCCTCTCCAAACTCTCTCTTATCCTCTCCTTCCTCCCACCGCTCACAGCACCATTCCCTTCTGCATCAAGTGGCACTTCACCCAATTGTCCATCCTCGTCACGCCTCTCTGCCTCCTCTGGCCTTTCCTCTTCTTGCACCCGGAAAGCTGCAAATTCAGGATCTTTCTCGTCCACTCCACGCGGTTCAGCAGCCTCTTGGACTGATTGCTGACTTGTGGTCGAGTCACCACCGGCGATCTCAAGTGCCTTGCGCTTCATGAGGTTGAGCATGTTGAGCAGGCCGCTGTTCCTGGAGGGCGAGAGGCTCTGCCTGATCCCGAGCAGCTCGATGAACTCGAAGGGCACCCTGGCCACATCCGCAGCGGGCGCGCCAGAGAGCCCCAGAACGAGCAGTGCGGCGAGGCCCTTGGTGAGCTGCGCGTCGGAGTCGGCGTGGAACCTGACGCTGCGGCCGCCTCCGTCGCCCTCGTCCGGCTCGGCGTGGACCCAGACCTGTGAGACGCACCCCCGGACGCGGTTGGCATCGGTCTTGAGCGCCGGGTCCATGGGCGGCACGCGCGCGGCGTAGGCGAGGAGCTGCTTGTACCGGGTGCGCGCGTCCGGGACGGACTGGAAGAGGCCGACAATGTCGCGGAGCGCGGGGGGCAGTTGCGCCGGGTCGACAGAGCCGGAGCCGGAGGGAGAGGAGGTAGTGGTGGATGGGGACGGCGAGGCGGCGGACCGGGCTGTGAGGCGCTGGAAGGAGATGGGGGAGGAGAGGGTGAGGCGGTGGGGGCGAGGAAGGAAGGGCATGGAAATACGGTTCGAAGAGGAGGAGAGGAGGCGCAGCGGGGCCCCGGAGGCGGCAGTGCTGGCGGCGGAGGCCATGAGTGGGGCGGCGAGGGAGGATTGTTCCAGTATACGGTGGTCTGGTCTCGAGAAGAGGAGAGAACAAAATTTGATTCTTCGTCAGAGAAAAGAAAGGAAAAATTGGAGTGGGGGATGGCGGAGCCGCGGAGGGCCAGCAAACGGGCCACGCAGCTGCATAGGCTCGTGGGCCTGGGATGCTTTGCACACATCTTGATTCTTGATTTTTTTTTTCAATATAAGAACTTCCATTAATTAAGGTAGTGTTTGACATAGGATTTTAAGAATCCAGATAGAAAAATCTCAAAATCCAAGAATCCCATCCAAACACAGTAGGAGTCTAGATTATTTTAACACAGGCACAGAATCAAAAAACAGAATCCTGATTTTAAAATCCCATCCAAATACCCCCTAAAAGCATCTTATACACGGTTTAGGCCGGGGGGCTAGTATACATATTCGAGAGAGCCTGCTGTACTGGCATCCAGAATAGTGCAGATGGTAGGAGTAGAGATGGTAATAGGCCCCAATTAATAATTCTTCGCGGGAAATTTCTCAATTAGAGAAAGGTGGATATGATCGATTTAATTTTTATAGGGATTGATGTAGTAGAACTGTCTAATTTATAAGAGCACAAGTAAAATGACAGCTCGCAAGTGGTCACACTATCGTGTCACATGTTACATCAGTTCACAAATACAAAGTCATACATCAGAGTACGATTAAAAGTTATTACAAATTATGTTCAAATAAAATATGTAACACCCAGACATACATGGCCCAGGACCACTCTTCCGAGGAGTGGTCCGACCCACGTAGCAATCCGCTTAAATTTTTGTCCTCGTTTCGTTCAAAACGGTTATTTAAGTTGATCCGGCGATCCCTGAGTTTTCAATACGGTACTAAACCTGGTTACACAGTAACAGTGAACAGTACCCGAAGCTGGACGGCCCATTTTTTGGTGAACAGTACCAGGTCTACAGTAGCCCCGAAACACGGTTCTGCAGTACCCGGTCATCCCTCTGCTACAGTACCACTGGCCCATACCTGGATTGGATTGGGCCCACTTTGGCCCATTAGGATGTTATTTGAGTCAATTAATACATGGTCTCACATGATCACATGAATTTTGACCCTTGTGGTCATGATTTTCATTCAGAGTTTTGAATTACATTGTATCACATAAAATAACAACTTACAAAATAAAGCTTATTTAGTAAATGCATTCAAATTTTTCTACTTTACGAATGATTTGCAATGCATATGATGACATGTCAAATTTTAATGATAGGTCAAAACACCAGAGGTGTTACAACCCTTCCCCCTTAACGAAATCTCGTCCCGAGATTTAAAACTTAGGATTAAGTAATGGAAAAGAAAATGTGTCAAGCTAACACATCATAACTTTATTCAAAAGACTAGTGATGGGGTTTTCCATTCTTTTGACAAGAGAGACAAGTTACAACATAGACAAGGTATTGTAACTAGAGAGAAGCAAAAAAGTCAGGAAAGTTTTCTTCTAAGTAATCCTCAGACTCCCAAGTAGCTTCTTCTTCAGTGTGTTGGTTCTATTGTACTTTGTAGGACTTGATTGTACGCCTTCGAGTGACTCGATCTTTCTGATCTAAGACTCTAATGGGGTACTCGGCATAAGTCAAATCAGGTGCTAGTTCTACATCACCAAAGTCGATCACTTGGTCAGGTACTTGAAGACACTTCTTCAACTGGGATACATGGAAAATATCATGCACAGCTGACATGTGATCTGGTAGCTTGACGCGATAGGCGACTGGTCCACATCGTTGTTGGATTTGAAAAGGACCGACATAACGGGGCGCCAACTTTCCCCGAATCCCAAAACGATGAACTCCTTTCATTGGCGATACCTTGAGGTAGACATGATCTCCCACTATGAATTCTAGCGGACGCCTCCTCTTATCAGCATAGCTTTTCTGTCGGGATTGAGCTACCTTCATATTAGCTTGTATGAGTTTAACTTTCTCTTCTGCTTCCTTGACCACATCCGGTCTAAAGAACCAACGTTCTCCAACATCTGACCAATGTAAAGGTGTCTGGCATCTACGGCCATACAATGCTTCAAATGGTGCCATTTTAATGCTCTCTTGATAGCTATTGTTATATGAGAATTCAGCTAAGGGAAGGCATTCATCCCATATAGCACCATAGGAGAGAACACATGCTCTTAACATATCTTCAAGAATTTGATTTACTCTTTCAGTCTGTCCATCTGTTTGCGGATGATAAGCAGAACTACGGATAAGTTTGGTTCCCAAAGACTCATGTAAACTTTTCCAAAACTTGGATACGAACAACGACCCTCTGTCAGAGACGATGGTCTTGGGTGCCCCATGCAGACTGAAAATCCTATCAAGATAAAGCTTTGCATACCGTTCCGCTCGATATTTATCTCTGACTGGTAAGAAATGAGCTATCTTAGGTAGACGATCAACAATAACCCATATTGAATTGTAGCCTGCAGAAGTCCTAGGCAACCCCACTATGAAGTCCATATAGATATCTTCCCACTTCCAAGATGGAACTGGCAATGAATGTAATGGATCCGCAGTCTTCATGTGAATCAATTTGACTCTCTGACAAGTATCACATTTGGCCACATATTGAGCTATTTTTATTTTCATTTTGGTCCACCAATATCTCGTTCTCAGATCATGATATATTTTGTTGCTACCCGGATGAATGGAGTATCTTATAGAATGAGCTTCATCAAGAATCTGCTTTTGCAACTCCGGACTTTTGGGTACTACCAATCTATCTTTGAACCATACGACATCGGATTCATTAATATTAAAACATGTTGGTTTTCCAGATCTGACTTTATCTTTGATATGGGCTATACACTTACTTTTCCATTGAGCAGCAATGATCTGATCTTTGATAGTAGACTCAACTGCAATATTGGATAGGGAACCTTGTTCAATAATTTGTAAATTTAGATGCTCCATCTCTTCACACAATGTTCGTTGCATAGGTTTCACAGTCAGACAATGACAATGACTCTTGCGACTCAGGGCATCGACAACCACATTAGCCTTGCCCGAATGATAATGCACTTCTAAGTAATAATCTTTGATAAGTTTCAACCATCTTCTTTGCCTCATATTCAGTTCTGACTGAGTGAAGATATATTTCAAACTTTTGTGATCCGTATAGATATGACAGATATTGCCCAATAAATAATGTCGCCAAACCTTGAGTGCATGAACAACAGCGGCTAATTCAAGGTCATGGGTGGGATAATGTTCTTCATGCTTCTTGAGTTGTCTGGAAGCATATGCTATGACTCTGCCTTCTTGCATAAGAACACAGCCAATACCAATTCCAGATGCATCACAATAGATATCAAACGGCCTCTCGATATCATGTTGTGCTAATACTGGTGCAGTTGTCAACAACTTCTTTAATGTTTGAAAGGCCTTCTCACATTCTGTTGACCATACAAACTTAGTTTGATTTTTTAGTAGTCCAATAATTGGCTTCACAATTCTGGAGAAGTCAGGGATGAACCGACGGTAATAACCTGCCAACCCCAGAAAACTACGAACTTGATGAACAGTGGTAGGTGCTTTCTAGTCAAGGACTTCTTCTACCTTGCTCGGATCAACAGCTATACCTTCAGCAGATAACACATGACCAAGAAATTGTACTTCCTCTAACCAGAATGCACATTTGCTGAATTTGGCATATAATTGGTGGTCTCTTAATCGTTGTAGAACAATGCAGAGATGTTTCGCATGTTCTTCTTTGCTCTTAGAATATATAAGAATGTAATCAATGAATACCACTACAAACTTATCCAACTCGGGCATGAAAACTAAATTCATCAGGTACATGAAATGAGCCGGGGCATTGGTCAGCCCAAAAGACATGACTAAATACTCATATAGACCATATCGGGTAGTAAACGCTGTCTTCGGCACATCTCCTTGTCTGATCTTAATCTGGTGATAGCCTGATCTCAAGTCTATCTTCGAGAACACCTTAGCTCCCGCAAGTTGATCAAAAAGCAAATCAATTCGGGGTAAGGGGTATTTGTTCTTTATGGTGACTTCATTTAACGGCCGATAGTCAACACATAACCTTAAGGTTTGGTCCTTCTTCTTCACGAAGATAGCAGGGCATCCCTAAGGTGATGAACTGGGTTGAATGAAACCCTTGTCTAACAACTCCTGTAGTTTCATTTTTAATTATGCTAGTTCTTTGGGTGGCATCCTATATGCTCTTCTGGACACAGGTGCCGTTCCTGATTTCAGGTCAATTCTAAACTCCACATCTCGGTCTGGTGGCAGTCCAGGCAGATCATTGGGAAAAACATCCATAAATTCACATACCACAGGAATGTTCTCGGCTTCTTCAACAGTAGTTGCACAGACCGTTCCAACTGTACTCTTAGGAAAGGGAAGTTGGATGAGAAGTTAGGTTTTGCTGCCAGGTACATTTACCTTTACGGTTCTACGCATGACATCTATGATAGCCCCGTGTTGAGTTAACCAGTTTATACCAAGGATCACATCTATATCTTGATCCTTTAATATCAGCATGCTGGTAGGGAACTCATGTCCTCCTAAATCAATAGGTGCATGCTGAACTATCTCCCTTGTACAGAGTCGTCCCCTGGGCGACTGTATATGATATGGTTCTTTTGTTTCCCCAATAGTTATCCCATACTTCACAACAAATGTACTATTGATGAATGTATGGGATGCACCGGAATCAAATAAGGTAATTGCAGGGTGCTTAGCAACGGGAAACATACCAATCATTACTGGTTCTCCTTCTGGAATAGATTCCACCTGAGTATAGAAGACCCTTCTAGATTTCTTCTCAGCCTGACCTTTCTGACTGTTCTGAGCATTGCCCTTGTACTGATTCTGAGCTTGAGTAACAGGGGCTTTAGGTACATTAGGATTACTCTTCCTGAGATACAGACATTCTCGGGAAAAATGTCCGGTTTTACCACAATTATAACATAGATAATTGTGATTCTGGGAAGTAGTAGTGCGGTTTGCTTTATTTGTATTATTTTGCTGCTGCGGTGCTTGATTAGGATAAGGCGTATTAGTTGCAGGGCGAATAAAGATTTGCTGCCTGCTTTGGCTTTGTTGTGGGCGGAATGGTGCACGGCCATGATTCTGAGGATGGTAGATCACCTTTTGACGCTTTCCACTCGACGATCCGGAAGCAAATGCTCTCTTTTTATTTGCCTCCTTGTGTCGGCGGTAATTCTCCTCTATAGCAATAGCAATGTTGACAGTCTCATGATAAGTTGCATTGCCACAAGTTGCCATCATGGTCTAAAGTTTGGCGTTCAGACCTCTCATGAAATGATTCTTCTTCTTCCTGTCAGTATTCACATACTCGATAGCATACTGCGACAGGTGATTGAAATGCCCAACATAGTGCATCACCGGGTGCTCCCCTTGCTTAAGGGCCAGGAACTCTTCTAACTTCATGGTCATCACACCATCTGGAATATAGTGTGCCCTGAAGGTATTCTTAAACTCCATCTAGGTGATTTGGTGACCAGCGGGCTGTACAGCTACCAAATTTTCCCACCAGGCACCAGTAGCTCCTTGGAGTTGCTGTGCCGCAAACCTTGGTTTTTGAATCTCGGTACAGCGAATCAGCTCAAACTTTTGCTCCATTGTCTAGAGCCAATCGTCAGCTTCTAAAGGCTCTTCTGCCTTAGAGAACACAGGCGGACGTGTGTCAGTAAAATCAATATAGGTTGTCTCGTCATTTCCATTATTACGGCGGCCATGATTAGGGTGTGGTGCTTGTTGGTTCTAAGCCATTTCCCTTAACAACCTAGCATTCTCTGTCGTTGCATAGACGAGTGCAGTTATGGCATCTGCCATAGTTGGAGGCATTGGTGGAGGATTTGGGACTTCATCATTGTCTTGCGAAGTACTTGCACCAGTTCGGGTGTTAATACGAGGCATCTGTCAGAGTGACACGTTTATTTACCTTATTATTTTATTGAAAGCAGTTAAAAAGTTTCATGCTACAAAGGGTTTCTTATTTATGTTACATGTCTTGTATCCCACAAGACAACCTTGGTTTACTAGAAAAGCAGTAAAGGAACTATTTCTACTCCAAGCTATCAGTCATCGACGTCCGTTGAAAGCTCTAGTTTGGTTTTGGTTAATTGATGAAACCCTAAGTGCTAACCTAGTCTATCAAGATGTTTATGAGATAGGTAGCACTACTCCAAGTGTTGAAGCAATGACGAAGATCATGACAATGGTGATAGCATGGTGATGATCAAATGCTTGAACTTGGAAAAGAAGAAAGAGAAAAACAAAAGGCTCAAGGCAAAGGTATAAAATATAGGAGCCATTTTGTTTTAGTGATCAAGACACTTAGTGAGTGTGATCACATTTAGGATAGATAGCCGTACTATTAAGAGGAGTGTAACTCGTATCGAAATGCGGTTATCAAAGTGCCACTAGATGCTCTAACTCATTGCATATGCATTTAGGATCTAGTGGAGTGCTAACACCCTTGAAAATATTTGTGAAAATATGCTAACACATGTGCACAAGGTGTTTGCGGGGTTGAGAAGGGTTTGGGTCCCTCTCTCCCTCCGCCGAGCTTGTGGGCGGGATTAACGCTTTGGAAAAATGAAATGTCTATTTTCTATTGCGCCGGGATGCAAAATTCTTGGTGGTTGGCACATTTGAGCAAGGGTGAAGAAGTTAGAGTTGAAATGGAGTTGGTCGAAATGATGTTTGGCGTCGGTCCTGTGGACCGGACGCCGAATCAAGCACCGGACGCCGATCGCTCATGGCCCCGGTCGCGACTTCAGCGACACAAGAGGGGAAGGTTGAGCACCGGACGCCGGTCTGCGTCCGGTCAAGGTGGACGGACGCGCGTCCGGTCGAAGAAATACGCCTCGGGGAGCTTATCGAAACGACCGGACGGCTGGGGCTTCATCCGTCCCGGTCGGTCAAGGAGCGGCGTCCGGCCGAGGTGATGACCGTTGAGTCTGGACACGTGGTCGACATCAAGCGGCCGGACGCCGAGAGCCGCGTCCGGTCGGTCCCGACCGAAGCGTCCGGTCGAAACGCGTTTGCCCAAAGAAGGGGTATAACGGCTCTATTTGATGGGGGCTCTATTTATAGCCCCATGGCCGCTCAATGGATAACTCTTGCACATTTTCATTGACATAGCAACCTTGTGAGCTTAGCCAAAGCCCTCCCACTCATCTCCATCATTGATCCATCATCATTGTGAGATTGGGAGAGAATCCAAGTGCATTGCTTGAGTGATTGCATCTAGTGGCACTTGGTATTCGTGTTCTTATTCATGGATTTCGCTTTGTTTCTCTTGGTGGTTGCCACCACCTAGACGTTGGAGCAATGCGGTGAAGGATCGGCACGAGTTGGTGATTGTTCGTGGCCGCCTTCGGTGATTGTGAGGGGAGTTGTACCTTCCCGCCGGAGTGCCGAAAGGTAACTCTAGTAAATTGCTCGTGTCATTGAGTTACCTCACGTGTGGGTCGGTTCTTGCGGTGTCCTATCGTGTGGACGAGGTTTGTGAAACACCTCTTAGCCGCCGAACCACCAAGTGTTGGTCGACACAACGGGGACGTAGCGTGTTGGCAAGCACGTGAACCTCGGGAGAAAATCGATTGTCTCTCTTCTTTGTCATTCTCCCGGTGATTGGCTATATATTCATCTTGTGATTGGTTCATCCCCTACACGTTGGTATAATCACTCTACTCGCTCATTTACATTCTTGCAAACTAGTTGATACAAGCTCTTTAGTGTAATTAGAATTGAGAGCTTGCTTTATTATTTACATTCATCTAGTTGAGCTCTTTAGAGTAGCAAGGTTGAGAGCTCTTAGTGAGTAATTACATAGCTAGTTTGTGTGCCTAAGTATTCATTGCAACTAGAATTGTTGGATAGGTGGCTTGCAACCCTTGTAGAGCTAGAGCAAGTTTGCATTACGCTATTTGTCATACTAATCAAATTGCTCTAGTTGATTTGTAGATTTTTAAATAGGCTATTCACCCCCCCTCTAGCCATATTAGGACCTTTCATCCGTGTCCATATCGGACTCAACCTCATCTTCATCTGAGAAGTACACTAACTCCTCAGGATCCACCTCCTCTTCTTCATTCTCGACTTCTCCTGGAGTTACAATCATTTCTTCATCTATAACTTCACCATCCCCATGAGGAGGATGAAGTTGAGCGTACATCATGTGGACATTCTCATAAAGAATGGCATTGTCCATCTCCAGGTCTTCTATGTAGAACTCCAACTCATGGATGCGTTCATTGGCCGCATCCTCTCGTGTCCAGGCTTCATTCCGCAACTCGGTATTCTTGGTGATGTCCCTTTCCATTTCCGCCAGCTTCTCTTGATCTTTGGCATGAGCTCGACGAAGAGTGTTGAGCTCCTTGGTAAGGTTCTCGATGTTGGCGGGATTGCTTGAAGATCCTTCATCTCCTCGGATCTTGGAACTTCCTTCACCAAGCTCACGGTTACGCGGTACCAACTGGTGATGAGGGACTCCGTGAGGTCCAGTGGACTTGCATGCGGTTATCTTGGTCTTTGCCATAGCCTGTAGAATTTATGGTAGGACTATAAGGATAGCTTGAGGATAATGGTGGTTAGCAAGAATGGGATTGACATTACTTACCCAACCACTTTTAAGGGGAATTATTATGCAAGGTGTTCAAGCATGATCCATGAATCGATCTTATGAATTCGAGTACAAAAGATTTATACAATCAAATGTACTAGATTTTTAATACATATGACAAACCTAATCATATTATCTGCCACAAACTTTCAATAAGATAGAATTGAGGCTAGATCAGAGGGAAGAAGAAAGAAATTTGAACTCAAAATATCCAGTTTAATTTCTTTGATCCAAATCCGTTTGAAGGTTTTCAAAAGTAACATACAATGATCTTAGATAGGACCTGCTCTGATACCAGCTGTAACACCCAGTCCCAACATACATGGCCCAGGACCACTCTTCCGAGGAGTGGTCCGACCCACGTAGCAACCCGCTTGAACTGTCGTCCTCGCTTCGTTCAAAACGGTTAACCAAAGGTTAGTACGCGTCCCTGGCCCTGGTATTTAAGTTGATCCGGCGATCCCTGAGTTTCCAGTATGGTACTAAACCTGGTTGCACAGTGTTTTTTCACGGTGCTACAGCAACAGTGAACAGTACCCCCGAATTTGGATGGTCCATTTTTCAGGTGAACAGTGCCAGGTCTACAGTAGCTGAAGACCGGATGCTACTGTACCCGCCCATTTCTCTGCTACAGTACCACTGCCCATAACTGGATTGGATTAGGCCCACTTTGGCCCATTAGGATGTTATTTGAGTCAATTAACACATGGTCTCACATGATCACATGAATTTTGACCCTTGTGGTCATGATTTTCATTCAGAGTTTTGAATCACATTGTATCACATAAAATAACAACTTACAAAATAAAGCTTATTTAGTGAATGCATTCAAATTTTTCTACTTTATGAATAATTTGCAATGCATATGATGACATGTCAAATTTTAATGATAGGTCAAAACACCAGAGGTGTTACAACAGTCGCCGAATCAATTAAGTTTGAAAACTAACACCACACATCATTGTTCCAATACAGTGCCAGTCCATGATCACAACCACAAAAGCATGATAGAGGGAATTAACGAGAGACGCCTTGCCCAGGGCCCTACTCCTCGTCTATGGCGGGATAGAAGCAGTTCTTACAGTAGCCATGGTAGACTGTACCATCTATAACAAGTGGAAAAAATAAACCCTAAGTACGAGAAGGTATGCAGCTAGACTTACCCGTCATAAACCAAAAATAAAGTGACTCTAAGGATCATGCAAGGCTTTATAAGTGGAGCTAGCTTGATAATATTTTGCATGAAAAGCTACTAATTCAGTTATACATTTATAATTTGGTCATCAAGTTAATTATAGCTATTCATCTCTAGATTAGCAACTAACATGTGCCAAACATGTGGTATATCATTTAGTAGCATACAGTAGTAACCATAGCCGGTGTAAAAGTTCTAAGTTCACCATAATCATCATTCCATAATCCAGTTACTACAATGTTGGAGCTAGCCAAGTTTCTCACTGTCCGGGAGAGACGACGATTCGAATTGATTTCAACTAGCTAGAAATTTATTCCTAACACAAATCCAGGTAGACCAGATCAACGGTCACCTTAGGTCACCTTTGGTACAACTCAGGTACATATTTTGTTGGTTCAATCAACGCCGCACAATCAGGGACAACCAACTGCCAGGACGATCAGGACTACCCTGCCTTTGGGCTCACATCTGGCTCCCCGCACATCCTTACTACCATCTAGAGTGCGCACTCTAACAGAACGGGGCCCGACCTGAGTTGAGCTACTCGGCTTCACGGTCAGAACGAGTTATCCGGCCAGCTAAGTGAGAGGCATGCGTTCAATCTCAACAGAAGTTCCAACAACGGTATGGTCCTTAATCGGCACAGACAGAATCACATGAGCCAACCTACGTATAGACTCCATCCGACCTCTAGTTACATTACCCCATGGTTCTTTTTCATGATAGCAAATATAGTCAACCGTGCTCCGGTATCCACCTATATCTCGCATGTGATAGAAAATCACCTGACTTCTACCGGTCTAAGCATGGCTAAGCATATATTCGATCCTAGACCTACACAGGGTTAAAGGTATATTTATCTGGACAAGGTAGTTCTATGCATTAAATGTTTCCAATTCAACTCTTATAACCTAATGCATCAAGCATTAAGGACTCAAGTGATGTTTTGTAAAACATGGGAGGCTTAAAATGCTCCGGGACTTGTCTTTGAGAAAAGAAGTTGGCCGATGATCCGGGTACTCGGGTAGGTCCTCAAGAGCTTGCTCCTCTCCATCTGGAGCTACGGGCTGAGGTGCCTCCTGATGTTTCTCTTCTTCTTCATTGAATTCCAATAGAGTGATCCCCTCGGACGATCCTATATGCATGAGCATAAAATAAGATATCATGAATGCATATATACTAACATGCATGATATGATATGGTGTGATGAAATGCATCCTCATAAGTGTTCTCAATAGCATTGCATTAAGGTGATAACAAGATAATTTTTTTTACTGAGTAGGTGTATATCCCTTATCTAGTAATTAAACAAATTCTCATCTAAGCAATTTTTTGGATTACAAGATAGCAACCACTTGTTTTAACCATAACTAGAGTGATACACATATAAATAATATGGTTATGGACTTTTTGGAAATATTATGAAATTGCCTACAACTTTGTTTTAATCATCTTAAGGTGTTTTAGTAGTTATCTAGGCCAAACAATTCCATCTTTCAGATCTATCCAAAGAACAAGTATTTCTGATAGTAGACATCTAACAGCTATAATTCTCAAACTATATGGTCTATGACTATGAAAATTTAACACAAGGTAGATAAGTAAGTTATCTACAACTTTATTATTAACAAGTTTCACACCAAAGATCATTATCATCATGAATTTACCACCACAACAAAAACTATACATGCAGCCATTTAGTTGAATTATAAAGCAATAATTAACTAGCTGCCTATAACCAATTACTTCTAAGACTAACTAATAGCACCAACAGATCATATGCATCATAAGCATCATAGAAAACATCATGGTCATGCCTAACTAATTTATTTATATTTATTTATCAATTTCCTTATATAATAAGGTGATTTAAAGGATAAATATTTCTAGTGCTCAATAAATTCTGATAAAATTATAGTAGCCTACAAATGACCCTTATAGTCTACTATATAATTTTCGTGCCATTTGGATAAGTATAGTCAACTCTATAAAAATGACAAGATACATATGCTTAGTTTAGCAAAAATAGTTTTGCATAGTGAAAAGTGTCAAGCAACAGATTTAATATTTTTATTACTTTACTCCTAGCACAAGAATACTGTATAAAAATTTGTATGATCATATGTTATGTATTTTTACCCCATTTAATTTTACTAGAAACTAGCAATTAATTAGGATTAAATATGAAGACCATATTTCAAGTATGACTACTGTAGGAATTTTAAATATGAAGACCATATAAAAATTTATATGATCATATGTTATGAAGGCCCTAATAGCCTAGCTAGAGAATGTCAACACAAGGCCAGCAAAATTGGAATCATAATTTTATCATCTTCCTAGCTCAAGTTATGCATTTTACAAGATATAACCTAATTTAAAAGCACTTATCTTGCTCAATTTAATTCTCTGAGAAAAATACCCTAAATAGTATATTTCATATTTTTTATCAAATATTAAACTTCAAGATAAATCTAACAAAATTTGGTTCACCCCATTTGGATACTCCTAGCTCTAGATATGAATTTTTGAAGTTTGTATTCAAATCTGTAAAAATAATTCAAAAACCAACTAAACCCTAAATACTTAGTACACCCGGTCTATACACCCTCAGGAGCTGACATGCGGGTCCTAGAGCAGAGCACGCGGTTGACCGACGATGAGGTCACCGGCGGTAGCATCACCAGTGTTGTGCACCTCACACCCTTGCGCACCCGTTGGTACCCTTGGCTGGCTCGATGGATCACTAGAGCGACCTCGCCGGCGAGCATGGCGGCTCAGTGGCGGACTCATCGTCTCTGGCGACGGCATGTCCAGGCGAGCGTGGCTACAACATTAGTAGGTCCTAGTGGAGCTCTAGGGTTAGGTTAGGGCGATAGTGGAGTGACGGTGAAGCTTGGCCACGTGCATGGCGGCGCAGCGGCGCATAGAGCACGGCGGTGGTGTCACCGTTCCAGCAAGCCGGTGATGGGTGACGAGTCTCCATCTTCAGTGATGGTGCTAGGGTTAGTGGAGGTGTGGAAACACATGCTAGAGGGGAACAACGGGGTCTAGCTAAGGTCGGTCGCAGTGAGCTAGAGCTCATGGCCATGGTGGGTGCGCACGGTGTAGTCGCACGTTCCCACGAGATGACAGTGGTAATGTTGAACTAGGCTACGGCGCGAGCACCTATGACCTAAGGTGACGACGGAACAATGAAGAAGAAGGTAGGAGTTGCGGTGGATAGGGCTGGCCACGGGCGAGCTTAGAGCTCGGCGGCGCACAACGGCTATGGCGACGATGGCGACGGCCTGTAGGCCTTTGCCTTGGTTCGAGCTAAGGCAATGTGAAAGTGCAATCAAGCCTTAATTGTGGGTTTTGGTGATAATGACCACGCAATTAGAGAACTAATGAGATTTATCGAGATGATAAGTAGGAAATTTATATTCGAGAATGCTACACGAAACGGAGGAGCTCCCAATTATAAATGTAGATCGCTTCAAACTCAAAGGAGGTTTAAATTATTTTATATATTGAATTTGAGTATAGGAAAAGTTATACTATAAAGGAAGGTGCAATGCTTAAGATAATATGTGCTACCAAGTGCTCAAACAACCACATGCATCCTCAGATTCACAGCCAAAATAATCTACACTTCACTATTACCCCTTCGTCTCGCTCGACCCCTTAGATGCGGTGTCCGTTGTGGGCTGGGGGTATATATACCTTTCCCTTTCCTCCTAAATGGCTATCTACGATTCAAGTGACCGTTGTGGGCTGGGGGTATATTTACCTTTCCCCTTTCTCCCAACAAAAATCGGCTCTCTTCTTCTCACTTCAGCATGCCAAAAACAGAGCAGGAGCTCTCTCTCACTCCGTTGTTGACCTCAAGCCCTCAAGCAAATCCATTGATTTCTCCATCAATCCTTGAGGAAAAAGGGTTCCAAAACTTGATCAAAGAGCAGCTCCTATGGTAGAACCGCCTAATCTAATGCCTCCCAGGAGTATTTATCTTCCATTAGACACTAAGTACTCAAGGGAGAACACCAAATTACGCAGTTCCGTCGGGCACACCCCAAGGGAGAACCTAAAAATCCACATTTTTCTATCAGGATCACAAATAAGAGAATAAAGCTTACAACATTTTAACTATTTCTTACATCACTTTTTATGCAACCTCATAGCATAATATTTATTATTTATAATAGCGGAATATGATATATTATCAGAGTTATGAACAATTTAATTTAACAGTGGAATATAAACATATGAACAGAGTTACAGTGGAATAAATATCTATTCATGACATGGTGAAGCATTGATATGTAAACTATGACAGCAGATTATAAAACTTTCATTTAGAAAAATATTTAGTGAAAGTTATAAATAAAAACTATGATCACAGCGTAAAGGAATCCTCGCTGAGCCCACTAGGAGGAATCCATACAAAAGGTCAGCTTTAGCATCCACCTATCACCTACAACAGGGGAAATAAAACCCTGAGTACTCAATTATACTCAGCAAGACTTACCCGATAGGAGGAAAGAAAAGACTCCAAGGATATGCAAGGCTTTCTGACTGGTGGGTTTATTGCATCTGCAGGAGCATTATTAAATGTGCGTCCTTATATTCGATTTTATTAGCAGTCATCATTAGTTCATTAACTAACCATTCTTGTAAGCACCTGTGCTACTTTCAAGCATGTGGTAAGCAATCAGATTTCCTTTTACCATCTTTCAACTTCTAGTTCTTACTACGTTGCTAGACTGTAGACAAGCCGTACCGGATTGCCCGGCGATTCGTGAATCAATGTGCCCAGTTGGGTACCCCAAAAACACACGCCCTGCTTGTACCCTAGGCATAAGCAGGGCCAACCCACTACCCTCCTATTATGGGGTCCAGGTCCCCGTTCAAACTGGGACTCCAAGCCCCCGCCCCTGAGTTCCGGACTCAGTGCGGTGCAAGGACCTCCACCCAAAAGCCATCCTGACAGTCGGTCCGAAAAGAGCCAGAACCCATGACAAGAGAGTAACAAGTCTTCCCTACGCCCATACCCAAGTATGTGCTCGGGATAATAAGTCTGTGACCTGCCTAGAACCCAATGCAACGGCCGGTCCTCAACCGCCACAGATAGGTAAAACTGTGTAACCAAGTTATGTCCTGTTGGCCGCAGGACACAACCTCTTACACCCACCAATACCCAAACCATATCCTTGCCCGGTCTCCTTTTTTCTTTCCACCATTTTATATATTCCAAGTGATAATAATACAGTAATATATTTGCTATCTCTCGTGAGTGACAGGCAATCACTCGATTTCTACTGAAGCCCTATAGCATAGCAATCTACAAGATCCTGTCATACTAGTAAGACTCATAGGATAAAGATATATATGCAAGTGGGTTTCATTCAACTCCTTAAAACTTAATGCACAAATATAATTAAGGTGTAGAAAAGTAGGGGTTATGCATCGGGGCTTGCCTGGGTAAGATATAACCAAAAGTTAGCATTCCATCTCCGTGACATGATCCCTGGCACCATCTTTTTAGCTACTCCAGTTGATACCATCGATCTACCATCGTTCCTATTATGATATGTATTGATGCAAATGATGCAATAGATAATTAACAAGGCAACAAAAACTCTTAAAATAGAGTACATACTACGAACTAACAAGCTAGCTCTAATGACTAACGTACTAATCTACACATCAACATCATCAAGAAAGGTTTCATTTCCCAACAAATGTTTTAGTTATACAATTCCAAGGTGTTTCTACTATATATTCAAACTAGGCCTCATTTGCTACCTTAGCAATTTAATTCCTCTACAGCTACAAAAATTATAGTGGACACCTAACCGTATGATGAACCTACCATAATAATTTCATAGCATATGGAGCAAGGAAACTAATTTAATTAATTACAACAACAATAGATTATTTTTTAAGGCAAATTATTTTGCACTAAAGCTTAGGATTTTATGTGTTCAATGTATATAGACTTTTATTTAGAGTTCAACAAAACTAGATTCACCATTTTATGATTTTTATTTGATTTATTACGAATTTACAAACTTTAGCCATTTTAAACAAAATAATAAAATTAGCAGAAAAAGAAAAACGAACCACGGACCGCATTAAGCCCAGCCGGTCAAGGCAGGCCAGCCCAACGGCGAAGCCCAAGCCACGGGCGGCACAAGGCCGTCTCAGGCGGTGCGAACACGCGACCGGGCACGAGCGACCCAGGCGCGGCGAGCGCGGCCCAACACGAGGCGGAGAGCGAGCGGCCCAGCACCGGCCCACAGCAGGTAGCCCGCGCGTGCGCCTGTGTTTTTGCAAAATAGCCCTCGGTCTAACTACTTATTGCATGACACTATGCACACTATTGCAACAGAGATAGACTTCACACCGAGCACCCCGAAGAACGTCACCTTCGCAAAGACAAAGCCCCCGTCGTGCCTGGGCGCAGCAGCGTAGCTCCGGCCGGCACATCACACCTACGCCGATCAGCAGAGCGGGGCACCGGCTACTCGAGCAAGACGACGAGCGCCGTGGGGCCCAGACGAGCTCCTAAACAGCGGTTGGGAGATAAACCATGGTCCTAGCGCTCTGTCCGCGCCGCCGAGCCACCCGCCACGGTGGTGTGAGCATGCTGGCATCCTAGGATGCTAATGGAGAGTTAGAGGTGGTGGGAAAGCAGCAGGGGCTCACCGCAGTCCACGCCATGGAGACGGGTGGAGCAAAAGATGATCGAGTCAGCCCGGCCACGTGCGAGCGGCCCGAGCAACGACGCTCCAAGGCAGACATGCCACGTTACCACGTCGCTGGCGAGAATCCTGGCCAAAGGAGGGTGAGCACCCGATAGAGGGGATCAATTCACAACTATTGATGCCATCAATTGAACCATTACCGATGGTTAGGGCCCTACCCCCAACCGCTCTCTGCTCCGGCGATGAGCTGACCGGCGGTGACGGAACTTTGAAATTGGCCATCGCTAACACACGACTATGGCTAAATGCGGTCGAGCTGTTGGCCAGCTCCGCGACCTAGCTACTGACGTGAATAATTGCCCCGAGATGGCCCATGCGTCGTGAATTTGAACGGCGCCCACCAACAGCAGCACGAGGGTGTGGCAGAGCATAGCAAGCAATAGTGCACGACACAGGGCGATTCGACTGGTTGTGGCGTGAGGGTGACAAGGTGGCTACGCTACAAGACAGTGGAGATGGGTGGCTACTCGATGGAACCACCTGGACTTGTCTGAGAGCGGGCGACAGAAACAGAACGGCGAGCGCGCGGGAAGGGCATCGACAACCCAACAAGGCGGTAGCTCGATGAGACAACGGAGGGCGGCAGTTACTACAGGGTCAATGGCTCGGTGGTAGCTGGATTGGGTGGTGGGGCAAGAGCCATGTTGACCCAGCGGCTGCTATCATGGCACCGGCCTGGCTACGCCTAGCCCCTCCAGCAGCGCGCACACACCAACCTGCGGCAGCAACCACGCTTAGACGGGCCGGCCAACGACAACGGCGTGCCCGCGAGGTGACCGCAGGGCAATAGCTAAGACGGGCATAGCACATGCGTGAAGGACGCTTGAATGCGACGACGCAATGTGGTGGACGTGGTGACCGCAACCACAGGCTGAACGACCGAAACAAGTACCATGCACGGTTTTTAAAGCGATGCCATGGTTGCCAAATAGTGCGGTTAAGGTTCGACCAACCTCGCTAACCCAAAGTCCACACCACCAGCTAGCTAGGGAAGCACTTGGTGTGACCAAAGAGTGACTAGGAAAAAAGATACGAGAAGGCCAAGATGAGTTCGTCGCGCAGAGCGCCGGTTCACGAACAGAACACCGAACGTATTTCTTCGCGTGTTCTAAAGAGTTTCGAGCAATTCTTGGGGTACCCCGTTACGCCAGACCATCCTACGAACCACACCATGCCAAAGTACTTACTTCGATGCAACCAACTGTGCAAAAGCATAACATTAGTGTTGAGGTATGTTTGTCGAAATTTAAATGCCAACATAGCACTGTCTATTATCGTTTCCGACTTAGAAAATTATAGCTTTTAGTTTGAAACTAACATCCACTAGCGCTTTTGCCGTAATTTTTAATATGCCTAATCCTAATTACTCTCAACCACTACGCATTTCATATACTAGTCCATACGTCATACTAGCCCATAGAAACAAAACACCTAGGAACCAATTAACCCGGTGTTCAATATAATTTGCCAAAATGACACTTTTAAACATAAGTTAAATTTTAAAATCTGAGAAAATCATTTTAGTAAATCCTCTTAGGTATAAATCATGGTGCTAAGCAAGCTCGTAACACCAGAGGTGTTATAGCTCCATTGATTCCCAAACTCTAAAGAACACTTGGTTCATGTTTTAGCCGGCAGTTGTGTTTGTTACTCTTGGAGCTTGGCTCCTAGCCGGCTAGAGCGTCGCCCATGGAGCTTGCCAACTTGTGTGGTAGCCCCAGGAGGTTTGTAACCATCTCTTGAAGCTTGTAAACTCACCCCTCATCTCAAGAGTTAAGTCTCTTGACTTAAGAACGAGGAAGGGCTAGAAAGCTCTAAGCCTTAGAGGCTAACCTCAACAACGTGGAGGTAGGCAAGCCTTGGTGGCGAGCCAAACCACGAGATAAATCATTGTGTCATTTGTGCTTGATTTACATTACTTGCATGATATATTGTTGATTGAGGTGATTTCTAGAGTTTGAGGCTGATCTACTTGTGTGTGGTGTTCCCACCACTTTTAGCTGTCGATCTATGATCTACTACCCTGCAGAAAGCTAAGAAATTTTCCCAATCTAAATTTTGTTGGGTAGATTTTGAACTGTGAACTAATCTCTCCTATAGGTGCGTCAGTGCTGCGCTCATAGAGCGGCAGTGACGCGGGTGAATTTGACTTCGGTTTGAGTTGAATTTTTACAGGCCTATTCACCCCCCCTCTATGCGTTCCAGAGATCCTACAAGTGGTATCAGAGCAAGATTACCTCGTGTGCGCTTCACCGTGTGAGGTATGGAGCCCAGGGGGAGGATCTAGTGTTATGAAGCCCATCAACGTCGATCTAGAGGATGTTGGGCTGCATGACACCGACAGTAGTGAGCTTAGTGCCTCTACAATGAGCAACTCCACGCTCCCATAGCTAGAGGCAACCGATGCCTAAAAAGCTCAAAATGAAGAAGAAAGAAGAAGAAGAAGGGCAGCTAGAAAAGAGAAAAGAGAAGGAAGAGAGAAGAAGAAGAAGGAGCAGCAGCAGTTAGAAGAGAAGAAAGCAAGAAAAGAAGAAAGAAGACTCAAGAGAGAAGCTAGAAGAAAAATAAGAGAAGCAAGAAAGAAGAAGTGTCGACACCGTTTTTTGCACGTGTCAAAATGATCAGAGTGGGCTAATCGGTAGGAGGAAGGTTACTGTATACACTGACCACCGATGAAAATCAACTTGTAAAGATGGTTGCCGATGAATGGTGGTGATCGATGGAAAGGTTGATTTAGACTCGGGCGTTGCCGATAAGGTTGGAGATGTTAGTGTCGATGCCGATGAAGGAAGGCTTGAAAACTACTGCCGATGAAACAGGAAGTATGCTAATGGAAAGGAGGTCGGTGAGAATTCCATCGTAATTGAGGCGGACAGGAAAATAGATAGGAGTTGATTTCCTTTTCTATATTTGTTAGAGTATGATTCATGTAAGAGTCACGTGTTTCCTTAGATATGGACTTGGTGTCCTAGTCGTATTTGGTTATGTCTCTTTAGATCAGGGTATAAATATAGATTGAGGGGCAATGTAATAGAGATCAATCAATATCAAAACCAATTTTTACTCCTATTTGCATCTACTTACTTTTCGGCGACTTCGTCAATTTGCATATTTTTCCTTTTTACGAGTTCTCATTGATTCGGCGAGTTGCATCGTTTCAGTGCAACCTTTGGCGATTCTCGAGTTCCGCGTGAGTACCTCTTGGCCGTGACTTCCGGGCATATCGCTGTTGTTAGGACCAAAGTGCTCGTATCTTCATCCTTGTCGATTAACAGGTCAAATCGACTGGCACGCTTTGGATATCGATTTGGGTATTAGCCCTTTGTGTTTGCAGATCCACTTTTGCATCAACACATCTTTTGGCACGCCCAGTGGGACCAATCAATCATATCAATATGATCAATCCCGAGATCGATTCAGGGAACATTATCGCGGTATTAGAAGAAGATCTTAAGGAAGAGCAGAGGCAGTGCCATGGAAAAGGCTATAGAAGAATCTGAAGCAGACTTTATGCGAGATCGCTTAGCTTTGAACAAGAGTGGACAAGTCATCCGAAGCAAGATTTGCCGTTGCCTCGGCGAAAGTACCTTTGACTCCAATCTCGTAAACTTCAAGAGATGGTTAATTACAGAGTAAATCATGCTTTGATTAATCATTCCAATGTGCTTGTCCAATACTTTGTTCATAATCTTTGTGGTTCGAACTCTCAAAGAAGGACAAGCGTCACCAGATTACGTTGGGCTCGCCTATCACCAACCGTGCCCAGATCTGTCAATACTCCATCGGCTCCCTCGGCCGTTGTAGATGCAGTTACTTCTCCTCCGAAGATCGGCGAGCTTACCTAATATTCAATCTACACCGATACGATCGATCCGGTACTACCAGGAGGACGAGTTTAGCTTAATCAGATTCTATCGGCATCGCCTATGTCGAATACATGTCTCGTAATAGCTAGATTCCCGCTAATTGGTGGGGATATGGTATGCCTCTCGAGTCATCTGCTTTCAATCTGGGTTACCTCAAGTGTTTGATGCGAGGAAAAGCTCCTATACCATCGGGTCATTTTCACCGATGGCTCAAGTGCTCTCAATATGCCACAAAGAACTACCGTGCAAGCAACTCCGGAGGGTTTCAGATGCCTTTGGTTCAAACACCCAATTTAAGTCCATCGGCAAGCTTATCGCCGATCAAAGTGAAGAAAAGCCCTCGCTATGAGTCAAACTGGGGTTCGATTCATGCCTCAAAATTGGTTATAATTATCCAACAATGTCAACAAATTACCAGCCATCGGTAAGTTTTGTACCGATGAGTTCTAATAATGGTTGGTCGTGACGCTTACTGCTCAACATACGATTCAAAGAAATCGGCAGGTTGCGAGGATTCAACAAGGTCATATGCAAGTTTGGTTTCAGAATCAAGCATCGGCAACTTCAAATTGATGAATCCTTTCCAAAGAAAGTTAATGGACCACAAGTAACGACAAATATGCCGATTGTTTGGAGATCGTGGGCCACAAAGATATGTGGAGGGATATCAACAGTACCTCCTGTAGAAATTCAGCCGATTAAATCGGCAGGAGGTCGATGCTTTTTGGGCGATAAGATAGCGTAAATTATGAAGGATCGGTTTGGGATAAAGCCCAAGGTCAATACTTATTCTTATCGGACTCCATACCCTCCTGCATATGATTTAATTTCTCTCCCAAATCGGTACAAGGTACCAGATTTCACTAAATTCTCTGGGCAAGATGATACATCAACAATGGAACACGTCAATCGCTTCATTATTCAATGTGGAGAGGCAAATAGCGAGATGAATTAAGAGTTCGATTATTTTCATCATCTTTATGCTGGATCGGCATTTACATGGTTCATTTCATTACCACCAAATTCTATTATTACTTGGGCTGATCTAGAAAAACAATTTCATAAGTATTTCTTTGCTGGAATCCATGAAAAGAAGCTTACCGATTTAGTAAAATTGAGACAGTGTAATGATGAATCGGTAGAAAGCTTTGTGCAAAGGCTACGAGATGTAAAAAATAAGTGCTACAGCCTGGTGCTGGATGATCGACAGCTTGCCGATCTGACTTTCCAAGGGTTATTGCCACATCTTAAAGACAGATATGCTTCTCAGGAGTTTGAAAGCCTCAGTCATCTTGTGCAAAGGATCTCTGATCAAGATACTAGGGTTTTTGAACCTAAAAAGAATTGGAGTAAAAAAGTATCATTTGTTGAAGAAGTAGGAGATTTTGATTCTGATGAAGAACCAGTTATCGGCTTAGCTGAGTGGGTTAAGAATAAAAAGCCGATATCTTGTCCCTTTGGTCAGAAAGAGCCAGAAAAGTTTACCTTTGATATCACCAAGGCCGACAAGATATTTGATCTTCTGCTTCAAGAGGGCCAAATTAAGCTGTCACCTAATCATGTGATCCCATCGGCAGAAGAGTTGAAGATCTTGTACTGCAAATGGCACAATGCAACTTCACATAGTACAAATGAGTGCAAGGTGTTCAGGCAACAGTTACAATCGGCTATTGAATCTGGGAGAATTAAGTTTGGTACTTCCAAGGCCCGAAGCCGATGAAAATTGATCAACACCCTTTTCCAAAGAAATATGTTGGAGGCCAAAGGAAGACCAAGGTATTGACGCCGAGGTGCTTTGAGAAAATGCATCGTTGGATCCCCAACATCGGATAACTACCGATGATGCAAAAAGTAAGGGTTTGCTGGGAGAAAGCAGTAGTTCCAAAAACCCTCCTCGACCTGGCATTATGATTACCCATCGAAGGCAGCAGGAGGGTTGGCGTCAGCGTAAGGACCGATATCGACAACAGCAAGAAGAGAGACGTCGGGAAGAATGGTATCGGCATAAAGATCATTGGAGGTGCCCATTTTCATCCATTGCTTTGGGAAGAAGGTATTAAATTGCCAATCGTTGAAAATTGCCACGAGTGCAATGGTTATTATGGGGTCAATCGATCGAAAAGGAGGTTTCAACCGCAATCGTGGTTTATTTATCAATGAGCCGATCGAGGCGAGCATCGCATGATCGGTTAGGGGCGAACTTAGTGTACATGAGAGGCTTGGTAAACGCTACTGGATATTTTCAAGGAATCAAGAGGAGCTTGAGGAGATGGCAAACGCAAGAGTTCCCGATGAAGAAATATTCTACAGGGACCCTAATATACGCCATGTAGAATCAACTAGGACCTGTTATCAGTCGGTTTGGAAAACCAAGTTTCCTCGATGGTGCCCGGAGGGTCTGACAAAGACACAGAAAAGGAGGATGCAACGTGAGCATCAGGAGGATTTATACCGAGAGGAAAATTCCTCCAATGAGAGGTCCGGTCATCGCTAGCGGCGGCGTAAAAACACAAAATAAGGGTCCATCGGCAGATGTTAATATGGTATTCATGTTGCCGGTGGAGTTTTTGGCACTATCGATAATGAGGAAGAAGTTGTTCTCTCTCGATCAAGTAGCTCATTGACACTAGATCCAATGATGGTCGCTTTTTGAGAAACCTACCGATGACGAGAGATGACATCTTAAGGCTTTGTTTGTGAAAGGCGAGTTGATGGGCACTGATCTAAGATACTTATCGACGAGGGGGCTACGATTAATATTATGCCTTATGTGATGTATCGGAAACTTGGTAAGGGAGATCAAGACTTGACCAAAACCGATATGATGCTGAAGGATTTTGAAGGCAATGTGTCACCGGCTAAAGGGGCAGTATGTGTTGAATTGACCATCGGCAGCAAAACCTTGCCGACGACGTTCTTTGTTATTAATGGCAAGGGTGCATATAATCTGCTTCTAGGGAGGGATTGGATTCATGCTAATTGTTGTGTTCCTTCTATAATGCATCAATGCCTCGTACAGTGGATTGGGGATAAGATTGAGGTTGTCCCTGGTGATTCTTCTTATATCATCGCATCGGCAGAATCAGATACTTATGAGCGAACTAAATGCATATCAGGAGAAGTTTGGGAAAAAGAGTTCCTTAGAGTTGCTGATTATGAAATTCCACCGATCCAAGCAGTTGGTTCTGAAGAAGAGTTTTAATGGATAGGTTTGCCGATGATGGAAAATTAGGTCAAGGGTTCACATCGGCAGATGATTTAGTAGAAGTAGATATTGGTGATGGCGGTAGGCCAAGACCTACTTTTATTAGTGCTAAGTTAGATTCCAAGTGTAAGCAGCAAATAACTGATTTGTTAAAAGAGTATAAAGATTGTTTTGCTTGGGATTATACTGAGATGCCTGGATTAGACCGATCGATAGTTGAACATCGGTTACCTATCAAATCTGGATTTCGGCCACATCAGCAGCCAGCGCGCCGATGCAACCCTAATATACTTCCTGACATTAAGGCCGAAATAACTAAATTAATTGAGGCAAAGTTTATTCGGCAGTGTCGATATGCAGAGTGGATCTCTAATGTGGTTCCTGTTTATAAGAAAAATGGAAAACTTTGTGTTTGTATTGATTTTAGGAATCTCAACAAAGCCACACCGATGGATGGCTATCCAATGCCGATTGCTGATTTGTTGATTGATGTCGCAAATTTTGACATCAAATTATCGACTTCATGGATGGTAATGCAAAGTTACAATCAAATATTCATGGTCAAGAAGATATTCCCAAGACGCTTTGGATGTCCGTGTCATGTAGGGTTGTTTGAGTGGATAGTCATGACGTTTGGTTTGAAAAATGCCGCGCTACTTATCAAAGAGCTATGAACTTTATTTTCATGAATACATCGGCACATTAGTGGAGATCTACATTGATGATGTAGTGATTAAGTCCGAGATATCACAAAACATCTAGCCGATCTACGAAAGATACCGGAGTGCACAAGGAAGCATGGATTGAAGATGAATCCTAATAAATGTGCATTTGGTGTATCGGCGAGTCAATTCTTGAGTTTTATGGTGCATCAACGGGCATCAAATCGATGGAAGTCTATTGATGCAATTAACAAGGTGGTTGCTCCTCGCCAATAAAACCGAATTGCAATCTTTGATCGGTAATTAATTTCATTAGAAGATTCGTGTCTAATCTGTCGGGTAAGATCAAGGCTTTCACCCATTACTTAAATTGAAAGCCGATCAGAATTTGTATGGGGAGGCGAAAGCGAAGATTAGCCCTAGATGAAATTAAGAAATATTTAACAAATCCTCCAAAGCTAGTTCCACCTCAACACGGAAACCTTTCGGAGTTGTATTTGTCAACCGATGATACCGTTATCGGTTTAGCTCTTATTCAAGAATTTGAAGGAAAGAACGTGTTATTTATTATTTGAGCGTAAGATTAGTGGATGTTTGAGACAAGGTATTCGCCATCGAAAAATTATGTACGTGTTTATACTTTTCTTGTGTCAAATTAAGACATTATTTGTTATCTACCGAATGTACGGTCATATGCAAAGACGACGTAGTCAAGTATATCTTTGTCGATGCCGATATTAAGTGGTAGAATCGTCAAGTGGATTTTAGCATTATCGAAATTTGAACTACGTTACGAATCGACTAAGGCGCTTAAGGGGCAAGTTATGGCTGATCTTGTCACTCAAATTATTGTAATACAAAGAGACTCTCTGGAGGTTGCTCCTTGGACACTTTTCTTCGATGGGTCCACATGTGGTGAAGGAGCAGTATCGACATTGTGTTGATTTCACCTCAAGGAAGGAAGTATGAGTTTTCATTGCCGATTGTTGCTACATCGACAAACAATCAAATGAATACCAAGCCTTGATAAAAGGGTTAGAATTGTCAAGGAGATACGTGCCGATCTTTGTTGAAATCTTTGGTGATTCTATGCTAGTTATAAATCAATTGGTTGTGATTTATGAATGCCAAGTGAAGTTTTAATTTCGTATTATGAAAGATGTTTGCAATTGTTGAAAGGGTTTAGAGATTTTCGTCTTGAACATATTTCTCATTGCATAATGAGGAGGCTAATCGACTAGCTCAAATGCTTCGTGGTATCGACCTATTCAGAAGTGCTAACATCGGCAATGATACCGATGGGATCGGAGAAAGGAGATTGTCGATTATTTAAAGGATCCATATAAAAGGTTGAAAGACGATAAGGTTCCAAGCTACCAAGTATGTGCTCCTCGATGATGAATTATATTATCGAACTATAGATGGAGTTTTACTCAGATGTGTTAGCAATGATGAATCGAAAAGTTTGATGGGTGAAATTCATGAAGGAGTGTGTGGAGCGCATCAATCGGCTTTCAAGATGAAGTGGATGATCAGAAGGAATGGATACTATTGGCCGACTATTCTTGAAGATTGTTTTAAATATTTTAAAGGATGTCAGGTGTCAAAAGTTTGGTAATATTCAAAGAGCGCTTTGCATCGGCTATGAACCCTATAATTAAACCTTGGCGTTCCGGATGGGCTATTGATCTCATCGGTCGATTTATCCGCCATCGAGCAAAGGACATAAATTTATTCTCGGTTGCTACTGATTATTTCACAAAATGGGTTGAGGCAATTCCTTTAAAAAAAGGTGACATCGGCTAATATGATCGATTTTGTGAAAGAGCATATTGTTTACCGATTTGGTATTCCTCAAACTATCACTACCGATCGTGGTACCATGTTTACATCGGGAGAATTTGATGAGTTTGTCAGAGGTATGGGAATTAAAGTTTTAAATTCTTCTCCATATTATGCTCAAGCTAATGGTCGCCCGAGGCTTCTAACAAAGGGATCATCAAACTCATTAAGCGCAAAATTAAAGAAAATCCTAAGAGGTGGCATACAGTATTAAATGAAGCCTTGTTGTCATATCGGATGTCATATCATGGTACAACCAAAGTAACGCCTTATCAGTTAGTATATGGACACGACGCAGTATTGCCTTGGGAAATTAAAACTGGCTCTAGGCGAATACGTTCTCAAAATCAGCTGACAGCCGATGATTATGATACTCTTATGAAGGATGAGTTGGAAGATGTGGCGGGTCATCGATTAAGGGCTTTAGTTAGCATCAAAGAAAATAAGAAAAGAGTAGCCAGATGGTATGACAAGAAGGTGAAGGTAAAGGAGTTTGCCGATGGAGATCTGGTCTGGAAATTGATTTTACCGATTAGGACTAAAAGTTCAAAGTTTGGAAAATGGTCTCCTAATTGGGAAGGTCCATATCGGATAAATCAGTCTGTTCCTAGTAACGCATATATTCTAGAAACCCTCGAAGGGGTTGTGTTTCCTAGAGCATTAAATGGAAAATATTTAAAGAAATATTACCCTAGTATCTGGATGGATGCATAAAAGTATAAGTGCCGATAACAGTCCTATCGGCTAAAATTATACAATGATGTCAATGTCTCATAAAGTGCCAATGCAATAGACAAGATTTACAAGTTTAACAAGGATTGAATAGCCAATATCGCACGCAGGCGAATCTGGTCGGCTTCCTTCATTTCTTTGATGTCTTCATCGGCAACACCCTCCACAAGCTTGAGTTTTTTCTTCATGGCCAAGGCTTTGCGAGCCTGGATGTCTCTTTCTTGCTGAAGGGCCTTGATGGCATCGGGTAGCTGGCTTTCTTCTTGTTGGGCATGAGTTAAGGCTGCCTCGACTTCTTTCAATTCAGCCAATAGAGCCATCCTCTTTGCCGATAAATCTAAGATTTTCTGCTTAAGTTTAGCGCCCAAAGTCTGCAAGTTGCCGATGCCCTTGTGCTTCTCATCGGCAATCTGTTTCAGGTGTAGCATCTCTTCTTTGAGTTGAGCTTGAGCTGCTCTATCGGCAATGCGTTGAGCAGCCCGTTGATATTGCAGTTGGTGGCTTTCTAAATGGGCTACTGGGAAGAGTGCTTCTTCAACATCGGCAGGGACCTGGCCACGGATTGTTTTGAAAATTGCCTTTGTGGGGTCCGAGTCATCTACCGCCAGGCGGTATCCTCTTAGAATAAGTCTAGGAGAGCTTCCAACTTGGACTTAATTTCTGCGATATTGTTCCCAAAGGTGAGGAAGAACTTGTTTCCTCTCCATCATCGCTTAAACGTCAATGGCAAAGGAAAATAGGCTGTTGGGGAGTCTTGTTCTCGAGAAAAAGAAAAAGAGGTCGATTAAGGATGAGTATGAATATTATAAATCGACTAGGTCAATCGGCTTACTGCTTTCAAGGCAATTTCCTATACTTATCGGAGGAAGCAGCCCGGAGTATGTCGTGTGGAGGATCGGTGAGCTTGCTGATGGGATATCCTTTGTGGCCTCATCGGTGGTTGGCCCTTGGGGTATGATGACCGATGGTATGTCTGTCAGACAGAGGATTAACCGCTTGCTCGCTTGCATCGACTAATTCTCGGCTTGCGGATGCGTTGCTAGCGATATGTGGGGATCGGCATGAACTTCATCGCTTTTGGTTTGTGCCTCGACATCTGTTAAGGCTTTGCGCTTTGCTTGGGCCTCAAAGAACGGTTGGTCAGGGCATCGGCACTTGTTGGTTGTGGAGCTTGAACATCCGGTACGCTTGCCGATGTACCCATTTGTTGCTTTGCAAAACAAGTGTAAGGTATGATATTTAACGAGATAAAATGTAAAATCAAAGGAATACCTCAAAGGTTTGTCGAGGTAGTGGTGCTTGATGTCGGAGGAATTGCCGATGATGATCCAAAGAAATGGCTCTTACACCCCCGATGATTAATGTTAATACAGCCAGGATCGGCATGAGTAGAAATAAACAGGTTGTTACCTTGAATGCCTTGATTAGGGTTGTAGCAAAGAGCCAATGGAGTGGCCCTAGTCAGTAGCCAATTTGGACTTGGAAGTGATGGTCTTGGCACGTGTCTTCCGGTGAGTCAAAGCAACTAAGGTGGGGCGTTGTAGCCGATCGGTGATATCGGGAAACAGTCAAGATCGAAGGGTTTCCCACTTTTGCTCATAGATGGTGCTTTGGGTTGTTAACTTCACACGAGAAAGTTAGTTACCGATATATGAAAGGAAAAGCGTATGGAGTTAAAAGAAACTTCATCGCGTCATCGGGAATGGCGTATTCAGGGTCGATCATGTGCCGATATGTGTGAGCAGATGTTGCAAACAGTTGTTCCCTCCACTCTCGCCACCATTGCTTATATGATTTGGTGATGAAAGATGTTATCGTCTAGATGGATATATCGACATCTGTAGTATCGGCATCGGGGGAGAGTCGCACTACCCTGCTCCAATCTGTTCCGCAGGTGATTGTTTCTCTAGGTTTGATCACATCGGCAAAACAAAGTTTGATTGGCAGTTGCCCAAAAGCCAATTGACGGGATACTGCCGATGGATTGTAAAATTCATACATGATATTGGTGTTTTTCCCGCTACCGAATGTGTTTACTGGGATTGCCCTGGGAGTAATGATGGCCATCATGAGTTCATTATCTTGGTTCAGAGTGTCATCGGCAAAGTTGAAAAGAAGGGGGAATCTATTTTCTTTGTCAATATAAGGTACACAGGCCCTATGATCACGAGAAAGACCATTGTAGAAGCTTTGGAAGAATCTGCCGATCTGGTCTTCATTGGCCTCTGTTCCAAGGAGGACAATTATGGCTTCACCAAAATTGAGGGGTGAGCGTGTTGCCGATTCCTCATCCCCAAGCACGTGGTCTTCAGCAATTTCTCGTGGGAATTGCTGGGCAAAGAAGTCCCATTGCAGACGTTTGTGCATATGGGCATTCAACCACATGTTGATAAACCACCACGGGCCTCCTAAGTTGCCGATGGGTTCGCCAAGCAAAAGTTTCTGAGACACTTGATGAAGAAGATGATAAGTGGAGCTCGAAGGTATCGCCAAGAGGAACCTTACACCATTGGCCAAGAGTTCACCATGGGAGGAAGGCGTTGGTTGGTCCTCTTGATCGACCACGAAGATAAATTTTTCTAACCACATATTCAAGAATGAGGCATGTTCCGTCTAGTTAACTGTCCCGGTCCTCTGGCATTCTTGAATATATCCCGTCCAACCGCCGATGTTGCGGGTATTCACCCTATATTCAGATTTTCTGCCATAGATGGAGCCTTCATCGATAGTTGAAATGTCCAAGCCAGTGAGCATGTAGACATCGGCAAGTGTGGGAGATGGTCGGGTCATGTCCAAACATAAAAGTGTTTGTTGTGTCTCGACCGAGAAGTAAGCAAATGCAATCATCATTGACTCGTTTCTTTTGCATATCGGCAATGGATAGCCTAATGCATTGGTCTAGCTTACGTTCGCCTGAAGTACTTGCATCGACTGCTGACCCTCAAGTACCAATCTTTCCACCCTTTGGTGGTTTTGGGCCAAGATCGAATGTATCTTTCCATAAATTCAGAGAGAAATTTTGGGCTCTAAAAGGGATTCTCGTTAACCTCTGCATTAATCGGATCGCTTGGATCTAGGTTGCCCATTGGTCCTAGGCATTGGAAATGCGGCCGATCGGGTTGAATAACTAATTTGTTGCGAAGTTCCCTAAGTTTAGAGGATCCAAGAACAAAGAAAAGAGAAAATTACCAACCGTATGAACTCGCAAAGACCAGAGGAATCGAGGTAAAAAGTAACGGAAGTGGAATGAACCGCAGGGACGTCGAAGTTGATTGCCATTATCTTGAGGTAGATGGGGGCACGAGCCGAGACTCGAGGTTGACGCTGGAGAAAAGTTCTTGTTGGTTGAGGTCGCGTCGTTGTTCGTCGGAGTCGCCGCCGGAAAGAGAGAATGCCAAAGATTGGAGTCCGAGGGTAGAAGACGAAATGTTAGGAGAAATCTATTTATAAGCCGCTTGGAGTAGGGGTATTCTCGGACTTATCTCTATGCCACGCGCATGTGGGTCGAGGTGGTTCGGATGGATATGGTAACTGCTTACATACGATAATCAAGGGATTGTACGTATGATTTGATGGCAAATAATCATGACTTGGAAGAGATCTCGATCAGGATATTTTAATTCGAAAATGGCGGCATTATTATGTTAGGATCTTGCCGATGGATTATTGTTTCGATATCTTAACCATAATCGTGGCAAGAGTGGTTGGAAATTGTGCGATATTTATCGAGGTGCGTGAATCGGACTAGATTTGATTAGATTTGATAATGAGATCAAGTTTTGGCTTGGAGGATGAGTTACGGTAATTGGGCGAAGGCAAACGTTATCTGGAGTAAATTTCGAGCATTAATGGTTTTATACTCTGAAATTGGGGGGCATGTGTTGACACCATTTTTTGCACGTGTCAAAATGATCAGAGTGGGCTAATCGGTAGTAGGAAGGTTATCAGATATCGACGACCGATGAAAATCAGCTTGTAAAGATGGTTGCCGATGATGGTGGTGATCGATGGAAAGGTTGATTTAGACTCGGGCGTTGCCGATAAGGTTGGAGATGTTAGTGTCGATGCCGATGAAGGAAGGCTTGAAAACTACTGCCGATGAAACAGGAAGTATGCCGATGGAAAGGAGGTCGGTGAGAATTCCATCGTAATTGAGGCGGACAGGGAAATAGATAGGAGTTGATTTCCTTTTCTATATTTGTTAGAGTATGATTCATGTAAGAGTCACGTGTTTCCTTAGATATGGACTTGGTGTCCTAGTCGTATTTGGTTATGTCTCTTTAGATCAGGGTATAAATATAGATTGAGGGGCAATGTAATAGAGATCAATCAATATCAAAACCAATTTTTACTCCTATTTGCATCTACTTACTTTTCGGCGACTTCGTCAATTTGCATATTTTTCCTTTTTACGAGTTCTCATTGATTCGGCGAGTTGCATCGTTTCAGTGCAACCTTCGGCGATTCTCGAGTTCCGCGTGAGTACCTCTTGGCCGTGACTTTTGGGAGTATCGCTGTTGTCAGGACCAAAGTGCTCGTATCTTCATCCTTGTCGATTAACAGGTCAAATCGACTGGCACGCTTTGGATATCGATTTGGGTATTAGCCCTTTGTGTTTGCAGATCCACTTTTGCATCAACAAGAAGGAACAAGAAGCAAAAGCCTCCAATGCATCTACAAGTGAGCTATCTAGCAGCTCCGAAGATGGTGATGATGATGGGTCCTATCAAGTGCATAGCAAGAAGGACAAGAAAGGAAAGGGCAAGAAGAATGACGACAACAAATATGCCACCGTATCCTTTAACTATTCTTCTATGTCTATGACTAACCATAATCGCAAGTCTTTCATCAATGTGCCCACGGACAAGTTACCTCATTTCGATGAGACTAACTTTGCCAAGTGGAAGCACTTGATGAGAGCCTATCTTATTGGTCTTCATCTTGGCATTTGGGAAGTTGTTTGCAATGGATTTGAGGCACCGGTTGATCCCAAGAATCCAACCATGGAAGAAATGAGAATCATCCACCTCAATGGTCAAGCTACTAGTGTGCTACTTAGTGCCTTGGATGGTGATGAGTACAATAGAGTGATTGGTATGGATGTTGCGAAGCAAATTTGGGATACTTTGCATCTTGCACATGAAGGGGTTGACAAAGTGAGAAATGCAAGAATTGATTTGTTGATATCCAAGCTCAACCGATTTGTTATCTTGGATGGAGAAGGGTCACAAGAGATGTTTGATAGGTTGATGACAATGGTAGGCAAGATTAGAGGCTATGGTTGTGATGAGCTAGATGATCACAAAGTTGTCAAGATTATGTTGTTAGCTTATTCACCTAGAAATGAGACCATAGTCACTCTAATTAGAGACAAAAAGAAGTTTGAGTACTTCACACCAAATGATGTACTTGGGAGGATCTTGACCTTTGACATCCAAAGAGAAGAAGCAAATGCGATGAAGAAACTTGGAGAATTGCAAGCAAAGTTATAAGGCATTAGGATCAAAGATGTAGCTCTCAAGGCCAAAAAATCAAGCAAGCAAGGCTCTACAAGCAAGTCTAAGATCAACCAACAAGCTTCAACTAGCAAGCCCAAAGCTAGCAAGCAAGATCAAGAAAGATTAGACACCATATTGTAACAGAACCGACCAAATCATAAGAACGTAAGTACAAAAACAATCACCGAAGTGATCAAATTCCTGTACTTAAGCTCCCATAATCCCGGTAGTTCGGAAATCACGAAGGATTTCAACCAACTCTCGACATACAAACCAAGACCGTAGTGATTCAACACAACACATCATCCATTACAACATTTCATAAGTAGCATTCAGATTACATCCATCAGAGTTCAAATATAAAATATTACAAACCAAGTTCAAACGTGCGGAAGCAACATAGTTTAGTACATAACTTCATAGTTCCAAATACATTGCTAGATCTTAGTCATATCCCACAAAAGCATCATTAGGTACGAGAACTAGTAGAGACCGCGCCCAATGGTCTAGTCTTCATCCCCAGCCGGGAGAAGGCAATACTTGCAGCAACCAAAGTAGAACTGGTCATCTCGCAATAGGTGGGAGATAAACCCCGAGTACGAGAAGGTACTCACTAGACTTACCCGACAAAACCGTAAATAAAAGACACCAAGGATCATGCAAGGCTTATCGTGGGCTAGCTTGACACAGGCTTGCATAAAGGAGCTTATGAATATAGTGACCAATTTAAACTTAGCATCAAGCTTATCATCATTTACCTGTCCCACTAGATTAGCACTTTGTACTAGAGCACTCACTTATTAGGAGCAAACAATATTAACCATAGCAGTATAATAAGGGTCACATCATCATCATATCATCCTTTCTCAACCATTATGTTATTTAGTGCGTCTACATTGGAGATAAGCCTCACAAGTTCTCACTAACCGAGAGAGACGGCGACTCGAATCGAATTACAACTCACCGAGGGGGGTATTCCTAACTCTCACCCCAGCATACATAGCAAGGGTAGCCGTGGGTCACCTTTGGAACAACTCAGAACCAAATTTATGGGTTCGATCAACAACAAGACTCTCGTGGATTACCCTTCCGCCAGACCATTAGGACTTTTAAATCACCGCCTTGACTCACGCCTCGGCTCCCTTCCGAGGCGCACTTTATACTTATCGACTCCCGGCCCGAGGTGAGCTACTCGGCTTTGTGGTCGGGCCTCCACCCGGCCAACTAAGAGAGAGGCATGCATTCAACATGAACAGAAAGGCTCCAAGATTCAGTCCTTAATCGACACGAGCACGGAGTCACCGCAAACCAAGAAGCCTCCGTCCGGGTCTTTCATTTCAAATTAAGACCGGTTCTTTTCCATGATAGCAAATATAGCCAACCGTGCCATATGTATCTTCCTATATCTCGCAGTGACAGAAAATCACCGACTTCTACCGTGTTTAAGCAGGGCTAAGCACTACACGAGCTTGAGCTACATAGGATTCAGTGGTATCAATATCCGGACAATGATTGGATAATCAATGCAAAGAAGTGTTTGCATCCAACACCTAAACTTAATGCAACAATATATGTAACCATAATATCAGAATCGCATTTCGAAATTAGGAGGCTTAATATGCTCCGGGCTTGCCTTTCACAAAGTTGCACGGACGGTGATCCGAGCACTCAACGGCAACCTCGTCTCGCACTTCTTCCAAAGGTCGCCACCCTCCTCACCTCCTCCTGTTTTTCGCCGCCGCTCGGTTCCTCGAATTCCAGCAGGTCACTCCTTCCGGACACCTATTGCATGCCGATGCACAAGATAAATATCATGGATGCATAAGGAATGACATGATGCTCATGATGAATGAATCGAGAGTAAGTGTTTAACGAAAACATTATCGACACTCGCCACCGATTAAGAATAGCTCTATTCAAATCACTTTAAAACAGGTATCTAACTTAACTTGAAGAACAAGATCAACTTACCTAACTTGCATAGCCTAAGATAAAGATGCTCATCTTCAGTTAAAGGCCTAACACCTAGGAACATTACCCCAACTTAGAAATAGTAAAGGCATACTTTAAACAATAGTTAAAGTTTCATATGAACACGGGTAGTTCCTTAATTCAACCACAACAAGAGTTCTACAACTCCAAATGACTTGCATGAGGACATTCTGGAAAGCTTATGAAATTCTCTATAAATCATTTGTAAACATCAAAGCATGATTCTTACGTTAACCAAATTGAATTCCAGTAAACCTAGAATCTGTCCAGAAATGACAGGGTTACTAAATTAATTATTTAATGATGATGCAAAAGCATAATTGGACCAAACCAAGTTTACCAACATGTTTTTCATACCAAAGAAACATCAGAAAGTCTAGTGCCAACTTCTAAACAATTTATTTAATGCCCTTTTCTAATTTCTTTAGTTAATTAGGTGATTAAAGCAATATATAGTAAAACTGTTCAGAAAAATCTACAAAAATTACAGTAGCTATCTCATGCTTCACATAGACTACCATAAAATTTTCCAAGCCATTGGGTAAGCAGAACTTGCTGTATCCAAAATAACAGGTAGCATGTCTATTTTTAGCATAATTAGGAAACCCTATTAAAAAGTGTCAAGCAACAGATTTCTAATTTTTCCTAGCATAATTCTAGCATAATAACAGTACTCACCAATTTTTACCCTAATTGGATCTATAGAAAAATTATGAAAATTCACACAAGATCCATCCATGCAAACAAGATAATTTTCTATTTCCTACAAACAGTGTCCAAACTATATGAAAATTTAACTGCAAGCTATTCATGATATGATCAGTACACCATAAAAATTTCATACCATTTGGAGCTACCTAGTAAAAGATATAATTACTCCTATTTCTTGCATGATTAAAAGAGATAAATAGAAACTCCCATTTTCATAACAGAACATGACATGGATGATATTTTTAATAGAAACTAGACATTATCATGAACTCAACAAAATTGGAATCACATCATTTGGATCTACCAACTAGGACATACACATTTTTGAAATTGTACACAAGTCTGTGAAAAAGAATAAACAAAACAAATTGAAAACCCTAACCAACTACTGCTGGGCCGGCCCGGAAAGCCACTGCGGCCCGTGACGCGTGCGCCAGCACACTTAGCGCGGCCCAGAAACACGACGCGGCCCACGGTCGGCTCTCGCCTGCGCACGGCTGCTGACAAGCGGGCCCCGCTAGTCAGAGAGAAAGATAGGGGAGGGAAGAAGAGCGACGGCGGTAGCTCGCCGCCGGTGGCAGCTCCGGCGAGACCACGGGTACCAGCGTGTTCACCTCACCCATGCGCACCTAGGGGTACCATTGATTGCAGCAATTGCAGTGGCTAGGGGGAATGGCGACGGCCATGGCGGCGCACGGCCGCGGGTTGGCCAGATTCGGCGAGCCGACGGCATCACGGCCCTAATGGTCTACCCTACGAGCATCAGCATCACTAACTGGACCTAAAGCAAGGGAACTAGGGGGTAGTAAGAGGCTCGAGCGGTACAGCCACGTGCGAGCTCGGCCGACGGCGGTCATGGCGACCCGTTGGAGCCGCGCTCACGGTGAGCTCTACCTGAGGCGAAAATGGAATGGCGGTGGGGTCACAGACGTGGAGGAGCTCCCGGTGGTGCTGTGGCTCAGAGGAATCGGACAATGGCGCTCGGTGTTGGTGGATTTGGCTCGGCGGCTGCCACGGCGTCCCGGTCACCGCGCTCGCGTGGAAGAGAACGGCAGAGGGGGAAATGGCGAGAGGAAGAGGGAGTGAGCGAGGCGCTGGCTTGGCTTACATCTGGGAGCACAGGCGCGGGACGTGGAGGTGCTAGCTGGGCATGCACGCCATGTGGTGGCCAGCCTCTAAATCGGTCAGCCACGACGTTCACTGAATGTTTTCTGAAACGGACTGAATTGACGCCCGATGACACGACTGACAGCGCCATTTCATCGCCTCATAGCTCGTAATCTAGCCCGAGTTAGCGGTAGGTAGTAATAGCAAATTTGTAGATCTACAGTAGTACTACAACATTGTCAATTGGGGCTTGGACTAGTTCGGTCTGGATTGGGAGATACAAGGTCGCAAAGAGGGGCTCATGAAACTATAAGTCAGGACTTGACTGAAGAATTTTTCTAAGTCTGAAATCAGCAGGGAAACCTGACTTGTGGGCCATGTTTGAGCATGTTCTAGCCATTTTCATGAGATGATCATAAAACAACTTTTGTTCCTTGATAAATTAGCTACAACTTTGGTAAAGAGTGCACAGCCATGCAAAGTCTCTAAGTTGGTCTTTTGAATCAGTCAAACTGTGGCACTCTAAGGGTCCATTCCAGTCAAACCTCCAATTGGGGGCATTTTTGTCATTTTGATCTACATGAACAATGTCCAAACAATTACCCTAAGTGTAGTTAAGGTGTATTAGACCATGATCAACCACCTTACACAATTGTTATACCATTTCAACATAGCACATGTGATGAAACAACAAAACAAGCAATTCACCCAATGTTGCAATGCAATGTTTCACATGTTTCATGACTTTGTTGTCATTTTATAATTGTCACATTACTACCATATTGCCATGTTTCAAAGTATGAGAATTTCATGTTACATTCACATGTTGCACTACTACCATTCTAAGCAATCAAGTATGAAACACACACAATTGAAAATGTTGCATATGCATGTTTCTGTTACAATGACATGCTGAGATAGATGATGCACATGTTTATGAAATAAAATGCAATTAGTGGAAGCCAAACACCTAGGGTGTTACAGCCCTCCCCCCTTAGAAAAATCTCATCCCGAGATTTGGAAAGCGTACCATTTAGTATAGAAAGTTGGATGATTTTCCTTTAAATAATCTTTCCGCTCCTAGGTTGCATCCCGTTCACTATGATTACTCCAAACTACCTTGTATAACTTAACTACTCGTGTACGAGTCACTCTTTCTTGAGTATCCAGGACTTGCACGGGCTTTTCCTCATAAGAAAGATCAGATTTCAAGTTGACTTTCCTTGTTGCTATTCTTTCCTCGGGAATACAAAGACACTTCTTTAGCTGAGACACATGGAATACCGGGAATATAGCTCCCATTTCACGTGGTAGATTGAGTTTATATGCTACTCCTCCACTTTTCTCGATAATGCGGTAAGGTCCAACATATCGAGGCTCAAGCTTCCTTTTGATTCCAAAACGTTTTACTCCTTTCATAGGGGATACCTTCAGATAAACATGATCACCTACTTCAAACTCAATAGGTTTTCTTCTCTTGTCAGCATAGCTCTTTTGTCTAGCCTGAGCGGCAGTCATATTCTTCTATATAGTTTGGACTTGCTCTTCGGCTTCTTTTACAAAATCAATACCATAGAATCTTCTTTCTCCGGGTTCCACCCAGTTCAAAGGAGTTCTACACTTGCGGTCATAAAGAGCTTCAAAAGGAGCCATTTTGATACTCTCTTGATAACTGTTGTTATAAGAGAATTCAGTGAGAGGTAACCAGTCCTCCCAAGAGCCTTTGCAAGAGATAAGACAAGCTCTAAGCATGTCTTCAAGAATTTGATTAACACGCTCAGTCTGTCCTGATGTTTGCGGATGATAGGCAGAACTGTGGATTAGATGAGTACCAAGATTCTGATGTAAGCACTCCCAAAAGCGAGCTGTGAATTGCGGTCCTCTATCTGAAACAATGGATTTGGGTACACCATGGAGACATACCACTTGTTGAAAATAAATCTCAGCATAATTGTGCGGGTGATAGGTAGACTTGACCGGAATAAAGTGAGCGGATTTAGTTAGACGATCTACGATAACCCAGATGGAATCACAACCCTTTTTGGTAGTGGGTAATCCAACAATGAAATCCATGCTAATTTCTTCCCACTTCTAGCCAGGAATAGAGAGTGGTTGCAATAATCCGGGCCTCATGTGAATAGCCTTGACTCTGCAACAGTTATCACACCTTGCCACGTAAGCTATGATTTCTTTCTTCATCTTGGTCCACCAATAATACAGCTTGAGATCTTGATACATTTTACTGCTACCAGGATGGATGGACAACTTAGAAGAATGTGCTTCAGCCATAATTTGATTTCTAAGTTCTTTGTCTTTGGGTACTACAAGCCTATCATTAAACCAGAGAATTCCTTTGTCATCAACCCAAAAGTGTTTGGTCTCATGCTCTTTCATCTTTCGCTTGATGTGAAACACACCCACATCAGTCTTCTGGAGTTCGATAATTCGACTCCTAAGAGAGCAATCCACAGTGATATTGTGAAGTACTACAGGATGAAGGAGGTGTGCCAGATGAAAGTCTTCACTAACTAAGGAATTGCAATGGGCCTTTCTGCTTAAGGCATCAGCAACCACATTGGCCTTACCAGGATGGTAGTGCACTTGAAGGTTGTAGTCTTTGATCAATTCTAACCATCGTCGTTGATGCAAGTTCAACTCGGGTTGAGTAAAGATGTACTTGAGACTTTTATGGTCAGTATAGATGTTGCACACATTACCCAGCAAGTAATGTCTCCAAATCTTCAGGGCATGAACAACCACGGCTAGCTCTAAGTCATGGGTAGGATAATTGACTTCATGTTTTCGAAGCTGACGCAAAGCATAAGCAATGACTCGGCCTTCCTGCATAAGAACACACCCCAAACCGGTGCCACATGCATCACAATAGACATCAAAAGGCTTCTCGATGTCAGGTTGTGTCAATACAGGAGCAGAGGTTAATAAGATCTGCAAGGTGTGGAAAGCCTCTTCACACTTTGGAGTCCACACAAACTTCTCATCTTTTTGAAGTAGTCGAGTCATGGGCTTGGCGATTTTTGAGAAATCTGGGATAAAGCGATGATAATAGCCAGCCAAACCCAGGAAACTTCAGACTTCTGTGACTGTAGTAGGTGCCTTCCACTCTAGGACTTCTTGCACCTTAGTAGGGTCAACCGAAATTCCATCTCCAGATAACACATGACCTAGAAAAGGTATCTTGTTCAACCAGAATTCGCACTTGCTGAACTTAGCATAAAGCTGGTTGTCACGTAACCGAGTTAAAACAATTCTCAGATGTTTAGCATGCTCTTCTTCATTCTGAGAGTATACAAGGATATCATCAATGAACACGACGACGAACTTGTCCAATTCCGGCATGAATACTGAATTCATCAGGTACATAAAGTGTGCCGGAGCATTTGTCAACCCAAAGGACATGACAAGGTACTCGAACAAGCCATAACGAGTAGAGAAAGTCGTCTTAGGTATATCTTCGTGACGAATTTTGACTCGATGGTAACCAGACCTCAAATCGATCTTGGAGAATACCTTAGCTTTGGAGAGATGATCAAATGTAATATCGATGCGAGGAAGAGGGTATTTGTTCTTGATGGTAACAAATTATAGGGCGATAATCCACGCACATGCGTGAGAGACTCGTCCTTCTTCTTCACAAATATAGCCAAACAACCCCAAGGAGAAGAACTAGGCCGAATCAAACCCTTCTTTAAAAGCTCATTCAATCGACTCTTCAAATTTCACCCAACTCATTGGGTGGCATTCTATAGGGCCTTCGAGAAATAGGAGCCGCATCTTAATGAGTTCTATCTTGAATTCTACATCACGGTCCCGGAGGTAATCCGGGCAAGTCATCGAGAAGACATCTGAAACTCACGGACAACCGGTATCTCCTCAATGGCTTTGGCTAGGGTAGCATTGGTCAGACAGAATAGCGATATCACGAGGTAATCGCACTAGAAAACCCTTCTTATCCAAAGGATCCTCAACATTACCACACGGGTTGACGTGACGACGATCAACACTCCATTCCCACTCATCCACTTCATCCCTAGGATTACATCGATTCCTACCCCCGGCAGAACTACAAGATCTGCAAGGAACTCTCGATCCCCAATCTCAATCTTTACCTCTTTAACTACTTGGTTAGTCATGATATTATTCCCAAAGAAGACTAATACAATAACCACCCTTGACAATTGTAATCACATTCATCATATGCTTAGATGCAAAAGTAGAACTCACAAAGGAATGTGAAGCACCCGAATCAAAGAGCACAACTGCAGGTGATCATTAACAAGAAACTTACCAAATGGTGACCACTTCACCAAAGCAGGAATTTCCTCCACAAGAGTGTAGTGAACACGCCCGATGGACGCTTCCCTAAGCATTCTCGCTTGGAAGGATAGGGAAACTTATTTGCCCAAAGGACTGTGCCGGGTTACAGCCCCAACACGGCTTGTTAGCTGGTGGGACATTAGAGCTGCCTCGCCTGAGGTATTCTTTTGGCAAAGAAATTGTGTACCCTTTATGGAAACCAGCTTTAGCTTGATTCTTCTTCCGAGGTGGGCGGTGACCGACATTAGCATTGGGTGGACTGATCTCGGGTCTTGGATACCACTGGTGCCTTAGACCGAGAAGCACCTGCCTCAAAGTTTCTTTTTACGGTTCTTGGAAGCAAAGATATACCTTATCATTATTCTCTTGAGTCGTGGTGTCATTGATAAACTCATTGAAGGTGACACACTTGCGCTTGCCCATAGACTTCATCGCTTAGGGAAAGTCCCTCTTGAAACTAGCTATCTTTTTGGCATCAAGATCAATGAACTCGTGAGCATACCTCGCCAGTTGTTGAATGCCCGGAGGTATTCATTAAGACTCTTGTTGCCTTGGGTTAGCTTCATAAACTCGGTATGCTTAATGGCCATGAGACCAGGAGGGATAAAATGTTCCCTCGAAAGTCATCCTCTAATCGGCCCCAAACTATCTCGACGCTCAGAGGGGAAGGTGGTCTCGTGATGGGTCCACCAGATACTGCAGGCCTTGGAGCTGGTGTCCTCAGACACGTGGCCTTCATACCTTCAACAAACGGAGCAATCCAAACCTTTGTTTCTATCGTGCTCAACCATTCATCGCCTTGTAATGGTTCTTCTTCGCCTCTCTAAAGATAGGAGGCTTTGTGTCCATGAAGTCCTTAAAGTCAGCTGATCGGTTTGGGTCCCCATGGACATGTTGATCCTCAAGGTTAGCCATTTGGCACATAGCCTCAGCTAGCATGCGCTGACTTTCGACAAACCGCCTACATTAGCTCAATTTGTGTGGGTGGTGGAGGAGGTGGTTGTTCCTCATCTCCCATGCTACGATCATGATTTAAGGTTATAAGCCATCTACAAAATGTATAGCCAATGAGCAATCGATTGATGTGGAAATTTTTGTAGATGAATCGTATAATTATGCCAAACTGAGTCCATTGGAGGGAATGCATTTATATAATCAACAGAGGCACAATCATTCATCACAACCACACAACTCATCAAGCGCATCAATTGACACATAAATGCGATGAACTTAACCAACAACGAGATCTATAAACCGCCTAGACGGAATTTTACAAAGGCTCACATACGTGGAGCATAATACGTTTGATAGGTTACATCCAAGCCATAGTGGTTCCAAACTTACATCCAAAGATAACTTATGGTTCGATATTACCTCCCAACGATTAACTTATTACAAAGCTACTCGTTCATGCATGGGGATCAACAAAAGACTAGCTCTTGCGCATTATCTAAGTAGTAAGCTAAACTACGCATCGTCCTCAGAGTCAGTGTCGAAGATCTCTCCTCCATCTTCATCACTAGCAGGCTCTAACTCCTCATCTTCCTCCTCATCAGGTGGAATGTCCTTAGGTCCATTGACCTCAATGCCATCATCACCTTCAGCCATGATGACACCAGAGCCCATCTCAACCTCATCATCAGGTGGCAGGAGAGGGTGAAGTTGATTGTGTAACAGGTGAACCTCCTCATGGAGATGGTCATTGTACTCTTCGGCAACTGCCACTTGCTGCTCTAGCTCCACCTATCGCTCTCTCAACACATTCTCTTTGTGCCAGGCTTCATTCCGTTGGTTCATCACATGAATCAACATACGTTCATAGTTGCGGTGAGCAACTGTCAACCTCTGAACCTCCAGAGTGTCTTGGTCCCGTTCCTGTGTTACTTGCTCCAAACACTGCTGAGCCGCATTCCTCTCAGCAGTCACCCGGGCCAGCTATGTCCTCAGCCTTTCCGCCTTAGTAGGCTCAGGACGGGGCTCACGAGGAGCTAACCAGTGATGAGGCGCCCTACCTCCTGTGGACTTGCGAGCAGTGAGTTTCATGCGCGCCATCTGTAGCAAAAAGTTGCAACGTAAGGGGAGAATCATTTAAGGGATACGAAATTTAATTATTCGAGACCATCAATTTTAAAGGAGGGAGTAATGCAAAATGCTATGTATGCTTGAACATGATGCATGCACGATCCGTACGTCCTCACAAACCTAGAAAAATTTAAAGGCTAGCGAAATATACGGTGGCATACATACGCTCTCTCATACACGGTAGCTAGTCGATCTACAACGATACGTTGTTTGTGTACCTGCAGAAAATTTCATTTCAGCCCAATAATTTCCCAAAAAGGCATGTAAACTAAATACTTTCATACATACTTCCCCAGATGCATATACTCTAGTATCACAGCTACCCATCAGAGATACCCACATTTAAGTAGTCTCATAGATACATGATCGAACATGTAAGTATGCGAGCAACCACAACTACTCTCCCTTAGACCGACGGTTGGATGGCCATGCTCTCACAACTCCGACTTACCAGAGCGTAGAGGTATTTGATCCAAACATTACCACCCAAGCGGATGGCATCCATACAATAGCACGCCATATGGACGACGAAACAGAAACAAGCAGGAACCCCCAAGTTAGTACTTAATAAGCCACCTAAGAGTCCTTATTTGGGCATAAGGGATATGACCACTGGCAATACTTAGTATTTAATTTAAGATTTTCACAAATACTTTTGTTTTAAATACACAAATAACATGTTTAGTGTTGAATCTTGCTCTGATGCCAGCTGTAACAAAACCGACCAAATCATAAGAACGTAAGTACAAAAACAATCACCGAAGCGATCAAATTCCTGTACTTAAGCTCCCATAATCCCGGTAGTCCAGAAATCACGAAGGATTTCAACCAACTGTCGACATACAAACCAAGACCGTAGTGATTCAACACAACACATCATCCATTACAACATTTCATAAGTAGCATTCAGATTACATCCATTAGAGTTCAAATATAAAATATTACAAACCAAGTTCAAACGTGCGGAAGCAACATAGTTTAGTACATAACTTCATAGTTCCAAATACATTGCCAGATCTTAGTCATGTCCCACAAAAGCATCATTAGGTACGAGAACTAGTAGATACCGCGCCCAACGGTCTAGTCTTGATCCCCAGCCGGGAGAAGGCAATACATGCAGCAACCAAAGTAGAACTGGTCATCTGCAATAGGTGGGAGATAAACCCTAAGTACGAGAAGGTACTCACCAGACTTACCCGACAAAACCCGAAATAAAAGACACCAAGGATCATGCAAGGCTTATCAGGTGGGCTAGCTTGACACAGTTGCATAAAGGAGCTTATGAATATAGTGACCAATTTAAACTTAGCATCAAGCTTATCATCATTTACCTGTCCACTAGATTAGCACCTATACTAGAGCACTCACTTATTAGGAGCAAACAATATTAACCATAGTAGGTATAATAAGGCTGTCATCATCATATCATCCTTTCTGAACCATTATGTTATTTAGTGCGTCTACATTGGAGATAAGCCCGTCAAGTTCTCACTAACCGGGAGAGACGGCGACTAATCGAATTACAACTCACCGAGGGGGGTATTCCTAACTCTCACCCCTGCATACATAGCAAGGGTAGCCGTGGGTCACCTTTGGAACAACTCAGAACCAAATTCATGGGTTCGATCAACAACAAGACTCTCGTGGATTACCCTTCTACCAGGACCATTAGGACTTTTAAATCACCGCCTTTGACTCACGCCACGGCTCCCTTCCGAGGCGCACTTTATACTTATCGACTCCCGGCCTGAGGTGAGCTACTCGGCTTTATGGTCAGTCTCCAGACCCGGCCAACTAAGAGAGAGGCATGCATTCAACATGAACATGAAAGGCTCCAAGATTCAGTCCTTAATCGACACAGACGGAGTCACTGCAAACCGGCAAGCCTCCGTCCGGGTCTTCATTTCAAATTAAGACCGGTTCTTTTCCATGATAGCAAATATAGCCAACCGTGCCATATGTATCTTCCTATATCTCGCAGTGACAGAAATCACCGACTTCTACCGTGTTTAAGGTGGCTAAGCACTACACGAGCCCGAGCTACATAGGATTGTGGGTATCAATATCCGGACAAGGATTGATAATCAATGCAAGAAGTGTTTGCATCCAACACCTAAACTTAATGCAACAATATATGTAACCATAATATCAGAATTACATTTCGGAAATTAGGAGGCTTAATATGCTCCGGGCTTGCCTTTTCACAAAGCTGCACGACGGTGATCCGTGCACTCAACGGTAACCTCGTCGGCACTTCTTCCGAAGGTTGCACCTCCCGAACCTCCGGTGTCGGGTCGTCGCGCTTCTCTGCCCTCGAATTCCAGCAGGGTCACTCCTTCCGGTACACACCTATTGCATGCCGATGCACAAGATAAATATCATGGATGCATAAGGAATGACATGATGCTCATGATGAATGAATCGAGTAAGTGTTTAACGAAAAACATTATCGACACTCGCTTTCCGATTAAGAATAGCTCTATTCAAATCACTTTAAAACAGGTATCTAACTTAACTTGAAGAACAAGATCAACTTACCTAACTTGCATAGCCTAAGATAAAGATACTCATCTTCAGTTAAAGGCCTAACACCTAGGAACATTACCCCAACTTAGAAATAGTAAAGGCATACTTTAAACAACAGTTAAAGTTTCATATGCACACGGGTAGTTTCTTAATTCAACCACAACAAGAGTTCTACAACTCCAAATGACTTGCATGAGGACATTCTGGAAAGCTTATGAAATTCTCTACAAATCATTTGTAAACATCAAAGCATGATTCTTACGTTAACCAAATCGAATTCCAGTAAACCTAGAATCTGTCCAGAAATGACAGGGTTACTAAATTAATTATTTAATGATGATGCAAAAGCATAATTGGACCAAACCAAGTTTACCAACATGTTTTTCATACCAAAGAAACATCAAAAAGTCTAGTGCCAACTTCTAAACAATTTATTTAATGCCCTTTTCTAATTTCTTTAGTTAATTAGGTGATTAAAGCAATATATAGTAAAACTATTCAGAAAAATCTACAAAAATTACAGTAGCTATCTCATGCTTCACATAGACTACCATAAAATTTTCCAAGCCATTGGGAAAGCAGAACTTGCTGTATCCAAAATAACAGGTAGCATGTCTATTTTTAGCATAATTAGGAAACCCTATTAAAAAGTATCAAGCAACAGATTTCTAATTTTTCCTAGCATAATTCTAGCATAATAACAGTACTCACCAATTTTTACCCTAACTGGATCTATAGAAAAATTATGAAAATTCACACAAGATCCATCCATGCAAACAAGATAATTTTCTATTTCCTACAAACAGTGTCCAAACTATATGAAAATTTAACTGTAAGCTATTCATGATATGAGTAGTACACCATAAAAATTTCATGCCATTTGGAGCTACCTAGTAAAAGATATAATTACCCCTATTTCTTGCATGATTAAAAGAGATAAATAGAAACTCCCATTTTCATAATAGAACATGACGTGGATTATATTTTTAATAGAAACTAGACATTATCATGAACTCAACAAAATTGGAATCACATCATTTGGATCTACCAACTAGGAGATACACATTTTTGAAATTGTACACAAGTCTGTGAAAAAGAATAAACAAAACAAATTGAAAACCCTAACCAACTACTGCTGGGCCGGCCCGGAAAGCCACTGCGGCCCGCGACGCGTGCTCCAGCACACTCAGCGCGGCCTAGAAACACGACGCAGCCTACGATCGGCTCCCGCCTGCGAGCGGCTGCTGACAAGCGGGCTCCGCTAGTCAGAGAGAAAGACAGGGGAGGAAAGAAGAGCGACGGTGGTAGCTTGCCGCCGGTGGTAGCTCCGGCGAGGCCACGGGTACCAGCGTGTTCACCTCACCCGTGCGCACCTAGGGGTACCATTGATTGCAGCAATTGCGGTGGCTAGGGGGAATGGCGACGGCCATGGCGGCACACGGCCGCGGGTTGGCCAGATTCGGCGAGCCGACGACATCACGGCCCTAATGGTCTACCCTATGAGCATCAGCATCACTAACTGGACCTAAAGCAAGGGAACTAGGGGGCAGTAAGAGGCTCGAGCGGTACAGCCACGTGCGAGCTCGGCCAGTGGTGGTCATGGCGACCCGGTGGAGCCGCGCTCACGGTGAGCTCTACCTGAGGCGAAAATGGAATGACGGTGGGGCCATAGACGTGGAGGAGCTCCCGGTGGTGCTGTGGCTCAGAGGAATCGGACAATGGCGCTCAGTGTTGGTGGATTTGGCTCGGCGGCTGCCATGGCGTCCCGGTCACCGCGCTCGCGTGGAAGAGAACGGCAGAGGGGGAAATGGCGAGAGGAAGAGGGAGTGAGCGAGGCGTTGGCTTTGCTTTCATCTGGGAGCACGGGCGCGCGACGTGGAGGTGCTAGCTGGGCATGCACGCCACGCGGTGGCCAGCCTCTGAATCGGTCGGCCATGACGTTGACTGAACGTTTTCTAAAACGGACTGAATCGACGCCCGATGACACGACTGACAGCGCCATTTCATTGCCTCATAGCTCGTAATCTAGCCCGAGTTAGCGGTAGGTAGTAACAGCAAATTTGTAGATCTACAGTAGTACTACAACATTGTCAATTAGGGCTTGGACTAGTTCGGTCTGGATTGGGAGATACAAGGTCGCAAAGAGGGGCTCATGAAACTATAAGTCAGGACTTGACTGAAGAATTTTTCTAAGTCTGAAATCAGCAGGGAAACCTGACCTGTGGGCCATGTTTGAGCATGTTCTAGCCATTTTCATGAGATGATCATAAAACAACTTTTGTTCCTTGATAAATTAGCTACAACTTTGGTAAAGAGTGCACAACCATGCAAAGTCTCTAAGTTGGTCTTTTGAATCAGTCAAACTGTGGCACTCTAAGGGTCCATTCCAGTCAAACCTTCAATTGGGGGCATTTTTGTCATTTTGATCTACATGAACAATGTCCAAACAATTACCCTAAGTGTAATTAAGGTGTATTAGACCATGATCAACCACCTTACACAATTGTTATACCATTTCAACATAGCACATGTGATGAAACAACAAAACAAGCAATTCACCCAATGTTGCAATGCAATGTTTCACATGTTTCATGACTTTGTTGTCATTTTATAATTGTCACATTACTACCATATTGCCATGTTTCAAAGTATGAGAATTTCATGTTACATTCACATGTTGCATTACTACCATTCTAAGCAATCAAGTATGAAACACACAATTAAAAATGTTGCATATGCATGTTTCAGTAACAATGACATGCTGAGATAGATGATGCACATGTTTATGAAATGAAATGCAATTAGTGGAAGCCAAACACCTAGGGTGTTACACACATCATCTTTAAGTGAAAGTGAAAATGATGATGATCAATATGAGAAAGTTGATGATGTTGCTCTCTTTATGAAGAGGTATCACAAGGGGCTAAAGAAGCAAGGCTATAAGGTAGTGAAGAGAAGATTCCCAAACAAGAAAAAGAGGACATGCTACAATTGTGGAAGCACCGATCACTTCATTGCCAAGTGTCCATATGAGATCAAAGACAACAAATACAAGAAGCACAAGAAAGAGGAGAAGGCCGATCGTAGAAAGAGCAAGAAGTATATGGGAGAGACTCATATTGGGCATAAATGGGACTCAACTAAAGAAAGCACAAGTGAAGATGATGAGAAGGTTACAACTATTGCTATTCACAAGTCATCCCCTACACCAAGGCTCTTCAATGACATGTCCGATGATGACTACTACTCCCCTCACATTTGTCTCATGGCAAAGGATGAGAAGGTAAAATCCAAATCGAAGGCCAAATCTCCTCCACCTCCTAGTGATATCTCTAGTAGTGATATTAGTGATAGCTCTAGTAACGATGAATGTAGTGATGAAGAAATAAACATGATAACTAAAAATTTGGATGGAAAGACCAAATTATTCATCACTAAGCTAATGGAGGATCTAGAGAGTGTCCAAGCCGAGCTAGAATCTAAAGAAGAGACTCTTATCCAAGAAGAGAATATCTACATTACTATCAAAAAAGCTCTTGCATTAGAGAGAAGTGAGATAGAATCCTTGCGTAAGGCTTTGGCCAAAGAGTAAGAGGACCATGCTATCACAAAGAAAGCAAATAAAGCTCTCAAGAAAAAGTATTATGACTTAGATGAAAAACACAAAGAACTTGAGATGCAATATAGCACTCTTTGGGATAGCAACTCACATCTCACTAAGGCAAAGGAAACCTCTACTCCCTCCACTAGTCAAGGTTGTGGAAAATGTTTTAATCTTGATTTGAATGCCTATTCCACTAACCTTGCAAACATGGAAGCTATGAGAAAGGAGATTGCTAGGCTCAATGAAGTCATTAGAAAAGTGTGAATAAGTGTGACCTAATTCAATGACAAGAAGGTTGATGAATCAAAAGGGTCACAATTCAAGCATGGAAGGCATCCCTCAATCAAGCATGGGGGCTTAGACACACAAAAGGAGCCAAGACAATTGGAAGAAGGATAGTGAATGGCTATGAGTGTGTGAAGTTTGAGAGGAAGGGCAAAATTGATACAGATCAACCTGCATAGACCATGACAGTGCAGCGTCCCCGAGCAGTAGTGCCACAATAAAGGGTGGTAGTGCCACGCCTCGCAAAACTGGGAAGGCTACCAATTCTGTTCCTGATCAAATTAAGCCCAAGAAGAAGGTGTACTAGGAGAAATAGGTTTTCTAGAAGCCTAAGGAACCAGTGTGGGCCACCAAGAATAAGTATGCCTATCAACCAAAGACTTATGCACATCGACAATACTTGACATCATACTTTGTTTTGAGGAACAATAGCAATGGGAAATTGGTTGCAAAATATGTTGGAAAGGAAACCAACATATATAGGAATACTTTTATTTGGGATCCTAAGATTCTTGTAACTAACATGCAAGGTCCCAAGTCAAATTGGGGACCTAAATCTAGCAACGAAACTTATTTTGTAGGCATATTTCTCTGGTGAATCAAGTTGGGTGCTTGATAGTGGATGTACAAATCATATGATCGGAGAAAGGAGTATGTTCTCATCATATACCCCAAAGATGGACTCAAATGAAAATATTCTCTTTGGAGACAACTCTAAGGGGATGTGATTGGTCTCGATAAAGTTGCTATAACCCTTGAGCATTCAATTATAAATGTTTTACATGTTGATTCGTTAGGTTACAATTTGTTGTCTGTCTCTCAATTAGGCAAGATGGGCTTCAATTGTCTCTTTATGGATAAGGGTGTGGAAGTCTTTAGATGGGAGGATTCCTCTATTGTCTTTATGGGTCATTTAAAGAATAAGCTTTACCTAGTTGATTTCAATAAAAGTAAAGCTAATCTTGAGGTTTGTTTAGTGGTAAAATCTAGCATGGGGTGGCTTTGGCATCGCTGACTAGCCCATGTTGGGATAAGAAACTTGGCCAAACTTCAAAAGGACAAACACATCCTTGGGCTAACAAATGTTCACTTTGAGAAAGATAGGATATGTAGCGCTTGTCAAGCCGAAAAGCAAGTTGGCGTACCTCACCCACCAAAGAGCATCATGACCATGACGCAACCATTGGAGCTCATACACACAGATCTCTTTGGACCGGTCGCCTACCTAAGTATCAGGGTAACAAATATGGTCTTGTTATTGTTGATGATTATTCCCGTTTTACTTGGGTATTTTTCTTGTTTGATAAGTGTCAAGTTAGAGACAAAGTGAAGACTTTTGTTAGAAGAGCTCAAAAAGGAGTTCGGTCTCCCCATCAAGAAAATGAGGAGCGACAATGGAACCGAATTCAAGAACACCCAAGTTGAGGAGTTTCTTGATGAAGAGGGCATCAAGCATGAGTTTTCAACTCTATACACCCCTCAACAAAATGATATAGTAGAGAGAAAGAACCGTACACTTATTGACATGACAAGGATAATTCTAGATGAGTACAAGACGCCAGACATCTTTTGGTGTGATGCCATCAACACCGCTTGCCATGCCATCAACCGCCTCTACCTACACAAGAAGTTGAAGAAAACTTCATATGAGCTCCTAACCAGTAACAAGCCTAAGGTGTCTTACTTTAGAGTGTTTGGGTGCAAGTGTTTCATACTTAACAAGAAACCTAAAATCTCTAAGTTTGCACCTAAAGTTGATGAAGGTTTTCTTCTTGGTTATGGATCAAATGAGCATGCCTACCGTGTCTTCAACAAAACCTCCAGGAGAGTTGAGGTTACGGTAGATGTGACATTTGATGAATTTAACGGCTCTCAAGTGGAGTAAGTTGATTCAAGTGTTGTAGGAAAGGAGGATCCACCATGTGAAGCAATCAAGCAATTGGCTATTGGTGATATTAGACCACAAGAAGATGAAGTCACTGAAGTGGTGGTTCCTCAAGTTGTTGCTGCACCAATTTCCACTGACGTACCTGATGCTACACTACAGCAAACACCTGCTGCAACTCCAGAGCATGGCAATGCCGCACTTGAGGGTGGTAGTGCCATACCTACACAACCAGCAGCAGCTGATTCGACTCCAGCTCATGGACAAAACCTACAACCCATATTTGAGCAAGATGAAGATCAAGATCCAGAAGATGGACAAGAGGCCATTGATCATCCAAGGCTAAGGCAAACAAAACAACGGGATCATCCCGTTGACAACATCCTTGGGAGTCTTCGAAAAGGGGTAACAACTCGTTCACATTTAGCAAACTTTTGTCAATATTACTCATTTGTTTCCTCTTTGGGTCCTCTTAAGGTAGAACAAGCACTTGGAGACCCGGATTGGGTGATGGCCATGCAAGATGAGCTCAACAATTTAAAAGAAATCAAGTGTGGACCTTGGTGAAGAGACCCAACACCAATATCATTGGCATCAAGTGGGTCTTCCGCAACAAGCAAGATGAGAATGGTGTGGTGACAAGAAACAAGGCAAGATTGGTTGCTCAAGGTTTCACTCAAGTAGAGGGCTTGGACTTTGAGGAAACATATGCATCGGTGGCAAGACTTGAAGCAATCCAAATGCTTCTAGCCTATGTCACTCATCATAATTTCAAGCTATATCAAATGGACGTGAAGAGTGTATTCCTCAATGGCCCCATTCAAGAACCTGTCTATGTTGAGCAAGCACCGGGTTTTGAAGATCCCAAGTTCCCCAACCACGTCTACAAACTCCAAAAGGCGCTCTATGGGCTTAAGCAAGCACCAAGAGCATGGTATGAATGCCTTAAGGAATTCTTGCTTAAACAAGGTTTTGAAATAGGAAAAGCCGACCCTACCCTTTTCACTCACAAAGTTGGTAAAAATATATTTGTGTGCCAAATATAGGTCGATGACATAATATTTGGTAGTACTAATCATACTTTTTGTGAGGAATTTAGTAGGATCATGACGAAGAGATTTGAGATGTCCATGATGGGTGAGTTGAAGTTCTTCCTTGGATTTCAAATCAAGCAAGTGAACGATGGAACTTTTATTAGTCAGATGAAGTACACCCATGATATGCTCAAGAGGTTTAACATGGTGAATGCCAAGCCTATCAAAACTCCCATGCCAACCAATGGACATCTTGATCTCAACATTGAAGGGAAAGCCGTGGATGCCAAGGTATATCGTTCCATGATCGGCTCTCTACTTTATTTGTGCGCATCTAGGCCCAATATTATGCTTAGTGTGTGCATGTGTGCTAGATTAGAAGCTAACCCAAAAGAGTATCACTTGGTGACCGTTAAGAGAATCTTGAGATATTTAGTACACACTCCTAACCTTACTTTGTGGTACCCTAAGGGCTCTAAGTTTGATCTGCTTGGGTATTCGGATTCTGATTACGCCGGTTGCAAAGTAGATCAAAAAAGCACTTCAGGGACATGTCAATTCCTTGGACGATCCCTAGTGTCTTATAGTTCTAAAAAGCAAAATTGTGTAGCCCTTTCCACTGCTGAGGCCGAGTATGTTGTGGCCGATGCATGTTGTGCCCAACTACTTTGGATGAGGCAAACTATTCATGATTTCGGGTGTCATTTTACCAAAATCCCATTATTATGTGACAATGAGAGTGCCATTAAGCTTGCAAACAATCATGTAAGCCACTTTAGAACCAAGCACATAGACATTCGTCATCATTTCTTGAGAGACCACAAAACCAAAGGAGATATCAAAATTCGCCATGTGAGCACCAAAATGCAACTAGCCGATATCTTCACAAAGCCCCTCGACGAGTCAAGGTTTTGTGCTTTGTGTAGTGAGCTAAATATACTTGATTCTCGTAACATGGTTTGAATTTTAGCATGCCTATGTTTGATAAACTAGTATCTAGGCAAAAGAGTTGAAAATTTTCATATTGTGCATGAAAATGATCTCTAAAAGGCAACTTATGTATCATGATCATGGTCTATATTGATTATTTGTTTCAGGTCATGGTACACAGGTGATATGTGTCTATATCTTATACAAAGAGAGTCATATAGATTATAGCTAACTTCCATTGTTTTGGGGACTGCGGTAGTGCCGCGCTTACCGTGTGGCAGTGCCATGCTAGGCATGCGGCAGTGCCGCACGTTGGATCTCAAATTGAGATTTAGCCCAAATGGTTTTACTATGGGACCCATTTATTCTTCCTCTTATCCTCAAGTCAATAGTAACTTCTTTCCCTCTCTCTTCCCCACAACGCTGACGCCCGCACCTCTCTCTCCTCTCGCGCCCACGCCGTCGCCGTCGCTTGGCCACGCGTTGTCGATCGCTGGCAGTGTCACGGTAGCTGCTAGCACTCCCTCAATGTCGCTAATGGATGCTACTACCCCTGGCCCGAGCAGTTTCTTCCCTCTCCTCTCCATTCCTTGTTTGAGAAGATGGAGCACGGAGATAATGACCGAAGGGGGAAAAGAAAGATGAATGAGCAAAGAGACAAGGATCCACCTCGCCGTGGTCGAGGGAGGTCAATAGCAGCAGGCAATAGTGTAGCTCCAAGGGGACTTGATGATAGGGGGAGGCCCGTGCAATACATTGAAGATGAGGAGAGGCTGGAGATGACAGGTTGTATCACTGATGCCATTCCTGACTCCCCACAGCATCTCTCTGAGTTTGATGGCAGATACATGAGGGATTTTCAGGGTGAGATCATCATGAGACCTCCAGATGACTCCCGCTAGCATGTAGTTGTCAACTATTCCAAGAGTTGGAAGCTGGTGGAAGAGGCAAGGGGGATCAATCCCTATGCAATGCGCAAGGATTTGGACATTGATTATAGATTCAGGAATGAGTTTCATTCCAACTTTTATGCCACTGCCATTCTTGTATCCAAGAAAACCAAGATCATCAAGATGTAGTATATTGATAGGGATGAGATGAAGGAGAAGGAGGAGCCTGAGTTTGACAAGGTAATAAAAATTTGTGATAGGTTCCAGCTTTCAGACATAATGGGTTTCCAGTATAACTGGAATGAGGAGGTCCTTGCATAGCTTCATGCCACATACTTCTATGACCAGATCTCTAATGAGATTCTCTGGATGACTGATGGTCGACACTACCAAGTCAACTTTGTCACTTTCAGCTAGATTCTTGGCTTTAGGGAGGATCACAGAGGTTACACTTACATTCATGATGAGCCTTGAGCTGAGATCCGTGACATCAGTTACATGTGGAGAGATAGATGGATTGCAGATGGCAAGAGGAGTGGTCTACATAGCTTCTATTACATCCTCAACAACCTCATCAGGAACACCATCAACCCAAAGGATGGAGCAGCCTCAGATATTAATGGCTATATGAGAAATGTGCTGGCTAGATTTGCTCTAGGTGAGGATAGGTTCAATGTCTATAGATTCATGTGGACTGAGTTGAGATTTATAGTGGAGGATGTGAGGAGGGGGCTGCCCTATGCCCCTTACCTCATGTTCATGATTGAGAGGGTCACTGGATTTTATTTTCTGAAGGATGGGATGCACACCATCTACAAAATTGAGAAGACCCAGCCAGCTGCAGCTACTCAGGGAGCGGGGAGCTCTCATGCTCATGTAGATATCCCTGAGTCTTCCCGCTCTAAGTCTCGCAGAGGAGGCAAGATGAAGAAGTTTAGCAAGTGGTTGAAGGCAATCTTTGGCAAGTGCACCTATATAGCTGACATAGCGTATGAGATAGCTTGAGCAGCGTCAGCAGCGTGGACAGGACCTTCCACCACTTCCTCATATTCCACCTCCTCCACAGTATGACCTTCTGAGTCTCTCTAACACAGATTCAGATGATGATGAGGAGGAGGAGTAGGGACGAGCAGCAGATTGGGATGAGACCCTAGAGGGATACCATCAGAGACAGGAGCCGAGGCGTTCCACTTGTTCCACTCGCTATACCACCACTACTCACCGTTAGGGCCGTGCACGTATTGACTCCAACGACGATGATGGTGATGGTGGTGCCGGGATTGCTGCAGGAGGTGCTAGGGCTGCAGGAGGTGATCATATTGATTGGATGGACATCCAGGGAGATGACGAGTAGGTGTTGATCTTTCTTCTTTTCTTCTCTTTTTGGTGCTTTATGCCAAAGGAGGAGAAAATTAGAGGGGTCAACAACTTTTCGACGCCATGGTCAGCAGCTGTGCTTCATGTCCTACTTGATGAGTGTTAGTCTTCGCTAGGTGGAAAGTTTGAGAGTCGCTCAAAACTCTAAATTGTGAAATATGTGTGGGATATGGACATATATTAATCTATGCTGTCGCTTGTGATACAATTGTGCTAGAATATATATCTTTATATGTATCACATGTTGTGTGGTGTCTATTCTGATTTGTGCTGTTACAGCAAGTGCGGCAGTGCCGCACCCAGCTGCAACAACAAACTATGTTGTGCATAAACTGTCATTTGCATCACGTTTTACATACCTGACATAGTATGCAGCACCCCACAGGAGCATGTATATAGGGGGAGCCCCATCACTTTCACTAAAATATGAATCTTGGCTTCTTATCCAAATTTGAGAATTCAATTTTCTATTCACATACTTAGGAAGAGGCTCTACACCCATGGCTCGAAAGTCTCAGTATTTATTTCATATCTTTTGTAAGCTCTAATTGGGTTGTCATCAATCACCAAAAAGGGGGAGATTGAAAGTGCAATCAAGCCTTAATTGTGGGTTTTGGTGATAATGACCACTTAATTAGAGAACTAATGAGATTTATCGACATGACAAGCAGGAAATTTATATTCGAGGATGCTACACGAAACGGAGGAGCCCCCAATTATAAATGTAGATGGCTTCAAACTCAAAGGAGGTTTAAATTCTTTTATATATTGAATTTGAGTATTACTATAAAGGGGGAACAATGCTTAAGCTAATATGTGCTACCAAGTGCTCAAACAACCACATGCATCCTCAGATTCATAGTCAAGACAGTCTACACTTCACTATTATTCTTGCTGTCTTACGCGGTGCGGCACTGCCGCACTTGAAGAGAGGCTCGCCCGACCCCTTGGTCGCGGGCTCCGGCTCGCCCGACCCCTTGGTTGCGGGCTCCGGCTCTCCCGACCTCGAGGCCACGGGCTTCGTCTCGCTTGACCCCTTGAGTGTGGTGTCCATTGTGGGCTAAGGGTATATATACCTTTCCCTTTCCTCCCCAATGGCTATCTACAATTCAAGTGACCGTTGGGGGCTGGGGGGTATATATACCTTTCCCCTTCCTCTCAACAAAAATTGGCTCTCTTCTTCCTCACTTTAGCACACCCAAAACAGAGCAAGAGCTCTCTCTCTCTCTCTTACTCCATTGTGAATCTCAAGCCCTCAAGCAAATCCATTGATTTTCCCATCAATCCTTGTGGAAAAAGGGTTCCAAAACTCAATTAGAGAGCAGCTCCATTGATTCTCAAACTCTAAAGAACACTTGGTTCACATTTTAGCCGACGGTTGTGTTTGTTACTCTTGGAGCTTGGCTCCTAGCCGGCTAGAGCGTCGCCCATGGAGCTTGCCAACTTATGTGGTAGCCCCGGGAGGTTTGTAACCATCTCTTGAAGCTAGTAAACTCACCCTTCATCTCAAGAGTTAAGTCTCTTGACTTGAGAACGAGGAAGGATTAGAAAGCTCTAAGCCTTAGTGGCTAACCTCAACAACACGGAGGTAGGCAAGCCTTGGTGGTGAGCCAAACCACGGGAAAAATTATTATGTCATTTGTGCTTGATTTACATTACTTGCATGACATATTATTGATTGAGTTGATTTCTAGAGTTTGAGGTTGATCTACTTGTGTGTGGTGTTCCCACCACTTTCAGCTGTCGATCTGTGATCTACTACCCTACAGGAAGCTAAGAAATTTACCCAATCTAAATTTTGTTGGGTAGATTTTGAACTGTGAACTAATCTCTCCTGTAGGTGCGTTAGTGCCACGCTCACAAAGCAGCAGTGCCGCGAGTGAATTTGACATCGGTTTGAGTTGAATTTTTACAGGCCTATTCACCCCCCTCTAGACGTTCCAGAGATCCTACACAATGGCGGGTCGGCACAGTGGAGGAGGTGATGGCGGAGCTGTGGGCGCGAGTGATTGAGCTGTGGTGCTACGGTGGTGGCCCTCGAGCATGGCGGAGGCACGACGACGACACTGCTACGGTGTTGCTTCGCTCTGGAGAGGCGCACAGGCGAGAGAGAAAGCGAGACCGAGAGTGAGCACGTGGGTGAGTGGAGAGTCGAGGGCTCTCCCTTTTGGTGAGGCAGGGTAGGCCAGCGTCGGTGAACTACCGCCACACGACGTGAGCGGCCTGGGCACGGTCGGCTACGACGGCTGGCGATTTGAATCGGCAAGGACCGACTCAGTTTGTCCGACAGTCGATTTTCAAACCTCCAAATTTCCCAAACCGTGGCGAATCAGTGAAAACTTCATTAATACAAAGTGTAGAGCTACATGAGTACTACAAGATTGCTTAAAGGAGTTTTGTCTAAATCGCAATGGTTTTCAAACTATAAGGCTCCAAAATAGGCTACATTGAAACTGAAAACAGCTTCAAGACTTAGCTCATGACCCTTAAATAAAGCTACAAACAACGTTAAGTTGAAACTTGTGAGCTCTATTTGACCATGTTAGGCACTGATTTAGCTCATGACCCTTAAATAAAGTTTGTTACCCTTGATGTGAACTACAACTTTGATTTAGGTCACACAGCCATGCAAACATTCGAAGCTACTGTTCAACTTTGGTCAAACTAGCATCATGAAAATGGCATTCCAAGGTAACCCAATACTTAGAAGCAAAATTGGTTCATGTCATGAATACAAAAGTTGTTTCATTTACCATCCTAGATGTATCTAAGGTATTGTTGTGACCTTACAACCATTTCATACATTGGTCATACATGATTACAAGCATAAGCATATATATATATAATCAACATTTCATGCGATAATGTATAAGAATGAGATGAAATTTCATATGTTCATGTTCATGAATGCTTGGATGATGCTTGTGCTCATGAAATGCAAGTGCCAAATGCCATGCTTAACACAGGGGTATTACAATTGAAACAACCAGAAATGAGTCCATGTAGGGTTCACGGGAGCGGGGATGAGAACCATCCCCTGTCTCCATTTCCTGCATACCCACACAGCGAACTCGCTCATACGCCAAATTAGGCCCTTAACATGTTAAAATCCTAACAAAAGCTCAACACATAGCTTGGTATAAATAAAAAACTAAACCCCAAAGTAGATGTCTCTTGTAATATGAAATCTTGCTTGTTCAATTTATGTTCATTCGACATCATAAATTGATTTTTCCTCTCCAATTGTTGCATTCTATAATGGGTCGGGTTCCTCGTGAGGATAAATTCCCTGTGCAGGGATACGGATAGGAGAAAAACCTCTCCCATGAGTGTTCATGAGGACGGGGATGAGAATTTTTTATCCTCGTGGGGACGAAGATAGGGGATATCCTTCGATGAAGAATTTCCCGTTGACATCCTTAGACAGGAGCATGAGAAAACAGTGGAGAGGTTGGAAGCATATCTAGTTTGAAACACATGTTGAAGTTATGTTGTACAAAATAGTAGTCAGAACTTATACGTATATGTCACCTAGGTTTAGAGACCAAGCATCAAACATCAAAGTGGCGCAACGGAAGCGTGGTGGGCCCATAACCCACAGATCCCAGGATCGAAACCTGGCTTTGATATACTTCTCCTTTTTTCCTCTTTTTCATGTGTGCTCTTTGTCTGCTTTGATATATTTCTCATTTTTTTCTTTTTTTTCCTCTTTTTCATGTGTGCTCTTTGTCTGCCTTGTTTTCATGTGTGCTCGATTTTTTTTCTTCAGTTGACTGATGTAATTTAAATTATGCATGCATTAGGACTTCTTTGATCGTTGGAATATCATATTTACTTATGCCATGTTCTAAGTTTAAATTAACCATGAAAAATTTTACCTTTTAATTTTTGGCCATGTAGTTTGCTCACATAAAGGGAGAGATCTCACATACTTTTAGCAAATGTCCACGGTAAAAGGTTTTTAGTAGATCAAAACACGTTGCGTCCTCATTTTTTATGTGGTCCGATGACTTGTTGGAGTCAAGGAGAAGAATCACATGTAATATGAAGATGGAAATAAAGAACCAGAGAACACAAGAGACTAGCAGCATTCTTGGAGCTAAAGATAAGGTTCGAAGGTGCAAATGTGCAATCCTGCTAATCGCTAGACAGTAGACACGTTGAATAGTCGGCCTTTGTTTCGGATCGATTGATTACAGATAACATAATTATGACATATGGGTGTCTACACTACATGAAGAAAAGAGAGGCGAGAGCCACTAATATTGTGCTCTTAAACTTGACATGAAGAAAAATACGACCAGATTGAATTGAGCTATCTCGGGGCAGTTATGGGGAAGTTAGATTCCACCGTTTGTGGATTGAAATGATCATGCGGCTAGTAACTTTAGTATTCTTCTCAGTGTGCCTCACACATTGGTGCACAATCATAGATGAGACGTGCTAAGACAAGGATTTATCAGACGAATTGGGACGAGATAATAGACCGATGCATGTAATGAAAACTAGATCATGCGTGATAGTGTACTACGTCCAGTTGCGTGTTTAAGTGAGAACCCGCCCATGTTGATGCCATACTTTATTGACTTAAGGCTTAAGCACATATGCGTGCATGGGACAAGCAGAAGCTTCAAGAAAAAAAATTCTTTCAATGGAAGTGGAAGTATTTTGCAATACCCCAATATCAGTTTGAGCAGGCCACATTTCTAGGCTTGGCATTATTATGATCGGAGAGGAATTTGTTTTGGTTCGATCGGCCTATGAGATGCTGACAGCACAAGAACCCAAAAACTCTGCCCAATTCCATCAGCAACCTCCACAATTCGCTCGACCTATGAGATTCCATTTTTTTGGATATTTCTTCATCCCCAATCAAAACTCTGTCCAATTCCATCAGCAGCCTCCACAATTTGCATACTCTGTACCTATCCAATCAACAATCTCTATATTCTTCCCGCGTCAATATGCAGCCTTCAAAATCTATAGACTTTGAATCTTTCAGCCATGTTTGGTTTGGGTTTTGGCTTCACATGAAGCTAAAGTTATTTTTGCAAGCGCATGTTGTTTTAAAAAGACCCATTTGGCAAGAGGCCCACAAGGGTGAGATAAATATTTTCATTTTCATCCCACCTCATTCTGTGTTAGAGGAGCGTGACTATTTCCAAAGACCCATAAGCTCACAACAGGGCCTAAGTAACTTCGAGTAGGCCGGTGTAGAGTGAAGTTTGCGCTTTGTTATGTGCAAAAGCCAATCCTAAATGATTGTCTATACCTAGCTAGTGCAAACACACTTACGATCTGCATCAAATATCTTGCCAATTCCCTCACCTAGTCGTGTGTTCTCACAAGCAGGAGCGAAACTAGCACAAATTTTGAATGGCGGCCTGCTACTAATGGACCTCTATAGTTACAAGAAAGAATGTTGACATTTCTTAGCATCGCTATGCTACTAGAGATATAATCCCCAGTAACGACACTAGAAATGCTTATGATATTTTAATGTGACTTAGAAAGATATGGAATTCTGCAAGCGCACATATATACCATTGTAGCACTTCACCGGGAGTATTTCAGGTATCGTTATTTATATTTTTACCACAGGGAAGGACTTGGCAAAGAGATATTGATACTTGTACTTATGATGAATCAATGAGCCAAACACTTACTCTAAACAGGGATAAACCAAGAGATAGAATAATATATAAATGATAAATGCAACGCTCAGAGTACTCCATAAGATAGCAATAAGAAGTCTAAGTAGATACAAGATAGATTAATTCCTAAGTCATTCTAGTCACAAGTCAAAGCGTACATTGATGTGCATATATACTTAGCAATAGCAAAAGATTAACTTCGTATCTATGCATAAGGGACATTACTAAGGAAGAGCAAGAACATAACTTGACTACTTCCATCGTAACTGGGTCCTACTTGGCCTACAAATGGGAGGTGGACTACAAAGGACTCAACGAGGCTTTCACCCTCGTGATCTACCACTCGATCCGAAATGTAGGGTGCATCCGTAGATAAACAACGTATAAGCACCACTCTTACACAATATCGACCACTCACCCCGTTCGAACATAAGAGTGAGCGCTTTGTGATCCTATGCACAAACATAATGATAACTCTAACTATATCGAGCATATAATCAAAGTAAACCAAGAACATGATAAATATGAAGAACAATGTCATAGCAAATGTATGAATAATAAAGGATACAAGGTTATACCGAGCCAAACTCTTAACAAGATCGGGAATCCAAGTGGGATGCTTGATTCTCTAGATCTAACTTAGCTAGCTATGCCTATGAATATTTGTGTATGGAGCTCTGAGGTTGTAGTCTCTTCTTCTTGATCTCAAATGAATTCAGATGCCCTCTAGAGAAGGTATGGGGGTCCTTTTATAGGGGCACCAAGCATCCTATGGGCCCATGAATCCGTGGCAACACTTCATCTGCACTCTCGATTCGAACCGACCTTGATCCACGGCGTAGATTTATCATAAGAGCCGGTGGAGAACCGATGTACGAAGCGGGGGGCTGAGCAACAGGCCCAGGAGGCTGGCCAGCCTACAGGTGGGGCCGGTCGACCCCACCCCTTACCCGTTCAGGTTGAATTGCGGCGGTTTGTCTTGGACGGTGGATTGGGGGTCCTTTAACTCGGTTTCATCGTGGATGATCATGATTTGTTGTAACGAATAGGTCCACTTAGCCTGTTTCCTGGATAAATCTTCCTGAAAACACGGATTCACCAAAAATTATGGAATTTGTCAGTTTAAACCCCTAGACCTATGTTGGTGATCATATTCATTCATTTATATTGACGGTTTATGATGAGTGTTAATTACCGTCAACAAAGACATATTTTCTTTGAAAACCAAGAACTTGAGTGGGGGCACATGCCCTCGCTCCTTGTGTACTAGGTCCACCCCTGCCCATGAGTGTGGTTGGAGGGGAAAATACTTGCTCGGTCTTAGTTGTCCAGGTTGGGTACCTGCTCGATGTGACGCCCATTCACCAAAGTCCCAAACATTGATAAAGATAAAGATGGCTGACTTTCTATGGAGAAAATAAGAAAGAATATGTGCACATGTGAAAGCTCTAGTTTGGTTTTGGTGAATTGATGAAACCCTAGGTGCTAACCTTTGGCTCTAAGTGAATATGAGATAGGTTAGTACAATCCAAGTGATGGAGCAAGTGAAGGATGATCATGATGATGGTGGAGGCCATGGTGATGATCAAATGCTCAAAGCTTGGAAAAGAAGAAAGAGAAAAACAAAAATGCTCAAGGCAAAGGTATATTTGATAGGAGCATTTTGTTTTGGCACTCAAGACACCAAGGGGTGTGAGTGTGTTTAGGATAGATAGCCGTACTATTAAGATGGGTGAAACTCGTCGTGAAATACTGTTATCAAAGTGCCACTAGATGTTCTAATTTATTGCATATGCATTTAGATTCTAGTGAGTGCTAACACCCTAGAAAATGTTTGTGAAAAGTTGATAACACATGTGCACAAGGTGATACACTTGGTGGTTAGCACATTTGAGCAAGGGTGGAGAAGTTGGAAGTTGAGAAAGGGTCACTCAGGAGTGACCGGACGCTGTCGCAGTGAGACCGAACGCGTCCGGTGCTTGGCCCTAAGCCAGGCAGAGGTGTTAGCATGACCAGACTCTGGCTAGGGGGAGTGACCGAATGCGTCGGGCTTGCATCTAGTCACTGATGATGTATGGTGATGTGGCGGCACTAGACTAGGCATGCGGCGACAGAAAGGATCGGACGCTGGCCTACGTCCGATCGTGGTTGAACTGACGTGTCCAATCGAGAAAATCATCTCTAGACCCTTACTAGAAACAACCAGACTCAGTCTGGGGGTACGTCTATTCATCTAATAGTGCGTTCGATCATTGGCTTGCGTGGCTCACGCGCGCGTGTGACCTGATGCTGGGTTAGTGCGTCCGATCGACGCCTGGTGCGTCCGATCGTGACTTAACATGTGTGCGCAAGTGGAATCGACCGTTGGCATCGCGTGGTGGTAGTCAAACATGGGGACACGTGGATGGTGATGCGTGACCGGATGCTGGCTGGGCTGCGTTCGGTCAGTGCGCAGTGGCGCCCCCTTTGAGCATAACGGCTCTATTTTGTTGGGGGCCTATAAATAAGTGGTGGCCGGTTGGGGCTCACTCTCTTGGCCATTTCTATTGAGAATACACCCTAGTAAGCCTAGCCATTCCTCTCTCACTCATCTTACTTGATTGATTCATCATTTGGTGAGATTAGAGAGCATCCAAGTGCATTGCATTGAGTGATTGCATCTAGAGGCACTTGGCGATTGTGTTTCGCTGTGGATTTTGCTTGTTACTCTTGGTGGTTGCCACCACCTAGACGGTTGGTGCAGCAAGGATCGTCAAGTAGAGGGTGATGGTTGTCTCTGGCTCCGATCGTGGTGATTTTAAGGGGTTCTTGACCTTTTCCCGGCGGAGAGCCAAAAGGTACTCTAGTGGATTGCTCGTGGGTTGTGGATCCCATCTTGTGTTGGTTGTGCAGCACCCGATTGCGGGTTAGGTGTGTGATGTCTATTAGCGCATGAACCTCTAAGTGGGTGAATCACTACAACGGGGACTAGCTTACCGGCAAGCAAGTGAACCTCGGAGATAAATCATTGTGTCATCATTGTCTCTGGGTTTCTCATTGTGATTGATTGATTGTCACTTGCCAGGGTGGTGTAAACCTCACTACCTATCTTGCACTTACTTTCCTAGTGTAGCTAAGCTCTTTAGTATAACTAGTTTTGAGAGCTAGTTTGTGTCTTATTAAGTGGTTAGTGAGGCTCTTTGGTTAGTCTTTGAGAGCTCACTAACTTAGAGAGTAGTGACTTAGCCTCTTGTGTAAATTAGAGATCATAGATAACTAGAATTGTGGATAGGAGGCTTGCATTTTTAGTAGGCTAGCGCAACAACGGCTTCGCCTCACAATTGTCTAACCACTTGGCTTAGTGTTGTTGTAATTTTTTTAATAGGCTATTCACCCCTCCTCTAGCCATTAGGACCTTTCAATATATGAACAATATGTAAAATCTTGCCTCTCTACGATCTAATTTATCAATAACACAACAATAATGTGAGTGAGTATCCCACGAAGTTTCTTTGCAGTAGCACAAACTCGCCTAATTGCACAAGCTAGCTCGCTAGGCTCAGGAGACCACAGCTACATTTGTACAATTTCAGGCTAGACAGGACGAGTTCCAGTAGCAGCAGCAGGCCATGCAGCAGCAGCAGCTCCTCATGCAGCAACATTTACTTGGATTCATGCAGCATGTTGTCTCCGCTATTGGGGCTCCACCGCCACAGCCTTCACCCCAGATCGGTCAGCCTGCCACCACTTCTATGACTCCAGCTTTACAACCCAGTGGGCTTCAGAGTCAGGGACAGCCAGCGACACAGTTTCCTTCACCTACAGAGCTGGTGTCCTAGTGGTTTGCCTCGCTAGTGCCAGCCCCGCAGTAAGTAGATGAGCACATGTTGCAACCATATGTTTCATGCGTTTCAGATATATGTTGCATATGTTTCATCTGCATGTTGCAAAAATAGATCTGGTGTTGCATATGTTGCAATAACTATACACGTATGTTGCAAGTGTTTTATCTAGATGTTGCATATGTTGTAAGTATATGTTTCAAAAGTTTCAGTTATTTCAAACATATGTTGCAAGTGTTTTATCCGCCCATACACATATGTTGCAAGTGTATGCCATAAATGTTTCAACTATTCTACGGCAACGCTATATGTTGCAATTGTATCATGAGCAGACGCGGTAAGGGAGCGCAGGCGAAGGTGGTCCTCTCGGGCGCAGCGGTCCCCGCGTGCGCACGGGAAGTGAAGCGGCGCTACAAAGAAAGAGCACAAAGTCAGATCTATGGGCGCGGCAAAGAAAGTGGAGCAGCACTGTTGCACCCATGGGCGGGCAACAGGTAAGGAACACGAGGCAAAGCGGAGTACAAAACTGCATCCATGGGCGGGCAACAGGCACAGAGCACGAGGCAAAGCGAAGCACAAAGCTACATCCATGGATAGGCAGTAGGCGTGGACAATGGCGGAGAGTGGGGACTAAATAAGCAGGGGCCAAATTGTTCAATAAGATGAAAGTTGAAATGCAATTATCAAGTCTGTCAAATTATCAAACGTAGCAAATTGTGTTTTCTTTTCACTTTTCATTTGCTGAACCTGTTTTCACATTGAAAGCTGCAGCTTTTTCTGTAGAATATACTAGCTATCTAGAGTAATAGAGAGAGAGAGGATATATGACTATTAGTAGAGGCGGGGGGGGGCCAGTTTGGCCTCCATGAGGCTCCGCGCATGGGCGCGGAGCACGAGACAAAGCGTAGCACGAAACTATATCCAAGTCTCTCGATAGTCACATATGACGACATATACACCGTGTATAAACACGCAAGCCCTTGAAATGAAATCTTGAATAAATCCGATTGGAAAGGTCGATCTGCATCCATCCTGGCGGCAATCCTCCAAACAATCCTTATTCTTCTTTTTTTTAGATAACAAAAAACGTATACTCCTCTGTCCTGTAATATAGTGCATTCTAGCATTCAAAATTTATCTTCAAATATAATGCGTTCTAGAGATAAAAACAAATTTTATATTAAATACTTTCCATTTATCAACCAATCACCATTAATTACGTTGATGATAGCGTCTGATTAGCAAATAAAATAAGGGTACATGTGTTTTTTATGTTCTCTCTTAATTTATTTTAAAATTTCTAGAATGCACTTTATTATTAGGGAGTAGGTGACAAATCGGTCAAACAAAGAAAGAAAAATATTAGGAAATCACCGTGTGTGTGTGTGACGGATTGACGACCGGGCGATGGATGTCAACTTGGAGTACGTTCGTACCTACACATCTGCCGCACCGCACCGACCTCGAGACGGCCGGACAAGAAAAGGACGGCCGGGAAACCTTACCAACCTGCTCCACCAGCACAAATATGCCGCGAAAACGACAGCCGCTGGCAAGGCATCGATGCATGCTGATGCTGGCATGGCCGCCGGCTCTGCCCCTGTTCTATCGCAAGTACAGTAGCATCTCCCCTCCGACCGACAGAGCACAAAGAAACCCTCACAAAAACCCAAGATTATTAGGTTGTTGCAACGATCCCATATCCAGCAAGTCGCTGCTGCGCGCGCGCTCGCTCTCGGCCTCTCGATCGGCTCTCCCCCGTGGAGCTAGGTGGAGGACACAGTCATGGCGCCGTCGACCCGTAATAAGCAGGCCGTAATGATATATCAGACCTCAGACGGGGACCGCCCTAGCTGCTTATATATAGCTGATATATACACCTACTGTACGCATCCTCTCTTGTGTCTTCTCCGCTGTAATCATTCACTTTCACTCGATGATGCATGGATCAAGTAGTGGTAGTGCCGGCCGCTAGCTGGTGCTCCGACGGCCGCATGCATGCCTGCCTCGCCTTGCCGTTTATCACGTCGCTAGACTGTCTCCAACAATCGCGTTGCAAAATAAAAGACCCGGTCGTTCTTTGGGTAGTATTACAGACAAATGATTCAATACCTATTTTTGTCTTTTCCAACAACAAAACCTAAAAGACAACCATTTCTGCAAATGAGTTATGCCTCTCCTGCACATAAAATGGGTTTTTCATAGGTACTCTGTTGGAGGCTATAAATATTATGTTGGAGTCCTATTTTAAGTTTAGATTCTGCAACAGGTCTCCTGTTGGAGACAGCCTTATTGGCCAAATTGACGGGTTTACAAATCATTCCAGTCCAGCGTACGTCGTATATACTCCACGTGCCCTACTTGTTTGGTGTCGGTCGTAATTAACCTACGAGTACGTCTCTGTGAACAATACATACTACGTGGCACCTAAGCTACTACCGTGATTGAGAGATAGGCAGCATATCAGTGTAAACTAATCAATCTGTACAAACTTAGAAACTATCAATCAAAACCACTAGATGTTAATCTAATGGATATGATGAGGGAGCTTAAGCGCAAAAAAAGGTCGGTGGGTGGGAGCTTAAGCGTAAAAAAATCCCACCTCTCACCTATCCATTGGATCAGCATCTAGTGATCATAATTGATAATTTTCAAGTTTGTACATGTTAGTTGGTTTGCACATGATACGTTACCTAAAATAAAAGGAACAACTCCTATATATACACATGCATGCTTAATTAAAGACAACAACAGGATAATATGTTATTACATAATTAAAAGCTAGCGGTCGGGCCCCATGCGGCATATCATCCATCCGTTCGATCTGTGATCAGGTCATCACCATTATTCCAGTCGCATGGGGGATCGGAAGGGGCCAAGGGGATAGTGGATCCATCTCTGCCGGGCTGCCGGCCGTGCCCGTGCGCCTGCGGGAAAGTAGAATGAAGAAGAAAGCAAGGAACACCGAACACATCATCACCACACGATGGGAAGCGAATCTTCCTCTTTTCATCCGGAGAGGAGACCCATGGGGAGTCAGGCGAGAAGACAACAATGGGTCTGTTTCGTTACCTGGCTTCCTCGTAGGCTAGGAAATAAGTCAGGCTGGCCTAAAACTACCTTTAGCAAGTTAAGATAGACTTGTTTAGTTGCCTACACTATCTAAGCCTGGCTAGTATCTAGTTTGTTTAATTGGCTAGTTTGGCTTGGATAGAGTCACCTCTTCTTTGCGCTCTTCTTTGCGCAGGTAACTTTACCCCCTTTGAGACAATTCGTCGAACACTCGATAAACGCCACTTGTCTGTGAATTGGAGCAGGAGAGATGACCGGCGCGGACGACGAGACATGTGATTGCAGTGCACACTCCTCGTCGAGGGCGGCGAGGTGGTCCAAGTCCGGCCGCACAGGGAGCAAACGGACGGGGAGGTGGTCCAAGTCCACTCACGTAGGAAGCGGACGGGGACGAGCTTGCACAGGGTGAGCTCCCCTGCCCAGGCTCCGCCCGCCCCGGCCGCAGCACCGGCGCCCAAGAAGCCTCCCTCTGCTTCCCCTTGCGGCGGTGCCATGTTGCGTCGTGCCATGGCGCCCGCCTCGCTACCGCTCTCTGTCTCATGCGCACCCGGATCCTGGCGCTCGCTGGCCGCTAGCCCCGACCCCAGCTCGACGCCGCCGCCTCCCAGCTTCCCACGTCGGTGCAGAGCAGCGAGCATAGGAGAGTGCCAGGCCTCACGCTCGTCGCGGCCCCCGGCGTCGGCGGTAGAAAGGGTGGCGACAGGTGGAGAGCGGCCTCCATGTCCGCGAGTTCCATGGCCACGAGCACCGAGGGGAGAGGAGGCGAGCAAGGGGCCTCCATGGCGAGCACCGAGGGGACCCGGGCGGAAGAGCGGAGGACCGAGCGGAGCAGCGTGAATGGAGGAACAGAGGAGCGTGAGCGGAGGACCCGGTCGGGCGATGATGAGATTTCACCGCGGGTCTTAGCCAAGCGTGGCCATCTCGTTTTCCTAGAACCTGGTTAAGGCCTCTAAAGTGGCTTAGCTAGACCTGACTATGGCTGTTTACTGGCAACCAAACAACTGGAACTTGGCTTCCTAGAGCTTGGTTGGGAGTTAGTCACCCAACCAAACATACCCTAAACTTCTTTTTTGCATGGGTAGAGTATCGGAGTTCACTCACTCATCGTGGGACAAACCATGCTCACTTTTGCGGTTTTGCCCGCTCTTATTTTATAGGTACTCCAACAAAGAGTGTTATTGTAGCATTCAAATTTTGTTTCTAAAACAAGTGTTATTTTCATTGTACAGTCACTTTTCTTTTCTCCAAATATACATCTCTATGTCTGTCTCTCTCCTCGTTTCCTAACCCCACCTTTTTCACCTCTCCTTAATTCCCATGGCTAGATCTAAAACGACATGTAATATGGCACCAAATCCCTCCGTCTCCAAATTGAGACTAGTTAAAATTTCTCAAATTTAACATATGTTTAGAAGAAATATTGATATTCATGTATCAAAATAGATTTCTTATGAAAATATATTTAATATCAATCTAATGATACTTATTTGATATAAAAATGTTAGTACCTGAAAGCATCTAGGCCCCTAATTGGGTTACTGTGATTAATGACAATACGAGATTACTGTGACTAACGTGTGTTTTGTAGATGCAATTAAGTTAGGTCATGGTAATGGCAATTGATTGGGCAATCATGGTTGTCATGCCCCTACGATGGAAATTGTTTCGGTTAAGGATGGACTAGTTCTAAGTGTCGTTTGATATTGAAGAGACACTTAGAGTAGTTTAGGACTTTGTTTTTCCTTTGGCCGTACTATTAAGGGGGTATGGACGGATAGCTAGACCTAGGTGAGTCTAGTGGGTTAGGTGTGGTGCACACTTGTCAAAATTAGCACTAGGTAGCTCCGAAGTAGCCCTTAGATCAATTGGAGCAAACTTCATTCACATATGATTTCGAGTTGGAAGTGAATGGAGGGTCAAATGTTGACCAAACGCTGGTTCCGGCAGTGGACCGACGCCGCGCAGAGTCGTCGTTCATTTGATCAAGTTGAAGTCGTCTGCTTGCGACCAATCTTTGAGTGAAATATGACCGGACGCCGGGTGCGAGTCCGGTCAACTCCAAAAGAAGTTCTAGAGAGGAGAATCTGATCGGACGCGTCCGGCCGAGGCCGATCGATCGCCGGTCGTGTCACATCGACCGGACGCCGAGCAAAGAAAGTGACCGGACGCTGGGTGCTAAAGTTTGGTCAACATCAGTAAGGTTCCAGAGAGCAGTTTTTGTGACCGGACGCAGGTTAGAGTCCGGTCACAACTTAACTGCTCGGTGGGGGGGAGAACTGACCGGAGCATCCGGTCATCTTGACCGGAGCATCCGGTCACCCCGCAGTGGTACATAACGGTTCGTTTTGAATAAGGGTTATAAATACTTCCTCTGTTCACTCAAGGGGTCACTTTTGCTCATTTCAATAGTGAGAAACACCCTTGAGAGTGCCAAGAAAGGCAAGGTCGTAGTAAGGTGATTAAGATTTAAGAATCCAAGATTAAGGCCTCATTAGTGAAAGCAAGAGTAGCAAAGTGTGCATCCACCCTTCTTATTAGGCTTGTCGTGGTCAAGTGAGAGTTTGTGCTTGTTACTCTTGGTGATCGCCATCACCTAGATGGCTTAGTGGTGATTGGGAGTTTGGTGATCATCCGGTGGAGCTTGTGGATGACCCAACTCAAATTGTGAGCGGTTGTGGGTGATTCACCGCGATAAAGTGTCAAGAATCAACCCAGAGAGCACTTGATCCTTGCACGGATCAAGGGGAACTACACCCTTCTTGCTGGTGCTCCAACGAGGACTAGTAGGGAGTGGCGACTCTCTGATACCTCGGCAAAACATCACCGCGTTCCTCCTTCTCTCTTTACTTTAAGCATTTACTTTGAGCAATTCAATTATTGTCTTTACATTCATAGAATTGCTATGCTAGAGTAGGATTGGAACTTAGGGTGCAAAACTTTTATGCGGTAGAACATTAGAAACACATTCTAGGCACAAGGGGTGAAGTGGGCTAAGTGTAGGGTTTAATTATTGCAAAGAATTTTAGAATTAGCCTAATTCACGCCCCTCTCTTGGGCATCTTGATCCTTTCAATTGGTATCAAAGCCTCGTGCTCACGTATTTAGGCTTAACCGCCTAGAGAAAGATGTCTCACAGGGATGGACCTCCTCCTATCTTTGAGGGAGATGCCGCATGGAGGCATATTTAGAAGCTCTAGATGTTGGAATACTTAGAGCCGCCTCTCAAGGTTTCTCAAAACCTCGGGATCCCACGCACCTTTAAGGTGATGAGGTGAATTACGAAAAATGGAATGCAAAGGCTAGAAACACCATCTTTAGAGGCGTTTGCAAATATGTGTTTAACCGGGTAAGGAACCACAAGAACGCCCATGCACTATGGTCGGACATTTGTGCACTCCATGAGGGAACTAAGAGCGACCGTGAGGAACGCTATCATCTTGTAATGAAAAAGTTTAATTCTTTTGAGATGCTTCCTAAAGATAGTGCTAATGAAATATACTCACGTTTGAATGTTCTTGTAGAGGAAGTCAATGGGCTTAGACTTACTCAAATGCAACCATCCGATGTTGTAAGAAAAATCTTGAGTGTCCTCCTCATTGATAAATATGGGCATATTGTGACCGTGATTCATCAAGGTGATCTTTCCACCGCTACATCAACTCAAATCTTGGGAAAGATCAACGCTCATGAGATGTACATGCACATCACACCATAAGATGGCTCATCCTCTACCAAGAAGAAAGACAATGACTTAGCATTCAAGGCTAGCCAAGAGAAGGGCAAAGCAAGAATTGAGTATGAGAGCTCAAGTGATGATGAAGTTGATGATGCAAGTCTTGCTCTCATGGTGAGAAGAACCGCCAAGATGCTAAAGAAGCTTAACAAGAATGGCGTCAAGTTTGATGGGAAGAAAAAGAAGTTCTTCACTAGCACTAGAAGGAAGCCAATCTCGGAGATGGATTGCTACAATTATGGAGAGCTTGGTCATCTAGCACATCAATGCACAAAGCCCAAAAAAGACAAGTACAAGAAGAAGAACAAGGGCAAGAAAGATGACTCAAGTGATGAAGATGAAGACGAAGATGAGAAGAAGAAAAACAAGCCATACAAGAAGAAAGATGGCAAGAAGAAGAATTTCCACGAGAAGTAGAAAAATAGCAAGGCATACATCGTCGGTGATTGGCTCACGGACATTGATTCATTAAGTTGCTCATCCGATGATGATAGTGATAATGAAAAGGTGGCCGCAATTGTGATTGACTCTTCATCATCTTCACCGACACCACCGCTACCATCCTCTACACACCTATGCCTTATGGCCAAGGGTGAACGAAAGGAATCAAATGATGATGATAGTAGTGGTGATGATCATGCTAGTGATGATGATAGTGATAGTGATAGTGATGATGATGAATTTGAATCACCTTCATATGATAATCTTGTTAAATTGCTAAATCAATACACTAAGATCATTAGAAAGACTAGAGTTAAGAATGAAAAGCTTAAAATTAAGAATGACTCTCTTTTAGCTAAATGTGACATAGCGGAAAAGGCTAGTGTTGAGCTTAGAGAAGCAAATGATGCTATATCATCCAAACTCAAGGAGCTCAAATCTTCTAAGAAAGAGCTTAAAGAAAAACATAATAAACTTGAGGGGATACATAATGAGCTCATCACTAGCTACAAAATGCTAAAAGAAGAATATGCAACTCTCAAGATCAATCATGATAATCTTGTTATTGCTCAAGAATTTTTATCCAATAAGCCACATTATGCTACTAACGATGTTGTTAAGATTGATATAGTTACATCATGTGATGATTTAATTGTTGAGAGCATTGAGCAAGGATCTAGTGGCAAAGGCAAGCAAGTGGTTGAAATCAACAACTATGATGAGTATGTCAAGCTCAAGCATGATAATGAAAAGCTCAAGAAAGATCTAAAAAAGCTCAAAACCACCAACACTATAGTGATAGAAACTCTTGATCATGATGGTGATTTGATTCTTGAGAATGAGAAGCTCAAAGAAGAGAACAAGAGACTCAAGGAAGAGAAAAATGATGATGCACTTAAAGAAGAGAACAAGAAGCTCAAGTTGAAAAAAGAACATCTCAAAATTGGATTGAGCAAGTTCACAAGAGGCAAACATCTTCAAAGTGAGTTACTAATGAACACCATCATGAAGATAGATAGAAGTGGCATTGGGTACTTGGCAAACCAAGAGAAGAAGGCTCAAGCTTGACAACAACAACACAAGTCAAAGCCAAAGCTAAAGAGGTGTTTTGAGTGTGGACAAGAAGGTCACTTTGCCCATGAGTTTCAAACTCCACCACCACAACCCTTGCCTAAGCATGCTAGACCCTTTGCTTTCAATGCTCATTACATGCTTAGAAAGGACTCTAGTGGAAAGATGAAAGTTATGTTCTTAGAACCTCCCAACAAGAATATGCCTAAGAAAAATTGGGTAGCAAAGTCACTTGTTGAGAAAGTGAAGGGCCCTCAACAAGTTTGGGTTCCTAAACAAGCTTGATCTCTTGTGTGTAGGTGAACTACAAGACCGGTGAAAGTCATTGGGTAATTGATAGTGGTTGCACATAACATATGGCTGTTGATCCTCGTATGTTCACCTCACTAGATGAAGAAGTAGATGGACAAGAAAGAATCACATTTGGAGATAATTCAAAGGGCAAAGTCAAAGGATTGGGCAAAGTGGCAATATCAAATGATCATTTAATCTCAAATGTGCTATATGTTGCTTCATTGAGCTTCAACTTGCTATCCGTTGGTCAATTGTGTGATCTTGGCTTTCAATGCTTGTTTATCGAGAAGGAAGTGGTTGTATCCAAGAAAGATGATGATCAAGTGATATTCAAGGGATTTAGATACAACAACATATATCTAGTGGATTTCACCTACGAAGATGCTAACTTGAAGACATGCCTATTCACCAAAACATCATTTGGGTGGCTATGGCATAGAAGACTTGCTCATGTTGGGATGAGCTCACTGAAGAAGCTTATGAAGAATAAATTGGTGAGAGGGTTGAAGGATGTGAAATTTGAGAAGGACAAGCTTTGTAGTGCATGTCAAACCGGCAAACAAGTTGCAAACACTCAACCTACAAAAGCTTTCACATCAACAACAAGAGTGCTAGAGCTCCTTCACATGAACTTATTTGGACCAACAACATACAAGAGTTTGGGAGGAAATCTTTATTGTCTTGTGATTGTTGATGACTACTCTAGATACACATGGGTGTTCTTCCTTCAAGACAAATCTGAAGTTGCATCATGCTTCAAGAAGTTTGCCAAGAGAGCACAAAATGAGTTTGAGGTGAAGCTCAAGAAGATTAGAAGTGACAATGGAAAGGAATTTGACAACACAAACATTGAAGCTTATTGTGATGAAGTTGGGATCAAGCATGAGGTCTCCGCAACATATACTCCTCAATAAAATGGTATAGTTGAGAGAAAAAACTAGGGACTAATCACACTTGCAAGAACAATGCATGACGAGTACAACACACCTGAAGCTCTATGGGCGGAAGCTATCAACACTGCATGTTATGCATCCAACCGCCTATTCCTTCAAAAGTTTCTTGGCAAGACACCTTCTGAGTTACTTAATGGGAAGAAGCCGGACGTCTCCTTCTTTAGGGTGTTTGGTTGCAAATGCTACATCTACAAGAAGCGGCAACACCTAAGGAAGTTTCAAAGACGTTGTGATATTGGTTTTCTTGTTGGTTACTCATCAAAGTCCAAAGCATATAGAGTATTTAATCATGCCACCGGCTTAGTTGAAGAAACATATGATGTGGAATTTGATGAATCTAACGGCTCCTAAGGAGCACATGAGAATCTTGATGATATAGGTGATGAACCATTGAGGGAGGCTATGAAGAACATTCCGGTTGGAGACATCAAGCCTAATGATGATGAAGATGATGTATAAGTGATTGATCCACCTTCATCAAATGTGCCACAAGATGGTGATAAAGATGGGAGAGTAGAAAATGAAGATACTCATGTCTCCCATGAGCAAATGGTGACACAAGCACAAGATGTTGATGCTCCACAACCTCCCTCTCAAGTGGTTTATAGAAGAAATTCACCTCTACTACAAGCTCATCCACAAGATCTCATCATAGGGAGTCCATCAAAGGGTGTAATGACTCGATCTAAAAAACTTGCTTCATTTATTGAACATCACTCTTTTGTCTCTTGCTTTGAGCCTACTAAGGTAGAAGAAGCTCTTCAAGATCCGGATTGGATAAACGCCATGCATGAAGAGTTGAACAACTTTACCCGTAATAAAGTTTAGACTCTTGAAGAGCGACCACAAGGTGTAAGAGTCATTGGAACAAAGTGGGTGTTCCAGAACAAGCAAGATGATCAAGGTGTTGTTGTGAGGAACAAGGCAAGACTAGTTGCAAAGGGGTTCTCTCAAGTTGAACGGTTGGATTTTGGAGAGACCTTTGCACCGGTTGCAAGACTAAAAGCCATTCATATCCTCCTTACATATGCATCACATCATGAAATAAAACTATATCAAATGGATGTGAAAAGTGCATTTTTAAATGGCTTTATAAATGAACTAGTCTATGTTGATCAACCTCCCGGGTTTGAAGACCCTAGATATCCTAATCATATTTATAGGTTGTCCAAGGTGCTATATGGGCTTAAGCAAGCCCCAAGAGCTTGGTATGAGCGTCTTCAGGATTTCCTCATTGAGAAGGGCTTCACCATTGGGAAGGTTGACACCACACTATTCACCAAGAAGCTTGATGGATATATCTTTATTTGTCAAGTATATGTTGATGATATCATATTTGGATCATCAAATGAAGATTCTTGCAAAGAGTTTGGTGAATTAATGTCGAAGGAGTTCGAGATGTCAATAATTGGAGAGCTTACATTCTTTCTTGGTTTTTAAGTCAAGCAAATGAGAGAAGGGATTTTCATCTCTCAAGAAAAGTATACCAAGGATCTTCTCAAGAGGTTCAATATGGATGAATGTAACCCAATCAAGACACCAATGCCATCTAATGGACATCACGACCTAGATGAGGGAGGTAAAATGGTTGATCAAACTCTCTACCACTCTATGATTGGTAGCTTGTTATATTTAACCGCATCTAGGCCCGACATCATATTTAGTGTGTGTATATGTGCTAGATTTTAAGCTAATCCTAAGGAAGCTCATTTGATTGTCGTTAAAAGAATCCTTAGGTATCTTAAGCACACACCAAGTATTGGCCTTTGGTATCCCAAAGGAACTAGATTTGAATTAGTTGGTTATTCCGATTCGGATTATGCCGGTTGCAAAGTTGATAGGAAAAGCACATCCGGAGGGTGCCATTTGCATGGTAGATCACTTGTGTCTTGGTCCTCCAAGAAGCAAAATAGTGTGGCTTTGTCCACTGCCGAAGTGGAATACATTGCCGCGGGTGCTTGTTGTGCACAAATACTTTACATGAAGCAAACTTTGCTAAACTATGGTGTAGTTCTAGAAAAAGTACCTCTTTTGTGTGACAATGAGAGTGCGGTAAAACTTGCTAATAATCTGGTTCAACAGTCTCACACCAAGCACATAGATATCTGCCATCACTTTCTTAAAGATCATGTTGCTAAGAATGATATATCATTAGAAGGCGTAAGGACCGAGGATCAATTGACGGATATCTTCACTAAACCGCTAGATGAGGCTACATTTTGTCGGTTGAGGCATGAGCTCAATGTGCTTGATTTTAGTAACTTCACTAGAAAATAAGCTTGTGTTGTTACTTGCATTGCATTGTAATATACAACATATTTAATTTTTGGTAATGCATTTAGGGCTTGTCTAACATGGTTAAGATAACCACTAAAACGCGTGTGAAGAAGCTTAACCTTGGATCAAACTTAACAAGCAACTAGAATTACTTTTAAGTATTGCATTGCATATGCATGAATGTTGTTTTGTCGTTTCTCTTCAATCACCCTTTTATTGCTTATTTTCTTAAAAAGAATTATAGCCAAAGGCAAAATACTTTGAAAATTTTGAGGGTTTGAGAGAGGTCACTCACATCAGTCCCAATTGGTGTTTATTTAGCTCTTATTGAAGATTGAGACTTGATTGGGAACAGGCAGCACGAAGGAACATTAATGATTTGCTGAAGAAGAGTGACCGGATGCTGGACCGGACTCTGCTCCCTACATCCGGTCAGTTCATAGGAGGTGAACCGTTGCTATGAAGGAGTGACCGGACGCTAGAACAGTGTTCTCCCTGCGTCCGGTCAGAAGGTGATCCTGCGTCCGATCAAGCGAAGAAGATCTAAGGATCTACCGGACTCTGGCTGTGTCCGGTCAGTAGTGGTCGAACGCGTCCGGTCACGACTTGGGAGGTTTTGGACCTCTCTGTTGTTGATCGGACTCTGGGTGGCAGCGTCTGGTCGTTGCCACCAGAGCGTCCGGTCAATTGAAGTCGTGCGGGTTTCCAACTCTTCTCCGTTTCCTTTGCAACCACGGGTGGGCCACCTCATATAACCGTACAGTGCCACGTTTGACCTAATCCCCATCCTGCAACCTCGCTGCACCGACATTGCCCGCGCCCGTGCCCTAGATGCGTAGCCGCACCCACATCATGCCCTCACCGCCGCATCCTAGCACCGCCGTGCCCCGCGCCGCCATGCTCACGCCGCTCCCGCACCGCAGCACTGCATCTTCCCCGCCAAATCCACATCATGCCCGCGTCGCCTGCTTGCGCCACCAGCAGCACCACTATCCTACGCCGTATTGAGCCTCCCCTGCAGCAACAGCGCCGCTATGGTCCATGTCCTGCTTATCGCCGCCGTGCAGTGCCCTAGCCTTGTTTGCAATCCACCTCTCCACCACATTGCTCGGCCATCGCACCGCAACCCTAACCCTAGACATCAAATTGCTCCCGGTGGTTCTCTGTGATCCGTTCCTTACTCTTTGGTTCGTCGGTTCGTCAGGTAGCAAGCCCTCGCTTCTAATTTCGTATCTATTGCTTGCTTCTTAGGGTTTCGTATCTATAGATGTATATTGAAATTATTCATATATCCAATCTATTCCGTCGTGCAGCGAGTCGGTGTTGTTGAGGTCAATTTGGCAGTTGTCAGTTAACTTGGGGCCAAGCTCGTGAGTACGGATCGAGGCCAAGCCTCGGAAGTGATAGTTGGCAGTTGTTTCTTGACCGAGGCAGTAGTTCATTCTAGATGGCACATGTCAACAATGTCGGAGGTGGTCCCGGTGATGAGGATCCGAGGCCCCTGCCTCACCTGCCTTCTGAGGTGAAAGGCAAGGTGACGAAGAAGCTTGCGACAAAGAAGGGGAAGTATGCAGATACTGATATAGAGAGAGTAGCAGCAGTTGCAGCCGCCACAGAGCATGCAGAGAGAGGAGGTGCTCAGAGTGGTGTTGTCATTACAGATCAGCTTTCACCAGCTCAGAGGGTCGCCGTCCAGGAGGTTGAGCGTCATCATGATAGTCCAGCTGGGACAGACATGCTTGGAGGACAGCATGTCACTATAGATGAGAGTCAACCTCATGGGGAGTCACAGCAGCAGGCACAGTCAGTAGAGCAGATAGAGCAGACTCAGGAGGCAGAGCAGTCAGAGGAGACAGAGCAGGCGTCTCAGCCATAGTTACGCCGCTCTAGTCGTACCCATACCCAAGTGACATTGAGGCCAGAGACATAGAGGAGGGGTTCTCGTCCACCTCCTAGACCACAGGGTCCGCCTCCAGTGACTCATCTGGATTTGAGGGCCACCACGGCCAAGCAGGTGCACCAGCTCAAGTTCGTGCAGTTCGAGGAGTGGTTTCCACCGAGGCGGGATGAGTGTGCTTTTGAGGGTTTCTATACACCACTATAGGAGGATTTCTATAATGCATATCTTAACAGTAGGGTTGCATTCAGGTCTCAGAGGGTTTGCTCCATTGAGTCCATTGTAGCAGCAACAGGAGAGCACATTCACCCTTACCTATCTTATCTACCAGGGCTGACAGATTTACTTGGATGGACAGGCAGATATGTACCATCATGGGTCCGTGAGTTCTATGTTACACTTTGGATTGACCTAGGGCATAGATTTATACATTTTGCATTCAGAGGCAGAGACTATAGGCTAATGAGCTTCAGGGTTAGAGAGATACTCAGGCTTCAGGAGCAACCCATCCGGCTACATGAGGTTTGCTATGGTAAGACAGTGCCTCCTAGATGCCCTCATGGCAGTCTTGTGCCTCCTACAGATCTGGTCTGCCATTGCTTCACAGAGCCATTCAGTGAGGGGTCGAGTAGGACACCCAGAGACCTCACTCCTACAGCTAGACTGCTTGATGCTATCATGAGGAGGACCCTGCTACCGAGGATGGGATATCACGAGGGCTTAACTCACATTCAGTTATGGCTACTGAACTCTCTGATGCAGCAGACTGTGTTTGATATTTGGGATCTCATACTATTAGAGATGAAGGATACTCTTGCAGAGGGGTTCAGGGGTCATTGTTAGCTGCCTTATGCTCACTAGGATTACATTTTTGATTCACAGGGAAGTTATAGTGAGGCCTCCAGAGATGTTGGTAGAGTATTCTGGTGCTACTACTGAGTTCCCTGCATATAACATGACCCAGATGCTCCATCATAGCAGGCCAAGGGCACCTAGCCAGCCGTGCCATCACCTAGAGGTGCCAAAGACTACAGCCCAGTAGGATGAGACTATCAGGGGCATTACAGCTACAGAGGAGGAGCAGTTCGATGCTCAGCAGAAGGGCATGGTCGAGAGCGACCCCAGCGATAGTTCAGATGATGACTACCAGGATATCCCTCAGATGCCTCCTCGATGACATGACCATGAGGCCGGTAGCTCTAGCTCAGCTCCACAGGCATCGTAGACAGACCTAGCTCTCCTTGCTATACTTGAGCGGATAAGGCAGGATCAGGCTCGCCAGGCCCAGGAGACCGCAGCTACATTTGCACAGTTTTAGGCCAGACAGGGCAAGTTCCAACGACAGCAATAGCAGCAGGCCATGTAGCAACAGCAGCTCCTCATGCAGTAGCAGTTACTTAGATTTATGTAGCATGTAGTTACTACTATTAGGGCTCCACCACCACAGCCTTCACCCCAGATCGGCCAGCCTACCACCACTTTTATGACTCCAGCTTTATAGCCCAGTGGGCTTCAGAGTCAGGGACAGCCAACGACATAGTTTCCTTCACCTACAGAGCAGGTGTCCTAGTGGTTTTCCTCGCCAGTGCTAGCCCCGCAGTTCACACCTCTTCATACGGGCTTCACTCCACCTCAGAGTTCCTCTGTGCTCACCCTAGTTTCCAGGAGCCTTGGTGCGACATTCAATGAGTTGATAGGGCAGCCTACACCGCTAGAGCTACATGTCCCTAGTCCTTCCACAGTTGCTCCTATTATTAGGACTACAGAGATGCTCCCTTCATCAGTTGCATCATCAGAGCCACCTGCTACAGTCATACCTACAGAGTCATAGGCCGCACTAGTCCCAGATCCGACCCAGACCGCTTCAGCGTCACTTCCAGCGATAGAGAGTCAGACAGCTCAGAGCTCAGGATCAGATGATGATGGCACACAGCTCCAGATTGCTCATCACACCTCAGCGCTCAACTCGTCTGCTCTAGCCCCACCGACAGACCCTTAGGTTTTGGTGTTTGACGCCAAAGGGGGAGAGGGATTGAGTATGATAGACTTAGGGGGAGCGACATATCTAGGGGGAGCTTATCTATTACATTTGGCTTTTTATGTGTGATACTTATTATGCATTCATGTTCCCTCTTATGCATTGAACTACATATGTGTGATCATAATTGTGATATTTATGTGATCGTGATATTTATGTGATATGTGACATGTGTGCTCTCTACTTTGATCTTTATATATGTCATGTCACTTGGTTATGCTCATTTGCTTTGCTTCTGCGTTTTTACTCCGATGCAAATGAGCTTTATTTCTTGTACTCATGCTTATTTCATATCTATTGAGTACATCATGTTGGCTTGGGTCATATAAGCTTGCCTAACTCTTTTGTTCTTATTGTCAAAAGCTTATATGAACCAAGCATGTTGAAAACCTCATCTCTTTTACATACTCGAGGTTGTATTGTCATCAATCACCAAAAAGGGAGTGATTGAAAGCTTCTAGGCCCCTAGTTGGGTTTCGGTGATTAATGACAATACGAGATTACTATGACTAACGTGTGTTTTGCAGATGCAATTAAGTTAGGTCATGGTAATGGCAATTGATTGGGCAATCATGGTTGTCATGTCCCTACGATGGAAATCGTTTCGGTTTTCAAAGGATGGACAACAAGGTTAAGGATGGACTAGTTCTAAGTGTCGTTTGGTGTTGAAGAGACACTTAGAGTAGTTTAGGACTTTGTTTTTCCTTTGGCCGTACTATTAAGGGGGGTATGGATGGGTAGCTTGACCTAGGTGAGTCTAGTGGGTTAGGTGTGGTGCACACTTGTCAAAATTAGCACTAGGTAGCTCCGAAGTAGCCCTTAGATCAATTGGAGCAAACTTCATTCACATATGATGTCGAGTTGGAAGTGAATGGAGGGTCAAATGTTGATCGGACGCTGGTTCCGGTGTGACCGGACGTTGGCGCAGAATTAGGTCAGTTCATTTGATCAAGGTGAAGTCGTCTGGTTGCGACCGGACGCTGAGTGAAATATGACCGGACGCTGGGTGCCAGAGTCTGGTCAACTCCAGTAAGGTTCTAGAGAGGGAGAATCCTGATCAAACACTTCCGGTCAGTGCTGACCAGACACTGGTCAGGTTCCAGCTACTGACCGGACGTTGAGCAGCAAAGTGACCGGACGCTGGGTGTTAGAGTCCGGTCAACATCAGTAAGGTTCCAGAGAGCAGTTTTTTGTGATCGAAAGCATCCAGTCAGTGCTGACCGGACGCAGGTCAGAGTCCGGTCACAACTTAACTGCTCAGTGGGGGGAGAACTAACCGGAGCGTCCAGTCAACTTCACCGGAGCGTCCGGTCACCCCGTAGTGGCACATAACGGTTCGTTTTGAATGAGGGATTATAAATACTTCCTCTATTCACTCAAGGGATCACTTTTGCTTATTTCAATAGCTGAGAAACATCCTTGAGAGTGCCAAGGAGGGCAAGGTCCTAGTGAGGTGATTGAGATTTGAGAATCCAAGATTACGGCATCATTAGTGAAAGCAAGAGTAGCAAAGTGTGCATCCACCCTTCTCATTAGGCTTGTCATGGCTAAGTGAGAGTTTGTGCTTGTTACTCTTGGTGATCACCATCACCTAGACGACTTGGTGGTGATTGGGAGTTTGATGATCATCCGACGGAGCTTGTGGATGAGCCAACTCAAGTTGTGAGCGGTTGTGGGTGATTCACCGCGATGGAGTGTCGAAGAATCAACCCGTAGAGAGCACTTGATCCTTGCGCAGATCAAGGGGGAGCTACACCCTTGCGTGGGTGCTCCAACGAGGACTAGTGGGGAGTGGCGACTCTTCGATACCTCGGCAAAACATCGTCGCGGTCCTCCTTCTCTCTTTACTTTAAGCATTTACTTTGAGCAATTCAATTATTGTCTTTACATTCATAGAATTGTCATGCTAGAGTAGGATTGGAACTTAGGGTGCAAAACTTTTGTGCGGTAGAACATTAGAAATACATTCTAGGCACAAGGGGTGAAGTGGGCTAAGTGTAGGGTTTAATTATTGCAAAGAATTTTAGAATTAGCCCAATTCACCCTCCCTCTTGGACATCTTAATCCTTTAAGTACCCTTTTGTATAAAATTGTTTTACTCCTTTTGAGGTGTGAATTGCATTTGTTTTTGGGATGGATGGAGTACTTATTATTATACATAGTGTAACCAAACGAAAGAACTTTATTTTTGTCCATCCCACTAGTGTCTTGATGTAACACCTCTGGTGTTACGAGCTCATTTAGCACCAAGATTTAGGCCTAAGAAAATCACCAAAACGAGTTTCTCAGATTTTTGATTTAAAAACACACTTGAAATGATACACAAATCTTATGTGGCTCACTTCTCTGTGAAAGAGAGAGAGAGAGAGAGTCAAATAAATATAGTGAGTTAGTTTACTTAAATGCATATATGTGTTAATGAAAAATCCTAACGTGAAGAGCAGAATAAGTAGTTTTAAACATTGGCACGGAAGCAATTTTTAAACAAAAATCAAACATAACTTGTATTTAGTACTTAAATAAAAATTGAAGTACAAGTTTAGTAGATGGAAATGCAACTTTAACTTTTGGAAAATAGATCTTGTTAACTAGTGTTTTGGGAGATCAAAAATCAAATCTAACGTTAAGATAAGCTCTTTTGGTTAAGTCAGCAACACTTGAACTATTATTAAAATACCATTTTTGACGAATTATATTTAGCAAAATAGTTAAATGGTGCTTAAATATTTTGCTCCTATAGGTTAGTATAAGGTATGAACTATTGCATGAAGTATTTGTTGGTTGAAATTAACAAGGTTTAGATCAATTAAAAATTGTGACAAAAGAGTTAATGGTTACTTAGCCTCAATTGAAATCCTTGACTTCCTGAGTATGGAAAATTAGTAAGACAATGCTATTTTGACATTTAATTTCTAATAAAAATGTTTAAGCACTAGTTGCATGTTTTGGTATTGTTGATTGCATCAAAGTGAGTGCTTGAGCATGGCATAGGTCGACATTGTGTTGGATGTCACGTTGTCCGCTCTAAAATTGCCCTAACTTTACTAGAACGAGCTACGAACCCTGATTCAGTGCTCGGTTCGTGAACCGGCGTTTAGCGTGACGAACCCATGTTAGCACCTCCCTATCTCCCTCTCTGGTCGCTCTCTGGACGTGAGGTTTGTTTCATTAGCTAGGTGTTAGTATCGACTTTGGGTTCATGGAGATGGTTGAGTCTTCATCGATTTGGTAAGTAGTTTTTGGCCCGCTTTAATAAGCGTGCGTGTCACCGTTTTGTTCGTTTGGCCCCGTGGGCACGGTCGCCTCGCGCGCGTGCACAGCTGGCGCCGGGCTTGGCCCCGTACTGGTCACAGCCTTTCCCTGTAGCCTAGTGCCACCTGCTGGGACGACGCCGTGATGTGGCTCTCACCTCGCCTACCCTCTTGCTGGCCAAGCCGCGCCGAGCCGCTATGCCACGCGGAGCGCCGAGGCGAGGCTGCGACTGTCGTCGCTCGATCATCGTGGCATTTTCCTCGCCGCACCATGTGGACTCTCTCGCTCATTAAACGCATCCTCGGTCGAGGTTGGCCGGGCCTAGAAGCCGCTGCCCCATTGCCTTGCCGCCGAAGGAGCCGCGCCGCTTCGTAAGCTTTAAATGCACGGTCCACGATATCCCATCTCGATTCAATGCCCTAGCGGCTAGGATTGGAAGCTAGCTAGCAAACCGACCCGCACCAAAGCGCAAACGAGCCTTGTAGTCGACCAATTTGGCGTTTTGCTCATCGTCGGCCAGGTGCTCTACCGAGCGGGTAGAGTTGGGGGTAAGTGCCAAACCCCGAGGTAAGGTTTCGATTGGTGGTGTTTCTAGGCCCACCTTGACCTCCTCTATCCGATGCTCACGTTGATTTGGCCAGGAAACCCGTCGATGACGTGGTGACGCGCCGGTGCCACCGCGGAATGTCGCCACCGTGCCCGAGCGCACGTGGCCGAGCCGCCTCGACCCTCCCCTGCTTCAACCATCTCCATAGCACGCACCGCGGTGAGCCTCTAACCCTTCTCCACAATCACGACCCTTCCAAAAGGGCGTAGACTCCCCGGAGCACTTGCGCCGCCACACGGATCCTCCATCGACGTGGATAGGTGGGATTAGTACACCATTGATCGTGCCGCCACCTTCTACTTTTGCGCGTAGGTCCGAAGGTCCATGTCGGTCTAGTAGACGCGTCATTGTGGGACTCAGTAGGCTGGCGTGGTCGGGTGGTGCCGGTCGAGGCCGCACCTACGCGCACACGCATGTCTGGGACCCGGCCGTTGCAAAGGCAAGTTATTCTGGGGTGCTTTGTGCAAAACTCGAGACTAGTGGAACAGTGTTGCTTGGTGTCGTTTGAATTTTAAGAGTATGAGCCCTCTTTTGCAAAATGGGCAAGCGTGCGCGGGCTCCTCGCCGCGGGCCGCTTGGTGGGCCGGCCTGCCTGCTACGCGCGTGGCCGCTCCCGCGTGAGCCGCTTAGGCTGCTGGGCTAAATCATTGTCCACCGGCCCTTTTCTTTTTTCTAAAGTGTTTTCTAATTAGGTTTCCATGGTAAACTTATAAATTCAATAGAAATTTGTGTAGTTGATCAAAAATTGTGAAACCAATTTTTTTAAGTTCATAAAATCATGATCTACCTGCTAGTGTACTTGGTTCACAAGGTTCTAAAATATTTCACGGTTGCCTTAAATATTTTAACATGCTCTAAAATTATTTAAGCATAAACTTGTAGAAATTTTCATAATAAATTGGTACTGGTGTTGGCTCTAAAACTTTCACAGTGAATTCCTACCATTATTAGGTGCTCACTGTAATTTTTGTAGCTCCATAATAATTAGTTTGCTATGGTAGCTAATTGAGCCCTAGTTCGAAAATATATGTTTAATCAATAAAATGTCAAAGCACATTGGGATTTTAAAACTAGAACATTTTCTGGGAAACAATGCCTTATTCGACGACGCGAATACATAGGCTAGTACGTTAGTCATTAAAGCAAGCTCGTTAGTTTGCGGAGCGTAATCGTATTTGAGAGTTGTAGTTGCCGTTGATTATTTACATCTCTGCGTTGCATCCACGTATATCATAATAGGAACAACGATGGATCATGGAGTTGACTGAAGTAGCAGAAAATATGGTGCCTTGATGATCGTGTCACCATAATAGAATGCTAACTTTTGGTTATATCTTATCCAGGCAAGCCCCGGTGTATAACCCCTATTATTCTGCACTTTATCTTATGCTTGTGCATTAAGTTTTAAGGAGTTGAATGAAAACCACTTGCGTATATATCCTTATCCTATGAGTCCTACTAGTATGTCAGGATCGTGTAGATTACTATGCTATAGGATCCGGTAGAAGTCGAGTGATTACCTATCACTCACGAGAGATAGGAAAGATATTATTGTTGTTATTATATTACTGTCACATGGAATATATATCAATGATAATTGGAGACCAGCGGAATGGTACTTTGGATCTGGACTTGGTTAGGCATTCGACCGAGGCTCAGATTGCACTTGTTCCGCCTATGTCGATTGAGGACCATCCGTTGCATTGGATTCAAGTCAGGTTACACACTTATTATCCTATGTACATGCTTGCTTATGGGAGCGGGAAGACTCGTTGCTCTCTTGTCGTGGGTTCCAGCACTTTCTAGGCCGACTGATTGGGGGCGGGGATGGTGGAGGTCTAAGCACCACACTGAGTTCTAGACTCAGGTGTGGGGGCTTGGAGTCCAAGTTTGGACGAGGACCTGGACCCCTTGATAGGAGAGTGGTGGGTTGGTCCTACTTGTGCCTGGGGTACAAGCGGGGCGTGTGTTTCAGGGTGCTTAGCTGGGCTACATTAATTCGTGAATCGCCGTGTAATACGGTACGACTTGACTACGATCTAGCACTGTAGTAAGAACTAGACTTGAAAGGTGATAAAATGATTCTGATTATTTACCATCTGCTTGAAAGTAGTATAGGTGCTTGCATAGAATGGTTAGTTAATGAACTAATGATGATTACTAATAAAATTGAATATAAAGACACACGTTTAGTAATGCTCCTACAGATGCTATAAATCCACAAGCCAGATAGCCTTGCATATCCTTAGAGACTTTTCTTTCCTCCAGACGGGTAAGTCTTGCGGAGTACAATTGAGTACTCAGGGTTTGTTCTACCCTGTTGTAGGTGACAGATGGATACTTAGAGCTGGCTCTTGTGTGTGAAAACCTCCTGATGGGCTCAGAGATGATTCTTTTCACACTACGATCGTAGTGTTTATTTATAACCCTTGCTAAAGGTTTTTATAAGAAAAGATGTAAAATCTGTTAGCATCTCTTGTATATAAATGTCCACTATGTTAATGCTCCGTCATGTCCTTAAATTAATCATGTTTCCTCTGTAACTCTGATAACATGGTTATATTCCGCTGTTATAAACAACAAATATTATACTCTGATGTTGCATGAAAAGTGATGTAAGAAATGGCTAAAAAGGTTGTAAGCTTTATTCTCCCATTCATGATCCTGGATGAAAAATGTGGATTTTCGAGTTCTCCCTTGGGGTGTTCTCTCTTGAGTACTTAGTGTCTCATGAAAGACAAGTACTCCTGGGAGATATTAGATTAGGCGGTTCTGCCACACTTGATTTGTTTTTATCACGTAACTCTAAATCAGAAATATTTAACCATTAAAATATCAACATTGACCAAATTTATATATGGTTTTGTATTTTTAAAATAATAAACTACTTTATTTTTTTTGAGAACATAAATAATTTATTTGGAATCAGAAAATGTGAAACCAACATCAATTTTCTGTAAAAATATAAGCTATCTGTTGGTGCTCTATTTGGTGTCATTAGCATTTTAATTTTCCTATTCTCGATGTTTTATTGCTTGTAATTATGTTCATACTTATTAAGATCATCATTTCAAACTATACTTTATTTGTACTCCAGATTGACCAAAGCCCTATCACATGTAGATTAATTTAGCTCGTATGGCATTTATCGACCTCTTCCCTCAAAAAAAACTTTGTTAATTTAACTCCAACATATTTGGCACTCTGTTTTGAATATGGCTTTTGGTCAACCACTAGGTTTAATATAAGCACAAAATAATGATTTAAATAAATAATGGACAAGAGTCCAAGTAATAAAACACTAGAAACAACTGGAAATAAGATCCAATAACTCCATATCTATCACCATTTGACAAATGATTATATTTTAGAAAATAGTTTTAATTTCATATTTTTCCATTTAGAATGAATTACTCGTGATCTTTAGGAAAATAAAATAATTTCTATAATTTGAAGAAAATACAAACCATCTACTTTACCAAATTTGTCCAGTATTAATAAATTGGTGGTAAAAGAATAGTTTTAGAGTTACTTGATCAAAAACAAACTCGTGTAATAATTTGGATGGCCACAAAATAAACTTACATATATTTGAGAACATGTAAGAGTTGTAAGCAAATATGCCATGACTCAAAGAAAATTGAAAATAATATAGGATTTTTGGGTCTTTTTGTTAAGCTTGAGATCTTATTGGCCATGGTGGTCGTCGGCTATGTTATGCTCACAGCAAGCAACACCACGCGGTGCTGATGGCCGGCGGCTTGGCATAGCGATGGCACGACGGCTCAGCACGCGGTGTTTAATCTTATAATAGACCCATTACCCATCAGTGATGCATGGCCACTAAAATGGACGAAACAATAAAGTTGAGTCTGCTAGCTGAATGATATAAGATAGAAGGCGGAGGTCACCATTATAGCACGGAGGGATGGGCAATGGAGGTGGTCGCTAACAAGATGTGTCAGTGACGGCTACTCCGACCATCAAACCAAAAGCCGCTATTAAAAAAAAGACCCAACTAAATCACTAATAAAGTTAGCGAGCCCAAATGTCATCCTATTAACTAACTCGATTTAAGCAAACTAACCCAATAATCCCTAGAGATGCCTTCTATACGCTTCACTAGCGCAAGCCATAAGATTAGGTTGCTTAATACACATATGGCCGAAACTCGAGATGCAATCTTATCAATAGATTATACATATCTTCTGCACACTTGTTTTTTCAAGAAAGGATAGAAGAGGTCAAATCTCCATTGTGCCCTTACGTATTTGACTTGGGTATACATGAGGAATTAAAATTGTTTTATTAGAAAGATTTAGGTGCTAGATTGCAATTAACCATAGACATAAGGGGTTAGTAAAGAACATTGTTATGTAAATTGATGAAAGGCATGGTTAAATCCGTAAAAAGGCCTGGCTTGGACTGGATTATAGCAACTTAAAATCTTCTGTGGGTAATTTAGAAGATATCTAAGACACCTAAATCACACTTAAATCATATATCTCTGAGGGTTTTTTTTTGTAAAACTTGAGGCCAATACAATGACGCCATGGCGAGGCTGTTGGCCAGGTTGCTGAGCTATGCTTCTTGGTAGCCGGGCCGCGTCGCCCCCAGGCCCCAACGTCATGCGTGTCACGGCAAAGGAGGGTGGTCTTGTCCTTTTGGGGAGTGGATAGGTGAGGAGCCTAGAGAAGTCGATTTTTGTAGTTCATTTCGGCGGACTTCTTGGCTGGAGCTGTTACTGCGTGCACTATTTTACAGGGCTTCAGCAAGAGCCGGAGTTGAAACCATGCAGGGACGAAGCTTTACCAAACACGCCTTTAATGCTACCGCAGTTCTCACAAACATTCAAATCTGTTTGTTCCAAAAAGAAAGTTGAATCTCTCACTGTTAGTTAGGATTTTCATTGATGGTATAATACATATATCCGGAAAAGAACAAAAAGTTTCGTTCCCTATATTTAGGTGACAGATGGGTAACATAATTCAGCGATTTGGTGAGAAACGAAAATCAAAGGAACATCAAGGTCAATAGAGCAACAGGAGAGCTAGCAAGTAGCAAGACTCTCTCATCTAATCAGTTCCGTGGTGGATATCATTATCAAGGCTTGATGATCAACCATTTGACCGATGTTTGACTTCGAGTTGGCTTCTTGGAGATGCTAACGTCCGAAGTTTCGTATGAACCCAATTTTATTTATACTACTAGTAGTAGAAGATCGAGTGAAACTTCACAAAACTATATTCGCTCCCATTAAAAGGCACTTGACACAGGTGATTTTCTACATTCTTCGACGAGTATTTTTTAATTACCATCAATTCCTTCTAGAATATAATATTAAATTTCTTCAAATTTAAGAGATTTTGCAAGTGCTTCGAACACAAATCCACACATTTAACTTAAATATTTCGACACCAAATAATGTTGCAATTATTATTGTAGTTTTAAGGTTTAGCCAAATCTTGTCCTATGTAACATATTTTTGTTACTAGATGGGTACTGCGATTAGAAAAACTATCTCAAAACAACAATTTTATATAGCAAACTTCACAAAACTATACCATAATTAGAATAACTATCACAAAACTACACTCTTAAGAATCAATTTGAAAGAATTGCACTTTTCTCATGGGTTCATATGATCATATCACAAAACTATATATTTGCATTGCGTTCATTTCATTTTACAAATTTACACATTTTCATGTTTCAAAGTGTAGTTTATTTGCAATTCAAAATGACAATAACGATTTGACTTTATGATTGGACATTACAATAGTAGCGCATAGTCACCAAGTCATAATAGGTGCTCACATTTACGGATAATTCTTCTTTCGTTGGTAGGCAAATGGTCATGCATCAATAGCGAGAGCCATGTGGTAACTTTTCGTTAATCTCAAGGTGTTTATAGGGGTAGAGGGCGTGTGCATGTGTTCACATGGCTTAGTATCCGTGTGTATAAAGTTTATGTTTGTACTGAGTCTAAAAAAATCACAGTTTCTTGAATTTAATTGTCAGAAGTGTAATTTATGTAAGTGTAGTTGTGTGATAGTTTTTGCAAGCTTAATGCAGTTATGTGTGGTATACTCAAGATGTAATAGCCAATCTCTTGAAGTAAAAGAAATAAAGTTTATGCAATAAAAATCACCCTCCAGCAACCCGCATATCCAACATCATAAATTTAGTAATATCCTCTCAAATTTGGGGTGACATTCTGTCTATATGTTCTTTGGGATAGGGGAATCGCAAGGGGACAGAAATATGTTTTTTTTAATATGCAGGAGGGCTGCATATTTTTATATTAAAATAGAAAATGGAAGATAATAATCACATAGAAAAGTAACCTCACTACCCTGACTAGATGGTCTGAGAAGGTTAACGCTAGAAAAAAAAATCATCTGATATACGTCATGAAACGACACCATCAGAAAACACAAAAGACTCACACTAGACCTTCTACATGACCTTTCTATGCGACCAAAAAATAGTTCCCCAAGCTTTCGAGCTCCAGCAAATCACCACAACCATATCTCTTTCTTGAAGAATTATTGTGCGGCTTTCAAGGAAGACGATACAACATAAAAAACAATTTGATTTCTGTGATTCCCATCATAATGTCCAAGCCTCCTGGATCAAAATGTGATTAAATCCTCTTCTTTGGGCCTTTCCAATTTTTTACTTCATATTCTCCATCAATCAACAAAGCTTATCTCATTGCTTCTGGGTACCACATGATCTCGGGCCGAGATGAGACAACAAGTAGAACCACAATTGCCGAGCAAACACAAAATCACAATTCGACACGCATGCATAGCCAACGCACGCAACACACGAGCTACAACTAGATTGGGGGGAGGGGCCACATGGGTGGGCGGTGGGCGGTGCGACCAGCAGAGAGGTCACCGCAGGCCGGTAGCGGTGAACGAGGCAGTGGCGGTTTAGTTCTCTATGTCTAGGCAGTGGTTGAGTTCTCCATGGCCGATGGCGGTTAGGGTTTCGAGGAGAGGTCTCCATGCCTAGGGCCTTAGATGGGGAGGGGCCCAGGGGCGGTGGTCGGCCCGACAGTGGTGGCGGGTTGAGAGGCTGCGAGTGAGGCGACAGGAGACATCCTGTTGGGTGGAATCAATAGCGGAGGTAAGGAGTCACGCGCTGATTGGGATTAGCTAAGGGCAGGGAATTAAAGGTTGGGCGGGGGTGGGCAGCGGGAGGGGGAGGTCACCAGCGGCCCTAGCGGTGGTCGAGGCGGTGACGGGAGGAGAAAGATGGATGGAGGGAGAGATGATGATGGGTTTGGGATGAGACGGGAAAAAAATCATGCGCTTGTGATATCTCCCTATGTGCACGTTGATTAAGAGGGTTAGGACAAAAAATATTTAGGGGAGATTTTTATTAGGATACCTCTGTATGAGAATATATATAGGGAAATTAAATTAGGACTCTTAAAGATGCTCCAAGGGAGGCTACATATGTGCAACATGAAAACCACAGCCCGAGGTGGACCGAACACGATAATTTCCACGTAACAAGATTGATTGCCCTGCACAACCACACAATCTATCCTTGTTGTCGAACAACTTTTTTTTGACTTGAAGTATATCCCAAGAGAACTTTTTTGTCGATATAGATAACCAACATGGAGCTAGCTCCTACTCCATATATATCTAGCATGGTTCGTGTTTGTTATTGTTTATTTAGGATCCAGCCTTTCCTTGTCTTGTAAGCCAAAACACCACGCTTTTATTTCTTCCAGCAGCACCAGGCGATGATGCCTGTTCAGTTGCAAGCATGGTATTTTAGGGTGGTTCCTATCATCGATGGGTGCGTAGGGCCTCCACCTGTTGCAGTTGCAAGCAATGTATTTTCATGGCCGCGCGCATCAAAGTCCAAGGCCTAAGTTGCCCAGAATCGGCAGTGGCAAAATTACTGCGCGGCAGTGTAGCACCATGTAGCATTTCGTTTGTATTTGGTAATTGTTCTAATCGTTGACTAATTAGGCTTAAAACGTTAAATCTCATAAAAGTATAACCAAACTGTGCAATTAGTTTTGATTTAAATCAACATTTAATACTTTCAAAATGCATGGACCGCGAGTTTAATGTGATGGAGAATCTTCTTTTTGCATAGTGCCAAAGTTTAGATTTTAGGTAACTAAACACACCCCCAAGTGCTCAACCAGTCCACACAACAGTCAACACCTGCACACATTCCATCATGACAGATAAACATTCTCTAGAGATCTGTTGGCTTGCTGCGAGGCCCTTCCGGCGGCCAGCAGGCCCAGCACAACCACTCCAACGATCTCATCAGGTCCAAGAATTCCCTCCCATGCACCGTCTAATGACAAATAAACAACAGAGAGGAGAGAGAAGCAAAGACAAAAAAAAAAAAGAAGAGGAAAGAGAGAGGCAGAGAGAAAGAGGCAAAGAGGGAGAAGAAAATCACAAGAGGAGGGAAACAGCAAGTAAGCCACTTTCAAGGCCATTGCTTGGTCTTGTAGGTTTGTTTTTTCTCTACTACTATTGGGTCCTTTTTTTCCCCTTGAGAAGACAAAATTTGTTGTCTAGGGGACCAGACTACCAGAGCAGCAGCAGCAGCATCATCCTCTTTCTCTCTCTAGATTAGAGCAATCTTTTTCTCTCTCAAAAAAAACTGCAATGATCAACTTTACCACACCCTCCTCTTCCTTTGATGATCCTTGCCGCTTTTACCTTTTTTTTTCTTCTTTCTTTGCCCCCTAGCTCTTTGCCCTTTTATTCCCTGCCTAGTTGCTTTGCTTGCTGCTAACAAACTGCTTTCCATTGCTAGCTAGCTCCTAGTACCTCCGAGCCCCCTGTTCCAGTTCCAGCAATACGCAACGCCATAGCTAGCTGCACTTGGCGTGGCCATGAAGGAGTTCTCGTACGAGGAGGTGGAGGCGGCGACGGGCGGATTCGTGGCGAAGAACCTCGTGGGAAAGGGCAGCCACGGCAGCGTGTATAGGGCCAGACTGAGGGGAGGCGGCCGCAGGATGGCCGTCGTCGCCGTCAAGCGGCCGTCGCACGCGCAGGGGGAGGCCAAGCTCGCCAACGAGATCGCCGTGCTCTCGACCGCGCCGCGCCACCCGGGGGTCATCGGCATCGTCGGGGTGTCGTCATCGCCGCAGCCGCCGGCCGCGTCGGGGCCTCGGTTGCCCCCGCTGCTCGTCATGGAGTTCATGCCCAACGGGTCGCTGCACGACCTGCTGCACCGGTCGCCGAGGCCGCCGCCGTGGCCGCGCCGCGTGGAGATCGCACTGGACGTGGCGTGCGCCGTGCAGGCGCTGCACGCCGCGGCGCCGCGAGTCATCATACACCGGGACGTCAAGTCCGCCAACGTCCTGCTCGGGCGCGACGGCCGCGCCCGGCTCGCGGACTTCAGCCTCGCCGTCAGCGTCAAGACCGTCGTCCACGCGCCACCTGGAGCTGCTGGAGCCTGCGGCGGCGGCGAGGAGAAGGACGACGACGACGACGACAACGACGAAGACGAAGAAGGCGGCTCGGCGGCGTCGGCGGGGCCAGCCCCGGCGGGCACGATCGGGTACCTGGACCCCTGCTACACGGAGCCCGGGCGGCTGGGCCCGGCGAGCGACGTGTTCAGCTTCGGCGTGGTGCTCCTGGAGCTCGTGAGCGGGCGCAAGGTGATGGACTTCAACTCGTGCCCGTCGTCCATCGTGTCCTGGGCCGCGCCGCTCATCGGCGCCGGGCGCGCGCGGGAGGTGCTCGACGCCAGGGTGGCCGCGCCGCCCACGGCGCGCGCGAACCGCGCGGTGGCCCGCGTCCTCGCCCTGGCGGCGCGGTGCGTGTCGGAGACCGTAGAGCGGCGGCCGGCCATGGACGAGGTGGTCTCCGAGCTGCGCGGCGCCCTCGAGAGCGCCGGGTGGTGGTGGCACCACCACCGCGGCGACAGCGGCGGCGTGGTGGAGCGGGTGTGCAGGCGCGTCGCGTCGTGGGGGCAGCGCGTCAGGAGGAGCAAGCGGGTGAGGGCGACCAAGGTCGAGTGCACCGAGCACTCCGGCAGCAGCGGGGCGCACGACGAGGCTCTGTCATCGCATCGGAAGAACGGCATGATGAGCGGCACGGCGCACTCAGATGGATCGAAGGCGAAAGAGAGTGCTTTGAATGGATTCGAGAGCGAGCTGGATCTCGTTTTCAGTAGTTGATTGAATGATAAACCTTAGATGGATGGATGTTTACTGTTGCTAGTTACATATCACCCACGAGACTGTTACTGTCACAGTAGTTACGAGACTAATCTACGGCTCTTTTGCTCGGTCTGTTCGTTTTTCACCTCGTGCAAGATATACACGTCAGTCTCGAGATATGGATTGACGTGGCGATGATGTATATACACTTGATGATTCACGTTTGAAATTTGGGTTTCTTCATTTTGACTTCGACTTGAGACCATCATGCATTTCACTATCGTTCTAGTAAGTATATGATTGTGCATCATCCTGTCACCTAGTCCAACGCATCCTAGCAAAACTTTGGTAACGTTGGGAGATTATGGCCCATCTCAATTCCACGTGCGTTGGAGTGGAATAGAATGGAATTTAGTTCATTCCACTTCAACACATGTGGATTGCGATGAATACATACGCATCCAATATATATATATATATATATATATATATATATATATAAATATATTCATAACTATTCATTCATAACTATTCCGTCACAGTGCGATACTAGAGCCGCTGGCTCCCTCCATCCCGGATGCGACACCAAAGCCGCTCGCTCCGTGCCCTCGCTCCGTCCGATCCGATTTCGTCGCCTCCAAGCCATCCCTCGGCTCCATCGGTTCGCCTCCCACCGCCCCCACGCCTTCGGGCGATGCATCTCCCCACCCGCGCGCCGCGTTCTTCCGTTGATCCTCCGCTCCAACGCCCACTCCGTGCCCTTCCTCCCCACCCGATTCGCGGCTCGGCGTCGTTTAGCCTTGCAGCGTGCGCCGCCAGCTGCAGATGACGGGGTTGCGGCCTCAAAGGAGCCACCGCGGTGGCGGAGGTGGAGGAGGACCCCAAACGCGAACCGACGTTGCCGGGCGCCCGCAACCTCCACGCGCCGCCTCTACTCGCTCATTTCCACGGACAATGTGTGAGAAAGCGTCGTCGGCGGTGCTCGAGCTTCCCTTTTAAACCCATCCACGAGCGGCGTCCTCGCCCATCCCGCCGCCTTCCGTGCCGAGTCTCTTCACCAATCAATTACGCCCAATCAATTACGCTCTTGGAGCAGATGCGCCTCCACATGGCCACCGACACCGGCAAGGATCTCACAAAGAAGGTTGGCCTTGTCTACCAGCTCAACATTGCCCCCAAGGTCAGCCACCCCTCCTCCCCCTTGAAATGTCCTAATGGCTAGAGGGGGGTGAATAGCCTAATAAAAATTTCTACAACAACACTTAGCAAACCGGTTAGATAATTATGAGGCGAAGCAAGTGTTGCGCTAGCCTACTAAAATTGCAAGGCACCTACCACAATTCTAGTTTAGATAGTATCTATTCACACAATAGCTATGACACTACCCTATGTTAGTGTACTCTCAAAGGCTAACTAAAGAGCCACACCAACCAACCAAGCTAGCTCTCACAACAAACTACACTAAAGAGCTTGACAACTAGTTTGCGGTAATGTAAAGAGAGTGATCAATAAGGTTATACCGCCGTGTAGATGAAGGAACCAATCAATCACAAGAGTGAATAACAATGAAGACCAATCACCTCGGAATCAAATGATGAACACAATGATTTTTACCGAGGTTCACTTGCTTGCCGACAAGCTACTCCCCGTTGTGGCGATTCACTCACTTGGATGTTCACGCGCTAATTGGCATCACACGCCAAACCCTCAATAGGGTGCTGCACAACCAACACAAGATGAGGATCACATAAGACACGAGCAATCCACTAGAGTACCTTTTGGCTCTCCACCGGGGAAAGGTCAAGAACCCCTCACAATCACCACGGTCGGAGCCGGAGACAATCACCAACCTCCGCTTTACGATCCTCGCTGCTCCAAGCCGTCTAGGTGGCGGCAACCACCAAGAGTAACAAGTGAATCCCGCAGCGAAACACGAACACCAAATGCCTCTAGATGCAAACACTCAAGCAATGCACTTGGATTCTCTCTCAATCTTACAAAGATGATGAATCAATGATGGAGATGAGTGGGAGGGCTTTGGCTAAGCTCACAAGGTTGCTATGTCAATGCAAATAGCCAAGAGAGTGAGCTTGAGCCGGCCATGGGGCTTAAATAAAAGCCCCCATGAAATAGAGCCGTTGTATCCCTTCACTGGGTATAGCGCGGGGTGACCGGACGCTCCGGTCATACTGACCGGACTCTAGACCCAACGTCCGGTCGCCCGATGTCAGCCACGTGTTACACTGCATTCAACAGGAGCCGTCTGATCTCAACGGTCATCTGTTGACCGGACGCTCCGCTACAACTGACCGGACGCTTAGCCTCCAACGTCCTGTCATTTCCATTAAGGTTCCAGAAACGAGTTTCTTCGACCGGACGCGTCCGGTCATGCTTGACCGGACACAGCCAGCGTCCGATCACATGTTGACTTCACACGCGTTGTTGGTCAACACAACCAGACACAGCCTTCCAGCGTCCGGTCGTTTGACCGACGCCAGCGTCATCGCTGTTACAATTGACCGGACGCGCTGGTTCCTCTGAGACCAGGGTCCGGTCACTTTGTGACCAGCGAGACCAACTCCTCTTCACGTCTATCTTCTTCACCCTTGTTCAAATATGCCAACCACCAAGTGTATCACCTTGTGCACATGTGTTAGCATATTTTCACAAACATTTTTAAGGGTGGTAGTACTCCACTAGATCCTAAATGCATATACAATGAGTTAGAACATCTAGTGACACTTTGATAACCGCATTCTGATACGAGTTTTACCCCTCTTAATAGTACGGCTATCGATCCTAAATGTGATCACACTCACTAACTGTCTTGATCACCAAAACAAAATGGCTCCTATAATTTATACCTTTGCCTTAAGCCTTTTGTTTTTCTCTTTCTTCTTTCCAAGTCCGAGCACTTGATCATCACTATGGCATCACATCACCATCATCATGTTATGATCTTCATTTGTTTCACCACTTAGGAATGTGCTACCTATATTATGATCACTTGATAAACTAGGTTAGCACTTAGAGTTTCATCAATTTACCAAAACCAAACTAGAGCTTTCACCCCTCTCCCTCCTCCTCCCCATCTCAAATCTCCCGTGAATCTCTCCTCTTTTACTTGACAATATTGTGTGAAACCCCGGCCAGATCGACGGGCTTCCTGATTCGTGAATTCATGTGTGGCATTGTGCATTGCAGAAGCTCGGCGTTGACATGGAGATCTTCGTGGGCGACCTTAAGAAGGGCGAGGTCACCAAAGGTCTATCCTTTTGCGTCGTCCTTTGCCGGATCGGTATTCTGAAAGATTTGATTCTGATGTGTACGTCTGTACCAGGGGAAGCCGGATGCTACCATCTCCTTCACTGACAACGATTTCCTTGTAATCACCAGTGGCAAGACGAACCTGCAGATTGCGTTTATTTGGTTGGGGGAACAAAAAACATGCCATTGCTTTTTCATTCAGGTTCAGGATATTTGGGAATTGGGAGTTTTTTGCTGATGAGTTCTGTTGCTATGCAGAGGAGCTATTAAGATCAAGGGGAGCATAAGCGCCGCGCAAAAGTTCACCCCTGACATATTCCCCTAGCCACCGAAGCTGTAGGAGGTCATATTGTATTATTTGGTCACGTTTGGATAATAAGGTTTGTAGGCTTCAACCGTTGTGTACCTGATAGGATGAATGGTATTGAACAACACACGATCATCTGATCTTTATCAGTGGAATTTGGATAATGCCTTGGTTAATCTATCACTTAAACAGTAGTACACAATTTTAAGCTATTCTGTATATGTGCTGTTTTTTTCTCTCTCTGCATTATTCTTCTTTAGCTGATTTATTTCTTTTTTTTTCTCCGCTCCTGAACTGCCAACAGCACAAGACGACGAGGGGGCCGAAGTCGGCTGCAACGCGTGAAGCCATGCAGCTCCGCAGCTTGGGTCCAAGGAGGGCGATCTTCTCTGCGTGGATCCGTGGAGGGCGGTCTCTGCCTGGATCCACGTTAGAGGCGTCCAGCGAGCGCTGCCTGCCCCCGCCTCCACGGAACAGTAAGGGAAATGATGTGGGCTCCATGATTCTGCTCGTTGAGGTAGAGATTAGGCCTGAAGCTTAGGTACACTATTCATCCTGCTTCTTAATCTGGCCTTTGTAATTTTGATGATGTATATAATTTTGAGGATCAGGTACACTATTTTGAGGGTGGAGACTGTCTGGTGGGTCGTCGGGTGGAGGCGGGCCGAGCACACAGATGGGCGCAGGGGTCGGCGGACTCGGACGACGGCCGCCGCCGGCATTCAATGTTTTTGCAGAAACCCCCTATATATGGTTCTAATATAGCTACCTTGGGCCTTGTTTAGATTACAAATTTTTACAACTGGACACTGTAGCACGTTTTGTTTGTATTTGACAAACTTTGTTCGATCATTGACTAACTAGGCTCAAAAGATCCATCTCGTGATTTACAACCAAACTATGTAATTAGTTATTTTTTTTACCTACATTTAATACTCCATACATGCGTCCAAAAATTAATATGATGGAGAGAGAGTGAAAAAACTTGGAATTTAGAAGTGATCTAAACAAGGCCTTGGTTGAAAAAGAAACTCCTGGGGAAGCCATGCATTTTTTTACTACATCTTGATTGGCCTCAGATTTCTACTTACATGCTTAAGCTCATGTAATACATTGTGATGGATTTGCTGTTGAAGATAGATGGATCCGGTTGAAAGAAACAATGCTACAGCTCCGTTTCGAGATCTACCAAATAACACCAATCAAGGTTGAAAATATATGTGCACCAATTATTTATAAAATGTCCAGTATGTAGTTTTTATGTGTGATAAAATGTCCAATATGCCATTTTCATTGTAGGCATACAAAATGCATCAAATTGAAGGGTGTGGGTCGCCACGCCTCGCCTTACTGCCTTAATAACCATGGGCGGGACTCACTATTCCAACATCTGCGGGCACTTCTTTTCTTTGGTTATTAATGCTGTTGTTTTGGGGGTCATGAAGTAATAAGTTTAGTGCATCTACACTGCTATTAATTTTCATCGTCTAGAATCAGAGTACAATTGGATGCTGCCTTGAACCTACAGAATACATGTTCCCTTTGTGGGTACAGCCTCTAATTAAATCCACATATGACATTAGGATTGCTGGTAGGATATAGCTAATTGTAAACCAATAAAAAAAGTGTTATGATATAGGTAATTGTTAACGGGAGCGTTGCTTTTTTCTGGTTATGCTATACTGAGAAGCCGGATTAATTCCCTGAGCAATTAAGATTATATTCTGCATGGTGCTGACAATAATGCACTTATCTTGTGGATTCAGGGGAGGTCACATCCAATGCCTGTCATCTAGAATATGCAGTTCAAATAGAGTGTCTCTGTCTGCAATTCTGCAGTTCCTTTAAATGGTGCAGTTCCTTTTAATATTTGTGCTTATTTTGACATTATTATTATCTTATTGAATGCTTCGTTTATTACAATATAAATGTTTTGTTACAATCTAAACCATATGAGAAAAATGGAAAATTCGTATGGTTTTTGTGGCTGATTTTTGTTCCATTTTGTGGTTAAACCTGCAGTTGACAATTTCAATGGCAAGTAGACCAGTTGCAGTCGCAACAGAGCTGAAGAACATGGAGTTTGAATATCACTGCCACATGGTCCAGCTTCCTGCTCTTTGGTAAGATGATGCTTGATTCTTATAAAAAAATGCAGTCCACTGCTTTCTTTATTTGTTTCTTTATGCCATTGCGTTCTTCCTCTATTGCTTAATGCAATGCAATGGTTTCCTGACTCTGTTCTTGCCTGCAGACCTTGATGACACTCTGTACCTTTTGAGCCCTTGTATATCAGGCTGCTATGTGAGAAGAACATTAAGGTTAGATTCTAGCACATTGCTCCATTCACATTGAGTCGACAGAGATGATGTGTGTTGAGCATGGCGTGGAAGTGTTTGGCTAAAAGTATTTCTTTTTGCAGCTTGTTAAGAAGCAATGCGTCTGGGCAGGCAGGCCCTTGATGATGAAGTGCTCAACAACAGGTCTTTCATGAGTCATACATAGGTATATGCTTCTTTGCCGACCCATGACCGGTGCTGCCTACCTGAATTCAACTTGGCTATCCCCATCCCATATACTTCATATTTCCTCTTTGATGAACTTTTATTAGCTCATTATCTATGCTTTTACTTACACTTCTTTCTTCGCAGTATAAAAAATGAATATGCTAATTTCTGTAATGCCTGTTTGGCTCCCCCCGCTAAACTTTAGCACCTGTCACATCGGATGTTTGATACTAATTAGGAGTATTAAACATAGTCTAATTACAAAACTAATTGCACAGATGGAGTCTAATTCGCGAGACAAATCTATTAAACCTAATTAGTCCATGATTTGACAATGTGGTGCTACAGTAACCATTTGCTAATGATGGACTAATTAGCCTTAATAGATTCATCTCGCGAATTAGACTCTATCTGTGCAATTAGTTTTGTAACTAGCTCATGTTTAGTCCTCCTAATTAGCATCCGAACATCCGATGTGACCCTACTAAAGCTTAGCACCTCGTATCCAAACACCCCAGTTGAGTTGCAGTCCTTGACATATTCCCTACCCTCTTTTCTGTTTGATGTGACATTTTTACATTATTACTGGACTTTTAAGGATTGCAAATAAAATATGATTGAAGCATGTTTTGCTGATTCATATGTTTATTTGCAGAATATGTGATTAATGAAATATTTGGACAAGAGCAAATGACCATTAACCAAAGATGCATGTATACTTTCTTAGTTATATTGTAGAAAACTTGTGGCCATCATATACTCATGGTTGTAATTTGGAAGCTATGTCTTAGCGAAAGGCAAAGCATTGACACTTCTTCGTTTTCTGGTTAAACTTTACTTTCATCACGATCTACAAAGTACTGTGTGTCAGATTGATCCAAATGTGTTGAGATGTGCATTCTTTCAAAGGTTTTCTGGTTAAACTTTACTTTCTGGCTGATCCAAATGGGATGTGATGTGCATTCTTTCAAAAAATTTATTAAACTACTTTCTGGCTGATCCAAATCGGATGTGGTGTGCATTCTTTCAAAGGTTTTTGGATAAAAGTGCTTGCCCTCCGTGCCGTGCATTTGTAATTACGTGCATGACATGTTATTCTCGATTGTGGTTGAATGTATGTATGTATGAATATGCAAGCTTAACTGTTATCTTATCTAGCTTTGTTTAATACAGTAACTACGTTTTTAGATTAAATATGTCTTTAAATTTATTTTCACACTATTATTATCTTGTTGAATACTCTATGTTTTGCGATATAAATATTTTGCTGTCAGTGGCACGATCCTTTATATATATATATATATATATATATATATATATATATATATATATATATATATATATATATATATATATATATATATAAGAGAGAGAGAGAGAGAGAGAATAGGCAGTGCAGGTCAACCAGGGCAGGTTGTTAGACGGCTGGAGACAATCTGGACACGGGTAGCTCATGGAGTTCAGGTAGCAAAATCAAATGAACCCATGCTGGCATGCATGAGGCCTACGGCATCGATCTGCAGCTAGCACTGGTAGACTAACATCATGAGGACATTTTTTTCCCCCCTGCTTTAGGCATGAGATGGCCATTATATGTGAACAGTGAACTGGCAGCTGCTGACCTGCCCTGCATGCATGCTGCATGCAACCGTAGAAAAAAGCTCCTCTCCTTGATCTGATTCACACTGTAAAAGGTGGGAGAAAGAAAGAGTGTGTGAACAGAAGAAAGGTGTCATGAAGTTAATCTAGTCTCTGATCTGATGCACTCACGGCCCATGAAAACAGCTTTGCTCATTGTACTATATTAAAATCCAAATCCGTATCTACTTTTGTTAATATGTTATTTAATAATTTGCTTTAGACCTTGAACTTATCAGCTAGAATCTACAGTATTTTTCTCTCACAACGAAACAGCTTCAGCCGACTTTAATACCAGCCGAACAAGCCCTGCAGGGAGGGAGGATCGGATCTTCGGAGGATCAGTTCTTGGAAAATAAGAGATTCGATAATAATATCATGCTTTTTTTGTGTCTGGGCTTGAATTAAGGGTGCATAAGACGCATTAGCTTATTGCAAATGCGTAAAAAATAAGGTATGGCAGCTTTCATAATTCTTTGTTTTAGAAAATACTAGAGATAAGGGACACAGTCTACTAGTATTCTAACTACAAACCAAAGTCAATTTCGTTTTGAAATAGTAAAAGAAAATGACTAGGTCATATTAGTGAATTTGAATTTATCAAACAGCACGTGTACCCAGTTTGCGTCCTTTAAAAGATACTCTATCTATTTCAAATTATAAGACGTTTAATTTTTTCTGGATACATTGCTTTCACTATATACCTAAACATAGTGTATATCTAAGTGCATAACAAAAGCTATGTAACTGGAAAGATCAAAACGTCTTATAATTTAGAAGTGAGGGAGTAGTATTTTTAAAACTTAACACTTGTTCGGCTTACCCCATGTTCGGCTTGTTCGGCTTCTTTTTTTCAGCCGGAACAGTGTTTTTTCTTTCACAACAATTTAGCCGGAACAGTGTTTTTCAGCCAGTTTCAGCCAAGTTTCAGACCAGTGAACGGGGCCTTAAGCTTCCTCAGTTCAACGTGCTTGCAATTGCAATTATATAATATAGATAATGCATTTGCACAGAATTCAAACCGCCAGAGAAGAATTTGCATAAATCTCCTGCATATTTAAATTAATTCAAAAATAGTTTCGCAAATGGAGCCTGGAACGTCACTTTGCGCTCAAGTGCTGAACCATAAAAGGTTGGCTTCGCTTTGGATTTTTCTCATTATTTTAAGAGAAGCAGCCACCCTTGAAACGTCTACCTTACGTTATTTGAATAATCATCAGGTCGCCTCTTTTTTTAATCGAAGTTTGAAGGGGTGGGAATCTCTAACATTTGAAAAAGTTGTTTCTTTTCGTGGAAAAAATAGGATGGGTAGACGAAGAGATTCAGTCCAAGAGACAAGTTCCATTGACGAATTCCTTTGTCGAATACTTCTTCCAGATTTTGCCTCTTTTGAGCGTTGAAAAACCTACTAATCGTCATCTTCCAGCACCTGCGCTTGGGAAACAAGAAGACTGGTGCAATTTCTTGCGGATTGCGGTGCCTTACCCAATTTGATACACATGACCGACTTCTACATTTTGATCGAGTAAAAGGATTGTTAAATTGTTCAAACAGAAAATGAAGCAAAGGTTAAGATCGTACTTCCACTTATGTACTGTCGTACGGCCAACAATCAAGAGATCTCAAGTCAACCTCTAGACCAAGACACAAGCAGAGCCTTTTAATGTCACCAGAGCAACACTGTTGTTCAGTTATTAGGTCTACGGTCAACGCCTTGGCAGAAGGCAGTGCGGAGAAATCGTTGAGAGTAATGCTGCGAAAAACTTATTACGGCACAAGAAGCAACGAGAAACCAAACAAAACCGGATATAGCTAGACCTGCATACCACGTATTTCTGCAAGAAATTTCAACCGGACGGGAAAGGCATGATCATTGTACCAAGATAACACAAATGTAATACAACCACAAACAAATTTGGACGAAATTACCGACATGGTAGTAAAATCCCTTGGGAGAAAACAAACGGATATGTCCATTGACGCAGGGAGAAGAATAAGGCATAACCAAATGCAGTCAGTCTCCAACACTAGACTAGTTACTACCATCAGGAGAGGAACTAGCTTCAAAACGGCGGCGCAGCATCTCACTTGGCCATCATCACCTTCACGAACTCCTCGTAGTTGATCTGGCCATCACCGTCCACGTCGGCTTCACGGATCATCTCGTCCACCTCCTCGTCCGTCAGCTTCTCACCAAGGTTGGTCATGACATGGCGAAGCTCAGCAGCGGAGATGAAGCCATTCTGGTCCTTGTCAAACACACGGAAGGCCTCCTTGAGCTCCTCCTCAGAGTCAGTGTCCTTCATCTTGCGTGCCATCAGGTTGAGAAACTCAGGAAAGTCGATGGTTCCATTGCCATCAGCATCAACCTCATTGATCATGTCCTGAAGCTCAGCCTCGGTAGGGTTCTGCCCCAATGAGCGCATCACAGTTCCAAGCTCCTTGGTGGTGATGCAGCCTGTAGCATGAACCAAACATTACTTACTACTTTCTCAAATTACTTAAACTGATATAGTAATAAACAATGAATCGATGATTCATAATAACCGGGAAAATATCTGAGAAAGACAGCTCAAAAATTTAAACCATTTTCTGAGGCGGCATTCCAATCATGATATGGTGTCAACAGTAATAGCAATCATGCTATCAACTAGTCCCCTAAAAGTTCCAGCTTTAACATGTTATCTTTCTATAAAAACTACCAACCATGTCAAAAAGTATTCATCCTCCACATGATCTGGGAGTTATTACAATTTATATGCAAATAGCAATACTTACCATGGGTTAATCTATGAACCTGCCCCACAGACAGAAAAGTACCACCAGACTACTGGTGCTACAGGATAACACCTCTACTAACGGATCAACATTATTATAAGGATAAATGCCATACTTTTCTTTATCTGACATTTTAAATTAATGTATTTCAGAGGTACAGATCACTTCTATTGTTCTACAAGTAGGCAGCTATATAACAATTGACAGCAAACCATGAACAAATTAACTGTGCCATCCAACAGAACTTCTGTAACACAATTAGAGGAATGGAGTTAGTCAACAACCTACATAACATAGGAATCTACTTGGCTTTTCTTTATCAGAATGGAAGGAAATGTTCAAGCAAAGAAAAGCAAACCCAAATGAAACCTAGATTTTCTAGTAATGAATTTCACCCAATGCCTAACTATTTGGGTTACAATTTGCAGGCATGAAAATGTATCATGATGAATTGATGATTGGAGAAAGATCATTAATAGCTTCTAAATACTACTCAAGATTAATGCCTGAAATGATATTCGAGAAAACTATTTTCATATGGTTAGGACACCCTAAATCAAAACACAAGCCCAAATTTATCGAGCACTTATTGATAATATGCAAATTGTTTTGATTCAAATTGTACTGGGATACAAACTACAACTGAACTCCATGATATCAATAACTTAATGCAGATATAAATATCCATACACAATTAAAGTTGCAATGAATGTTTGACTATTCTCACATTGAAAACTTGCTACAGTACAATTATTAAGCATGCTATCAATACCTACTGTATGAAGAGTACTAGAATAGTACCTATTTAACACAATACTAGATGAGCACCAGAACTCCTAATTTTTTTAGGCAGCACTGCAGCAGGAATGCCATATGGACCACCCTTTTTCCTACACGCTACGCTAGCACACTCGGTGGGTGTACACTCTCAACACCTTAGGTTGGAGTCCTCTTTAATTTGAATTTAAGTGCCCACCTAGTTCCTCTTTTGCTTGGTCAAACTTTTTTCCTCTTATTATTACGCTAGCAGATGCCCCACCAAGGCATCACAAAAAAGAAGTGCACGGACCAGACTCATTCGACTGGTAAACCCACTGAGCCAGATTTCCTGAGGATTTGAGATATTCTAGAAGCATAAGGGCTTCTGCTGCTATGAGCTATGTTAGCATTATAGATTCGATCATTCAAAGCATAATACAAGACTGTAACAACAAAGGGAGTGATCACAAATAAGAGAATAACCCAACTGGAAAAATGCTAGAATTGCCAATTCGCTGCATGCTCTTAGCTATCGACTAGGACTAGGGATTGTCAAAGAAGTTGATAATGTTATATTTTAATCCAGATCTAACTAAGTCCATTCAGAGCATGCTAACATAGCTAACATGAGAATTCTATAAGGAACATCAGGAAACAAGTTTAACTAGTGATAGCATGATATCAAACAGTTACGCTCCCTATGAAACAAATGTTAAAAAGGGCAGACCCAGTGCCGGAGGCTCCCACACAAGTGGGGTCTGGGGAAGGGATAAACCGAGACAAGCCTTTCCCCCGCAAAATCTGCGGAGAGGCTGCTTCGAACCCACGACCTGGTAACTCAGTGAGACAGCTCTCACCACTGCACCAGGCCTGCCCTTCCTATGAAACAAATGTTACCAAAGGTTAATAGGTTTTGACTGTGCATTTCTCAGCTAGGTAACTCTTTTGTTGACCCTAAATGCAACTTTGATATGTTTCATGAAAGAGAAATGAAAAAAAAAACAGGTAAAAACCAATGAGTAGGGAACCGTACTTAACAAGCAACAAACTTGAAGAGTTTTTTCCCAGGCCACATTATTTTGATGCAATATTGTTCTTGCTATTTTCATCAGTCCCCTCAATATCTTCACAATTTAAAATCAATAAGCAATTAAGCATTAGACAATATTACTTCTGCAAATAAATTCATATAGATGCAATTACTCTTACAGCCATGCCCATCCATTAGTATGAGGGGGAACCAAAAGCCTATGGTGTTGTTTGCTTACAACTTGCAAACGGTGGATGGCTAAATTTGGTAACTTGGACCAAATCTGGCAACCATCAGTTCATTAATACAAAACAATAGTTGCAAGTTTTTTGCCATAATTTGTCCAGCAGTTAGATGAACAGTTCTCTTTTAGCACACAATCACAGTGCAACAGCTTGTGAGGGGATGATCCATAAATCTGTAACGGAACTCGCACAGTAACACCCTCACCCACATCCAGTCAAAGGCACTAACACCTGTATATCATAACGCCACGTGATGTAACCAACGCCCAACGGCTAGCTCCAACACTTGCTAATTCATTCCGTATCGGCATATCCCTCACACTGATGACACACCACACATCATCTTTCCTGCCATTCGCACGCCTACTGGCTAGTGACTCACCATGCCCCTACAACCCCCATGGCGCGATATGATTGCACCATGCTGCAGAGTTCACCACCTTCAAGCTATTCCTGCCGACTAACTAGTGACTCAACATGCTATAACTCCCCACGATCCGGATCACACCACGCTGCGCCCTGCGTCACATCCAAGCTGCAGGCAGCAGCATCCGCCGCCGCCACCATGTCCATGCTAACCACCGTGGTGCCACCTCCTCACACGATCGAATGCCTTCTACCACCTCCTCACATGATTCAATGCTTCCTACTATCACTATCCCGGTTTACCATAGTGGGGGAACTCCCATGGTATGGAATAATTCCTTGGCTGGAATTCCACACAACCTCCAATCGTCGGATACTAGAGCCAGCAGGTCGATCTGCCTTCGAATTTCCGCCCCGGGTGACACCTCCACGCGGCTCCAAGGCCAAAAGCAATTTGTCTCCTCGTTGGGGATCCTACTAAAATTGCAAGAACTAGTCGTAACGTGATAGAGCCCGGAAGAGAAAAGAGGGCGTGAGATCTGCATCTACATGTCGAGATACCCCGAGACCACAAAAAACACACCCAAATCTACCCGCGATCCGCTTGATGCGAGGGGCCACGGACACAGCCAGCGGTCATGTGAGATCTCCCGTCGCTTCCGTGGCGTGAACCTACCCTGCCACATCAAGCCGCGCACGCGTCGGGAGAGAGGGAGAGAGAGAGAGAGGGCGGGGGAGTGGGGAATACCGTCGCCGTCCTTGTCGAAGAGGCTGAAGGCCTCCTTGAACTCGGCGATCTGGTCGTCCGTGAGCTGGTCCGCCATGGCAACCCGAGCGAGGATCTGACAGAGGGAGGGAGGGAGGGAGGCGAACCGCGAATGGAGGAGGAAGTCTGGAAGTGGGGGAGAGAGAAAGGGAGGAGAAAAGAGGGCACTGTGCGGTCAGGGGTCAGCGGTCAGAGGCAGTCAGTCCCACACCGACCGGTCCGGTCTCTCGTGGTCGTGGGCTCCACCTTCCACGCGCGAGACTCAAGGTGGCGGCCGGGGCTTCCTAGGGTTTCGGCCACGGTGAACGGTGGCGTGGGTTCGTCGACGTGCATGGACAGGGCTGCAATGGTAGCGACAGCCTAGTTGGAGGAGCGTGTGAGCTCCACGGTGCTTCTACGGCCATGGTAGGCGTGTTGAAGGAGCTCCTGGTGCTCCCAGTGGGTCTGTCCACGGTGGTGGGGCAAAGCGGAGGCGGTGGCGCTTTGACGAGGTGCGGTGCGGCAACGCAGGGCTCCGGTGGGCTTCTTCCTCGGCTAAGGTGAGCGCGGTGTGTCTCTCGTCATGGCGGAGCCAGTCGGGGTGTCAACGTCGCCTTTACCACGACGTAGAAGACGCGGTGGTCTCGCCATGGTTGTGCTCTCGGCCATGGTGAGCGTGCCCGTGCATGTGCGCTCCTGCTCCGATGTACAATGTCATGGCTGGGGTCCTCCTTTTGGCCGATGGCAGCGCGCACGGTGCGTCCTGGGTCTCGGCAAGCGTGGCCATGGCGGTCTCCCTAGCTAACCAGTTGGGCTAGGCCGAAGCTTGAAGCTTCAGCAAGGTTTCGATCGTGGCGGTGCACGTTCCATTTGGCTAGGGAGGTGGTCTCAGCAAGATGGCTCACCGCGGGGAGCTCGGAGGCGATGGTGGTGGTGCGGTGTCGACGGTGTAGTAGAGCCGAGCCGGGACAGAGGTACTCGTCGTCTTCCGTGCCGCCGGCTCCTCCCTTCTTGCTCCAGCAGCGGCGTCCTTCTCTGCGCCTCTCCTTCTCCCTCTCTCTCTCGGCTTGACGCTGTGTGGTGCTATGCCACCAGCGGCGACGGCGAACGGGTTGAGGGTTAGGGCTCATGGATGTTGGCTTTTATAGCCGAGCTCCAAGGGCTCCAATGGCGGACGGCGATCGGGCGGTGGTGATGCGTGGGGCGCATCCAATGGTCCTAGCGTGCGGAGTTGGTGGAGTAGGGGTTGCATGGGCGCGGCTCCAAGGGAACAAGGTCATGCGATTTGCGTGACCCTGGGCCCACGCCTGCTGCTTCGGTCGGGGCTCGGTCGGGAGGATAGGCTGGCGTGGGGAGGAAGAAGACCCTGTTGCTGGGGTGGCTAACGCATGGGGTCCAGTTGGCAGCAGGTGCGGCTCAGGCGTGTCGCGACATGGTGAAGCGGTACGGGCTGGCAGGTGGGACCCGGCGGTCGGCGTCTGCGCGCGTGCGGGTGGCGAGGCGAAGCTGGGCCGGCTTCGTGGGCGCGTGCACGAGTGGGAGGGCAGGCGGGCTGGCTCGCAAGGCCAAGCAGGCTTGGGCTGTGCTGCTCCCTATTCTTTTCTTTCTCTTTTTTTTATTCTTTTTCTATTTTGTTTTCCTTTCTCTTTTATTTGTTGCCAATTTGTTTAGGGTTTGATTTATTTAGTCTCATAATCATAGTTACAATACCTTCATTTTGGTTTGGGCAAGAGTTTAGGGCTTATATGTGGAGTCCACATACTTAGGTGGCACTTAATTAATTAATTAATTAATTACATGATTAATTAATTATAGGTTGTTGCTTTTATTTGCACAACAAAAAGGACAATGAGAACCAACTCATAATTTGGTATTAAGCACATGCATGATTTATTTGTTAGGAATTTAAACATGTATGATAAGTGACATACTTTGCATATGAAAATGAGTAATTTGGTTACAACTAAATGCAAACTAGGGTTTGACTTCTATATGTCACTCAACATCACATGGGGTTTTGAAGAAAAAATTTTGTAGTTGGAATTTTTGGTGTGTGGATTTTTGGGTTGTTACAGTTCACTTGCTTGCCGGCAAGCTACTCCTCGTTGTGCCGATTCACTCACTTGGAGGTTCACGTGTAACACCCTAGGTGTTTGGCTCCCACAAAATTGCATTTCATTTCATAACCATGTGCATCATCTATCTCATCATGCCATTGTTACTGAAACATGTATATGCAACATTCTCAATTATGTTTGTTTCATACTTGATTGCTTATGAATGGTAGTAGTGAAACATGTGAATGCAACATGAGTTTCTCATACCTTGAAACAGGGCAACATGGTAGTAATATGACAAGTTTAAAATTACAACAAAGTCATGAAACATGTGAAACAAGGAATTGCAACATTAGAGTGAAATTGATTGTTTTGTTGCTTCATCACATGTGACCATTAGAAGTTGGTGTAGCACTTGTGTAGAGTGGTTAATTAGGGTCTAATACACCTTAACTATACTTAGGGTAATTGATGGGACATTGTTCATGTGGAACAAAATGACTAAAATGCCCTCTAGTGGAGGTTTGACTTAGAATGACCCATAGTGTGACTCTATTTGACTGATTAAAAAGACTAACCTAGAGACCTTGCATAGCTATGCACCCTTTACCAAAGTTGTAGCCAATTTATCAAGGAACAAAAGTCTCAACATGACCATCTCATGAAAATGGCTAGAACATGTTCAAACGAGGCCCACAAGTCATTTTTCCCTGCTGAGTTCATACTTAAGAATTTTTCTAAGTCCTTAAGACGATTTACAGTTTCGTGTGTCATAGTTTGGAGCCTTGTATCTCCCTAACCAGGCCGAACCAACTCGAGCTCCAATTGACAAAGTTGTTGTACTCACTTGGATCTTCAATTTTGTTAACTATACCATGAACTAGATCGCCATCGTTTGGGTGTTATGGATCGTCGAAATCACGTTGTCAGTCGTGTCATCGGGCGTCGATTCAGTCCGTTTCAGAAAACCGACAGAGCACGCCGTGGCCGACCGGCTCAGGAGCTGATCACCGCGTGGCGTGCATGCTCTGCTAGCGCCTCCACGTTGCGTGTTCGTGCCCCAAATGAAAGTCAGCGCTTCGTTCACTCGCCTTTCACCTTGCCATTTCACCCCTGCCATCTCCTTCCTCCGCGAGCACGGTGGTCGGGAAGCTGTGGTAGCCGCTGAGCCAAAATCCCCCTCAACCGAGCACCTTGGTCCGATTCCTCTGAACCACAACACCACCGTGAGCTCCTCCATGTCCTCGACCCCACCATCATCCCATTTTCACCTCAGGTAGAGCTCACCGTGAGCGTGGCTCCACCGGGTCGCCATGACCGCCGCCGGCCGAGCTCGCACGTGGCCGTGCTGCTCGAGCCTCTTATCGTCCCCTCTCTCCCTTGCGCTAGGTCCTGTGAGTGCTACTGATGCTCGTAGAGTAGGCCACTAGGGCCGTAACGCCGTCGCCTTGCCGGAGCCGGCCAACCCGTGGCCGTGCGCCGCCATGGCCGTCGTCACTTCCTTTATTCGCGGAAATAGCTGAGATTGAGGGTACCACTAGGTGCGCATGGGTGAGGTGAACACATTGGCACCGATGGCCTCGCCGGAGCTGTCACCGGCGACGAGCCACGCCGCCGTCCTTTCTTCCTCCCCTGTCTGTCTCTCTGTCGTGCGGGACCCGCGCGTTAGTCGCTGAGCTAAGGCGGGAGCCTGACCTGGGCCGCGCCAGCGTGTGCTTCGTGGTCCGCCGTATTCTTCTGGGCCGGCCCAGCCGTAGGATTAGGTTTTCCATTTTATGGTTGTTTTATTCTTTTCACAGATTTGTGTATATATTCAAAAATGTGTATCTCCTAGTTGGTAGATCAAAATGATGTGGTTCCAATTTTGTTGAGTTCATGATAATGTCTAGTTTATATTAAAAATATAATTTATGCCATGTTTTGTTATGAAAAATGGAGTTGCTAATTATCTCTTTTAATCATGTGGGAAATAGGGGTAATTATATCTTTTTCTTTGTAGCTCCAAATGGCATGAAATTTTTATGGTGTACTGCTCATATCATTAATAGCTTGTAGTTAAATTTTCATACATTTTGGACACTATAGGAAAGAGTTAGGTAATTCTCTTGTTTGCATGGATGGATCTTGTGTGAATTTTCATAATTTTTCTATAGATCCAGTAAAGGTAAAATTTGGTGAGTGCTATTCTTATGCTAGAATGAAGCTAGGAAAAATGTGAAATCTATTGCTTGATATTTTTCAATAGGATTTCCTAATTATGCTAGAAATAGCCCTGCCATCTATTAATTTTGATACAGCAAGTTCTGCTTGCTCAATTGCTTTGAAATTTTTATGATAGTCTATGTGAAGCATGAGGTACCTACTGTAATTTCTGTAGATTTTTCTGAATAGTTTTACTATATGTTGCTTTAATCACCTAATTAACTAAATAAATTAGAAAAGGACATTAAATAATTTATTTAGAAGTTGGCACTATACTTTCTGATGTTCCTCTAGTATGTACAACAAGTTGGTAAACTTGGTTTGGTCCAATTATGCTTTTACATCATCACTAAATAATTAATTTAGTAAACCTGTCATTTCTGGACAGATTCTATGTTTACTTGAATTCGATTGGGTTAACGTAAGAATCATGCTTTGGTGTTTACAAATGATTTGTAGAGAATTTCATAAGCTTTCCAGAATGTCCTCTTGCAAGTCATTTGAATTTATAGAACTGTTGTTGTGATTGAATTAAGGAACTGCTCGTTTGCATATGAAACCTTAATTGTTGATTTAAGTATGCCTTTATTATTTCTAAGCTTGTGGTAATGTTTCTAGGTGTTAGGCCTTTAACTGAAGATGAGCATCTTTATCTTAGGTTATGCAAGTTAGGTAAGTTGATCTTGTTCTTCAAGTTAAGTTAGATACATGTCTTAAAGTGATTTAAATAGAGCTATTCTTAATCGGTAAACGAGTGTCCAGTGATGTTTTCGTTAAACACTTACTATGATCCATTCATCATGAGCATCATGCCATTCCTTATGCATCCATGATATTTATCTTGTGCATCGGCATGCAATAGGTGTACCGGAAGGTGTGACACTGCTGGAATTCGAGGAACCGAGCGAGGAGCAACAGCAGCCAACACCGGAGGTTCTGGAGGTGCAGCCCTCAGGAGAAGTGCCATATGAGGTCGCCGTTGAGTGCCCAGATCACTGTTCGTGCAACTTTATGAAAGGCAAGCCCCGGAGCATATTAAGCCTCCTAATTTCCGAAATGCAATTAAAGTATTATTGTTACATATATATTATTGCATTAAGTTTAGGTGTTGGATGCAAACACTTGCTGCATTGGTTATCCAATCCTTGTCCAGATATTGATACCCTAAATCCTATGTAGCTCAGGCTCGTATAGTGCTTAGCCTTGCTTAAACGCGGTAGACGTTAGGTGATTTCCTATCACCTGCGAGATATAGGAATATACATATGGCACGGTTGGCTATATTTGCTATCATGAAAAAGAACCTGTCTTAATTTGAAATGAAGACCGGGCAGAGGCTTGCTGGTTTGTAGTGACTCCGTCTGTGTCGCTTAAGGACTGAATCTTGGAGCCTTTCCTGTTCACGTTGAACGCATGCCTCTCTCTTAGTTGGCCGGGTCTGGAGACCGACCACGAAGCCGAGTAGCTCACCTCAGGCCGGGAGTCGATAAGTATAAAGTGCGCCACGGAAGGGAGCCGTAGGCTTGAGTCCAAGGGCAGGTGATTTAAAAGTCCTGATCATCCTGGCAGAAGGGTAATCCCTGAGAGTGCTGGCGCTGATCGAACCCGCGAATTTGGTTCCTGAGTTGTCCCAAAGGTGACCCACGGCTACCCTTACAAAGTATGCCAGGGTGAGAGTTAGGAATACCCCCTCAGCTGAGTTGTAATTCGATTCGAGTCGCCGTCTCTCTCGGTTAGTGAGAACTTGACGGGCTTATCTCCAAAGTAGTTACACTAAATAACATAATGGTTCAGAAATGATGATATGATGATGACAGCCTTATTATACCTGCTATGGTTAATATTGGTTGCTCCTAATAAGTGAGTGCTCTAGTACATGTGCTAATCTAGTGGACATGTAAATGATGATAAGCTTGATGCTAAGTTTAAATTGGTCACTATATTCATAAGCTCTTTTATGCAAATGTGTCAAGCTAGCCCACCTCATAAGCCTTGCATGATCCTTGGTGTCTTTTATTTCTGGTTTTGTCGGGTAAGTCTAGCTGAGTACCTTCTCGTACTCAGGGTTTATCTCCCACCTGTTGCAGGTGACCAGTTCTACTTTGGTTGCTGCAAGTATTGCCTTCTCCCGGCTGGGGATGAAGACTAGACCGTTGGGCGCGGTCTCTCCTAGTTCTTGTACCTGATAATGCTTTTGTGGGACATGACTAAGATCTGGCAATTTATTTGAAACTATGAAGTTATATACTAAACTATGTTGCTTCCGCAAATTTGAACTTGGTTTGTAATATTTTATTCGCACTCTGATGGATGTAATCCGGATGCCACTTGTGAAATGTTGTAACGAATGATGTGTTGTGTTGAATCACTACGGTCTTGGTTTGTATGTCGAGAGTTGTTTGAAATCCTTTGTGATTTCCGGACTACCGGGGTTATGGGAGCTTAAGTATAGGAATCTGATCACTTCGGTGATTGTTTTTGTACTTACGTTCTTATAATTTGGTCGGTTCTGTTACAGCTGGCATCAGAGCAAGATTCGACACTAAACATGTCATTTGTGTATTTAAAACAAAAGTATTTGTGAAAATTCTAAATTAAATACTAAGTGTTGCTAGTGGTCATATCCTTTATGCCCAAATAAGGACTCTTAGGTGGCTTATTAAAGTACTAACTTGGGGGTTCCTACTTGTTTCTGTTTCGTTGTTCATACGGCGTGCTATTGTATGGATGTCATCCGCTTGGGTGGTAATGTATGGATCAAAATACCTCTACACTCTGGTAAGTGGGAGTTGTGAGAGCATGACCGTCCAACCGTCGGTCTAGAGGAGAGTAGTTGTGGTTGCTCGCATACTTACATGTTCGATCATGTATCTATGAGAGTACTTAAGTGTGGGTATCTCTATCGGGTAGCTGTGATACTAGAGTATATACATCGGGGGATGTATGTACGAAAGTATTTAGTTTACTGCTTACTTTACATGCCTTTTTGGGAAATTATTGGGCTGAAATGAAATTTGCTGCAGGTACACTAACAACATATCGTTGTAGATCGACTAGCTACCGTATACGAGAGAACGTATGTATGCCACCGTATATTTCGCTAGCCTTTAAAATTTTTCTAGGTTTGTGAGGACGTACGGATCGTGCATGCATCATGTTCAAGCATACATGGCATTTCTTGCATTACTCCCTCCTTTAAAAAAATTGATGGTCTAGAATAATTAAATTTCGTATCCCTTAAATGATTCTCCCCTTACGTTGCAACTTTTTGCTACAGATGACGCGCACGAAACACACCGCTCGTAAGTCCGCCAGAGGCAGGGCGCCTCGTCACCAGTTAGCTCCTCGTGAGCCCCGTCCGGAGCCTACTGAGGCAGAAAGGCTGAGGGCAGAGCTGGCCCGGGTGACTGCTGAGAGGAGTGCGTCTCAGCAGCGTTTGGAGCAAGTAACGCAGGAACGGGATCAAGAGACCCTGGAGGTTTAGAGGTTGACGGTTGCTCACCGCAACTGTGAGCGCATGTTGATTCACGTGCTGAACCAGCGGAATGAAGCCTAGAACGAAGAGAATGCGTTGAGAGCGCGACAGGTTGAGCTGGAGCAGCAGTTGGCAGCTACAGAAGAGTACAATGACCATCTCCATGAGGAGGTTCACCTGTTACACAATCAGCTTCACCCTCTCCTGCCCCCTGATGATGTGGATAAGAAGGGTTTTCTAGTGCAGTTGCCTCATGATGTCGCTATCCACAATACAACCAATGCTACCCTAGCCAAAGCCATTGAAGATATACCAGTTGTCTATGAGTTTCCAGATGTCTTCCCTGATGACTTGCCTAGATTACCTCCGGACCGTGAAGTAGAATTCAAGATAGAACTCATTCCGGGTACGGCTCCTATTTCTCGAAGGCCCTATAGGATGTCGCCCATTGAGTTGGCTGAACTGAAGATTCAGTTGAATGAGCTATTAAAGAAAGGTTTGATTCGGCCTAGTTCTTCTCCTTGGGGTTGTTCGGCTATCTTTGTGAAGAAGAAGGACGAGTCTCTACGCATGTGCGTGGATTATCGCCCCCTTAATGCTGTTACTATCAAGAACAAATACCCTCTTCCTCGCATCGATATCCTGTTTGATCAACTCTCCAAAGCTAAGGTATTCTCCAAGGTTGATTTGAGGTCTGGCTACCATCAGATCAAAATTCGTCCTGAAGATATACCTAAGACAGCTTTCTCTACTCATTATGGCTTGTTCAAATATCTTGTCATGTCCTTTGGGTTGACAAATGCTCCAGCACACTTTATGTACCTGATGAATTCGGTAATCATGCCGGAATTGGACAAGTTTGTCGTCGTGTTCATTGATGATATCCTTGTATATTCTCAGAATGAAGAAGAGCATGCTGAACATCTGAGAACTGTTTTAACTCGATTACATGACAACCAGCTTTATGCTAAGTTCAGCAAGTGCGAATTCTGGTTGAATAAGATACCTTTTCTAGGTCATGTGTTATCTGGAGATGAAATTTCGGTTGACCCTACTAAGGTGCAAGAAGTCCTTGAGTGGAAGGCACCTACTACGGTCACAGAAGTCCGAAGTTTCCTGGGTTTGGTTGGCTACTATCATCGCTTTATCTCGGATTTCTCTAAAATCGCCAAGCCCATGACTCGACTACTTCAAAAGGATGAGAAGTTTGTGTGGACTCTGAAGTGTGAAGAGGCTTTCCACACTTTGCGGACCTTACTAACTTCTACTCCTGTATTGGCACAACCTGACATCGAGAAGCCTTTTGATGTCTACTGTGATGCATGTGGCACCGGTTTGGGGTGTGTCCTTATGCAGGAGGACCGACTAATTGCTTATGCTTCGCGCCAGCTTCGAAAACATGTAGTCAATTATCCTACCCATGACTTAGAGCTAGCCGTGGTTGTTCATGCCCTGAAGATTTGGAGACATTACTTACTAGGTAATGTGTGCAACATCTATACTGACCATAAAAGTCTCAAGTACATCTTTACTCAACCTGAGTTGAACATGCGTCAACGACGATGGTTAGAATTAATCAAAGACTACAACCTTCAAGTGCACTACCATCCTGGCAAGGCAAATGTGGTTGCTGATGCCTTAAGCAGAAAGGCCCATTGCAATTCCTTAGTTAGTGAAGACTTTCATCTGGCACACCTCCTTCATCCTATAGTACTCCACAATATCACTGTGGATTACTCTCTTAGAAGTCGAATTATTGAACTCCAGAAGACTGATGTGGGTGTGTTTCACATCAAGCGAAAGATGAAAGAGCAGGAGACCAAGCACTTTAGGGTCGATGACAAAGGAATTCTCTGGTTTAATGATAGGCTTGTAGTACCCAAAGACAAAGATCTTAGAAATCAAATTATGGCTGAAGCCCATTCTTCTAGATTGTCCATCCATCCTGGTAGTAGTAAAATGTATCAAGATCTCAAGCTGTATTATTGGTGGACCAAGATGAAGAAAGAAATCGTAGCCTACGTGGCAAGGTGTGATAACTGTTGTAGAGTCAAGGCTATTCACATGAGGCCCGGATTATTGCAGCCACTCTCTATTCCTGGCTAGAAGTGGGAAGAAATTGTTATTGATTTCATTGTTGGGTTACCCACTACCAAAAAGGTTGTGATTCCATCTGGGTCATCATAGATCATCTAACCAAATCCGCTCACTTTATTTCGGTCAAGTCTACCTATCACCCTCACAATTATGCTGAGATTTACTTTCAACAAGTGGTACGTCTCCATGGTGTACCCAAATCCATTGTTTCAGATAGAGGGCCGCAATTCATAGCTCACTTTTGGGAATGCTTACATCAGAATCTTGGCACTCATCTAATCTGCAGTTCTGCCTATCATTCGCAAACATCAGGACAGACTGAGCGTGTTAATCAAATTCTTGAAGACATGCTTAGAGCTTGTCTTATCTCTTGCAAAGGCTCTTGGGAAGAATGGTTGCCTCTTGCTGAATTCTCTTATAACAACAGTTATCAAGAGAGTATCAAAATGGCTCCTTTTGAAGCTCTTTATGGCCGCAAGTGTAGGACTCCTTTAAACTGGGTGGAGCCCGGAGAAAGAAGATTCTATGGTATTGATTTTGTAAAAGAAGCCGAAGAGCAAGTCCGAACTATACAGAAGAATATGACTGCTGCTCAGGCTAGACAAAAGAGCTATGCTGATAAGAGAAGAAAACCTATTGAGTTTGAAGTAGGTGACCATGTTTATCTGAAGGTATCCCCTATGAAAGGAGTAAAACATTTTGGAATTAAAAGGAAGCTTGAGCCTCGATATGTTGGACCTTACCAAATTATCGAGAAAAGTGGAAGAGTAGCCTATAAACTCGATCTTCCACATGAAATGGGAGCTATATTCCCAGTATTCCATGTGTCTCAGCTGAAGAAGTGTCTCCGTATTCTTGAGGAAAGAGTAGCAATGAGGAGAATCAACTTGAAATCTGATCTTTCTTATGAGGAGAAGCCCATGCAGGTTCTGGATACTCAAGAAAAAGTGACTCGTAGGCGAGTAGTTAAGTTATACAAGGTAGTTTGGAGTAATCATAGTCATCGGGATGCAACATGGGAGCGGGAAGATTATCTAAAGGAAAATCATCCAACTTTCTATACTAAATGGTATGCTTTCCAAATCTCGGGATGAGATTTTTCTAAGGGGGGAGGGCTGTAACACCCTAGGTGTTTGGCTACCACAAAATTGCATTTCATTTCATAACCATGTGCATCATCTATCTCATCATGCCATTGTTACTGAAACATGTATATGCAACATTCTCAATTATGTTTGTTTCATACTTGATTGCTTATAAATGGTAGTAGTGAAACATGTGAATGCAACATGAGTTTCTCATACCTTGAAACAGGGCAACATGGTAGTAATATGACAAGTTTAAAATTACAACAAAGTCATAAAACATGTGAAACATGGAATTGCAACATTAGAGTGAAATTGATTGTTTTGTTGCTTCATCACATGTGACCATTAGAAGTTGGTGTAGCACTTGTGTAGAGTGGTTAATTAGGGTCTAATACACCTTAACTACACTTAGGGTAATTGATGGGACATTGTTCATGTGGAACAAAATGACTAAAATGCCCTCTAGTGGAGGTTTGACTTAGAATGACCCATAGTGTGACTCTGTTTGACTGATTAAAAAGACCAACCTAGAGACCTTGCATGGCTGTGCACCCTTTACCAAAGTTGTTGCCAATTTATCAAGGAACAAAAGTCTCAACATGACCATCTCATGAAAATGGCTAGAACATGTTCAAACGAGGCCCACAAGTCATTTTTCCTTGCTGAGTTCATACTTAAGAATTTTTCTAAGTCCTTAAGACGATTTACAGTTTCGTGTGTCATAGTTTGGAGCCTTGTATCTCCCTAACCAGGCCAAACCAACTCAAGCTCCAATTGACAAAGTTGTTGTACTCACTTGGATCTTCAATTTTGTTAACTATACCATGAACCAGATCACCACCGTTTGGGTGTTATGGATCGTCGAAATCACGCTGTCAGTCGTGTCATCGGGCGTCGATTCAGTCCGTTTCAGAAAACCGACAGAGCACGCCATGGCTGACCGGCTTAGGAGCTGATCACCGCGTGGCGCGCATGCTCTGCTAGCGCCTCCACGTCGTGTGTCCGTGCCGCAGATGAAAGCGAGCGCTTCGTTCACTCGCCTTTCACCTCGCCATTTCACCCCTGCCATCTCCTTCCTCCGTGAGCACGGCGGCCAGGAAGCTGTGGTAGCCGCCGAGCCAAAATCGCCCTCAACCGAGCACCTTGGTCTGATTCCTCTGAACCACAACACCACTGTGAGCTCCTCCACGTCCTCGACCCCACCGTCATCCCATTTTTGCCTCAGGTAGAGCTCATCGTGAGCGCGGTCCACCGGGTCGCCATGACCGCCACCGGCCGAGCTCGCACGTGGCCATGCTGCTCGAGCCTCTTACCGTCCCCTCTCTCCCTTGCGCTAGGTCCTGTGAGTGCTACTGATGCTCGGAGAGTAGGCTACTAGGGCCGTAACGCCGTCGCCTCGCTGGAGCCGGCCAACCCATGGCCGTGCGCCGCCATGGACGTCTTCACTTCCTTTATCCATGGAAATAGCTGAGATTGAGGGTACCACTAGGTGCGCATGGGTGAGGTGAACACATTGGCACCGATGGCCTCGCTAGAGCTGTCACCGGCGACGAGCCACGCTGCCGTCCTCTCTTCTTCCCCTGTCTGTCTCTCTGTCGTGCGGGACCCGCGCGTCAGTCGCTGAGCTGAGGCGGGAGCCTGACCTGGGCCGTGCCGAGTTCTAGGCCACGCCAGCGCATGCTTCGTGGTCCGCCGTATTCTTCCGGGCCGGCCCAGCCGTAGGATTAGGTTTTCCATTTTCTGGTTGTTTTATTCTTTTCATAGATTTGTGTATATATTCAAAAATGTGTATCTCCTAGTTGGTAGATCGAAATGATGTGGTTCCAATTTTGTTGAGTTCATGATAATGTCTAGTTTATATTAAAAATATAATTTATGCCATGTTTTGTTATGAAAAATGGAGTTGCTAATTATCTCTTTTAATCATGTGGGAAATAGGGGTAATTATATCTTTTTCTTTGTAGCTTCAAATGGCATGAAATTTTTATGGTGTACTGCTCATATCATTAATAGCTTGTAGTTAAATTTTCATACATTTTGGACACTGTAGGAAAGAGTTAGGTAGTTCTCTTGTTTGCATGGATGGATCTTGTGTGAATTTTCATAATTTTTCTATAGATCCAGTAAAGGTAAAATTTGGTGAGTGCTATTCTTATGCTAGAATGATGCTAGGAAAAATGTGAAATCTGTTGCTTGACACTTTTCAATAGGGTTTCCTAATTATGCTAGAAATAGCCTGCCATCTGTTAATTTTGATACAGCAAGTTCTGCTTGCCCAATTGCTTTGAAATTTTTATGGTAGTGTATGTGAAGCACGAGGTAGCTACTGTAATTTTTGTAGATTTGTCTGTACAGTTTTACTATATGTTGCTTTAATCACCTAATTAACTAAATAAATTAGAAAAGGACATTAAATAATTTATTTAGAAGTTGGCACTATACTTTCTGATGTTCCTCTGGTATGTACAACAAGTTGGTAAACTTGGTTTGGTCCAATTATGCTTTTGCATCATCACTAAATAATTAATTTAGTAAACCTGTCATTTCTGGACATATTCTATGTTTACTTGAATTCGATTGGGTTAACGTAAGAATCATGCTTTGATTTTTACAAATGATTTGTAGAGAATTTCATAAGCTTTCCAGAATGTCCTCTTGCAAGTCATTTGAATTTATAGAACTCTTGTTGTGATTGAATTAAGGAACTGCTTGTTTGCATATGAAACCTTAACTGTTGATTTAAGTATGCCTTTACTATTCCTAAGCTTGTGGTAATGTTCCTAGGTGTTAGGCCTTTAACTGAAGATGAGCATCTTTATCTTAGGTTATGCAAGTTAGGTAAGTTGATCTTGTTCTTCAAGTTAAGTTAGATACATGTCTTAAAGTGATTTGAATAGAGCTATTCTTAATCGGTAAACGAGTGTCCAGTGATGTTTTCGTTAAACACTTACTGTGATCCATTCATCATGAGCATCATGTCATTCCTTATGCATCCATGATATTTATCTTGTGCATCAGCATGCAATAGGTGTACCGGAAGGTGTGACGTTGCTGGAATTCGAGAAACCGAGCGAGGAGCAGCAGCAGCCAACACCGGAGGTTCTGGAGGTGCAGCCCTCAGGAGAAGTGCTAGACAAGGTCGTCGTTGAGTGCCCAGATCACCGTCCATGCAACTTTGTGAAAGGCAAGCCCCGGAGCATATTAAGCCTCCTAATTTCCGAAATGCAATTAAAGTATTATTGTTACATATATATTGTTGTATTAAGTTTAGGTGTTGGATGCAAACACTTGCTGCATTGGTTATCCAATCCTTGTCCAGATATTGATACCCTGAATCCTATGTAGCTCAGGCTCGTGTAGTGCTTAGCCCTGCTTAAACGCGGTAGAAGTCAGGTGATTTCCTGTCACCTGCGAGATATAGGAACATACACATGGCACGGTTGGCTATATTTGCTATCGTGGAAAAGAACCTGTCTTAATTTGAAATGAAGACCGGGTGGAGGCTTGTCGGTTTGTAGTGACTCCGTCTGTGTCGCTTAAGGACTAAATCTTGGAGCCTTTCCTGTTCATGTTGAACACATGCCTCTCTCTTAGTTGGTCGGGTCTGGAGACCGACCACGAAGCCGAGTAGCTCACCTCAGGCCGGGAGTCAATAAGTATAAAGTGCACCACGGAAGGGAGCCGTAGGCTTGAGTCCAAGGGCAGGTGATTTAAAAGTCCTGATCATCCTGGCAGAAGGGTAATCCCTGAGAGTGCTGGCGCTGATCGAACCCGCGAATTTGGTTCCTGAGTTGTCCCAAAGGTGACCCATGGCTACCCTTGCAAAGTATGCTAGGGTGAGAGTTAGGAATACCCCCTCAGCTGAGTTGTAATTCGATTCGAGTCGCCGTCTCTCTCGGTTAGTGAGAACTTGACGGGCTTATCTCCAAAGTAGTTACACTAAATAACATAATGGTTCAGAAATGATGATATGATGATGACAGCCTTATTATACCTACTATGGCTAATATTGGTTGCTCCTAATAAGTGAGTGCTCTAGTACATGTGCTAATCTAGTGGACATGTAAATGATGATAAGCTTGATGCTAAGTTTAAATTGGTCACTATATTCATAAGCTCTTTTATGCAAATGTGTCAAGCTAGCCCACCTCATAAGCCTTGCATGATCCTTGGTCTCTTCTATTTCTGGTTTTGTCGGGTAAGTCTAGCTGAGTACCTTCTCGTACTCAGGGTTTATCTCCCACCTGTTGCAGGTGACCAGTTCTACTTTGGTTGCTGCAAGTATTGCCTTCTCCCGGCTGGGAATGAAGACTAGACCATTGGGCGCGGTCTCTCCTAGTTCTCGTACCTGATAATGCTTTTGTGGGACATGACTAAGATCTAGCAATGTATTTGAAACTATGAAGTTATGTACTAAACTATGTTGCTTCCGCAAATTTGAACTTGGTTTGTAATATTTTATTCGCACTCTAATGGATGTAATCCGGTTGCCACTTGTGAAATGTTGTAATGAATGATGTGTTGTGTTGAATCACTACGGTCTTGGTTTGTATGTCGAGAGTTGTTTGAAATCCTTCGTGATTTCTGGACTACCGGGGTTATGGGAGCTTAAGTACAGGAATTTGATCACTTCGGTGATTGTTTTTGTACTTACATTCTTATAATTTGGTCGGTTCTGTTACATCACGCGCTAATTGGCATCACACACCAAACCCTCAATATTGTGCCGCACAACCAACACAAGATGAGGATCACACAAGCCATGAGCAATCCACTAGAGTACCTTTTGGCGCTCCGTCAGGGAAATGTCAAGAACCCCTCACAATCACCACGATTGGAGCCGGAGACAATCACCACTCTTCGCTCGACAATCCTCGCTGCTCCAAGCTATCTAGGTGGCAGCAACCACCAAGAGTAACAAGCGAATCCCGCAGCGAAACACGAACACCAAGTGCCTCTAGATGCAAACACTCAAACAATGCACTTGGATTCTCTCCCAATCTCACAAAGATGATGAATCAATGATGGAGATGAGTGGGAGGGCTTTGGCTAAGCTCACAAGGTTGCTATGTCAATGCAAATGGCCAAGAGAGTGAGCTTGAGCTAGCCATGGGGCTTAAATAGAAGCCCCCACGAAATAGAGCCGTTGTACCCCTTCACTGGGTACAGCGCGGGGTGACCGGACGCTTCGGTCGGATCGATCGGACTCAGGACCCAGCGTCCGGTCGCCCAATGTTAGCCACATGTCACACTGCATTCAACAGGAGTTGTCTGATCTCAATGGTTGTCTGTTGACCGGACGCTCCGCTACAACTGACCGAACTCTGAGTCTCCAACATCCGGTCGTTTCCAGTAAGGTTCCAGAAATGAATTTCTTCGACCAGATGAGCCCGGTAATGCTTGACCGGACACAGCCAGCGTCCGGTCAGTTACCCTGACCATTGTGCTGCTATGTTAGCTGGGACCGGACGCACCCTTTCAGCGTTCGGTCAGTCCGATACCCAGCATCTGGTCATTTGACCGAGGCTGGCGTCTTCACTGCTACACATGATCGGACACGCTGGTCCCCTAGAGGCCAGCGTCTGGTCATTGTATAACCAGCGACACTTACTCCTTTTCACTTCTATCTTCTTCACCCTTGCTCAAATGTGCCAGCCACCAAGTGTATCACCTTGTGCACATGCGTTAGCATATTTTCACAAACATTTTCAAGGGTGTTAGCATTCCACTAGATCCTAAATGCATATGCAATGAGTTAGAGCATCTAGTGGCACTTTGATAACCGCATTCCGATACGAGTTTCACCCCTCTTAATAGTATGGCTATCGAACCTAAATGTGATCACACTATCTAAGTGTCTTGATCAGCAAAACAAAATAGCTCCTACAAATTATACCTTTGCCTTGAGCTTTTTGTTTTTCTCTTTCTTCTTTCTAAGTCAAAGCACTTGATCATCACCATGCCATCATCATCATCATGCTATGATCTTTATTTGCTTCACCACTTGGAGTGTGCTACCTATCTCATGATCACTTGATAAACTAGGTTAGCACTTAGGGTTTCATCAATTCACCAAAACCAAACTAGAGCTTTCAATCTCCCTCTTTTTGGTAATTGATGACAACCCTTATACAAAGATATGAATTAAAATTCAATTGAATCCATGTTGCTTGTCCAAGCATATTTACCATGTGTAAAAGGACATGGACAAGTTTCATGAACTCTATATGGTAGCAATTGCTCCCCCTACGTATGTGTTAAGAGTTTGGATTGTAGCTTGCACATATGATTAGATAGAAAAGATAGGAGGCAATGTCTACCAAATGATGCTAAGGTATAAAAGATGGACCTTTGAAGCGTGATACCAATCGGAGTGCACCATTATACCATCCTTAGCACCATGGTTAGCTAGATACCACTTGAAAAAATACTTCGGAAGGATAGCTAGATACCACTTGTAAAAACTTTGTAAAAGATACTACTTGAAAATCTATTTGGAATAGATATCACTTGATAATACTTGGAAATGATACCACTTGTGAATAAACCTATGCATGCTAGATTTTCATTTCATCATTCAAGTTTACAACTATCATTCAGCACACAAGCATGGATATTTAAATTAAAACTTGTGTTATGCAAGCAATCATATGAAATGCACATTCAAATGCACCATACAAGTTTATGAGCTTGCTCCCCCTACTTGTGTGCATAAGATTTTTAATTGATCCCATTCCTTTGTCATATCTCTTCCTTATTTCGAGTTTTCCCCCTATCAATTGTATCTTTGTTTCTCTTCCCCCTTTCACTATCTTTGTATACTAATTTCTCCCCCTTTGTCATCAATGACCACAAAGGTTCAAAGAGTTGGTAATACCATTTGTAGGGTCGAGATTATCAATGTCAATCAATGGGGTGAGGATCATTTTCCCAAATTTGGTTCAAACTAGAATATTTGCCAAAGATATTTAACTCGATTTGATCCAAGGACAAGCTTCTTCACACCTCCAAATAAGAGTTATCTTGTACCATGTTGAGTTAAACACTTAGAGCTCATTTTTTAGATTAAACACTAGGTTTACAAGCCCACAAACAAGTCATATGCTATCACTAGATCAAGTAAAGCATAGAAGCAATAGTGATACCATATAAACATCAAATTCATTTGATTTTCATGAATGAGCCTAATAAAATGGAGAGATGACTAGATGCACTAAACATGTCCTTAGCAAGGATGTATGCTATGCCAATCAACTTTTACTTTGGATTGCTCGAAGGAGAGGCATGTCATTTAAGTGGGGGGTGCATCAACACATATTTGAGAAATACAATATGTTCAACTCATTCTTTAGCTTGTAAAACCTTTTCTCATCCAATGGCTTGGTGAATATATCGGCAAGTTGATCTTTGGTGCCTATACTCTTAATGCAAATATCCCCTTTTTGTTGGTGATCTCTTATGAAATGGTGGCGGACATCAATATGCTTTGTTCTTGCATGTTGAACCGGATTGTTGGTTAATTTGATTGCACTCTCATTGTCACATAGCAATGGCACTTTCTTGAACTTGATTCCAAAGTCACTCAAAGTGACCTTCATACAAAGTATTTGTGCACAACAACTACCGACGGATATGTATTCGGCTTCGGCGGTTGATAATGCAACACTATTTTGCTTCTTCGATGACCATGAAACAAGTGATCTTCCCAACAATTGACATGCGCCCGAGGTGCTCTTCCTTTCAACCTTGCATCCCGCATAATCCGAGTCGGAGTAACCAACTAGCTGAAACTTTGCTCGTTTGGGATACCACAAACCAACATTTTGTGTATGTTTCAAGTACCTCAATATTCTCTTTGTAGCCTTCAAATGACTTTCTCTTGGTGAGGCTTGAAATCTTGCACACATGCATACACTAAACATGACATCCGGCCTTAATGTGGTCACATAGAGTAGGCTTCCAATCATAGACTGATACAATTTTTGATCTACCATATTTCCACTTGCATCACTATCCAAGTTGCCATTGGTTCCTATTGGTGTGCTAATGACTTTGCTATCATTCATGCCAAACTTCTTGATCATATCCTTGATATACTTGCTTTAACTTACAAATGTACCATTCTTCAATTGCTTGATTTGAATACCAAGGAAGTAACTTAACTCTCTAATCATGGACATCTCAAACTCTTTAGCCATCATCTTTCCAAACCCATCACAAAAGTCTTGATTGGTTGATCCAAATATGATGTCATCAACATAGATTTGCAATACAAATAGATCTTTTCCAATCTTCTTGATGAAAAGAGTGGTGTCAACCTTGCCCATTGTGAACCCTTTAGAGAGTAGAAAGTCCCTCAATCTCTCATACCATGCTCTAGGTGCTTGCTTCAAGCCATACAATGCCTTTTTCAACTTATACACATGGTCGGGCTTCTTATCATCTTCAAAACCGTGAGGTTGCTCAACATATACTTCTTCATTGATGTAACCATTGAGAAATGCACTCTTAACATCCATTTGATAGAGCTTGATGTTGTGGGCACAAGCATAGGCTAGCAAGATTCTAATTGCTTCCAATCTAGCAACCGGAGCATATGTTTCTCCAAAGTCAAGACCTTCAACTTGTGTATAGCCTTGTGCTACCAATCTTACTTTGTTCCTTACTACTATCCCATCTTAATCTTGCTTGTTTCTAAATACCCATTTGGTTCCAATCACATTGTGTCCCTTTGGTCTTTCTACCAATTCCCATACTTGATTTCTTGTGAAGTTATTTAATTCTTCATGCATAGCATTTATCCAATCAATATCCTTCAATGCTTCATCTATCTTCTTTGGTTCAATAGATGACACAAATGAGAAATGCTCATAAAATGAAGCCAACATTGGTCTAGTTTGCACACCTCTTGAAATATCACCAATAATGGTGTCCAATGGATGATCCCTTACAATATTGGTTGGTTGGAGGATAGGAACTTGATTGCTTGCACTTGCTTGATCATTGAGTTGAGATGATGTACTAGCCACTTGATCTTGTTCATTATCATTAGAGCCACTTGCACTAGCTTGATTTGTATCATCTTGCACATTTGAGTTAGAGAGCACTTGTACTTGATCATCTTCATCATCATTAACTTGCCTAGGCCTCAATTCACCAATATCCATGTTCTTCATGGCATTTGAAAGTTGAATGCCTCTAACATCTTCTAAGTTCTCATTCTCTACTTGTGAACCTTTGGTTTCATCAAATTCAACATCATGAACTTCCTCAAGAGTACCACAATCCAAATTCCAAACTCTATATGCTTTGCTAGTAGTTGAGTAACCAAGTAGAAATCATTCATCACATTTCTTGTCAAACTTGCCCAATCTAGTGCATTTCTTCAAGATATAGCATTTACAACCAAAGACCCGAAAATATGCAATGTTGGGTTTTCTACCATTCAAGAGTTCATATGGTGTCTTCTCTTTCAATGGGTGACAATAGAGGCGGTTGCTACAATAGCAAGCCATGTTGATAGCTTCGGCCCAAAAAGATTGACTCACATTGTATTTACTAAGCATAGACCTTGCCATGAGTGTTCTATTCTTCCTCTCAACAAGGCCATTTGATTGTGGAGTGTACTTGGCCGAGAATTGATGTCTAATTCCAAATTCATCACACAACTCATCAATTCTAGTGTTCTTGAACTCACTACCATTGTCACTTCTAACTCTCTTGATGGTTGTTTCAAACTCATTGTGAATGCCCTTGACAAATGATTTGAATATTGCAAACACATCACTTTTGTCCACTAGAAAGAATACCCAAGTGTATCTAGTGTAATCATCCACTATTACAAAGCCATATTTGTTACCACAAATGCTAGTGTATTGTGTTGGTCCAAACAAATCCATGTGCAATAACTCAAATGCTTTACTAGTGCTCATCATGCTTTTCTTAGGATGGGTGTTTCCAACTTGTTTTCCGGCTTGACAAGAGCTACAAAGCTTATCCTTTTCAAACACAACATCTTTCAAGCCTCTAACCAAGTCATGCTTAACCAATCTATTCAATTGTTTCATTCCAACATGACCAAGCCTTCTATGCCATAACCAACCCATACTATACTTAGTGAACAAGCATGTAGATAATCTAGCTTCACTAGCATTGAAATCAACCAAGTATAGATTCTCGTATCTAAAGCCTTTGAAGATCAAATTAGAGCCATCTACACTTATGATCTCTACATCATCTACCCCAAATATGCATTTGAATCCAAGATCACACAGTTGAGCCACGGATAGCAAATTGAAATTCAAGCTCTCTACTAGCAACACGTTGGATATGCTTATGTCATTGGATATTGCAATCTTACCAAGCCCTTTGACCTTGCCTTTGCCATTGTCACCAAATGTGATACTATCATAACCATCATTGCCATTGGTGTTGATTGAGTTGAACATTCTTGCATCACCGGTCATGTGTTGAGTGCACCCACTATCAAGAACCCAATGCCTTCCTCCGGCTTTGTAATTGACCTACAGAAGAAGATCAATTCTTTTAGGTACCCAAACTTGCTTGGGTCCTTGAAGGTTAGTCACTAAGCTCTTTGGTACCCAAATGGCTTTCTTCTTTGAGCCCATCTATGGTTTACCAATGAACTTAGCCTTCACACCATTTGTACCCTTAGTAAGCATATAGCATGAATCAAGCTTAAGGGAGGATACATTAGCATTTTTGCTCTTGTTGGTGCATTCATGCTCTTTATGACCCACTTGCTTGCAATTAATGCAAAACCGACCATTGTTCTTCACAAAACTAGTCTTGTGAGGAGCAAAGGCTGTCTTGCCTTTCTTAGGGGTATAGCCCAATCCCTCTTTGTAGAGAGAAGCTTTTTGGCTACCCAAGCATATAAGCAAGCGGTCCTCACCACCATAGGCTTAGCCAAAGTGTGAGTGAGCTTGTTAACCTCCTTCTTGAGATTCTCATTCTCAACCACTAGTGAGGCATCACAAGTGAGACCGTCACCACTAGATGAGGTGGAAGTGGAGGTACTACAAGAAGGGTTAGTGGGAGGAACAATGATAGGCATAGATAGTGATTCATCAATTATATCACAAGTTAAACCTATATTGCAAGTTTCAACATGCTTCTTTTTATTTTGCTCATCAAACAAAGAGGAATGAGCCTTTTCAAGCTTTTTGTAAGCTTTGCCAAGCTTCTCATTGGCTTCCTCTAGCCTCTCATGAGATGCATTGAGCTCATCAAAGGCTTACTTAAGGGCTTTTAGTTCCTTACGCAAGCTTTTGCATTCCCTTCTCTTGATGTCAAAGTGTTCTCTAGCATCTTCTAGCATGTCAATTAATTCATCCTTAGTAGGTTCATCATCATCACTATCACTATCATTTTCATTTTCATTATCATCATCATGTTCTTCATCATCACAAGTTTTTACCTTAGTGGCCTTAGCCATGAAGCATGATGAAGAGTTGAAGAGAGAAGTCTTCTCATTGATAGCAATGCTTGCTAGAACCTTCTTCTTGGTGGTCTTGTGATCATCACTATCATCATCATCATCACTTAGGGAAGCATCACTATCCCAAGTGACCACATATGAACCACCCTTCTTCTTCTTGAAGGCCATCTTGTCCTTCTTCTCTTTCTTTTTCTTCTTCTTGTTCTTCTTGGTGTCATCATTGTCGCTATTGTATGGACATTGGGCAACAAGATGATCTTTGCTTCCACACTTGAAGCACCTTCTTGACTCTTCTTTGTTCTTGGATGAAGACTTCTTTCTTCTAGCATGGTAGCCCTTCTTCACCATGAACTTGCCAAATCTCTTGACAAAGAGAGCCATCTTCTCATCATCATCATCCCATGAATCATCTTCTTCACTAGATGTTTCTTGCTTAGCTTTGCCCTTGGATGATGTGGCCTTGAATGCCACACTCTTCTTCTTGTCATCCTTCTTCTCATCTTTCTTCTCCCTCTTTTGTTCCTTCTCATCATCATCTCTATATGTATCATCGGTCATTATATCTCCCAACACTTGGTTTGGTGTCATGGTGTCCAAACCACTCCTCACTAGGATAGTGACCAATGTACCAAATCTTGAAGGCAAACATCTTAAGAACTTGTGGGAGAAGTCCTTGTCCTTCACCTCTTCTCCAAGTGCTTTGAGATCATTGACAAGCACTTGAAGCCTATGAAACATCTCCGGCACACTCTCATCCTCCTTCATCTTGAAGCTTGCAAACTTCTCTTTGAGAATGTATGCCTTTGCACCCTTCATGGCTTGAGTGCCCTCAAATGATTCTTCCAACTTCTTCCAAGCCTCATGAGCCATCTCAATATTCTTGATTTGCTCAAATGTTCTCTCATCAATTGTATCATGAATGACACTTAGAGCAATGTCATTATTTTGGAGAAGCACTTCTTCGGTCGCGGTGGGATTCTCCGGATCTTCAATCTCAATTTTGGTTTCTACCACCTTCCACACCTTTCTATTGATTGACTTGATATGTGTGGTCATCTTTGACTTCCAATAAGGATAATTTGTGCCATCAAATTGGGGTGGCTTCTTGGTATTGTTGATTTGAGCCATTTTTGCACCGAAGGTTGTTAAGCCTCAAATCACGGTGACCTCGGCTCCGATACCACTTGAAAGGTCCTAATGGCTAGAGGGGGGGTGAATAGCCTAATAAAAATTTCTATAACAACACTTAACAAAAGGGTTAGACAATTATGAGGCGAAGCAAGTGTTGCGCTAGCCTACTCAAAATGCAAGCCACCTACCACAATTCTAATTTAGGTAGAATCTATTCACACAATAGCTATGACACTACTCTATGTTAGTGTGCTCTCAAAGGCTAACTAAAGAGTCACACCAACCAACCAACCAAGCTCTCATAACTAACTACACTAAAGAGCTTGACAACGAGTTTGCGGTAATATAAAGAGAGTGATCAAGAAAGTTATACCACTGTGTAGATGAAGGAACCAATCAATCACAAGAGTGAATAACAATGAAGACCAATCACCTCGGAATCAAAGGATGAACACAATGATTTTTTACCGAGGTTCCCTTGCTTGATGTCAAGCTACTCCTCGTTGTGGCGATTCACTCACTTGGAGGTTCACGCGCTAATTGGCATCACACGCCAAACCCTTAATAGGGTGCCGTACAACCAACACAAGATGAGGATCACACAAGCCATCAGCAATCCACTAGAGTACCTTTTGGCGCTCCGCCGGGGAAAGGTCAAGAACCCCTCACAATCACCACGATCGGAGCCGGAGACAATCACCACCCTTTGCTCGACGATCCTCGCTGCTCCAAGCCATCTAGGTGGCGGCAACCACCAAGAGTAACAAGCAAATCCCACAGCGAAACACGAACACCAAGTGTCTCTAGATGCAAACACTCAAACAATGCACTTGGATTCTCTCCCAATCTCACAAAGATGATGAATCAATGATGGAGATGAGTGGGAGGGCTTTGGCTAAGCTCACAAGGTTGCTATGTCAATGCAAATGGCCAAGAGAGTGAGCTTGAGCCGGCCATGGGGCTTAAATAGAAGCCCCCACGAAATAGAGCCATTGTACCCCTTCACTGGGTACAGCGCGGGGTGACCGGACGCTCCGGTTGGATCGACCGGACTCAGGACCCAGCGTCCGGTCGCTCGATGTCAGCCACGTGTCACACTGCATTCAACAGGAGTCATTTGATCTCAATGGTTGTCTGTTGACCGGACGCTCCGCTACAACTGACCGGACTTTGAGCCTCCAGCGTCCGGTCGTTTCTAGTAAGGTTCCAGAAACGAATTTCTTCGACCGGACGAGTCCGGTCATGCTTGACCGGACACAGCCAGCATCCGGTCAGTTACCCTGACCACTGTGCTGCTGAGTCAGCTGGGACCGGACGCACCCTTTCAGCGTCCGGTCAGTTCGAGACCCAACGTCTGGTCATTTGACCGAGGCTGGCGTCTTCACTGCTACACATGACCGGACGCGCTGGTCCCCCAGAGGCCAGCGTCCGGTCACTGTATAACCAGCGACACTTACTCCTTTTCACTTCTATCTTCTTCACCCTTGCTCAAATGTGCCAACCACCAAGTGTATCACCTTGTGCACATGTGTTAGCATATTTTCACAAACATTTTCAAGGGTGTTAGCATTCCACTAGATCCTAAATGCATATGCAATGAGTTAGAGCATCTAGTGGCACTTTGATAACCGCATTCCGATATGAGTTTCACCCCTCTTAATAGTACGGCTATCGAACCTAAATGTGATCACACTCTCTAAGTGTCTTGATCACCAAAACAAAATAGCTCCTACAAATTATACCTTTGCCTTGAGCTTTTTGTTTTTCTCTTTCTTCTTTCTAAGTTGAAGCACTTGATCATCACCATGCCATCATCATCATCATCATCATCATCATCATGCTATGATCTTCATTTGCTTCACCATTGTCAATGTTTGACCACCGATAGCCTGCCACGGGGGTACCCGGGGCAGTATGTTCGGGCTTCAGCGTATGCGGAACTCGACGGTGAACGCAAGAGACAGTCGATTTATCCTGGTTCGGACCCTCGATTGCTGTTCAAGTAATAGCCCTACGTCCAGTCGACGTTAGCCCTTGCGTTGGATTGATTGTCTGGAGTTGTGTTGTTACAGTCATAAAAGTCCTCCCCCTCGCTAGGAACCCCGCCCTCCTTTATATAGTCAGGAGGTCAGAGTCCTAGTCGGTTTACAATGGGAGTTTCTAGTAGGATTACAGAGTAATACTACTACTAAGATTACATGGAAAGAATCCTAGTTAGACTAGATCTTCTCTCTTCCTTGCGGGGTATCCCATGGGTCCCTCATCGACAAGCCTCGAGCACTTCATGGTTGAGCTCTAGAAGCCTCGTCTTGTTCCTTCAGGTCTTGCCGAGTAGAAACAAGTGTTGTCCGAGTGCTTTCTTGAGTGAAATCATGTAGCGCTTCTTGGGATCTTCGAGTGGTGTGCACTTTTTCGAAGAAAAAAGCACATCCAGCTAGGTGTAGCCCCTGAGCCTCTTGCTATTTAGAGCAAGTAGCTGGAGGGTCTTGTGTTGAAATTGCTTTGATTCTTCGTCGAGAAGCTCCCGAGCATATACCCGGGTTCTTTATCAAAAAGAACTCGAATTCTTGAGGTCTTGAAGTGGTTTGTCTTGAAGAAGTCTTCTGAGTGATGTGTGCTTTTTTGAAGAAAAAGTGCACTCACTGAGTGTAGCCCTCGAGCCTCTTGCTATTTAGAACAAAAGGTTGGAGGGTCTTGAATCTGAGTTGTTCAAAGAACTGAAAAACTTTCCTGTTGCAGCCCCTGAGCATATATCTAGATTCTTTTATTCAAAAAGAACTCGGATCCAGGGTGTTGGCATATTCTCTGGTAGTCTGCTGTTGTCAGATGTAGAGTCTGATGTTGTCAGATGTAGTTGTATGGTGGTGGTTGAGTGTAAATGCTTGTTTGTTCACGGGTTGTACAGTGTTGGTATATTCTTCCGAACATGCTCGTTCTTGAGTACTGTTCCTTCACGCTTGAGTCCTCTTTCATTGAATTCTGTCTTTTCACTGTGTCCTTTGTTAGGTTTGTTCCGTTGGTGCTCCCGATCCATGTGCACCGCTTCTTTGGTCTATAAATACCCTTCTTGTGTGCTGTTTTGATTCATCGAGCATTTTGTTGCGTGGTCTGAAGTCTCCATAGTCATGAATATGATAGTTTGTGAAGTAGAGTAGCCCCCGGGCATATTTTGTAGTTCTTGTACATCTTGTCGTAGCTAGAGGAAGTCTTGTGATAGGGATTAGAGGTAGACTAATCTCACAGCGGCATTGCTCCGGGAAGTACGTGACGGTAGTTGGAGGAAGTCTTGTGATGTGGGATACGTTCCTTCATCCAGTAGTTCTGGGTTGATCCTCGTCGCCTGCCCTGAGACTGTCCGGTGTAGATCAACACCATATCCAGCATCACATCGAACTTGGGTAGACAGATGCCTATCGGCCTTCTCTGCTCCATGTTGTCCCGCCGTGCTGCTGATTTCCGCCTTGGATGCACTGCATCCGTCCTTTGAAGAAAACAGGGTAGCCGAGTGCGGTTTGTTCTACCGAGTAGCAATTTGGAACACGTAGTCGTTCCAGAGCCTAGCTGTGTCTGAGTTCCTCTTTGCTACCTTGCTTGTCGTAGTACTGAGTTCATTGGGTCTTGTAAGATGTGTAATCTTCTATTTTTTGAAGTCATTTGTAATAGAAAGAATCTTGTCTTCTGAGTTGTCATTCTTTATTCTGCTGATGTCCCGGTTGTCTATGAGATTCCTGAGTTCTTTCTATAAGGACCGGGTTGTTATATTCGTTGTGAGGTAACCTTCCGTTGCTTCATGGCTGATGAGTTCTTTTTGCAGCAATATGGTAACTCTGCCGTTTTGTTGGATGGATAAGTCCAAAATCTGCCCGTTGAACTATACCGTTGTGTGGATTTGTGCCTTCCATCATTTTAGCTGTGTCAGTAAATGGACCGTTGCGTTCTCACACCGTGTTTTAACGGGCCCGGTGGACTGCGTTTTACTGCTGTAAAATCTATTTAAAGGCCTTTCGTCTTCTTCTTCTTTACTGCTCCGCTTTTGCCTTGAAACCCTAGTTTTTAGAAATCCACCGCCGCCATTGTCGCCATCATCTGAACGCCACCATCTTAGCCTCGTCTTTCCCTAGTGCTTCATTGCTTCCACTAGCACATGGGTAGGAAGAAAGCCGTGAGCAAGTCCCAGGCAGCCTTCGTGGATGAGGAGTCATCACTTTCCTTGATCAAGAACCAAGAGTTCGTGGCCATGAGGGCTGCCCAGAAGGTTTGGCCGGTTCCGACAACGACTGAAGACCAGCTTTGCGAGCTTGTTAGCGATGGTCTGATCCAAAGCAAGGACATTGCTGAATGGAGAGCTCCAGGCGAGCATCGGGTCCCTGCTCCGGGTCCTGGTGAGATCATTCTTTTCGTCTCCTTTATCCGTGCTGGACTTTGCCTTCCTGCTTCTGCTTTCCTTCATCGATTTCTCGGTTATTTTGGGGTTAGCTTGAACCATCTTGCTCCCAATGCCGTCCTTCATCTTTCTATCTTTGTTCATCTTTGTGAAACTTTCCTTGGAATTCCTCCTTCTCTTTCTCTTTTTCGTTACTTCTTTCGTCTGAAGCCACAACCCCACCGCGATGACACCAGCGTTCTTGGTGGCTGCGTGTGGGGGTATTAACCCCTATACCCTTATGGCTAGGCTTGGGCTGACCTGGACTAGGGGATCTGGCTCACTAGAAGACGACGCGTGGTCCAGCCAATCTGTTTGGAGTCCCGCGCAAGGAATCAAGGTAGATTTGGAGATCAAGCAAGATCCTGGTCGGTTAGAATAGGAATCCTTATCCAGCCACCTATGGCAGTTGTAACTGATTAGGATTAGTTTCCAGATCTATAACCCTGCCCCCAGACTATATAAGGTGGGTAGGGGACCCCTCTAAAAAACACATCTCATTGACATACATCAATACAATCAGACGCAGGACGTAGGTATTACGCCCTCACGGCAGCCAAACCTGGATAAAACCTCGTGTCTGTCTTGCGTCATCATCTTGTTCGTAGCTTGCGCACCTGTCTGCCGACAATCTACTACCTTAGGCATACCCCTAGGAAGACTGTCGACCATATTTCATCGATAGTGGCACGCCAGGTAGGGGGTGTGCGTACTGCTCTCCAAGCGAACAAGATGATCATCATCCCCGGCTCCGTGGCTATGCCGAACGGCCTCACGTTCACCATCGGCCAGATCACCTGGACCACTGGCTCCGACAACTTCATCGCCATGATCACGGAGGAGGTGCGAACTCAATCCACGTCGACCACTGCTTCACCTGCATCGGCTATGGCTCCGACCACGGTGGATCTGGCTCCGACCACGGTGGATCTGGCTCTGACCACGGTGGATCTGGCTCTCACCACATCCACATCCACATCGCCTTCAGCCACACCGACAACCCATCGTTCGCTTCCTCGCTACAAAGGGAAGTAGATCGACAACACCGACCTACTCGACTCCATCGATCGGGTCGACACCAAACTTGCCGAGACCCTAGCTCTGGTAAGTTCAATTCAAAGTCAACCTAATGAGCAGGTAACCGCTACCCACAATAGATCTACCCGACCAGCTCGGGCCAGTCATCCTGCATGACTCGGTACAGATCTCGTGGTCACATCTACTCCTGAAGGGTGCTCCGTTCGTCGCCGGCCAGCCCCTACGACGGGTCTCCGGCTCTTCGAATACGAAACCTCAATGGAGAATTACCAGGCTCAGCCCTATGGCCTACGAAACACTGCTTCCAACTATGTGTACAGTATGCAATGATCTTGGCCAAGACCACGCAACTTCGTCAACATGGTCCGGATCGAGGAGTTCCAAGAAGGATCAGTCCACATAGTTCGAGAGGGTGGCTCAAGCTCCACGTCCAGCACCGCATCTAATGGCTCCATCCACACCGAGCTCCAGCATCATGACGATGAAGGCGTTGAATATGATCTGGATATCCTAGACCATGCCCCGGGGTTCCCGCAATTCCCATCCTTCCCACCAAGGCGAGGAGACTTGATCAACGTTTCAGTAATGATGAACCACCAGCTGTCAGCGAAATAGAACAAGAAAGGCTAGCACGCGAAGCACGCAATATTGACCGGTTTAATCGTCGACAAATCGAAGCCGAGGCTGAAGAGGAGGCATGACACATAAGGGTCCAGCCACGCGACCTTAACAATGCCTTTGATAGGGTGGGGGACAAGCAGGTATTTAGGACCCCAGGCGCCAACGTAGCTGTTGCTATGGCGACGATGCAACGACTACCCAATACCCCGGAAACCCAGGCAGTTCGTGATGATATACAAGCTTACTTGACGGCTGCTATGGCCCAGACTGCAGAGATTGTAAATCAAGCCCGGGCTCCATCTGTCTCAGTCAAATCAAGCCACAGCCGCCAGTACTCAAGTCGCTCACAGCCACCCAACCAACGTGGCTCACGCAACAATGACCCATCAGACAAACGTCAAGGCGGGAACGGTGGCCATGATGGTGGTCGGGACGACAATCGCCACGGCTACCGGGACGACAACCGCGATAATCGCCGTGATAATCGCGGTTGCAGGGTTATCTAGGGTGGCAATCGGGATCGCCGTGATGACAATAACGATCTCCGCCATTACCTCAGAGAACGCGATCTGCGTGATCGCATTAATCAAAGAGCCAACAATCGTGCATCCCACGAAAGCTATCGCCGTATGGAATATGATACTACCCACGACCCTCCGGGTTTGAAGTAGTTTACTCCACACCTTCGCCAAGTCATATGGCCCAAGAACTTCAAGCTCGAAAACTTCAGAAGTACGATGGCAAGGAGAACCCCAAATTATGGGTCATGCTCTACGAAACCACATGCAGATCAGCCATGGCTGACGAGCATGTCATGTCTAACTACTTCCCAGTCGCTGTCGGCCATGCAGGCCACCAATGGCTGGTCAGCCTGCCGGCGAACTACTTTGATTCTTGGCAAGAGCTCAAGCAAGCTTTCATCGACAACTTCATTGCTACTTGCGAGCAACCCGGCAACAAATATGATCTGCAGCGGATTTGAGATCGGAAAGATGAGTAACTACGCGAGTACATCTGGCGTTTCTCGGAGATGCGCATCAAGGTCCCGTCAATCTCCGACAACAAGGCAATTGAGGCTTTCATCACTGGTCTCTGTTTGCATGATGCCCTACGGGACAAGCTCCTCCACAAGAGACCTAAATCAGTCACAGCACTCCTAGCCACTGCCAAGAAATATGCGGATGCCGATGATGCTAAAAAGATAATCATCGAAGAAGCAGCAAGGGTTCCACGCTCCGACCACCCTCCACACCGCGACGACTACCACGGCAACCGTGGTCGGAATGACAATTTTGATCGCCGCAACCAGCGCAATGACCCCCGCGACCACCGCGACCAGTGTAATCAGCGACGTAATCGCCGTGACGATTACAGGGGCAAGCGTGCTCGGGAAGATGACGGTGAGGTCAACACCGTTAAGAAAGGTGGCGGACGTCGCAACTATGAAGAAGACTATGCCAAAGCATTGAAAGGACCTTGCCAGCTCCACCCCAAGTCGAACCATACCATGGAGAATTGCCGCGTTCTCAAGTTTATCTACACGCGTCAACAGGCTCTAGATACATCCCACAAGCCTAACGACGCAGGGGAACAGCGCAACGAGGACGACGATGATGAAGACGTAGATCCCCATCACAAGTACGTCAAGCCAACCGATCACGTCCACACCATCATTGGAGGCAAAGTGTCCATCGAGACCAAACAAGAACACAAGCTGCTCGCCCGTGCTTGCTTGAACGTGGCCAACACCGACAACCTCATCGCCGATCTGTGGCTCCCTCCTTGGTCTCACCGCGAGATCTCTTTCAGCAGAAAGGACCAATGGGCCGCAATACCTGAGCCAGGACATTTTCCTCTGGTCCTCGATCCTTGTATCAACAAGGTCCAGTTCGACAGAGTGCTGATTGATGGTGGCAGCTCCATTTATATACTGTTCAAGAACAGTTTGCTAGCTCTGAAGATAACCCAGGCAGATCTCAAGCCATACAAGGCGCAGTGCTGGGGTGTTCTCCCTGGATAGAGCTCTACTCCTCTCGAGCAGATCATGTTACCTGTGCAATTTGGTACCCTAGACCACTTCCGCACCGACTACGTCAACTTCGTGGTCGCCGACTTCGAAGGCACCTACCATGCTATCCTTGGTCGACCAGTGCTCACCAAGTTCATGGCCATACCTGACTACAGGTATTTGGTGCTTAAGATGCCTACTGAGAAGGGGGTTCTAACTCTCAAGGGCAACGTGTATGCAGCTTACACTTGCGAGGATGATAGCTTCAAAATTGCAGAGGCTCACGACCTCTCTATTCGCATGGCCGAGACCACGTTCGATGCCAAGAAGACCCCAGCCGACCACCTGGAGATCCCAGAGCTCGAGGCCCCATGCAAGAACGTCAAGTCCAAAGAGCACAAAGCGATCTAGTTCGTCGACGGTGATCCCAGCAAAACGGCCCTTATCGGGGCCAACCTGGATCCTAAATAGGAAGACGCGCTCGTCAGGTTCTTGAGGAGCAACGTGAGCATGTTCACATGGAAACCCACTGACATGCCCGGTGTACCTCGGAACTTGATCGAGCACTCCTTAAATGTCGACGACAAGGCCAAACCTGTCAAGTAGAAGCTACGACGGTTCGCTCGCGACAAAAAGGAGGCTATAAGGGTAGAAGTTACACGGCTTTTGGCAGCCGGATTTATCAAAGAAATGTATCATCCAGAGTGGTTAGCCAACCCGGTCCTTGTACGCAAAAAGAATAATGAATGGAGAATGTGTGTTGATTACACTGATCTCAACAAGCACTGCCCTAAAGACCCCTTCGGCTTACCTTGCACAGACGAGGTCGTAGATTCAACTACTGGTTGCGAGTTACTTTCCTTTCTCGATTGCTACTCTGGTTATCACCAGATCGCTCTCAAAGAGGACGACCATATCAAGACATCCTTCATCACGCCCTTCGGTGCTTACTGCTACACGACCATGTCGTTAGGGCTAAAGAACGCCGGGGCTACCTACCAACGTGCCATACAGGCCTGCCTCAACGACGAGATAAAAGATGACCTCGTCGAGGCTTATGTTGATGATGTAGTTGTTAAAACCAAGGAAGCATACACCCTGGTTAACGATCTCGAACATACCTTTACAGCTCTTAACAAATTCCAGTGGAAATTAAACCCAAAGAAGTGTATCTTTGGTGTTCCATCTGGTATATTGCTTGGCAACGTCGTCAGTCACGACGGCATACGCCCTAACCCAGAGAAGGTAAAAGCTATCTTGGACATGAAGCCACCTAAAAAGGTGAAGGATGATCAGAAGCTCACCGGATGCATGGCTGCCCTTAGTCGTTTTATATCAAGATTAGGTGAAAAGGGACTGCCATTTTTCAAGCTGCTCAAAGCAACCGAGAAATTTGAGTGGTCGGAGGAAGCAGACATTGCCTTTACACAGCTGAAACAATACCTTACATCACCTCCGGTCCTCACTGCTCCCAGAGAAGACGAAACTCTCCTGCTTTACATTGCGGCAACTAACCGAGTGGTCTCCACTGCCATGGTGGTCGAACGCGATGAGCCCGACCACATCTAGAAGGTACAGCGACCAATCTATTTCATTAGTGAGGTACTCAATGAATCCAAGACCAGGTACCCACAGATTCAGAAATTGATCTACGCCATACTGATTACATCCCGAAAGTTGAAACACTACTTCAACGGATATCGTGTGGTGGTCATGACCGAGTACCCTCTGGGAGACATCATTCGCAACAAGGATGCGAACGGGTGTATCATCAAATGGGCAATGGAGCTATGCCCTTTCTCCTTGGAATTTCCAAGCCGTACTACAATCAAGTTTCAGGCACTTGTCGATTTCATCATCGAGTGGACAAACTTAAGCACACCTGCCTCTCAGGGGCCCGCCGAGTATTGGAAGATGTACTTCGATGGCTCTCTCAACATCAACGGCGCAGGAGCAGGAGTCCTCTTCGTGTCAACATCTAAGGAGCAGCTCCGATACATCCTCAGGATTTATTTCCCGATGTCTAATAACGCTGTCGAGTACGAAGCATGCCTACATGGTCTGCGCATTGTGGTCGAGCTCGGTGTCAAACGTCTCTATGTCTACGGGTGATGAGTACAGGCCCGATCTTCCAAGAGGTAGCCGATAAGTTCGATTTTGTGGAGATCTCGACGTTGGCGATCCGGCTTCAAATCAGACGCGATTCGAACCCTGCAACCGTTACACCACTGCTCCGTTGGTTATCAACCAAGCACAACTTGATTGACCTTGCCAAGAAGGCTTTTCCTGCAAGCGAATCGAAGAGCACAAGCAAGAAGGTAAAACACGCAATCTGAAATTGCAAATATGAATGACGCAGATATGAATAGAGGATTCAAGAACTCGGTTCCAAAGGACTAATCGACACAGTGGAGGAGATCAAGAACGGGGGCCCTGGATCACTGTAAAAGGATTTGTCACCATAGTTACAATGAACGATTCAGTTTCTCGATGGAAAACGAAACTCTAAACAAAACCCAATTGTGTAGCAGCGGCGACGGCTGTGTTTATAGTCTAAGACTCGACCTAGGGTTGGGGACGGCCAGGGGTTGGGCGCCCATAACTTGGGCTTAAGGCCCGACACGATACATGGCCAAGTTGGCCCAAATAGGTGACGCAGCACCTTGCCGTGGTCACACAGAATGATCCACAGACCTTCTGGAGCTGGGACCAGATCCAAAACGACGGCGTCGTCGTCCCCTTTCCAACGCATCCAAGAACGGCCCGTTTCGATGTCGTATGAGAAAGTTATGACCGAAACAGTGACGACGTGTCTGCTGAATCCGAGGGCAACGTGGCAGCTGAGTTGGGAACGAATTGCAACCTGGGGAAGACCATGGCGTCGGTGTGTCCAGCATGGCGATGTCCTCATCAATGGGGACTCGGCTCTGGTTATCAACCAACTCAATAAAGACTGGGATACGACCAGTGAAAAGATGTCTGCATACTGCAAATTGATCAGAAAGCTAGAAGGCAAGTTCTATGGCATCGAGTACACACATGTGGTCTGGGACAAAAATCAAGCAGCAGATGCACTGTCAAAGTTAGGATCATCCCAAGCCAAAATCCCACATGGCGTATTTGTTCAAGACCTGCTCACGCCTTCCATCGGAGAGGAAGATACCACGGTCGACAAGCCTCCAGACCAGCTATTGGTGGCTACGATTCTAGCGTCAAACACCACCAAACCACCACCGACCACTAAGGAGCCTAACTGGAGAGTACCTTTCAGCCTAACTGGAGAGTACCTTTCATCAAGTACCTGACAGATGGTAGCGGTTACACCAATCGGATAGAAAATGAACGTCTGATGCGTCGCAGTAAGCAGTATCTGCTCGTCGATGGCAAATTGTGGCGCAAGAACGCAAAGGAGGAAATCTTGATGAAGTGTATAACCTAGGAGGACGGTGAATGTCTCTTGGACCAAATCCACTCTGGCTCCTGTGGCAACCACGCGGCCTCGAGAACGCTGGTTGGCAAAGCTTTCCGAGCAGGGTTTTATTGGCCATCAGCTGTAGCCGATGCAGAGAAGCTAGTCCATCATTGTGAGGGTTGTCAATTCTTTGCCAAGAGAATCCACGTACCAGCACACGAGATTTAGACAATACCAGCCTCTTGGCCCTTCGCATGCTGGGGCCTGGATATGATCGGGCCCTTCAAGCCGGCTCCCGGAAAATTTACATGCGTCTTTGTGCTGATCGACAAATTTTCCAAGTGGATAGAGTACATGCCTCTGGTCCAGGCATCTTCAGAAAAGGCTGTCGCGTTCATCGACCAGGTCATCCATCGCTTCGGCATACCCAACAACATCATCACTGATCTGGGTACTCAGTTCACCGGGAATGCTTTTTGGGACTTCTGCGATGAAAGGAGCATAGTAGTGAAATACGTCTTGGTGGCGCACCCTAGAGCTAATGGATAGGTCGAGTGGGAAAATGGCATGATCTTAGATGCACTTAAGAAGAGGATGTACAGGGAAAATGACAAAGCTCCCGGAAGATGGCTCAAAGAGTTACCAGCCGTGGTCTGGGGTCTTAGAACCTAGCCTAGTCGCAATACCGGCGTATCACCATACTTTATGGTTTATGGCATTGAGGCAGTGCTCCCAGCTGATATAGCCTTCAGATCAGCACGGGTAGAGAATTTCGATGAAGACAAGGCCAATGAAGTACGGGAGTTAGAAGTGAATAGTGCAGAAGAGAAGCGGCTCGATTCCTGTATACGTACGGCAAAATACCTTGCTGTTTTACGCAGGTACTATAACAAGAACGTTAAGGAGCGATTCTTCATGGTTGGGGACCTGGTCCTGAAGTGGAAGACGAATTAGGCTGGTGTCCACAAACTCGCAACTCCATGGGAAGGGCCCTTCGTGATCAAGGAGGTTACATGACCAACGTCATACATGTTAGCTCACTTGGACGGTACAGACGTACCCAATTCATGGCACATCGACAAGCTTAGGTGTTTCTATGCTTAACTACTAAGATATGTACTCCTCTTGTACTTTCTATTTAATTCAATAAAGCTACTATGATTTCTCTGACCACTCTAATGTGTTACTTTGAAGTCTATTGTTATTCTAACTCGATCAGTCAAAACTGGCCACTATTCCTTCCTGGGTTTTCGGAGCAGGCCCTGTCTCCGGTTCCTCCCAACGCGTGCATGGGATTTGCTCTCTACGCTATGGGTGATCGGCAGGTCCCCTCTGGTTTGACTTATGTGCGTCTACGTGTGAACAGGCTATGCACCTCACACTCCGACCATAGGGCAAACCAGGGCCATACAAACCTTTCAGGATGACGTGTCGACTAAACTGGTACAACTAAACAGAACGCTAACATGTTCTCACTTAGTTACACTAACACGATATTCAAGCTTAAATATGTTTTCTACAAAACAAACAAGCTTATGCAGATATACAGTTATGTTATTACAAGCTTGCCTGAAAGGGTCCAAGTTTACAATAAGACAACTACATCTTCTTCCACAGCTATAGCCTATACTATTGGCTGGTTTGGTCACGCGACACCTGCTGCTTCCCAGGCCTAACATCATGCTCGAGTCCCGAGGACTCTTGTACTGGTCGAGCTGAAGAAGATGGCCCCGTCGATGCCTGGCTGGTCGAGACTGCAGGCTTCACCGATTGGCTCACAACTGATGGCGCTTCTAGCTGACTTGTTGATGGCGTACCCTGTACAGGTGCTGTCCCGCCTCCACACAGGTTAATGTCGCCAATTATTTTTGCCGACAAGTCCAGCTGGGTCATCCGAAGCTCCTCAACCATGTCTGGATCTACCTCCTTCGGGTATCTACCCTCCAGGCGTTTGAGATCGATCAAGGGGTAGTGAGCATGCACCATGCTTAGCACATGTGCGCCTGTGTACTCACCCGCCTCCTTAACGAACTCTTGGAACCATCCCCATGCCTTTCGGCATCTATCGACCAGTCTGAGCTGTAGCGTCCTTGGCACGTCCTTTGTAAGCGCGAGATCGATAAGGTTGAGGACCGGCAGAATGCTCGTTGCCACTTCCTAGCATCGGTTTTCCACATGTCCCGATCCTCGGAGATCTCTTGGCACCACGCCTTCCAGCCGTCACGATCTTTTATCACAGCCTCCTGATGCTTCTTGGCATTGACTTTTAAAACTGCAAACCGCACAAGACATTAAAATGTCGTACCATGACAAGATAAGGCGGGCAACAACAGTGAGCAAAAGGGTCTGGAATACTTACTTTTCAGTTCCTCTTTCATTTTGGTCGTGTGGTCCCAGAGCTGCAACTGGTCGTGCGCCAGTTTCCTGTTGTCCTCCTTCAGGCGATCACACTCTACGACCGCACGACTATTATCCTCTCAGAGACGAACCACCTCGGCTTCTAAGCCTGCACTACAGCTGTTACTACCAGTAATACAACAACACTTGTCATGCACTCGTTGTGATGAAGTGACTACTTACTTGTTAATTCCTGCTCTTTGTTACTGAGCTGGACGACCAGGTTTTGGTTCTGGGACTCTTGCTCCGTCCTTTGATTGTTGGCGGCTTCAAGTTGGTGGCGCAAGCGTTCCACTTCGGCCGTCAGTTCTTTATTGCTTGCTGTGATCCCCTCAATCTGGTCGAAGCATTTCTTACGATACCTTGCGGTCTTCATTAAGTCCTGCGTGCAAAAAGCTAAGTAAGACAGTGTGACTAGATGGCAAGATCAGGTGGTCGAGCAAAGCATACCTGGACTTCCGTCACCAGTCATTTCGCCGCCCGTTCAACTTTCATGGTCTCTTCGACCTCTGGGATTTCTTCATGAATAACCCATTGGTCGTTCCGCCAGCACGATACATATACATGTTGACGTCTGTCCTGTGGACAGCTCAGGACCTCTTCTACTTCATCCTCTTCGGCTTCTTCTTCGGGTATCGGTGCTGGTCCGGAGTTAGCAGTTTCTGTGATCACTATGGCTTTCCCACAGGATGCAGCATCAACAAATCTGCTCTGTGCTCTCGCCTCCGTTCGCTGCTCCTCGGTCTGACCCGTTACCCTTGGTGCTGAAGTATCGCCCCCGCAGGGTTAGTGCTCGGAGCATTTATGTTAGGATCGGCTCCTCTCTCGACCCCCTGCTCGGGGACTATTGTCTGACTGCTGGTGGGCTGAGGCTCCGATGGTTTTTCTGCTATGGGTACCTTCGTGGACGGCTGTTGTGTAGTCTTCTCTGCAATTGCCGCCGGAGCCATGCTGCTCCCGGCTAGTTGATCCGGATTTTCGGTGGACGCTGACCTAGTACATCCAAGATAAGTTCAGAAGGCAACCATAGTCAATAAAAATTGCAAGCTTACATCAAAGTTACAAATACTTACATGTTGGAAGCGCAGAATGATGTGGCAAAGGCACGTCTCTTCGGCCATGCTTGCTCCACATGCTATGCGGGTGACACCTCTTCTCCCTCTACATCCAGCACTGATGCTGGGGCTTAGTGCTTGACCCCTTCACCGCTTGTCCTCTGTGCTGCAGTGGTCGGCAATGCGGGTCCCACCGGCATGGAGGAGCCACCTTGCTTCGTCGACTCTAGTTGCCTCCTCCTTTTCCGAGGGATGAGTCGAAAGATGTCGGCATCCTCTGTGTCATCGTTCGACAGAGTAAAGATCGCCTAACGACGCTTGCTGGCCACCGAATGCTTGCCAGCAGCTTTGGCCGCTGCCTCCTCCCCAACTCCGAGCACGGCCCAGTCGACGTCTTCGATCCCGGCGCTGGTCTGGGTGGTTGGGCCGGCAACTTGCGGCCAATCTACACTAGGGGGTGGACACACGAACACTGTTGCTCTATCCCGACCATTAATCTGGGAAACACAAAGGAGATAACACAGTAAGTTTCTCTTACAACACAAAACTACGGGTACAAGGCTGGATGATTTACCTTTGGGGGAGGTCGGGCGAGCTTGAAAGCATGCTCGATGTCGCTCAATCTGACATAATTTGGATCAACTAAGTTAAATAGCTCTCCAATTCTGGCTCTGACTTCAATCTTGTCAAGCGCCTCTTGCCTTGTCCTTGTTGGGTCTGCGCTACCTTGGTACTCGTAGCCAAGATGTACCCTCCTCTGGCAGGGCTGGATCCTTCGGCTGATGAAGTTCCCAACCACGCTCGGACCGTCCAGTTTCTTCCATGGGATCATCCCAAGCAGTTCTGGGATCTATTCCAGGTGCTCGGGCTTCTCCGACCAGCTGGTCCTCTTCTCTAGAATGAACCCCATGTCGCATAGTGTGATCGTGTTCGGCTCTTCGCGGATGTAGAACCACTTCTTGTACCAGTCGTCAGCGACGTATTCCAAGGGCAGTGCAGGTACTGGGCCTTCATCCTGTCGCAAAGGTTGAGCTACACACCTCTGGCTATTTTTGAGCCACCGCTTCCTTTCTTCCGCAGACAGAAAAGATGGCGAAAGAAGTCGAAATGGGGCTGGAAGCCGCCATACGCTTCGCAAATATGAATGAAGGTGGAGACAAGAAGAATTGAGTTAGGATGCAGATTGCAAATCCCAATCTCGTAATACATGCAGAGCCCCTGAAGGAAAGGGTGCACTGGAACCCCAAAACCCCGCTTGAAGAAATCTTCGAAAACCACAATCTCACCTGGTTGTGGATCGGGGTACCCCTCACCCTTCGGCGCGTGCCATCCTGCGAGTTCCTTGTTGTGGAGCACTCCCATGATGACGAGGTCTTCGATGGTCTACTCGTTGCTTCTCGACTTCCACCACTCCTTTACCATGACTCCGTCTTTCTTCTAGGCGTCACTTTTCGCCATGAATCCGGCCTTGTTGATGAAAGCGGATATGGTGGAGGAGTGATTGGTGATGATTTTGGAGGTATTAAGGTTGGCAAGAGGAAGAAGAAGGCTGTGGCGGCGAATGGTAATGGGGTTCGGTAAAAAGTAACTTACCAATTCTATACTATATTTAACCAAGAGTTCCGCCGTTTCGTCTGCCCGAGATTCTTGGAAGACGTGCGCATGCACCGCAGATGGTTGTTTTCACAACCTTGAGATCTATGCCAATATATGCGCCTCTTCGTTATCACTGTATGCGCGTCTTCGTTACTAGTGTGAGAGGGCCCACATTGACGCACCTCCTTACAGGTGCCAAGTGACTGTTTGCTTGAAAGGATAAGAAGGCAGTATGACGTGTTGTACTTGTCTACTTTTTTGACTAGACGTGTCATATTGGACTGGACAGAGTAAGAAGATAAATAAATACGCCAAATAATAGTACAACTGGCATTTGGTTCTTGGCTGCACGTCTCGTGCTCAGGGATGGCCCAGACCACTACCATGCTCGAGGACTGCCCAGACCACTACCGTGCTCGAGGACTGTCCAGACCTCTACCATCCTCGGGGACTATCTAGACCACTACCGTGCTCGGGGACTGTCCAGACCACTACCATGCTCAGGGACTGCTTCGACCACTGCTGTTCTCGGGGATTGTTCTGACCACTGCTCGAAGGCCGCTCTCCTCAGCTACATGTGATTTATACTTATATATAGTCGAGAGGCATTTATTTGGACATTGCTACAAGGCTCATACCTCGCCTTCTAGCAAGCTCGGGGACTACATCGGTACGATGCACCTGCCGGTGCATCTTGTATCGCCTGTATGACAATTGGATTCTCAACTTAACTAGGACTTCTTTTTAGACCCTGGCACCACGTGCCTACGTCACCTACTACCAGGCTCAAGGACTAGGTGGGCACACTTCACCTTGCGGTGAATGTGTTTTTCTTATCGACCCCTACGCTTTGACTGATTGCCATAATTACTATTGTCCAAGAGGCACTTACATTTCTTTTCAGAAATACAAGTGGGCACACTTGATAAGGAAAGAAATATTTTTATTTTTTCTTTAAGAGCACCATGCATTCTTCGGACAACCGGAATCTTCGGCTATAATCGTGGTTTACTGCTCTCTGTTCTGACTAGAATGTTGGCACATTCGGTTGGACAATGTTTCAATCAGTTGGAGATGACATGAAGACGGATCGCATTAGTCGAAGGAGATCGAACAGCGTGTCGCAGCATAATACATGGTGCTCGGGGACTAGCTGTGGGGGTATTAACCCCTATACCCTTATGGCTAGGCTCGAGCTAGCCCAGACTAGGGGATCTGGCTCACTAGAAGACGACGCACGGTCCAGCCAATCTGTTTGGAGTCCCACGCAAGGAATCAAGACAGATTTGAAGATCAAGCAAGATCCTGGTCGGTTAGAATAGGAATCCTTATCCGGCCACCTATGGCAGTTGTAACTGATTAGGATTAGTTTCCAGATCTATAACCCTACCCCCCAGACTATATAAGGCGGGCAGGGGACCCCTCTAAAAAACACATCTCATTGACATACATCAATACAATCAGACGTAGGATGTAGGTATTACGCCCTCACGGCGGCCGAACCTGGATAAAACCTCGTGTCTGTCTTGCGTCATCATCTTGTTCGTAGCTTGCGCACCTGTCTGCCGACAATCTACTACCTTGGGCATACCCCTAGGTAGACTGCCGACCATATTTCGTCGACACTGCAGGATTCAGTTTTGTTAGGGTCTTAAGAGCAAATTCTTTGACTATGACCTAGTTGATTCTGTGAGGGATTGGCGTGTCGACTGGTTTTACGCCGCCAATTTGATTCCTCCTCTTGTTGTTCATTCTGGATCTGGTCCCTTGGTTAATGACAGCTGGGATAAGAACCATGTGACGATGGCTGAGGTCCAGGGGATCAAGTCATTTCTTGAGAGCATTTGTACTCTAAAACAGCAAGGCTTGCCTAGCTTCGGGATTATTTCTAGTTTTCTTCACCGCCGAGTTTAACCTCTGAAGGAGCGAGAAAACTACAGCTTTGAGTACTCTCGGGCGAAGGACCCTTCTCGTATGGTCCCTGCCCTTGAGTTGACTGATGAGGAGGTGCTCGAGCATCTTCAGAAGATGCTAAAAGGAGTAAGTGTCGTCCCGCTTGCTGTCCTTGAGTACAGTGCTAAGACCTTGCCTCCTGCTGTAAGTTGTGTTTTCTAATGCGGGTACTTTTTGTATTTCCTTTGCTGTATCCACTTTTTGCTTAATCTTCCTTGTCTTGTTGTTTTACTCTTTTATAGGAATTGGGGCGTAACTTCGCTGATCTGATTCCCCTTGATGATCTCCCTACCGTGGTGAATACTAGGGAGAATCTTGCTGGGGCTTCTTTAACCAGTATGTTTCAAACCACAACAATGTTTCCTGGTGTTTCTTCTGCGGTTTCTGATGTATATGTGGAGTATGTTCCTCGTCCAGTTCCTCGAGGCCCTCGTAGTGTTGGAAAGAGGGGGAAGGCTGAAGGTTCTTCTTCTGGTTTGTTCGTTGCCAAGAAGTCTCACCAGTCGAGTGCTCATCTAGGTACTCCAGTTGTAGCTAGCATGCTCTTAGGTGAGCATATTAATACGCTTTGTCCTTTTGTTGTTTGTTTTTGTCTATAACCGAGTACTTTTGTCCTTTTTCAGCTGGTGCTATGGTGGCCTTGGTTGAGAGTGAGGAAGAAGAAGATGATGATGCCACCCTTGTTACTCGCCGGTGAGTTGTTTTCTTGTTTTCCCGTTGTTGAACCCCTCTTTTTGTTTTGACTTTGGTCTTGTTCTCTTGTAGTAAGCGGTCGTCGGGTACCAGTTCTTCCGGTGCTCTGGCACCGAGTTCTTCTGGGGCTCCGGTACCAAGTTCTTCTGGGGCTCCGATACCAGCTACGCCGCTTCCACCGCAGAGTGGCAGTGACGTTTTTGCTGCCATAGTTCCTCCTGTAAGGTCTTCTTTTGGTCTTATGAAGAAGAAGATAGCTGAGTAAGTGATTCCTTGTTATGCTTCTTTGCTTCTTTTTTCGTTTTTCCCTGACTCATATTCTTATCGTCGATTTTTCTTATCATCTTGCAGACCCTCGCCTTCCCTTAACCCTCCCTCGACCTCTGGTCAGTATCCTGATGCTCCTCTGTGTGCTGAGCCTCGGGACTTGGGATGCACGGTCGGCGAACTGGCTGTGGGGCCCGGTGATGACGCTGCTGCTGATTCGCCGACACCGGAGGTGACTGTGGCCACGGCAGGGGGTTCTTTTGAGGAGGTAGCCGGGGCTTCCCAGGATATGACCCTGGTTTTGCCTTCTTTGCCTGCGCCGGCTTCTCCCTCTGCTCCCCTTGGAACCAGCAGTCAGCGCTTGGACGATGATTTTATTTCCTTTTGTATACTGACTTCCCTTTCTGCTGACTTGTTTTTTCTTTTGTACTCTGATTTTCCTTTCCACTGACTTGTTTTTGTTGCCTGGTCTAGCTCTCTATGAGTTGAAAAGCAGAAGCTCTCGGAGGGTATCGAGGAGATGAAGATCACCGCCCGCAATAGTCACTATAACAGAACCACCCAATTTATACAAGATCAAGTATGGTTGTCTCTGCTAACATGTTGACACACACATACCTTCACTCATATAAACCCGGTAGTCCGCCGAGTGTCCCGAAAGACCTCGGTAAATCAACATCACAACCAAGATCGTGTGATTAAGCAAATACACATCACATACACAGAGTTGCAGCGGAAATAATATTACAAATGGGTTCATAATTAAAAGTACAAGTTTGGGTTTCAAAATCGATTAGTGAAAACAACATAGCTTTCAAAAGATTACATTAATATATGTTCCAAATACATTGCTAGCATAAGTGACATCATCCGACAAAAGCATATAGATGAGAAGTAACTATAGAATCACCGAGCCACCGGCGGTTAGTCACCATCTTCATAGGCCGAGAACTTCACCTGCAACATGGTGGGATAAACCCTGAGTATGAGAAGGTACTCAGCTAGACTTACCCGTCAAAACCAGAATAAAGGACACCAAGGGTCATGCAAGGCTTATAAGGTGGGCTAGCTTGACACAGTTGCATAAAAGAGCTTATGAATATAGTGACCAATTTAAACTTAGCATCAAGCTTATCATCATTTACCTGTCCACTAGATTAGCACCTGTACTAGAGCACTCACTTCTTAGGAGCAAACAATATTAACCATAGCAGGTATAATAAGGCTGTCATCATCATATCATCATTTCTGAACCATTATGTTATTTAGTGTATCTACTTTTGAGATAAGACCGTCAAGTTCTCACTAACCGGGAGAGATGGCGACTCGAATCGAATTACAACTCAGCTGAGGGGGTATTCCTAACTCTCACCCTGGCATACTTTGCAAGGGTAGCCGTGGGTCACCTTTGGGACAACTCAGGAACCAAATTCGTGGGTTCGATCAGCGCCAGCACTCTTAGGGATTACCCTTCTGCCAGGACGATCAGGACTTTTAAATCACCTGCCCTTGGACTCACGCCTACGGCTCCCTTCTGAGGCGCACTTTATACTTATCGACTCCCGACCTGAGGTGAGCTACTCGGCTTCGCGGTCGGTCTTCGGACACGGCCAACTAAGAGAGAGGCATGTGTTCAACATGAACAGGAAAGGCTCCAAGAATTAGTGCTTAAGCGACACAGACGGAGTCACTACAAACTGGCAAGCCTCCGTCTGGTCTTCATTTCAAATTAAGACTGGTTCTTTTCCACGATAGCAAATATAGCCAACCGTGCCATATGTATCTTCCTATATCTCGCAGGTGACAGGAAATCACCTGACTTCTACCGTGTTTATAAGCAGGGCTAAGCACTACACGAGCCCTGAGCTACATAGGATTCAGGGTATCAATATCTGGACAAGGATTTGGATAACCAATGCAGCAAGTGTTGGCATCCAACACCTAAACTTAATGCAACAATATATATATGTAACAATAATACTGTAACTGCATTTCGAAAATTAGGAGGCTTAATATGCTCCGGGGCTTGCCTGGGATCCGACACAAGTCAGTTCAGTTAGCTTGCACCGTCTTGGTGACACCTTTAGTCATGGCACTTGCTTAGTCCTTCCATCTTCGGGATAGATCCATCAAACGTTGTCTTCGGGTTTGGCTCCAACATCACATCCTTCACGTGGTGCATCTAGCGCACCTAGATGAGATGCAATATGCAAGTGTATGAATACATGGAAGTTGTCGGTGTTTCGTACAAGCACCGGCAAGTAAATTTATAGTAATGCGCGTTAGGCTCGGATGGTGCGCTAAAGGACACAAGATTTATACTGGTTCGGGCCAAAAGTCCCTACGTCCAGTTGGTTGCTGCTCGTGTTATTAGCACCGTGAATGGTTTGCAGTAAGGGGCACAAACGATCGAGAGAGGGACTGGTCCCAAGTCTCTGATGGAAGGGTTGAAGGGATGTCAAGAGGTTTGACATGACTTGACTGTGTGTATCTGTGAGTCGTCCCGTTCGATCTTTTTCTCTCTCTCCTTTATGGAGGAATCGCATCCCCTTTTATAGATAAAGGGGCTGGCTTTACAAGGGTGAGGGCTTTAGGATGCGTACTCTACTTAGTCTTGTGGCTCACGTCTACCCGGCCTGGTTCTTCATTCTGATGAGTGCGAAGGAAGATAAGCGCCTACAATATTGTCGATGTCCCTGTAGAATGTCAGGTTGGTTCTGAGAATGCTACCTACTTGCAGGTATGGGCCACAGATCTGATGGTTTTGACTTTTGAGCCTCCCCATCCTTGCTCCGCACGCCTATACGGTTCCTATGAGTCTTCGTTGGAGGGACGCGGGGGTCGGGTCTGAGTAGCGCCGTGGCTAAAGGTCTTCTGTCTTGGTGGACTGAGGGGGTCGGGAAGCGGGCGCCTCTCCTTGGGTCCACCGCATGGTGACGGAATATCCATCGTTAAAGGGAGATAGCAGATCCTTTTACGGAGCATAGTGGTTGTCGTATATCTTCATTGGGTTCCATGTCCCAGAGAGTCAAGGCGGCGCCTACAACTCTATAGGGTGGAGAGCTCACTTTGTGACACCTTTCGGGCTCTATGGTGCCCGGAAGGGCCTAAAGCGCCCGTCCCGTCATCCCCTGGCGATTTTTTTCTGCCCGAGGTGCGGTGTATATGGCTCTTGGAGCCACGTTGACTGACTCGCGTCATGTCTTGCCTGTCTCTATCATCTTGAAGGAACAGGGGAGAAGTGGTCAAGTAAGATGAATCCAATCTTTAGATATGGAGGAGCGAGTGAGGCTTGTTCCTTGCCGTCAGTCAGGCGGCGGAGACCAATCCTATCTCCCGGGCGAGACCAACCCTGCTCCTCCGGGGTCGGGCGAGGCGGAGTCTATCCCTCATCCCTCGGGCGAGACCGAGCCCGCCCTAAAGGCGTCGGGCGAGACGGAGACTAGCTCTGGGCCCTCGGGCGAGACCGAGCCCACCCCAAAGGCGTCGGGGCGGCGGCGAACCAAGCTCATGTCATTACCGTGAGGGGTGAAGCAACGCTCTTATGCGTCCGAAGTTTTAACGTTCGGTGGTTATTGGTTCCACCTTCCGGGTACCCGGTATTAGGTCCCCGACAGTAGCCCCCGAGCCTCTAGGTGATTCGAGTAGAACCGCCTGGAGGGTGTTTTTTTATTTCATCGAGGTTACTTTGTCAGAGGGTGCACGCGAGCGCACCCGATGGGTGTAGCCCCCGAGCCCCCGGGTGATTTGAGTAGAGTCGCCCGGGGGGTTATATCGGTCCCTTCGCGAGTAAGGCTGAAGGACTTAATTTTTTCTCAATGGACATTTTTCCGAATGGGTCGTGGTATCCCGTTCATTGAGGAACCGATTCGGGCTGACCTAACGGTGCTTACGCCCTTGATTTCGGATCGTCCATGGATCCTTTCTTAGTTGGGCGCGCCGGTGAGCTTGGGCCCTAGGTGGGCCAAAGGGAAAAGAGACAGGCCTTTGTGGCTTGCGTTTCCCAGGTGGGTAGAGAGTCCGGATTCGCCTGGGGAAGGCGATCCATCCACCGAGATTTTTTGGGGTGAGAGGATAGGGACTGCGGGCGCGTGTCCCACGACGTGACGCGGTGGCGCGCGTGGCAGGCCCGAAGATCGAGGCGAACGGTTGCCCTTCTCGCGTCCGTCGCCCCCTATAAAACCACGGGGTTCGCCCCCAAGGTTCCGTATTTTGCTCCCCTGCCTTTGCGTTCTGAAACATCCGCCACCAATCGTCCCAGCCTCTCACGCCCGCATCGCCACCGTCGACCGGCCTGCGTTCGTGTTCCAGCCGCCGTCAAGCTTGGACCTGCCCTTCCCCCTACTGCTTTAATGGAGTTGTGGGGCAGATCAAGCATCACCTCCCGGTGTCTGGAGGGCCTCGTCCGCCGTGGCCTTCTCCGTCCACTGTCCGCTGTCCAGGAGTGGTTGCTACCTGGCGACGAGGGTGAGTCGGTGCCGCCTGAAGGGTATGTCGTCTCTTTGCCATCTTCCATGAGCGGGGATTAAGGTACCAGCGCATAGATTCCTTCGGGGTTGTTGGATTACTATGAGGTAGAGCTGCGACATCTAACTCCCAATGGGATTCAAAGACATGGTAGCATTTGTTGCCCAATGCAAGGGTTTCTGAGGATCGATCCCCATTTTGATCTGGCGGTATTTCTTTAACATTAGTCCATCAAAGAGGAAGATTGGGGGCAAAGACGTGAACGCGTCGATGGGGTGTGCCAGCATTCATCTGCGCCATACCCGGTCGAAGGGTTACCCATACATGCGTCTGGCGACATCCAACAAGGGATGGCACTTGCAGTGGTTTTACGTTAGGGATGACGCGAGTGCCACCCTACCGAAGTACACTGGACGTCTTATTGTGGATGTTCCGGAGTCATGGGGCTGGGGCGTCCAGACCAAAGACAAGAAACACATCTCCGACCTTCTTTCCGCCCTCCAAGCCCTGAAGGGTCGGGGTGTAAAGGGGATAGGGATTATCGGTGCCTACCACGCTAGGAGGGTGGCACCTCTGATGCCGCGTGTGCTTCCCCTGCATCGGATGATGCTCGGGATATCGCTCGAGGGGACGGTGCTTGTTGACGAGGCGCCCTTACTCGGAAGTGGCGCGGCATCAAGGAGGCGCACGGCAAGCGACGAAGGATTCTCGAGTGGGGTCCTTGACATTGTGTATCCGGTGCTGGACACCCCCAATGCGGCGGAGCACAGATTCTTTGAATTCATAAGCTCTCCTCTCCGTGCTCTTTTATTTTTTCCTAGATCTCCATTTTTAACACTTGCTTTATGACGTTGGGGACCAGCCGAGGTGCTGGTCTTTAAGACAACCAGTTCCACCGCCGAAGGACAAGGTCGTGGCGGCGGCGAATTGACTTCATGACGGCGGGACAAGAAAGCAAGGAAGAGATGAAGAAGGCGAAACGATCAAAGCGGGAGGCACGGGATCGGGGAGAGGACGTGAGCAGTGAGGACGATGACGATGATGATGATGACGACAATGAGGTAGCCGTCGGCGTGGATTGGGACGTCCTGGAGGATGAGGACACGCGGACGACGGTGGCCACCCATCCGTCTGCGAGGCCCTTCCCTTTCCACGCGGAGGGAAGTAGATCGATGAGGTCGATGGAGGCGGCGAAGTCCGCCGCAAGACGAGCGTGCCGGCCGAGGACCGGTGGATGGGGCGGACATGCGCCGCCATTCTCGAGGCGACGATGGAGGGAGCAGCTCGGTGCTGCACCCGTGAGATGATGGAAGGGGCGGCTCGGTGCCGCGCCCGGACGAGATGAACCCCCTGCCTTGGAGGCAAGGTGGCATGAAACGGTCCCGCCCAAATGAGTCAGGGCAGGGATCTGGGGATCCAACCCCAAAATGCTTCCACCGGCCGAGGACGTCAACGTAAGCTGTTGATTCCTCTGTTTTCATCCTTTTTCCAATTTTATTTTGACTTAATGGTTATTACCTTTGTGCAGGTTCTTACAGACGGGTCACCCCATGGGGCTGGCGCCCAAGAAGAGTCTCGCCCTTCAAGCGGGACAGACGGCATCGCCTGGAGTCACCCCCGTTTCGGGCAGGAGTGGTGCCGACGTCGGGGCCACGTTGGCCGACCCGACGGCGCCCATGGTGGCTCCCACGCCCGCGGAGGTTACTGAGCGAGCGGCCTCCTCCATGGCGGTCGTGGAACAGCTGGCCGAGGGCCGCATACCGCAGGTGGAGGTGGTCGTGACCGCGCCAAGCCAGGATCATTCGAGCGCGGTCATGGTGGCGCCCGAGGGCGTAGTGCAATTCGCGCCACCAGGGGCCCAGGTGGATCCACCCGTGGCGCTCGAAGCGGCCCAGATGGGGGAGGGTCTAGCCGGAGGGTCCTCGTGTGCGGCGGTGGTGTCGCATAGGGTCAGGAGGGAGCCGCCACCGGCCCCTTTGTCGGGAGGAAGCCGCTCCCCTGCGCGGGGGGAGCCGCCGCCCCAGTGGATGGCCGCTCAGGACCCGACGTCGGCTCTTCTCTCGCTCGATGATCATTCTGAGAGCATGGAGCGGGAGGGTCTTGACATCGGGATCTCGACCATGCTGAACGCTCTGGACTAGGCCAGAGGAGCCCTCTGTGAGGTCGTTATCCCTGCCACTCAGGTATTTTCTGGGCTTTCTTCTTTCTTCGTATGTTTTTGTATTTTCGCATTTCTGGTACCAGTCTTCTTCCTCTTCAGGTTCTTGTTGCTCGTAGCTGGAATAAATCCCAATTCCTCCACGAGTAGAAGGTGGAGTGGGATCGCCTCTCCGAGGAGGCCCGGCTGCGAGCAGACATGGCCGCACAGCTTGCTGCCGCCCAAGAGCGGGAGACCCAGGTGCGTCAGGACGCAGAGGAGGCCCACGGGATGTTCGAGGATTTGTCGGCGAGGTCCAAGCTGGATGGGGAGGAGATCGCCAGGCTCAAAAAGGAGCGAGACGGGCTGCTGCAGAGGAATGCCACGGCTAATGAGAAGGCCGGCGAGGTCCTGAAGGAGCTGGAGATGGAGCGGGACCTCCGGCGGAAGGCCGAGAGTAGGGCCACGGCCCTCCAGCAGAAGGTGGACGAGGACGTCGAGGTGGTCCGCTCTCTCCAGGCAGAGCTTGGTGACGTGGTGAACCGAAGGTTGAGTGCTGAAAACGCCTCCATCAAGCTGGAAAAAGAGGCTGCCTATGCACAAAGGGCCCTTCAGGTTGAGAGCGATGAGCACGATCTTCTACAGGATGCGGTCGGGGTGGTCCTTAATGCCCTGAATGTGACGGAGCCGGTGGAGACCAGCCCGCTCGCGGCTCGTGTTGCAGGTATCATGGCTCGGGTGGGCCAGCTTGAGGAGAGTGCCTTCCACGCCGGGATTACCCAGGCCTTCACCGTCACCCATGCTCATTATGGGAAGGAAATCAACCTGAAGGTGATGAGCGAAGGCTTCCCGTCCACCTACGAGGATGGAGAGAAATTTGCTCACGAGTCTAGTGTGTGATGTCGAGCTGGAGGTTATCCAACGTAGATGAGACGGTGCGTGCTGCCCTTGCTGAGGAATCGCTGTTGTCGAAGGAGAAGAGGCGCCGGTGGGCGTCGTACGTCGTCGACTGCGCCGTCGTCCGTTGTGCTCCTCCTTTGGTGGGAGGCATTTCCTGCTCATACGCCGTTGTCAGGGTTATGGCTGGGGATGATGGCGTAGTCCCCAGACGCCATGGTGGTGGCGTCGCTGTCGAGGTTGCGGCTGACGATGATGGCGTAGTCCCCGGACGCTCCGACAGAGGCGTCGTAGATGGTGGCGCCTTTGAGGATCCAGCGAGGCGGCGGGATATCGAGATGTCGCCGATGAAGAGCGGGGCATGGCGACCACAGTAGACGAGCTGGCCCGTGTATACGCCCCGAGCGTCGCCGATGGAGAGCGTGGCGCGGCAGCCGCAGTAGCACTTGTAGTAGAGCTGAGCAGAGACTGTAATGAAATAACCTTGTGGGGAAGCCCCCGAGTAAACAGTCCTCTGAATTTATAAGTATATTGTTCCTTTTTGTAATGAAATCGCTTTGTGAGTGATGAGTTTGTGCAAAAAATGAACAAAATTACATCCTTTGCTTATGGCAAGCAATTTTTTTTATCTTTCTCCCTTCTGCAGGAAAAATTTTGGCGCTTTCCGACCCTTCTCATGGTCTAAGTCATAAGAAGCTAGGAACGTGGGCGAACTAATTCTGATTGAACTGGTGAGCAAAGAGGTTGCAGCCGCTGGGGCGTGGGTGTCTCGCAGTCCTACCAGTTGTATTCAGAATCGGTCCCCAAAATCTTAGCCCTTGGGACTTGTTTATGAGGTGAACGGAAAACTTAGAGAATGTTTGTAAGTATAACACAGGAGTTTTTTGCAAGCGCAATATTTATATCACATATGTCACATGCCAGCCCCTGAGTGAGGTCTGACCCCTCGCCACTTACAGGGGTCGGAAGTCACTAAGGGTCGGGGTTTTGTTATGACAAAATCTGATAAAAAAGTGTAAGCTTATTTTAAGGATAGAAACGACGTAGCTGCTCGATGTTCCAGGCGTTGGTGAAGACCTCGCCGTTGATGGTTTTCAACCGGTAGGCGCCTGGGCGAAGTACTTCCGCGACGACGTAGGGCCCTTCCCAGGGCGGGGAGAGTTTGTGGCGGTCCTTGTTGCTCTGCACAAGACGGAGGACGAGGTCTCCGACGTTGAAGGCTCGACCCCACACCCGTCGGCCGTGGTACCATCGCAGCGCCTGCTGGTACTTAGCCGAACGGAGGAGGGCGATGTCGCGGGCTTCATCTAGCTGATCCATGGTGTCTTGGTGAGATGCTTCAGCCCCCTTTTCGTCATATGCTCTGATTCTTGGTGCTCCGTAGTTGAGGTCCGTTGGGAGAATGGCCTCGGAACCATAGACCATGAAGAAAGGTGTGTAGCCGATGGCCCGGCTAGGAGTTGTCCTTAGGCTCTAGAGCACGGCTGGGAGCTCAGCTAGCCAGCGTGCGCCGAATTTGTTCAATTGGTTGAAAATTATGGGTTTGAGGCCTTGGAGAAGCATGCCGTTTGCGCGCTCGACCTGCCCATTCGTCCGGGGGTGTGCGACGGCTACCTAGTCGATCCGGATGTGTTGCTCATCACAAAATCGAACGAATTTCCTACCGGTGAACTGCGTGCCGTTGTCCGTAATGATGGAGTTCGGTACTCCAAAGCGATGGACGATGTCGAGGAAGAACAGCATGGCTTGCTCAGATTTGATCGTGGATATTGGTCGAGCTTCAATCCATTTTGTAAACTTGTCTATGGTGACGAGCAGGTGGGTAAAGCCCCCGGGCGCTTTTTTGAGTGGCCCAACCAGGTCGAGCCCCCAGACCGCGAAGGGCCACGTGATGGGGATCATCTGGAGAGCCTGGGCTAGGAGGTGTGTTTGCCGAGCGTAGTACTGGCACCCTTCGCAGGTGCGTACAATTTGCTCGGCATCGGCTACTGCGGTGGGCCAATAGAAACATTGTCGGAATGCGTTTCCAACCAAGGTTCTTGGTGCGGCATGATGACCGCATACTCCACCGTGGATGTCGCCCAGTAGGAGTTTTCCCTGTTCGTCAGGGATACAGAGTTGTAGAATTCCAATGTGACTTTGTTTGTAGAGTTCGCCCTCTATAAGAACGAAGGACTTGGCACGTCGTACGAGCCGTCGGGCTTCCGTCTTGTCGGTCGGTAGTACGTCGTGGAGGAGATAGTCGATGTAAAGTGTTCTCTAGTCATCGAGAGGATCGGACTCCACTGCTGGGTCCTCTTTAAGCTCCATGACCTCGGGGTCGGGCGGAGCAGTTGGCGGATCGGCCTCGGGGGTCGGACTAGAAGGGCCATCGTCGGCTTGTTCCGACCCCGCGTAGCGTACCAAGGGTTTGTGTTGATCACTGGCAAAGACGCCTGTTGGGACTGGCTCTCGGCTGGATGTTGCTTTTGCGAGCGTGTCGGCCGCTTCGTTGAGGCGCCTGGGGATGTGATGGAGTTCGAGGCCATCGAATTTGTCCTCCAGACGTCGGACCTCTTGACAGTATGCCTCCATCTTGGTGTCATGGCAGCATGACTCTTTCATGACCTGGTTGACGACCAGCTGAGAGTCGCCCCTGACGTCGAGGCGTCGGATGCCTAGCTCGATGGCGATTCATAGGCCATTGATGAGCGCTTCGTATTCTACAGTATTGTTTGATGAGGGGAAATGAAGCCGAACCATGTACCTCATGTGGACCCCGAGGGGGGATACAAAGACTAGTCCTGCTCCAGCGCCCTTCTTCATCAGCGATCCGTCAAAGTACATTATCCAGTACTCTTGATCGACGGCTACTGGTGGCATTTGGACCTCGGTCCACTCTACGATGAAGTCAGCTAGTGTCTGAGATTTGATCACCGTTCGGGGGACATAAGAAATGCCCTGATCCATCAGCTCGAGTGCCCACTTTGCGGTTCTTCCCGTAGCGTCATGGCTATGAACGACCTCGCCGAGGGGGAACGACGTCACCACTGTCATGGGGTGTGACTCGAAGTAGTGGCGTCGCTTCCTTTTGGTGATGAGGACGGTGTAGAAGAGTTTCTGGATCTGGGAGTAGCGGGTTTTGGAGTCGGATAACACCTCGCTGATGAAATAAATAGGGCGTTGCACCTTGAAGGCGTGCCCCTCTTCCTCTCGCTCTACTATTAAGGCAGAGCTGACTACTTGGGTGGTGACCGATATATAGAGCAGGAGGGATTCCCGGTCGTAGGGAGGAACTAGGACCGGAGGTTTAGTCAAATTGTTTAACCATGTCAAGTGCTTTCTGAGCCTCGGCTGTCCACTCGAAGTGGTCAGATTTCTTCAGGAGTCGATAAAGGGGGAGTCCTCGTTCGCCGAGGCGTGAAATAAATCGGCTGAGAGCGGCAAGGCACCCTATGATCCGCTGAACCCCCTTTATGTTTTGAATCAGGCCCATCCTTGTGATGGCCGATATTTTCTCTGGGTTGGCTTCGATGCCACGCTCAGAGACGATAAAGCCGAGAAGCATGCCCCTCGGGACCCCGAAAACACATTTTTCGGGATTGAGTTTGATGCCGTTTGCCTGAAGTTTCGCAAAGGTTCATTCAAGGTCGGCGACAAGGTGGTCAGCTCGCTTGGATTTGACTATGATGTCGTCGACATAGGCCTCAACGGTTCACCCGATGAGGTCTCCGAAGCAATTAAGCATACAGCGCGGGTACGTTGCCCCTGCATTCTTCAGACCGAATGGCATTGAAGTGTAGCAAAACGATCCGAAGGGCGTGATAAAAGATGTCGCGAGCTGGTCGGATTCTTTCATCGTGATTTGATGGTAGTCGGAGTATGCGTCAAGGAAGCAGAGGGTTTCGCACCTCGAGGTGGAATCGACTATTTGGTCTATTCGTGGCAAAGGAAACGGATCCTTTGGACATGCTTTGTTGAGGCCAATATAATCGACACACATTCTCCATTTCCCGCTCTTTTTTCGGACAAGAACAGGATTTGCTAACCACTCTAGGTGGTATACTTCCTTAATGAATCCTGCGGCCAGTAGTTTGGCTATCTCCTCGCCAATGGCCCTGCGTTTCTCCTCGTCAAAGCGGCGTAGGCGTTGTTTCACTGGCTTGGAGCCCAGGAGGATTTGGAGAGTATGCTCGGTGACCTCCCTCGGGATGCCTGGCATATCCGAGGGTTTCCACGCAAAGATGTCTTTGTTGGCGCGGAGGAAGTCGACGAGCGCGCTTTCCTACTTGGAGGAGAGCGCGGTCCCGATACGGACTTTTTTGCCCTCGGAGCTGCTGGGATCCAAGAGGACCTCCCTGGAGCCTTCTGCCGATTCGAATGATCCGGTTGATTTCTTTGCGTCGGGTGCCTCTTCGACGACCTTCTCCCTGAGGGTGGTGAGCTCTTTGGAGGCGATGACGGCGGATGCGTGTCCGCAGCATTCAACCTCGCATTCGTAAGCGCGCTGGAAAGAGGTGCCGATGGTGATGACCCCGCGGGGGCCCGGTATTTTCAGCTTCATGTATGTATAATTGGGGACGGCCATGAACTTCGCGTAACATGGACGCCCCAGGATGGCGTGGAAAGTCCCCGGGAACCCCACTACATCGAAGGTGAGGATCTCAGTCCGGTAATTGGACCGATCCCCAAAAGTGACGGGCAGGTCGATCTGTCCTAGTGGTACGGCTTGCCTACCAGGCACGACGCCATGGAATGGTGCTCGGATGGGATGGAGGTTTGTTCGGTCGACGCCCATTTCGTCGAGCGTTTTGGCGTACAAGATGTTGAGGCCGCTGCCCCCATCCATCAGTACTTTGGTGAGCCACTTTGGACCGATGATCGGATCGACGATAAGCGGGTACCTTCCTGGGTGTGGGACGGCATCTGGATGGTCGGTCCGGTCGAAGGTGATGGCGGATTCCGACCACCGGAGGAAGGCTGGCGTGGCCGGTCCAGCGATATAGACCTCGCGACGGGTGACCTTCTGGCGATGCCTGGAGTCGTAGGCCGTTGATCCTCCGAAGATCATAAGGGCGCCGGTCGGCGTTGGGAAGGCGTCGTCTTTCTCCTCTGCGTCCTCTGTGGCAGGAATAGGTTCCTTCCCCTGCTCCCCTTTGTTAAGTCCCCCGGCCAAGTATTTGCGCATGAGGCCGCACTCCTTGTATAGATGCTTGGTTTGGAAAGGCGTGGTTTGGGCATGGCCCTCGAGCATTTTCTCGAAGTGGTTCGGAGTGCCTTCCGCAGCTTCCTGCTACCTTTGCGGTCGGTTTGTGGACACGGCGGGTTATCACGTCGTTGCTTCTTATTTTTTCTCTTGGCGGGGCGGTCGGAGGTGCCTTCGTTGGCGGCCTCGTCGTCCGCCTTCTTCTTACCGTCGGTGCGGTCGAAGATGGCTCCGACCGCTTTCTCTCTAGAGGCATGGCCCGCGATGTCCGGGAGTTCCTTGGTAGTCCACGGGCCCTGCGTCCCGGCTTGTGGACCAGAGGATTCGCGAGTCGTCCCAGACGAAGGCTCCTATCACGTCGGCATCGGCGACGTTCGGGAGCTCGTTACCTTTGTCGAGAGAAGCGCCCGAATGTACCCGCCGAAGGGTTTCATTGGCCTTCGGTGGCGATTTTGAGGTCCCATGGGTTTCGAGCGCGTTTATGCGTGCCACAGAAGTTACCCACGAAGATCTCCGTCGAATCCGCAACTCGAATAGCATTGACGGTAGGTGCTCAGCCATGCTCACGCCGAATCGGCCAAGAAACGGCGGCGATTGCGAATAATGAAGTTGTCATCACTGCACCACCGGCCCGACATGCAAGCCGATAGTCTTGAGCCAAAGCCCGGATTTGTTTCGCCGAAATATTTAGGGATGTTGGTAGGCGGTCGATACCTTAGGGGAACGCAGGCGTTGAGGATGTGTCGGGCGAAGGCTGAGGGCTGGCGGTAGGGGCTCGGGCTTCGGTCCTCGTTCTTGTCGTGGCGCGCCACCACATCGGGATGATAGCCGCGCGGCGTCTTTGCTTCTCCATCGTCGCTGTGGGCGCGTCTCCGAGCGTTGATGATGCTGCGTACGTCGCGGCCATGGCCGAGGCGTTGATGTACTGGGATGACGAAGGGCTGCCTGCCGGCTGGCGGTGTTTGGTGTACGGATGCGTCCTTGGTGGGACGCACTGAGGGCGCACTCTGGCTGGTGTTGGGTTCGCGTCATCGAGACAACGAACTTTCTGCCTGTTGTGCCGCCGCGCGCTCAAGCAACATGCGAATCTCCCTCTGGGCCCGGCGATCTTCGGCTGTCGCGGCCTCCGGGAGGCCATGCAGCAAGGCGGTTGCTGCGGTGATGTTCTGGCTGGCTCGGGCGAAGTGAGGAAGGATCCCATCGTCGGTGAGGATCCTTTGGTGTATGGTACGGGCCGTGGCGCGTGCGCGCCCCCCGTCTTTGCGGCGTTCAATCTCGCGATTGATGTCCGCGTACTCCTGGACGAGCCCTTGCCCGGCCTCATCGATCTCCTGCTGACGGGCCTTCAGCTGCTCCATCTTTAGGCGAGATGGGGCTGTCGTCTCTTCCCCGGATCTGCTGTCAGGGTTGTTTGTAGGGGTGACCTCTTCCCTAGAGGCGCTTTCGACGTGACCTTCGGGGGTCTGCGTCATGAAGCACTCCCGGGAAGGGTGGTGGCTCCCCCTACTGGAATCCGAGCTAGAGAACGATCCCGGCTCCTCGTTGAGGAGCCCGTAAAGGGTCTCCGTATCATGTTCAATTGCCCCCACGAACTCGATGTCCGTGGGTGACTAAACCATCCGTAGTGCCAGAAGGTGTCTAGCGGTCGCCACAGCGTTGCGGAGACCGAACGGAAATGCTGTCGGGGCGCTCCGTACGGGACCTTTTGGACATAGGGTGACGTTGTGCGAGACCTCCCTTGGTGACCGGACTCGTAGGGAGCTGCCCGGCGGGCCCTCAAGCCTAAGACGGCTGAGGTTGATGGAAGGGAGAGATGGGGCCGCAGAGTGGGTCAGTGCCAACTCTCCTTCTAGTGTGATGATGAAATCTAGGTCGCCGAAATGCACATGTGCGCCCGGGACCCAGGTGATTGCGTGGGTGGCCATCCGAGGCCTGATTTGGAACACGCACAACCCCTACCTGGCGCACCAACTGTCGGTGTTTCGTACAAGCACCGGCAAGTAAATTTATAGTAATGCGCGTTAGGCTCAAATGGTGCGCTAAAGGACACAAGATTTATACTGGTTTGGGCCGAAAGTCCCTACGTCCAGTTGGTTGCTGCTCGTGTTATTAGCACCATGAATGGTTTGTAGTAAGGGGCACAAACGATCGAGAGAGGGACTTGTCCCAAGTCTCTGATGGAAGGGTTGAAGGGATGTCAAGAGGTTCGACACGACTTGACTATGTGCATCTGTGAGTCGTCCCGTTCGATCTTTTTCTCTCTCTCCTTTATGGAGGAAGCACATCCCCTTTTATAGATGAATGGGCTGGCTTTACAAGGGTGAGGGCTTTAGGATGCGTACTCTACTTAGTCTTGTGGCTCACGTCTACCCGGCCTGGTTCTTCATTCTGATGAGTGCGAAGGAAGATAAGCGCCTACAATACTGTCGATGTCCCTGTAGAATGTCAGGTTGGTTACAGAATGCTACCCTGCGCAGGGTATGGGCCGCAGTACAGTGGTTTTGACTTTTGAGCCTCCCCCAGCCTTGCTCCGCACGCCTTCTGGTTCCTATGAGTCTTCGTCGAAGGGACGCGGGGTCGGGGTCTGGAGTAGCGCCGTGGCCAAAGTCTTCTGTCTTGGTGGACCTAAGGGGTCGGGAAGCGGGCGCCGCTCCCTTGGGTCCACCGTGTGGTGACAGAATATCCGTCGTTCGTGGAGATAGCAGATCCTTTTCTAGAGAATAGTGGTTGTCATATATCTTCGTCGGGTTCCGTGTCCCAGAGCTGAAGGCGGCGCCTACAACTCTACAGGGTGGAGAGCTCGCACCTGTGACACCTTTCGGGCTCTGCGGCGCCTGGAAGGGCCTAAAGCGCCCGTCCCGTCATCCCCTGGCAGTACTTTTCCTACCAGGGTGCAGGGTATGGCTCTTGGAGCCACGGTTGACCTGAACGTCATGTCTTGCCCTGTCTCTACCATCTTGAAGGAATAGGGAGAAGTGGTCAAGTAAGATGAATCCAATCTTTAGATATGGAGCAGAGTGTGGCTTGTTCCTTGTCGTCGGGCGAAGCGGAGACCAATCCCTATCTCCTGGGCGAGACCGACCCTGCTCCTCCGGGGTTGGGCGAGGCGGAGTCTATCCCTCAGCCCTCGGGCGAGACCGAGCCCGCCCTAAAGGCGTCGGGCGAGACAGAGACTAGCCCTGGGCCCTCGGGCGAGACCGAGCCCACCCCAAAGGCGTCGGGCGAGGTGGAACCAAGCTCCTGTCATTCCCGTGAGGGGTGAAGCAACGCACTTATGCGTCCAGAAGTTTTTAACGTTCGGTGGTTATTGGTACCACCTTCTGGGGTACCCCGGTATTAGGTCCCCGACAGAAGTGCAATTAACAATGCATCGCATGCAGTAAGTAAGACAAGCACAAGGTTACATTAACATGCACAAGCACTTCGCATTGCCTACTTTAAATATCGCACAATTTATCATCCCACGATAGCAAAGAAGACGACAACACCAAGCATGACACAAGTTTCCCAAGATCTTAGGTGCTCTAACTCAGTCATCATTCAAGGCATAAGTCACACTTAACAATATACAAGCAAACACTATAATTGGAATCTGCCAATTTCTGGACATGCAAACAGCAGCTACAAGATTTAGCTATAACTGGAGTTATACAAATCCAAATGACTTGCAAGAAGACATTTTGGAAAGATTATGAAATTATCTACATTTCATCTGTAACCATCATAGCATGATTCACAAGTTAAGTAGGTCGAAATTATACATTTACAGAAATTGGTCCAGAATTGACAGAGAGCAGCCATTTCTGAAACCCAACTTTAAACAGGCATAACTCACAAACTACTTGGCCAAATGACACCAAATTTTAACAGAAGCTAGACACATGAATTATCTACAACTTTTATATAAACAAGTTTCACAACAAAGCACATTATCATGAAGAACTTTGCTAAGTTCCCAGATCTGTCCAGAAACCATATTTGCAAGAAAATAAATATTCACTTATGTTGCAAACACATAATTAGGCAAAACCAACTTTACCAACATGTCACACATGACTAAAGAACACCAGAAAAACTAGTGTCCATGACCAAATAAATTCCTTTAATGCATTTCTTAATTTATTTTAGATAACAAGGTGACTTAATGAACATATACCAAAAGTATACAATAAATCCTACAAAAATTACAGTGGCTCACATATCCTCTCAATAGTCTACTGTACAAATTTCACTCCATTTGAATATGTATAGCAACCTCTATGAAAAAGACAAGTTGCTAAAGCAAGAAATCATGTGAGAGCAAGATAAACCAATAACTCACTCATACTTCATCCAATACTCATGAATTTTTACCACACATCAAACATCACATGAGTAGCATGTCACAAAAATTTCACTTCATTTGGAGCCCTAGATCTACAGTTATGGAAAATAACAAATTCAACTAGCATTAGAACCTTACTACACAAATCTATTTTTACCGCAAAATATTGAAACTAAAACATGCCATATTATAGATCTAATGCATATAGAATTTCATAAGGATTCCAAAAAGTCCTCATTTGCTATTTTACGAATTTCCTATGAATTACTATGAATTTCCAAAGATTCAGCAAATTTACTACAAATAGGTCCTTATCGGCACTATTCATTTGAGTCACCGACTTCGCAGTTAGACCCCTCGCTTTCTTCAAATTCTTGCGCGAGGTCCCTCGTCGAAGTTGAGAACAAAGGAGGCTGGGGAATCGGCCGGTGGCGGGGGAGAACCAGGGGGGTCAGTGCGCGCCTAGGGAACAGCTCGGCTCGGCCTGAGGCTGCCCGAGTTGGCACGGCCACACGAATAGTGGCCCGATGGTCGGCGGATGACGCCGGCGACGACTGTCGGTGGCTGCGCGACCGGGAAGGTGGCGTACAGGGGGCAGCGCGGAGCGGGGAGGTCGAGAGTGAGGTCAGCTGGGATGGAGGAGGCTCAAAGGACGAGCGAGGATGGCGGCCGCGGCTCCGCGCGTGCGTGGCGGTCTGAGGTGACCGGCTGGGCTAGGTGCGTCCGGTTGCGGTAGCTTGGAGGCGCGGCGAAGAACACAGAAGGGACGCGAGGATGGCCGGCGGTGGGAGCTTGCTCTGCTCGTGTCCATGTAGCTCGGCCCGGTCGTCCATGGCGAGCGCGCTCCACCGAGAGAAGGAGAGGCCAATGAGCGAGCGAGCGAGTGAGTGAGGGAGTGGGTGAGGGAGTGGGCAGTGCCTCTGGCGACCAAGACGAGCGATCGAGGCGCCGTGGCACGCATGTGAGCCAGCACGAGGCCACGCGGTGCCCAGCAGCTGAAGTCGGTCGCCCCCTGTTCACCAAATTCGAAATTTCAATTCTACCTCAAAAATACGTCTGAAAGCCTAAGTTCGTCCATCCGTAACTTCTAAACCACGACGATTTAGCAAAAACTCTATTAGTAAACGTTGTAGATCTACATACAATCTCCAACTTTTCTTTAGTGATCTAGGTCTAATTCTCAAAGGATATCAAGTCATATCGTCACAAAGTCAGGCACATCGAAACGGTAAACTCTCTTTGACTTAGAAAAATTCCTTAGTTCCAAAACAGTACCATGTTGATTATTGTGATCTCTAAACGACCAAGTTAAGCACTGAATTAGCTAATGACCCAAAAATAAAAGTTGCTTATATAATCAAGTACTACAACTTTGCTTAAGGGTGCACTGCCATGCAAACAACGTAAGCCATATTTCAAACTAGGTCAAAGTAGCATCACGGGAAAGCTTAAATTAGAGTTCATGACCGATGGAGGCGTTTTCTTGACCTTTTCTCAACATGAACCCTTCATGACTTTTGTTGTAGATTTCAATTTGAGTCGTTTGGGCAAGGTAGCAAGGTTTGGTTGACTTCATAGGTTTCCATCCACTTGATAAAGCAATTCATGCAAAGATATGACTTATCATTTTATGTGACTTTTTGATTCCAAACTTCATGAAACTTTTCCAGTGATCAATATAGATGGATATTAATGTGAGACACATGAAGATATTCCAATAACACTAGCCAAGCATATATCTTGAAAAAGGCCTATATGTAAAGCAAGGGTGCAATATCCGAGTTTAGGTAGGGGCTTATTTCCATAGGTTTGATCTTGACATCTCCATTGTCACTTAATCTGTCATGTTTAAGCTTAAACCCATTGCTTAACTGGTGGCAAACACCTGGGGTGTTACAGCCCTCCCCCCTTAAAGGAATCGTGTCCCGAGATTCTGTGCGAAAGACTTTTATGGGAAGAGAAACTTGTCATCCAGTTTCCAACATCAGTGATAGCATTAGGCTACTTAACTTTGAAGTATCAGAGAGGCTAATTTGGTCACGACACTTTCTGGTACTTGCTCTTCGTCGTAAGCTGTTGCCTAAAGAATTTCCTTCTTTGGCGTCCATAAAGCATTATTACATTGGAAGGAATCCAAGATAGCACTGTCCTACGTACTTCGTCCTTGATGCACGAAGAGTGATTCAAGCGTAGACTAAATACTTGTAACATCTACTTCCCTAGTGGATATGGCATAGACCTATGGACTTTGCACTAGATTATAGTCGGTTGACGGATATTCCTTACAACGGTGTTATATTGGCTCCTAAGGTCTGAAAAGCAGTTCTCTACTAAAGTGGCTTGAGCACAACTTCTCGTAAAGGATGTGATCATAGACGGGGTAAACATCCTTTGAGGGCATGAGAAGCTAGTTAACCAATATCCAAACTGGTTGTAGCGGTGCACTCACTCATATGTCAACTGATGAAAAGCTACATAATGTTCCATGTGTACAGTGCTCTTTCTCTGATAACAATAATGTATTACCTGAGCCAGTTGAGTGAGCGGTGAATGTGATAGCTGACTCTGTTGACTCAGCGTTTTCGACGACCATTATTTAAGAGAATTCTCGTATCCAAACGGCAACAGTTATCTGAGTTGTATCTGAGGCAACCCCTTGGGTAAAACACATGGAAGACACCTTAGGCATGTCAGCATTGGAGAACCATTGATGCAGAAGGATGTTAGTGAGGCTTGGAGGGCAACACAAGTTGCAAGTAATCACAAAACTAGGGACTAGTTCACTACCAAGCAGGTTAAGTACAATTTGCCTTCGTGGTGCAGTTGCACAGCAAGTTGGGTTGACTTGCATCGTAGCAAAACCAGCTTTCTTAAACTATATTTGACGTCGAGGCTTCCATTCTTAGGTCCATCAATATCTCAAAAACCATAATCCAAAAATCTATGGTTTGACACCTTTCCAATTACTTTCGAATTGCAAGGGCACAATTTGACTTCTAGAACACCTGGACTGCTCACGCATTGCTGATCTAAGAGGGCAAAAGCAAGGCACATAGGGGTGCAATTAGTCTTCTCAAGGGTATGGAGGGTTGTCTAACAGCAATACACCTAAAAGTTGTAATTTCTTGGCTTGAATTACAAACACAACCGTCTAATGCAAAGGATGATCGCAGTCACAGCGAAATTGCAGATTCGGTACCCTTTTGTTTTCTATTCATATTTCACAAACTACTGCTCCAATATGTACAAATTTTGGTGGGCATGTATATCCATGGGTCTTCTAACTACTCACCAAAATTCAACTCAACCGGACATCGTTTGACCATCCAAACAATTCATCTACCAAACTGCTGTGTTCTGAAATGGCAGCAAACCAAGCCGACAAAATATCTCTCAAATCCGATGTTTTACTCAACCAATACTCAAACCAACTTAAGACATTGAAGGGTCCTAAGCAAGGAATGAGATCACCAAGTTTGGGGTCAATCCAACTTCGTTTGAGTCACTAATCGTTGGCTTGAAGATGTTCGGTCCTGTACCTTAAAATCTAGACAGATTTCTCGTTCTTCTCTTTCTTTGCTTCACACATTGTGGTGTGTGTTCTATACATTTATACTCTCGATCTCTTTGTATAGCAGTAGCAGCAACAGCTCTTTTCTCTGAGGATGTAGACTAAGGTTTTCCATATGTGGTTCTCAGGAAACAACTTAAATCGTTTGATTTAGACACCAACTTGATGATGCACAAGCATTGGACTTGTGGGCTGTTTTCGCAGGGCACAAGGCAGTATTCCATAGGTAGGGCATTCCTACAGAGACAAGGAACCGTTTTTTAATATTCTCTGGCACTTGGTCCAATAAAACCTTGAACAAATCCGTTTGTGGTACCTAGGGCACAATGATGCTGATCGAAACTAGGCACATGCTTTCTCTAGTTCCTTACGTAGCCGATACAACGTTTTGTACTATCTGTGTGATTATCCAAGATGGAATTGACTTGATAGCACATGTTTTGGAAAACAAAGCAGTAGTTGCATTGCTAAACGGCTTGCTATTACATTGCTTAACATTGCTCTACGAGACATAGCCTTTGTAATTAGCAAAAGTTGTCACCTAGCTGGAGGTTAACCTTACTATGGGTAACTAATCAGTTGTCTCTCAACACTCAAAATTTCAAATTCTTACTCTTGACTACAACAATAATTGCAATCGAGGCACAAACAGACGGTCGCCATCGAAGTCTGCAGACAAGGAGTCACACTAGAGATTGTTGATCTCGACCGTGCGATCAGCATGCACATAATAAACAAGACTTGGATAGCCAGGTCATAATCATAATGTGACGTTTGATTCTTATCTCACTAACAACTTTTCCAACATTAAGTGTTGTGTGCCCTTCTGATCCAAAAATGATGACATAAGTTGTTCACTAGGTGACGGACGTCAATACTGGTGGGACAACCAAGTGGAGTCACTTATCTACCACCTCTTGTAGTCTGTTAATGTTTATGTCGGTGACTAGTTCTTCAAAGGTTATCCTTTTTGTGACTTCAAAAGGAAGCTCTACTACTCTCGGTCTGATATAGCGATCTTCGATAAGATATGGAGAGATAATCAAGGAAGAGCTCACGTGAAAATAACACATCGATGCAGTTCGACAATGGATCATGACTAGAAACCTCGATACCAGTAGCGCTCAAAGAAAGACAACCATGCGTTGGCATTACCCACAAGGAGGCCCTAGGTTCCGTCAGCGGCACAAATAGATCGCTAATCGTGGCACCATTACTGATCATACAACCAAAGTGAAATTTCGGTGGCACTAATTAGATTGTAAGAACAAGCATTGTGCAAAAAGAGGATAGCAAACAAGGATAGTCACAAGGTTAGGAATCAACAAGGAGGCGATCAGAAGATCAAAACACAGCGCAAAAGAACATAGCCTAATTGCCGAAGGCAACTAAGCAGGAGACTCTTGCTAATTTCCATATACGTCTTGTGTCCACCCAAGTGATTACCAGATAAAGATTAACATGAGATTTGGTCTTGTCGAGTAGCATCATAAGATCAAGACTGATAAACATCCAGAGACTTGAAAGGGTTGGAGGCAAAATAAATGAGATTCGAGGGACAGAGCCATTGCACTGACTAGGGATTGAGTTGATAAAGCAATGACATGATCTGCGAGGAAAAGGTTCCAAAGCCAGGGCAGATAGTGATTAGCGTTGCACTAGCTCATCAGTAGGAGAAAGAGCAATGAGGTCTAATAAGGATTTTTGCAGCAGGGTCCTCCCACACAGGAGCGGGACAACCACAAAACATGCAAGCATTCAAGGGAAATAAGCTTGGGCCTAAGGTCAAGCAAAGGTATGGATAAAGGTCTTCGTAGCGCAACGTTCAAGGGCTAGCAACCACGTGTATAGGCTCAGGTTCCTAAGAGAGAACTTAATTATAAACGACAACCCTGAGATTATCAAAACTTGGACGCTGCCCTAGGATAGCACTATTCAACATTCGTATGCTTACCGAGGACAAAAGGAGTGACAACTACGGCACTACCTAGATAATGAGCATCCACGCCTACATCATGGTCTTAAGCAAGCATTTCGAAACACTCAATCCAATTAGCTTAAATGGCTATTACGAAGCACAAAGCTCGTACATAACAAGCAGTCACCTTCAACAACACCACTACACATATCAGGCAAAACATGGTGGTAAGGCACTGTTATCTTTTATTTCCCTTTTTACTGAGTAGGTGGATATCTCTACAAAACAAGTTTTACTTACATTTAGCAATTTAGTTTTTTTCGAAGGGGTAAACTTTTTGTTAACTATTAACTCGTCATATATTTCCTTTGGAAGCCAACATACGAGGCAAAGCTAATCACATACTAACTTCAAGCATAGCTATTCAAGCAGCATGGGACAAGGCATTTTGGCTAGCTTCACACAGGGAAAATAGTGACATCACATTGATCACAAGTTACTTAGCATTAGAACAAGGTGAGGAAAGCATATTTATGCACAAGCACAATCATGATGCATGCTCGTCCTATTCGTCCTCATGAAATTGCCAGCCTAAGGTGGCAATCACGTTCTATGTCGGTGGCATAACACATACTCTCTCGATATATAGCTAGTCGTCAGCTATTTTCAATCTACGCATTAGTGGTTAGCGTACCTGCAGGCAAATTCATTGCAGCCCATCCCCACAAGAGATAAATAAGCACACAATAAAAGTAGTAAACTAAGATACTCTCCATATATACATCCCCCAATGTATATACTTCGATATCCATAGCTACCCGATAAATATACCCGCAATTAAGTACCTTCATACATACATGTGTGTAACATGTAAATATTCCAGTAACCAAAGCTAACTCTCCCCTAGACCGACAGTGGGACGGTCATGCTCTCACAACTCACACTTACCTGGGCGTATAGACAATTGATCCATACATTACCATTCAAGCGAATGGCATCCATACAATAGCACGCCGTATGGACGACGAAAGTAAAAATCCCCATGTTAGTACTTAGATAGCCACCTAATAGTCCTTAACTGGGCATAAAGGAGGATGTCGCTAGCATAGTTTTGCAAATTAGTTTTTGACAAATTTGCCTGTAGCTAAAGTTTTAGTTAAAATAGGCTTTTTAAAACCAAAACTTTGTTTTTAAAACAATGTACATGACAGTATTATGCTTAATCTAGCTCTGATGCCAGCTGTAATAGAACCACCCAATTTATACAAGATCAAGTATGGCTGTCTCCGCTAACACGTTGACACACACATACCTTCACTCATATAAACCCGGTAGTCCGCCGAGTGTCCCAAAAGACCTCGGTAAATCAACATCACAACCAAGATCGTGTGATTAAGCAAATACACATCACATACACAGAGTTGCAGCGGAAATAATATTACAAATGGGTTCATAATTAAAAGTACAAGTTTGGGTTTCAAAATCGATTAGTGAAAACAACATAGCTTTCAAAAGATTACATTAATATATGTTCCAAATACATTGCTAGCATAAGTGACATCATCCGACAAAAGCATATAGATGAGAAGTAACTATAGAATCACCGAGCCATCGGCGGTTAGTCACCATCTTCACAGGCCGAGAACTTCACCTGCAACATGGTGGGATAAACCCTGAGTACGAGAAGGTACTCAGCTAGACTTACCCGTCAAAACTAGAATAAAGGACACCAAGGGTCATGCAAGGCTTATAAGGTGGGCTAGCTTGACACAGTTGCATAAAAGAGCTTATGAATATAGTGACCAATTTAAACTTAGCATCAAGCTTATCATCATTTACCTGTCCACTAGATTAGCACCTGAACTAGAGCACTCACTTATTAGGAGCAAACAATATTAACCATAGCAGGTATAATAAGGCTGTCATCATCATATCATCATTTCCGAACCATTATGTTATTTAGTGTATCTACTTTGGAGATAAGCCCGTCAAGTTCTCACTAACCGAGAGAGACGGCGACTCGAATCGAATTACAACTCAGTTGAGGGGGTATTCCTAACTCTCACCCTGGCATACTTTGCAAGGGTAGCCGTGGGTCACATTTGGGACAACTCAGGAACCAAATTCGCGGGTTCGATCAGCGCCAGCACTCTCAGGGATTACCCTTCTGCCAGGACGATTAGGACTTTTAAATCACCTGCCCTTGGACTCACGCCTACGGCTCCCTTCCGAGGCGCACTTTATACTTATCGACTCCCGACCTAAGGTGAGCTACTCGGCTTCGCGGTCGGTCTTCGGATACGGCCAACTAAGAGAGAGGCATGTGTTCAACATGAACAGGAAAGGCTCCGAGAATCAGTCCTTAAGCGACACAGACGGAGTCACTACAAACCGGCAAGCCTCCGTCCGGTCTTCATTTCAAATTAAGACTGGTTCTTTTTCACGATAGCAAATATAGCCAACCGTGCCATATGTATCTTCCTATATCTCGCAGGTGACAGGAAATCACCTGACTTCTACCGTGTTTAAGCAGGGCTAAGCACTACACGAGCCTGAGCTACATAGGATTCAGGGTATCAATATCTGGACAAGGATTTGGATAACCAATGCAGCAAGTGTTTGCATCCAACACCTAAACTTAATGCAACAATATATATATGTAACAATAATATTGTAACTGCATTTCGAAAATTAGGAGGCTTAATATGCTCTAGGGCTTGCCTGGGATCCGACACAAGTCAGTTCAGTTAGCTTGCACCGTCTTGGTGACACCTTCGGTCATGGCACTTGCTTAGTCCTTCCATCTTCGGGATAGATCCATCAAACGCTGTCTTCGGGTTTGGCTCCAACATCACGTCCTTCACGTGGTGCATCTAGTGCACCTAGATGAGATGCAATATGCAAGTGTATGAATACATGGAAGTGCAATAGACAATGCATCGCATGCAGTAAGTAAGACAAGCACAAGGTTACATTAACATGCACAAGCACTTCGCATTGCCTACTTTAAATATCGCACAATTTATCATCCCACGATAGCAAAGAAGACGACAACACCAAGCATGACACAAGTTTCCCAAGATCTTTGGTGCTCTAACTCAGTCATCATTCAAGGCATAAGTCACACTTAACAATATACAAGCAAACACTATAATTGGAATCTGCCAATTTCTGGACATGCAAACAGCAGCTACAAGATTTAGCTATAACTGGAGTTATACAAATCCAAATGACTTGCAAGAAGACATTTTGGAAATATTATGAAATTATCTACATTTCATCTGTAACCATCATAGCATGATTCACAAGTTAAGTAGGTCGAAATTATACATTTACAGAAATTGGTCCAGAATTGACAGAGAGCAGCCATTTCTGAAACCCAACTTTAAACAGGCATAACTCACAAACTACTTGGCCAAATGACACCAAATTTTAACAGAAGCTAGACACATGAATTATCTATAACTTTTATATAAACAAGTTTCACAACAAAGCACATTATCATGAAGAACTTTGCTAAGTTCCCAGATCTGTCCAGAAACCATATTTGCAAGAAAATAAATATTAACTTATGTTGCAAACACATAATTAGGCAAAACCAACTTTACTAACATGTCACACATGACTAAAGAACACCAGAAAAACTAGTGTCCATGACCAAATAAATTCCTTTAATGCATTTCTTAATTTATTTTAGATAACAAGGTGACTTAATGAACATATACCAAAAGTATACAATAAATCCTACAAAAATTACAGTGGCTCACATATCCTCTCAATAGTCTACTGTACAAATTTCACTCCATTTGAATATGTATAGCAACCTCTATGAAAAAGACAAGTTGCTAAAGCAAGAAATCATGTGAGAGCAAGATAAACCAATAACTCACTCATACTTCATCCAATACTCATGAATTTTTTACCACACATCAAACATCACATGAGTAGCATGCCACAAAAATTTCACTTCATTTGGAGCCCTAGATCTACAGTTATGGAAAATAACAAATTCAACTAGCATTAGAACCTTACTGCACAAATCTATTTTTACCGCAAAATATTGAAACTAAAACATGCCATATTATAGATCTAATGCATATAGAATTTCATAAGGATTCCAAAAAGTCCTCATTTGCTATTTTACGAATTTCCTATGAATTACTATGAATTTCCAAAGATTTAGCAAATTTACTGCAAATAGGTCCTTATTGGCACTATTCATTTGAGTCACTGACTTCGCAGTTAGACCCCTCGCTTTCTTCAAATTCTTGCGCGAGGTCCCTGGTCGAAGTTGAGAACAAAGGAGGTCGGGGAATCGGCCGGTGGCGGCCGGAGAAGGGCCGGCGGCGGCGGTGGAGTGGCGGGGGAGAACTAGGGGGGTCAGTGCGCGCCTAGGGAACAGCTCGGCTCGGCCTGAGGCTGCCCGAGTTGGCACGGCCACACGAATAGTGGCCCGACGGCCGGCGGATGATGGCGGCGACGATCGCCGGTGGTGTTGACAAGGAAGGTGGCGTCTGAGGCGGCGGCAGCGGAGCGGGAGGTCGAGTGAGGTCAGCTAGGATGGAGGAGGCTCAAAGGACGAGCGAGGATGGCGGCCATGAGCTTGACTTGCCGGCAATGGCGGCCGGCTCCGCGCGTGCGTGGCGGTCTGAGGTGATCGGCTGGGCTAGGTGCGTCCGGTTGCGGTAGCTTGGAGGCGCGGCGAAGAACACAGAAGGGACGCGAGGATGGCCGGCGGTGGGAGCTTGCTCTGCTCGTGTCCATGTAGCTCGGCCCGGTCGTCCATGGCGAGCGCTCTCCACCGAGCGAAGGAGAGGCCAATGAGCGAGCGAGCGAGTGAGTGAGGGAGTGGGTGAGGGAGTGGGGAGTGCCTCTGGCGACCAAGACGAGCGATCGAGGCGCCGTGGCACGCATGTGAGCCAAGCCGAGGCCACGCTGGCGCCCGGCAAATGAAGTCGGTCGCCTGCTTCACCAAATTCGAAATTTCAATTCTACCTCAAAATACGTCCAAAGCCTAAGTTCGTCCATCCGTAACTTCTAAACCACGACGATTTAGCAAAAACTCTATTAGTAAACGTTGTAGATCTACATACAATCTCCAACTTTTCTTTAGTGATCTAGGTCTAATTCTCAAAGGATATCAAGTTATATCGTCACAAAGTCAGGCACATCGAAACGGTAAACTCTCTTTGACTTAGAAAATTTCCTTAGTTCCAAAACAGTACCATGTTGATTATTGTGATCTCTAAACGACCAAGTTAAGCACTGAATTAGCTAATGACCCAAAAATAAAAGTTGTTTATATAATCAAGTACTACAACTTTGCTTAAGGGTGCACTGCCATGCAAACAACGTAAGCCATATTTCAAACCAGGTCAAAGTAGCATCACGGGAAAGCTTAAATTAGAGTTCATGACCGATGGAGGCGTTTTCTTGACCTTTTCTCAACACGAACCCTTCACGACTTTTGTTGTAGATTTCAATTTGAGTCATTTGGGCAAGGTAGCAAGGTTTGGTTGACTTCATAGGTTTCCATCCACTTGATAAAGCAATTCATGCAAAGATATGACTTATCATTTTATGTGACTTTTTGATTCCAAACTTCATGAAACTTTTCCAGTGATCAATATAGATGGATATTAATGTGAGACACATGAAGATATTCCAATAACACCAGCCAAGCATATATCTTGAAAAGGGCCTATATGTAAAGCAAGGGTGCAATATCCGAGTTTAGGTTGGGGCTTATTTCCATAGGTTTGATCTTGACATCTCCATCGTCACTTAATCTGTCATGTTTAAGCTTAAACCCATTGCTTAACTGGTGACAAACACCTGGGGTGTTACAGTCACAACAGGGCTGAGGAGGTAATTACTCGTGCTGAAGAAGAACTCACGCTTGCCAAACTGATTAGGCGTGGAGCTGACAGAGATCTTGTGCAGGCCCAAAAGACTATTGAAGTCTTGAGTGGGAAGTTAGCGACGGCTACTGAGAGCTGGAATGCCTTGTGGAAATCTTTTTGGTCAGTAGCCGACCTTCTCCGGACTCCGGCCGATGATGGTCAATCTTGGGCTCAGTTTATTCCCCGAGTTCCGACCCGCTTCCAGGAGTTCGTGAAGAGGTGCGCCCAACTGTGTACCAAGAACATCCTTGCCCAGGTCCGGGTTCTTTCTCCAGAGTTTCCTTTGTCCAAGATTGCAGAGGACGCTGAGAGTCAGGAATATCTGGATGCCGTTGAGAAGGTGGAGCCTGAGGTCGAAGACTTAGCCAGGAAGGTTGTGGATAATCTTGATTTTGATATTCCTTCTCCTGATGATGATGCTTGATGTAGTTGACCTTTGTCCTCCAGCTTCTGTAATAAGATATTATACTTGTTTTTGAATGAAGATTCTTTACTTTTGTTCACGTCTCCTTTGCCTGGATGTCTTTGCCTTGCTTGTTCTTTAAATGAGTTGTCCAAGTGATCGAGTAGTTGTTTGTTCTAGCTTTTTTTTGCGCAAATCACTCAGTGTATGTAGATGTTGAGTGCTCTTCTTGGCAGACTTTCTTGATTCATCGAGTGCTTGTCTGGCTATCGTCTGCACCGTATAAACAACTCGGTATAGATTGTTGTCTTGACAATCTTTCTTGATCCGTTGAGTGCTTGTCTGGCTTTCGTCTGTGCCGTGTAAACAACTCGGTATAGAACGTTGTCTTGACAAACTTTGGGCTCTTGTTAGTACTGAAAGGACTTAGAACCGGCCATCTCAAGTATCTTCATCTTCTTCTTTTTAGCTTTTTCACTTAACTCGAGTTGTGTTCAGCATCTGTCTCTTTCCCTGGGTGCAAAAACTTCTTTGGATCGGTAAGCCCTCGAGCACTTCATGGTTGAGTTCTGGATGCCTCATCTTGCTCCTTCAGGTTCTGCCGAGAGGTACAAGCGTCGTCTGAGTGTTTTGCTGAGCGAAACCGTGTAGCGCTTCTTGGGGTCTTCGAGTGGTTTGTGCTTTTTCGAATAAAAAGTACATCCATCTGAGTATAGCCCCCGAGCCTCTTGCTTTTTGGAACAAGGAGCTGGAGGGTCTTGTCTTAAAATTGCTCTGATTTATGCTTCAGGCTTAGTTTCGGTCGTTTTGCTTTTTTGGTTCGGGTGTTAGCTTATTAGCTACCCTCATCGGCGAGCTCAAGCATCTTTTAAGCTCTTTTGCTCTCGGCCGGTATGCTCAGGCGTATTTTCAGCCATTTTGCTTTTTGTTTTGGGTGTTAGCTTGTTAGCTACCCTCATCGACGGGCTCAAGCATCTTTTCAGCTATTTTGCTCTCGGCCAGGATGCTCAGGCGTATTTTCAGCCATTTTACTTTTTGTTTCAGGTGTTAGCTTTTTAGCTACCCTCATCGGCAGGCTCAAGCATCTTTTCAGCTATTTTGCTCTCGGCCGGGATGCTCAGACGTATTTTCAGCCATCTTGCTTTTTGTTTCGGGTGTTAGCTTTTTAGCTACCCTCATCGGTGGGCTCAAGCATCTTTTTAGCTATTTTGCTCTCGGCCAGGATGCTCAGGCGTATTTTCAGCCATTTTGCTTTTTGTTTCGGGTGTTAGCTTGTTAGCTACCCTCATCGGCGAGCTCAAGCATCTTTTCAGCTCTTTTGCTCTTGGCCGGTATGCTCAGGCATATTTTCAGCCATTTTGCTCTTAGGAAACAATTCGGGGATAGCCATAATAAGTCATATGTTGTCGAGAAACCCTCTTTATTGATCATGAACGTTGATGAGCCATAATAATACATATGTTGTCGAGGAACACCATCTTTATTGACCATGAACATTGATCTCCTGTGGCTTGTATACATATTCTTCCTTGAGTTGTTTTCATGCGTAGAATCTTCTTAGTTGGCTGATGTGCCATGTATTGTTGATTTCTTTTCCATCTTCATTTTTCAATTTGTATGTGCCTAGTCCTATGACCTTTGCGATAATAAAAGGACCTTCCCATGGACTGAGTAGTTTACGGCGTCCGTCAGTTTTTTGTATTCTTCTTAGTACCAGGTCTCTGACTTGTAGTGGTCGAGGCTGGGTATTCTTGTTGTAGTGGCATCTTAATCCTCGGAGGTATCTAGCTAATTGAAGGGTAGTGTTTACTCTGACTTCTTCTGTACTGTCGAGTTCTAATCTTCGGGTGTGTTTTGCTTCTCCTTCGTCATATTGTTCTATCATTAGTGACGTCTAGATCAAGTCAGCAGGTAGTACAGCTTCTGATCCGTAAACTAGGAAGAAGGGCGAGTATCCAGTGGCTCTGCTTATTTGAGTTCGTAGTCCCCACACTACTTTGGGTAGTTCTTCAATCCATTTGGATCCGTAGTCCACTAGTTCTTCATACAATCTTGGTTTTAATCCGGCTAGTATGAGTCTGTTAGCCCTTTCTACCTGTCCGTTGGCCTCTGGATGTGCGACTGACGCGTAGTCTATGCTGAAGCCATAGTCCTGTGCCCAACTTTGGAATTTTGTAGCTGTGAAGGGAGAACCCAAATCTGTGATGATTCGATTGGGCATGCCAAAGCGGTGCATAACGTCTTGGATGAACTCGACTGCTTTGGCTGCGCTGTATTTTGCGAGTGGTTTGTATTTAATCCACTTGGTGAACTTATCAATTGCTACGAAGATGTACTCGAAACCGCCCTTTGCTTTCTTAAGAGGTCCTACTTGATCCAAATGACAAAGAAGAGAAAGGCCAAGCGGGTGGGATGCAGATGAGATTGTGAGCTGGCACATGAGCTTGTCTTGCGAACATTTGACAACCTTTGCATTTTCTGACAAGTTCTTCTGCGTCTTTCAAAGCGGTTGGCCATGAGAATCAAAGTGCGAAATGCCTTGCCAACTAGTGTTCTTGAAGCAACATGATTTCCACAAAGAACTTTGAGTGTATTTCGTCTAGGATCTCTTTGCCTTCTTCAAATGAGACACATTTTAGGAGTACTCCTGGTGATGCGGCTCTTCTGTAAAGCTTGTCCCCCAGTATGACGTAGTTCTTGCTTCTGCGAACAACTCGGGTAGCCTCCTCTTTATCCGCTAGCAACTTATTCTCTTTGATATAATCAATAAAAACCTAGGTCCATGAGGTGGTGATTACCATAATCTAGGTGCCTTTGTCTGGGAGTTCAGGAGTTATCTCTCCGGGTTGTTTGATAGAGGGAGCTGATAACTCTTCTATGAATACGCCGGGTGGGACTATTGCCCTGTCTGATCCGAGCTTGGCGAGGACATCTGCTGCAATGTTGGAATCGCGCAGGACATGTAGAATTTCTAATCCTTGGAAATGTTTCTCGAGTTTTCGTATTTCCGCACAGTAAGCACCCATGTTTTCTTTGGTGCAATCCCAATCTTTGTTGACTTGGTTGATGACCACTGCCGAATCACCGTATACAAGTAACCGCTTGATTCCAAGGGTAATTGCCACTCGGAGCCCGTGGATGAGGGCTTCGTATTCTGCTTCATTGTTTGTAGCTTGCCATAATATCTGAAGAACATACTTGAGTTGTTTTCTGTTTGGAGAAATGAGGAGAACACCTACCCTAGCTCCACCTAGCTTGAGTGATCCATCAAAGTACATCTTCCAATGGTCAAGGATGGCATTTGACATAGGCTGTTGAATTTCTATCCACTCGGCAACAAAATCGGCAAGGGCTTGAGATTTAATTGCCTTCTGTGGGGTGAAATCGACACTGAGAGCACCAAGTTCAACTGCCCACTTAGATATACTCCCTGTTGCGTCTTTGTTGTGTAAGATGTCTCCGAGTGGGAAATCTGTCACCACGGTAATCTTGTGGCTTTCAAAGTAGTGGCGAAGCTTGCATGAAGTGATTAGTAGGGCATAGAGTAGTTTTTGTACATGTGGGTACTGGATCTTTGATTCTGATAGTACTTCGCTGATGTAGTATATGGGGCGTTGTACTTTATACATGCGCCCTTCTTCTTCTCTTTCTATGACTATCGTCGTGCTGATCACGGTAGAAGTTGCCGCAATGTATAGCATCATGTCTTCGTCTTTCTTTGGAGGTGTGAGAACTGGCGAGGAGGTGAGGTATGCCTTGAGTTTCTTGAAAGCTTCATCGGCCTCTTCCATCCACTAGAACTTGTCTGTCTTCTTTAATAGTTTAAAGAAAGGTAACCCTTTTTTGCCAAGTCTTGATATGAAATGATTGAGGGCCGTCATGCAGCCTGTTAGTTTCTACACATCTTTAACACTTCGAGGAGGGCTCATCTCTGTTATGGCTCGAATTTGCTTGGCGCTTGCTTCAATTCCGCGATGACTGACCAAGAATCCGAGTAATTGTCCTGAAGGAACTCCGAATACACACTTGTTTGGGTTCAATTTCCACCTCCACCTTTTTAGGTTTTCGAAGGTTTGCTTTAAGTCTTCAATCAGTGTATCCGGGTTTATTGTTTTTACTACCACGTCATCCATGTATGCTTCTATGTTTTCGCCGATCTGATCACCAAGGCACGTTTGGATAGCTCTTTGGTAAGTGGCACCCGTATTCTTGAGTCCAAACGACATGGTCTTGTAGTAGTAGGCACCAAACGGAGTGATGAAAGATGTCTTGCTCTGGTCTTGTTCTTTTAATGCGATCCGGTGATATCCTGAATAGCAATCAAGAAAGAATAATAGGGTAGATCCTGCTGTTGAATCAACTATCTGATCAATGCGTGGTAGCCCGAACGGATCTTTTGGGTAGTGTTTGTTGAGATCTATGTAGTCGACACACATGCGCCATTCGTCCGTGTTCTTTTTCCTGTACTAGAACTGGGTTTGCTAGCCAATCTGGATGAAGGATTTCTCTGATGAATCCGGCTGCCATTAGCTTTGTGATTTCTTTTTTAATTGCTGCCTTCTTGTCGGGTGAGAATCATCATAGCCTTTGCTTCACGGGCTTGGAGCCTTCATTGATATCAATTCTGTGCTCAGCCAACTCTCTTGGGACACCTGGCATGTCGGCCGTCTTCCAAGCAAAGATATTTTTGTTGTCCCTAAGAAAGTTGGTGAGCGTGAGTTCCTATTTTGCCGAGAGGAGGGCGCTGATGGTTGCTATTTTGGAGGGATCGCCAGTGCCCAGGTCGATTTGCTTGACGTCAGCTTCTATTGGTGGTGCGAGGATGCTGGGCTTTTTAGCCAGTATCTCTAGTTCTTCTTGGCTTATTTTTGTGGCAATAGTGGCTATTTCTTTTCTACCATTGTCGGCTTGTGCTTTGGCTGCAATTTGGATTGCCTGAACATCGTAGTCAAAAGCACGCTTCAAATCACTTCAAAGAGAAAGGACACCGTTAGGTCCTGGCATCTTAAGCAACAGGTACGGATAATGCGGTATTGCCATGAATTTTGCTAGTGCTGGGCACCCGAGGATTGCGTGGTATGATGACTCGAAGTCTGGAACCTCAAACTTGATGAACTCTGTATGGTAGTTCGAGGGAGTCACAAAAGTAACTAGTAGAGTAATTTGTCCAAGTGACATGGCTGCCTTGCCGGGTACTATGCCATAAAAAGGTGTACTTGTTGGTGTAATCATCCCGGCGAGTTGTAGTCCCATCTTCCTTAGTGTTTCTAAAAAGATGATGTTGAGTCCAGCTCCCCCGTCGATTAGTACTTTGGTGACAGTCATAATGGCCTGCGTTTCCTACGCTAGTCCATTGGTCTTCTCTTGAAAACTGGATTGGATACTGTGACCAATTGAGATATCTTGGAGTAGCCAGCTCCGTTGCCATGATGGTTCGTAGAGCTAACTTTTCTTGATGCTTGCTTCTGGAATCTGGGGCCCCGGCGAAGATCACTGCTATCGTCCCCCTGGATTTTTGGAATCCCTTGTCTTCATGGTTGTCTTCTTCTTTTTTTTGACTGTCTTCTTTAGTGTTCCCCATGCTATCTTTCCTTGTGTATCGTTCGTTGAAGGTGTAGCAATTTCTGATGGTGTGCTTTCCATTGGGGTGCAAGATGCAATGCATGTTTCCAATGTCGTCATACCTTCTGGGTTTTGAAAACTTCTTTGATTTATCTGCCATCGCTACTATGTTGTCTGGTCCACGTTTTCTTTCCTGATGTATGTTGTTTCGATGATTTTGCTTGTCCGGGTTGTCTCGGTTGTTTTTATCCGGGAACCTCTCTCGTGTCTTCTCTTCTGCAGTAATCATCTTTTCTACTGTTCGTTTAAATTCTTCATTGTTTCTCAGGTTTTCCTTGCAGAAGTCCTGAAATTGCCACCTAGCCATGATTCCATGAGAGAAAGCTTCGATTACTTCTCGTTCGGTGATGTCATGTACTTGAGCACGTAGTTCGCCAAATCGTCGATAGTAATCTCTGAGACTTTCACCTCCTTTCTGCTTGAGTCCTTTTAATTCTACGTGGGTGATTGGGTGTGTAATGATACCCGCGAAATTTTCACAGAAAGCTCTTTGCAAGTCCTCCCAATTTCTGATTGATCCTAGATTCAATTTGTCGAACCATTGGAGGGGCATGGTTTCGAGGGCCATGGGAAAGAACAGGGTCTTGATATCGTCGTCTCCTTCGTCTAGTTCAATCGATTGCGAGTATATCCTGAGCCACTGCCTTGGTTCAGTCTTGCCATCATACTTAGAGTGGTTGGACGGCTTGAACTTGTGAGGTAGTCGTATTGAAGCAAGTCTATTTGCAAAACAGGGGAATCTATCGTGCGTTCCGGCTTCTTTGTATTCTGATTCGGCACCTCCTTCTGGCCAACTGTTGTTTTGGTGAGAGTAGTTCTGCGAGGCTATCTGGGCAGGCGCCCTGCTTCTAGTCTTTCTTGGTTGTTCAACTCGGTAACTTTGACTATGGTCCCTTCTACTTTCTCTGTTGTGACTTCCACTTGGTCCAAGTCTCTCGAAAGCGGACTTCCTTTGATTTTGATCTTCTTGACTATGAGACATTGACTTGGCAGGTAGTCTTGAGCGGGTCCTTCTGTCGTGCGTCCTCAGGGCTACTGACCGGAGAAAGTCTCGGAGCTGTTCTTGTTTTTCACTGGGATGTGAAGTCGCTCTAAATTCTTCTAGTGCTTCTCTGATCTTATCGTAGGGTGTATTTGCCGTGCGCCTTTCTTCGACTTCTTGTTCTGATTTTATTCTATTGTACTCGGCCAGTTCTGACTCATATCTGATCCAAGCTTCCTTGCGCTGCCTAGCACGGTTTTGGCGTCCTTGTTTCGACTTGTTTTTTCTTTCTCTGGCTTGCTTCTGAGTCTCGGTCTCACCATCGTAGCTCTGGACGAAGGGTGATATGTTGGATTCCGATTCATCCGATGACCTGACATCGGGCGCTTCTGGGGGGACCAATGGTGATCGAGGACGGCGAACCATGAGTACTTCCCGTGCGTGAACTGTTCTGTTATCGGCGTTAGTTTCCACACTGTCGGAGTTGCTGATAACTTTAGTAGAGGCTTCGAGGTCGCAGATCGAGTCTCCTTCTTGGTAGGGTAGAATTGATGTTGTCGTCGTGTCGACCAGTCGGGTACCTCTACCTTCAAGAACAGAGCCTGGCCAGTGGACGATGCAGTCTTGAGATGTTATAGTTAGTACGTGACCTTCCTGAGCTCCCTTCAGTGGCATTCTAAGCACTGGATCAAGGAATCCTTCGGGCCGTGTCTGATAAGATGTTGCCATGTTGTGGAGTCCAAACGGAAAAGGACTCGACTTCTTGAAAAGACTCTGAGTGTACTCCGAGTTGTATTCTTGATAGGCTAAAGCCGCGTTCTTAAGCCCCATCAAAAAAGAACTTGGTTTCCCAAAAGAACTCGGGTCAGACTCCATCTCGGATGCGAAGCCTAAGTTCGAGTCGGATGCGCAAAGCCGCGAAACCTGAGTTGAATCGGACATCACGAGCCACGCGAATCTTCTGGTGATTTGACCTATCGTAGTCACCAAAATAGAACGGTCTTTATGGTGATCTGAATCTTCGAGGAGATGGCTTTAGAGCTTGCCATTGTCGTCCGCCTTGCAGATCCATGAGCCAAAGATGAAAATTGATCCCATCGAGAAGATCATGCTGTCGAGGTCCATCAAGCTCTCGGATGCAAATTCGCCGAAAGCCCCTACCTGGCGCGCCAGCTGTCGATGTTTGACCACCGATAGCCTGCCATGGGGGTACCCGGGGCAGTATGTTCAGGCTTCAGCGTATGCAGAACTCGACGGTGAACGCAAGAGACAGTCGATTTATCCTGGTTCAGACCCTCGATCGCTGATCAAGTAATAGCCCTACGTCCAGTCGGCGTTAGCCCTTACGTTGGATTGATTGTCTGGAGTTGTGTTGTTACAGTCGTAAAAGTCCTCCCCCTCACTAGGAACCCCGCCCTCCTTTATATAGTCAGGAGGTCAGAGTCCTAGTCGGTTTACAATGGGAGTTCCTAGTAGGATTACAGAGTAATACTACTACTAAGATTACATGGAAAGAATCCTAGTTAGACAAGATCTTCTCCCTTCCTTGCGGGGTATCCCGCGGGTCCCGCATCGACAACCACTTGGAGTGTGCTACCTATCTCATGATCACTTGATAAACTAGGTTAGCACTTAGGGTTTCATCAATTCACCAAAACCAAACTAGAGCTTTCAAGGGCGACAAGCTCAGAAACAGGCTGAGGGAAAAATCAACACCGCGAGAAAATAAAAAAGGTCTGCACCGATGCAAGAGGCCTCAAGGGAGGAGAGATCCTCTGCCTACTGAGCCACCTGCTCGTGTAGCCGGGCACTCGCGTCCTCCGTCCCAATCACCCAGCGCACCTCTAGATCTGCCTCCGACCGGGCCCTCTGCTCCACCTCCAAGGCCTTCTGTGCCGACTCCAGGGCGGCCCGCTCCAGCTCAAGGGCCGCCAAGGCCTCCTAAAGCGCCGCCTCGGTGTTCGCCAGGGACGCCCGTAGCCCCGCCTCAGTCTCCTCCTGGCGGACCTTCGCCGCCTCAAGCCCTTGCTCGGCAGCAGTCGCCCGCTCCGCCGCACGCTGCCCCTCCGCCCATGCCGCGGCCGCCTCGGCCACCCGGACCTAGGACTCGCAGCAAGCGGACTCCACCCGATGCTCAAGCTCGGCCATCCGGGTGTGTTCCGCCCGGAGGAAGTAAGACTTGCGGGACAACATCTTCCTTATTTCCTGTGAAAAACAAGCATGCTAAAAACAACCGATGAAAGATTCGAAGGGCAAGGACAAGTACCAAAAACTCACCTCCACGGTGAGCTGTAGGTCGACCTCAACCAACTACCGAGTGAACTGAGCCTGCTTCCGGGCGTTCTCGAGCTTCGTAGACAGCTTGGTGAGTTCGGACACCACGGTGTGCCCTTGCCCCCCAAAGATATCCCAGAGCTGACACTCCCAGGAATCCCGGAGGATGAACCACGCCATCGCTGGGTCCTTAGGGCAGAGCCACTCTAGGTCACCCTCTGGCAGCCCGCCGAAGGACCCAGCCTCCGGCTAAACCACCACTAGCTCCCACGATGACGCCGGTGGGTCCACCACGACTTCCACCTCGTCGTCAGATGGAATCTCTGCCGAGCATCCCGACTCCGTCCCAGCCGCACTTCCCTCCGGTGCCTTCGGCTCCGACGGCAAGAATGAGTCGTGCGACCCTCCACCCGGTGAGATAGGGAGCTTGCCCTCCCTCGTCTCTTCCACCGCAACCAATGGAGGAGGGACCATGAGAGTTACCTCCGACGCGACCCCCACCATCGGCACTAGGATCGCCGCCAACACCGACGCCACCGTTGCCGCCATATCAACAGCCGACCCGGGGGGCACCACCCTCGGGAGGGAAGGCTTTGCCGCCGCCACCCTACTACCCCCCTCGCTCGCTATGACATGCTGCAGGATGGGCTTGCAAGTCTCCTGCGCTGGAGTTGGGGTGATGCTTAGCCCCGGCATCCCCTGGCCGCTGACGGAAATCACAGGTAAGCCACACTCCAAAAAGACTCGACCAGCAAAAAGATCGAAGAGCAAAAGGAAACATACCGGGAGGTGACCGACACGACTCTAAAGGCAGGCTCCGATGAAGATGGACCTACGGGACGAGGACCGCTCCCAGGCTGTGACCCACACCCCCTCACTTCAGATGGGGTCGGAGTCGTCCCGACCGTCTCCTGCCCAGCCTGCGGGTCGCTGCGACCTCCGGCTCGGGACTCCCTGACCGGAGCAGCGGGCGGGGCGTCCTCCGACTACAAGTCGCGCGTCGACCGGGCGCCTGTCAGCCCCTCAGATTGCCCGGACTGCTCGACTGCACCCACGGCAGGCAAGGCCTCCTCCGGCTGTAAGTCCAGCATTGGCACCGGTCCCGTCGCCTAACAAGCTCTAATCCGCTCCTCGAACTGCCCAGCTCGCTTAGCCACATCTGCCACAGGCAATGACGGGACCAGCAACACCGCAGAGGGGCGCGGCGACCGCGTCCGCTTCGCCGCTCGTCCACCGACGGTGTCCGCACTCGCCGCATGCTTCCTCGATGCTGGAACCTCTGCATGCCGCGCAGCCTCCTGCTCCTAACCAGCGGACGTCGCCATAGGATCGCGATGCTCCGCCGAGGTCACAACGACCTCCTGACTCTCCTCCTCGTCGGAGAAGACCATGTCATCCAAATCCGTAGGATCGTCTGACATGAGTTCCAACTCGATGTCGCTCCTACGTTCCCCGACCCTCACACGCTGGGTAACCACCTTCTTCTTCTCTTCCTTCCGCTGAACCTCCTTGGTTCTTTTCTTCTTCCGGGCATCTGCCGCCTCCTTTTGGGCGGCCTGCCGGCCCGCCCTCCGGTCCCTTAGGAAGGTGTGGTCGGGACTTGTACCTTTCAAGCCCCTACGGAACGGATGACCCAGGATCAAGAAACAAGAAAAGCAAAGGAAGAAACATGAACAAAATAAGGGATCATACCAGGTTGGACATGACCGAGGCATTGAACGGTATGGGTTTCCCCACAACCGTATCCTTGTGCCTCAGCTGCAACACCCGGCCAAGGCGGCTCCAGACCTTGTTGTCTGGCAGGTCCTCCAGCGACGCGCGGTCTAGGTCTGACCGGCCACCGTACATCCGCATCGGTCGCGTCCTCTCCGCCAGCGGCGGAAGAGGGTGTGGAACACCCGCACCCCATCAAGGCCGCTCCTTACGAGCTTCCGCAACTCCTCCTCGATGACCTCCACCTTGTGCCTCTCCGGGCGGGCGCAACCACACGACCAACTTTTCTGCTTCTCTGGCCTCCCACCAGTGAACGCCGAAAACGGCGCCTCCACCGAATTCCTGATGTAAAACCACTCCCCGTGCCACCCCCGGTTGGAGTCACAGGGGAGTACGCAGGGTATGAATCTCCCATGCTCGGCTTCCTCTATAGGGAGAAACCTCCCACCGGCACGGTCTCGGCCGAACTCCCCGCCATCAGGGTCCTCCCGGAGAACAGCCGCCGAAAGAAATCTACGTGCGGCTCTATCCCGAGGAAAGCCTCGCAGATGGTGACAAAGCTGGCAATGTGCAGCACCCCCATCGGATTGAGATGCTATAGCTCTAGACCCCACTCGTTGAGGAGCCCGCGCAGGAACTAGTGCGCGGGGTATCCAAATCCACGCTCATGGAAGGTAAGGAAAGAAACCACCTCGTCGGGACGAGGTTGCGGGAACTCCTCCCCTCTAGGGACCCTCCAGTGCGCCACCTCCTACGGCGGCAGAAACCCCTTCATGACGAAGGCCTCCAGCACTGACTTCCTCACGTTGGACGACCTCTAGTCTGACATTTTTGTTGTAGATCGCAAAAGGATCGGTGAGTTTCTTCTCTCCTCCCTCGCTCTCTCCCCTTTCTTTCCTAGAAACCACCGCGGCTCTCGGGAACGCTCACGACAAGAAGGAGAAGGGAAGGTGGCGGCAGAGGAGGAGCAGGCAAAAGAATGGAACAAAAACCCTCTCCCTGCTCCTACTTAAAAGGGAACAGCAGTTAAGGAAGGACACGCCGATCGGGGAAGGCAGAACGACAGAGCGAGAATTTCTCTCTTTTCCATTTAATGCAGATGAGACGTGCCCTGAACCGATGAGACACGCCCTGCTCGATGGAATGGCTCCTGATCAGATGGGATGTGGCCTGGCCATGGCCCACCACTACCGCACGATCAACCACTACCACACAACGGGCATAGGAACCGAAACGCCACCGCACGCGGGCGGCTCTCTGCTTCCCCGGGATAGACCGGGACGCCCCATGTAGGCCATGCCAACTCCATCACGAACGACGAGCACGGGTCTCGGTCGGACGTTTCCGACTGAAACTCTCCGAGCCCCGTCACTCCAGTCATCAAGGTAAACACCATCAAAACCCCCTCTATTTCATTATAAATCATTTCATACATCCATACGCGCATTTCATTCCATACACCCACGCCCCCTGGACGATTCGAGCCCTGAACCGCCCGGGGGCTCGGGAACTAAGCATCGCACGTGTAGCGAAATGCACCAGAACGCTCCGTGTTGCGTCACGAAGCGGCGGTTGCCTCATTCGACATGGGCAACCAACAGAGCCAGGGGAGAAAACCACAGATGAGCCCCATGCGGCCCTCACCCGGTCCGGTAGACCGAGTCATCTCAACCTTCTCGTTCGATCCTAAACCTCTCGCCAGGCCCACAGAATCTCCATCGAGGGGAGGCCGTTAGGCCACCCGGGTCGGTCTCCGGAATGACCTAGGCATCTATCGGGTTGCAGGTAAAGGAGTAGTGGAATGTCACAAGAGGGCTATGCCGACCCCGTCATGAATGACGGACCCAGATTTCACTCGATCACACCCGTTAGCGAACTCACTGAGCTAGTCTTCGAGCTTGAGCGATCGGGACAGGCGATGAAACTTAGCCCCTCTGGTTTGTGAGGAACCGAGGATGGGGTAACGCACACAACTCACATCGACCCCTACAAAGGCCCGACAGGGCTCGGGGGCTCAAGACGAACGCCAAGGACAACGACCTCGAACTCGCTAGATCCATGACTCCGACTCACCAGGTCCCGCGGTGCGCATCAACGCCAGGATCCGCGAGCATCGCCTCGTCCGATCTTTAACCAACTAGCTATGCTTCGGCTTCAAACGGCTTCACTTCCGACTGCGCTCCGATAATCCTGGGATTGCGACTCCGAACTCGCATAACGGCTTCACCTCCGACTGTGCTCCAATAAATCCTGGGACCACGACTCTGAACTTGCGTAACGGCTTCACTTCCGACTGCTCTTCAATAATCCTAGGACCACGACTCCGAACTCGTGTAACGGCTTCACTTCCGACTACGCTCCAATAATCCTGGGACCGCGACTCCGAACTCGTGTAACGGCTTCACTTCCGACTACGCTCCAGACCCCTAGGACCGCGACCCCGAACTCATGTCATACGGCTACGGAGCTCTGGCTCGACCGATTCCCAAACTAACTAAACTAACTTTTGATCCACAGTGTGCACCGACGTCTGGGTCCGCTCACGACTCTGCCTCAACCGATCCCACGGCGCGCATCGACGCCAAAGATCAGTGAGCTCTGTCGCATCTGAACCGAGCTATCTCCATCCGTGGCGCACACCGACGCCAGGGTTTGTCCCAAACTAACCTCCTCACCCGATCCACGGCACGCACCGACGCCGGGATCAGTAAGTTATGTCTCATCCCCGCGCCTAAAACCGCCTCGGCTGCGCAACGACGCCGTGGTTAACAAAATTACGTCTCAAACTAAAAACATGCACGCCCGCTGAAACAATACCCCCAGACGGTTCTGCCCAATCCGCCCGAGGGCTCGGGGGCTACACCCGCGGGTGCGCTCGCGCGCACCCGCCGGCAAGACAAAAATCCCCCGGACGATTCTGCTCAAATCGCCGGGGGGCTCGGGGGCTCCTGTCGGGTTCATAAACCCGGGGTCCCTCGGGGACCGGCTTCCACGCCAGGGCTCGGCCCAAGAAAACAGCATGTAGTTCATGGGCCGGCCTAAGAGCCTAAAACACAACGGGCCGGAAGGACAGTCCGGTCGCCGACCGGAAGGTCTACCCAAAGGAACAAACACCCGCTCGTCAACTTCTTCGGTCCACCTCTCCGACCGGGGCACTCGCTTCGAACACCAGACGCCTCCGGGCGGTCTCTCCTATCGGAAGGCCTGGCCCAAAACGCTGCTTCCTACTTCGACCCCGCGTCTCCGACCGGGGACCCCGTAGGAAGCCTGCTTACCGCTCTTCTCCGACTGGCGCGGCCTGGGCCGACTGGGGCCATCCGATCGAGGACGCCCGCTCGGAAGGGACCAGGGGCGAACGGAGAAGGCAGCGCACAAGTCAAACCACGATACCAGGACCATACCATGTACGCCTGCGGGAACAGTGCTCCACAACCGCCCTGACCCAAATAGCATTGTAGGCGCCGACATTTGTGTCTACACTATTGTAGGCGCCGTTGGACTCCCGTACGGCGAAAGCCCCCCACATGCCTCTGGGCATCGATAGTACTGTGGGCGCCAGGATTCACCATACCTGGTACACGTGGTAGGGCTCCTCACATACCAACAGTATTTTGTAGGTACCGACATCTACCCTTCCTGAAGAAGACAACGCAACCTCCCATGTGCACCTGACATTCTACAGTGACATCAACAGTATTGTGGGCGTCTACCATCATCACTGTCCTCATCGGCGTGGGCAACAAGGCTTAGTAACATCCGTACTCTCTCCCTCTCACCTGTAAAGCCATCCCCTTCATCTATAAAAGGGGATGCGCTCCCTCCAACGAAGAGGTCGACTTCTTCAAGTTAAGATTCACTAGATCCATAGCTCACAACCCCTCAAGCACACGCTTAAACACCTAGCTCATAGCGGAGTTCCGGTCGCTCTCGGCCCTCCCGGTCGGACCCGACCGGCCTCTCGTACACCCCACCTTTCTCCTTCTCGTTTGTAACCCCACTACAGACTTCAAGCACCTGGGCTCAGGAATAAAGTCACCGATCGACCCAAATTGGACATAGGGCACGTTGCCTAAACCAGTATAAATCATATGTCATTGAGTGCTATGCCACCTCCAATCACAACGTACAACAAGACTATAAATATTCACTAGTTGGTCACTTTCTGTACCGACAAATATATTTTGAGTTATCATTGTTTTTTCTCGAATACATAAAAATTTGCGCATCTTTGAATTAAGCGGAGAGAGTTTTTACACGATACCCTTCAACAACACGCTAAGGAGGACAAGAATGTTTCTTCAAGCTCACCATGTGCATCCGAAAGGAAGACAAACGATACCATTCTTGCCATCCTCGAGCATGTGCCCCCTACAAACGTAAGGATGTGCAGCTGATGTTGGACAACTCTTCTCATGATGAATCCTTTCTGGTGGCGGACAACATGTGGAAGGCAAAAAAAACATTACGAACCCTGATATTTGGCTTAGCCTGGCCATTTTCTATTTATCTTCTTTGTGATTTGCATCTCAACCATCTTGTATCAATTTCATGTTTCTTTTTTATAGCAACCAGTAAGCATGAAAATGCTAGAGGTCGCTAGTATCATGGTCTCATGGACAAGGAGATCACCGAATTTCTCTCTGATGTGCCGCTTGGCACCCTGCCTGGAGGTTCAACTTCTACGGTCGCGTTAGCTGTTGCTTCAGCAGCCACTTCTATGACTGTGCCAATCATTAATGTTAACCCCAGTCTTGATCAGCTAAATCCCCTCAAGTTGCCAAGAGCGAGAAGTCCAGCATAGCGTGATGACGAAGAAGCTAGCAAAACTCCTATGTTGTTGATGCCAAGTAAATAGCTTTTTTATTTGCTCCATATCAACATAGTAAATTATCCTTTTCAGGCGCCTGCCCCCTATTTTGGGTACGAATGCCCTGGATGGCTAGGTCTTGATTTCTTGTGCTCTAAACAAGCACTAAAATTACAAAAAAAACATGGAAGAGCATATATAATTACTGAAATCTAATAAGAACCAGCTTGTAATGGAGCTTGTAGCCCCTCAAGACAACCAGCCACATCCACCGAATCTGTACCTCCCTATTGGTGGTGATGAGGACTATGAAGCTAGCTATTGTTCATATTGCATCAAGCAAAGCGTCGAATTCAGCCACTCTTACAAAAGAATCCAATTGCCAAGAGCCATATATCGTCCATTACTTCCACAAGGGAGTCTATAAGTGGACCAAGGAATTTAAGGAACCTGGCCACATTGCTCCAGGACATCTATAAGTTGAAGGAGTGCTGGACAACGAAATCTGGTCCGATGATTTTTTTTTTATTTCTTCGAGGGTCCAGGACATCAATAAGTTGAAGGAGTGCTGGACAACGAAATCTGGTCCGATGATTTTTTTTTTATTTCTTCGAGGGTGAGAAGGCAAAGGGCACAATCAACCCTTGAGATCTTGGAGAAAGGTCATCTAAAGGTGGAATTTGAGCTACAAGTGCTCAAAGCTAGCTTGTGTTGCTAGAGAGAACCAACCAAGATTTGTCTAGAAGGACAAGATGTGACAAGAGGAGGTCTAGCGACCGCAAACTCAACTTGAGAATAAGGAAAGGTACCAGGACAAGTTTTGTCTCTTGAAGACTCGCAACAAGGAAAGGGTTACTTTGTTCTCAAGTTGAGCTTGCAGTTGTTGGACCTCCTCTTGTCACATCTGCTCCTTCGAGGCAAAATCTTGGTTGGTTCTCTCTCTAGCAACACTAGCTAGCTTTGAGCACTTGCAACTCATATTCCACCTCCAAATGACCTTTCTCCAAGATTTCAAGGGTTGAATGCGCCCTTGCTTTTCACCCTAAAAAAGCCTCCTAAAAATCACTAGACCAGATTTTCCTATCAAGCACTCCTTTAGCTTGTAGATGTCTAGGAGTAGTGGTATGAGATCATCGGCGAGGTTCCTTCAAGTCCTCAGACCACTTATGGATTTCCTTCTGGATGTAATGGACGATGTGGCTCATCAATGGGATTCTTTTGTAAGAGCACCTGAATTCAATGCACATCTTGCTTGACATAATCCAAACGATAGCTGGCTTCATAGTCATCATCGCCGCCAGCAAGGAGGTGCGGAATCCACAGACATAGCTTAGTTGCCTTGAGGGGCTAGATGTTTCACTATAAACCAGTCCTCATCATATTTTAGCAATCACATATTCTCTTCCATGATTTTATTGTACTTTTAATGCTTGTTTAGAGAAAAGACATCAAGCCAAAGGGCATCTATACCTAAAATAGTGAGATGTAAAATTCATAGGTATCCTGAAAATAACAATTTAGTATGTTAATACATAGCAAATAAAACAACTAGTTACCTAGCACCAACAAAATGGAACGAGTCCTGCTAGCTCCTTCGTCATCATGCATCATGTGTATTGTATGTTGGACTTCTCTCTCTTGGCAACCCGAGGAGATTAGTTGATAAATATTAAGGGTTGTTATTAACAACTGGCATAGTTGCAGAAGTGGATCCAGAACCAACAACTAATTAACACAGCCATGAAAGTTTAACCTTCGAGCAAGGTGCCAAGCGGCGCATCGGAGAGAAATCCAATGATGTCCTTGTCTGTTATGCATGCGGACTCCAGCATTTCAGCATTTCCACACAATGTGTGGCTATAAAAGAGAAACATGAAAATTAATATAAGATGGTTTAGATGCAAATGACAAAGAAACATAGAAAATGGTCAAGCTAAGCCATACAATCAAGGCACATGATGTTTTTTTTTTTTTTTGCTTTCCGCATGTTTTCCGCCACCAGAAAGGATTCGTCATTACCAGTTGCATGTCCCTATGTTTACAAGGGGCATGTTTGAGGATAGTGAGATTGTCACTGTCATGTCTAGACAATGGCAACATTTGTCATTCTTTCTACTTTCCTATGTAGGTGGAGGGCTTGGAGATCTAGATCTACTAGGGTGATGAGAAGATGACCCAGTAGGTTGCTTCCTAGTTTGGGTCTGTGTCTAGATCCATTAGAGGACATTGGGTAATGGTGTGGCACCACTGTCATCACTTGAGGATAGAGCGTATAGGGCTCAAATGATAGATGCCCAGCATTATAAGCTCCAGGGCTAGAACACTATGAACATGAAGAATAAATGCTAATATACCTTCATTGGATGAACTAGTCATTTAGGCTCGTTGAAGTCCCCATGCCTATTTGATGCAGGCAAAATCCAGTCGGCGATTGCGATGATGCAGACAAAACCCAACAGTATGGTTCCTCCTCATTGATCGGTAGGCACAACAATTGTGATGACAGTGTATCTACATGCATGCGTGAGTCATGAGTGCGATCAGCACTATCTATCCTGCGGCGCGTTGCTTAAATTGCTTGCAAATCACTGAATCAGAAACGACATTGATATGGCGTCTATTGAATGGACGACATTTGCAAGGTTGCACAATCAGTAGCCTAAACAATATACGGTAGAAACCTAATGTGCTAAACAAGGGCATGTTTGGACGGTAGCCTTCAGACTAGCGCTCAGCCACCGCCCTCAGATCCAGGCGACTTTGTTGACTGATGACTTGATGAGGACGCCGCTGCCGCCCTTCACGTGGGAAGACTAGCGCTCAGCCACCGCCCTCAGATCCAGGCGACTTTGTTGACCGATGAGGACGCCGGTGGATGGCTAGAGGCAGTGGCCGTGCAGGAGATCGGTCAGAGAACGCATCGTGGAGGACGCCGGTGTCGTTGCAGGCCGCCAGAGGATGGCCCTTCCATTGCCTGATCTGCCCCCCACGCGATCACCTTTCTATTAAGCACATATAATAAGGCAACAAATCAAATCAAGGCTGCAATGGAAAGGCATTCATCAAACCATAGATTGAATGAAGCATACAAACACGTCCGAGCGTCCAGTTTCGTCTCCGCCCGGTTTTGGTTCTTATTTCTTCTGGTTTTTATGTTTTGTTCTCCATATATATATATAATACATAATAAATGTTAAAAATAACAGGCCAGCTAGCTTCCGGACGTCCAGCGGTAGGACGTGTTCGGACGCGGCTCCTAGTCCCAGCCCGAGCATGCGCATGATTCGCTCACACAGGCGCGGACGTACCGTGCTGCTGCGTTCCCGCGCCACTAACGCTGCTCCGTTTTTCGTGTTGTGCCCGCCCCGCTTCTCGCACGTACGTAGGGCCTGCCCATGCCTGCTCCGTTTCATGCACGCAGGAATCCACGCGCTCGCCTGTGGATGCGCGCCACATATGCACCACAGTGACACACGGTGGTGCCCCAGCGGCAAGTGGGTCCATTGCAACATGTGCAACACTAGATCTACTTTTGCAACATTACACTTACAACATACATCCAAAACAGTTGATACACCTAAAACATACGTCTGAAACACTTGCAAAAACTTAAAAAGCCATTGCAAGTATATGCAACATACATATGAAACACCTGAAACACTTAAAAACATACGCTTGCAACATGCATGTTATGCAATATCCAGATCTAATTCTGCAACATCCATATGAAACACTTGAAACATACGTTTGAAACACATGAAACATATGCTTGTAACATGAAACATACACTTGCAACATGTGTATATAGCCATTGCAACATACGCAACATCCAAATGAAACACGTGAAAACATACGTCTGAAACATCTGAAGCACGACATCGTCGGCAGACATAGCCTACCTGGTGAGGAACTACGGTAGCCAGCAAGCGGCGCTCAAGTGCAGTGGAGAGGGGGGATGGTGGCAGGCAGGCAACTGGGTGCGATGGAGAACGCCGTGTACGACCATGGGTAGGGACGGAGCGGATCTCACACAGCCACACCAGCTGCAGAAGGCAGCCACCGCTCGCCTCGCGGGAAGCCAAGAAACCGCTCGGCAGCGGCGAACGGCGATGTGCATGCCTTGGCCATCAGCGACGCCGTACAACAAGGTGGGCGGTGGTGGAAAAGTAAGATGAGAGGATAAGGTAGGAGAGAAATAATAAAGTAAACCTGAGGACGAAGGCATCCGAGCTTGCTTGTGAGTCTGCTGAGCGTCTGATGCGCCCGAACGCACGGGCACGAGCATTATCATAAAAACAAAGAATAAAAGCAACTATGATGGACCTTTGAACCCTTGACTCTTCCCTATAAAATAAAGATTTCCGCTAACTGTTGAAGTGATTTTGATTAAGAACAAAACTTATCTTCAGGACAACTATTGGGTTCGAACATGGTGGCTGTTGCATAAGGAGGAAGAAACAAGAAAGAACATGAAAAATGGTTACAAATTTTTAGAGATGACGACCATGGAGATCTTGGCTAAGTTTGCATGGAAGTTCTCCAGGTTGTATGCATACACCAATGTCATCTCCTCAACGTGGGCTATCACGTGGAAAATAGAGAGAAGTCTCCCATCGTAATCATTAGTTACTTGACATATTGGCAACTAACTCCTTGTCAACTTGATTCCTTGTCAACTTGAATCAAATATTTGAATTATAGATGTTTATGTATTCTCAAAGGAAGTTATGGAACTCTGATATTTAACTGTAACAACGCATGAATAGTAATACTATGAAAAAAATAAAGTTATGATATATGTATGAGTAAATATTTGTTTTGCATGGGAGAACAAATCCACCTAGTTGATTTTAATTTAATACAATATTAATAGGACATGGACATTGTTATACTTATATTATAGATGTCATGTCACAAAATAAATTGTAGCCTTTAAATTTTATAGAAGAATAAAACATAAATAGATATATAGCATTTCTATTCTTGTTTTCCATAAATATTTGATAGCTTATTTTCTCCTGCTACACAAACATAGTATTTGCTAGTATAAGAGTAATTTAAACAAAACTGATTCGCCATAGTGTAGTTTTACGATAAATAAACCTAACGTAAGATACAAGGCTGAAGAGAATTTCACCAAACAGAATTACATGATCAAATGAGAACGTGTTAAGATAGTGCAAGGTTTTTGTGCGCACTAAATGGTTTGAAGTGTCTACCATTTTTCTTAATCTGAATTAAATAGATCACGAATACAGTACAAGTCCATTGCTCACTTATTCATAATATGCATATAAGCATATTTCCCTTATTCATGCCCGGAAAAAGGGCATTGTAATAACTTGCTTACAAAAGAATCAATGCTCCACTAATGACAGTATATGGAAATACCTACCATAACGATTTCTACATTACTTACATGCGTGAAAACCGAGCAACATGCCCAGTAACAGAATGTTCTTCCATCATAGGAGTATACAGCAACTGCATGCTGCGAAGCCGAGAACAAGAAACAGAAATTACAAAACTTACAACAACACAGCCTTGCTGTGTACCATACGCTTGTGTTCTTGCCTGGGTCGTACAGGCTCGGCACCTCCTCGGCCACGCCCGAAGAAAATTTATATTTCATTGCCCCTGGATAGGATACCTATTACCATGGGTGTGCTTCATTCATGTTTCAGTGCTTCGCGCTGCCTCGAACAAAAAACGGTCTGAAGGTGAAGATGAGACCGGTGAGCGTGAAGATGTTCAGTATGAAGAACACCAAGTGGTCGCCTGCAAGATTCAGACCAGATGTTTAACAGAGGTGCGCAATAATAGCCAGTAGAGGATAAAGTAAAAGACAGATTTTCTGGTGTGATACCTGGAAGAAATGAAGCTATTTGACGCCTCTGGGCCCATGAAAATCTACAGAGGAAGAAATAATAATAACCACGATAAGGGGATAGTTCAGCAAAGAAACAGCAGTAAATAGTAATAAGAAATGCACCATTATTAGGCTTGGAAACTGAAATAACATCATCAATCTGTAAAAGACATGGGGTTTTGCACATCTATTGGACTTTTGATGTGCAACTTCGATTACTACTTTTCATTTGAAAATAATATTAAAAGATTGTGAAGTAATTATATTACAGAAATAACTTTCACTACAAACCCAGTGATACCGCATATGAACAACCTGAATAGCCATTTTCAAGTAAAAGTTCTAGAGGTTTTACTGCACGCTCTCTGAATTTATAAAACAAAGGAGGGAGTAATTTCAAGTTGAATACTAGGTGCCTTTTACCATGAAAAGATTAGGCAGCCCCAAAAGCTGTTCTGGCTAATCAGATTTAGATATCATTTCTCATACTGTCATACAATAAATCCGCTGATCTTCTCCAACCTATTGCAATGCATGGTTTGTAAAATACTGAGACGTGAATGGTCAATACTCACATAATTCCTGCAACAGCTGGAGCAACAGCTTTAGAGATGGACATTAGTGTTACAGCTATCCCATTGGCTGCAGCTCTTACATCCTGAGTCTGTTTATGTCATATGGCATACTGATGTTAGGAAAGAAATCTAACCAATTTCATAGAAGAAACCAAATTACCCATCACTAAGAACTTACCACAGCTTCATTCATCAAAATGTTGAACACGGTAATGGTAGTTACCTGAAAACAGTTTAGAAGAACATAACTAAGTTTTTGAACTAACAATGCTGGCAGTAAGTTTAAATATGTCCATGACACATTCAACGATCATTGACATAAATAGTGCCATGCATGAAGCATTAGTCATTGGCACCAAACTTCTCGGTTAAGTTCTTGGGCACACCAAGAAAAAATTGTTTGAAACATGTTTCTGTATTGGAAGCCTGACTTGCTTAGGTATCACAAAGTGAAACAATGTTGTGTTTGAAATGTACATATTTGTTCTAAACAGAAAAGGTACGAAAGAAAGTTTGCACTCACCGAGAAAGTATTCTTCAGAAAAGATGCACAATTTACTACCAACATAAGCACGAACCCTTTCAATGAAGGAAAGAATGGATAGCTAGCAAGAAGTGGTAGAGTCAATATCTGCACATCAGAGTGTTTAGTTAATTGAAGTGTCAGAATATGGTTAAACAGAACAGGTAATCTATTGCCTTACCGCCACTGCACGAACTAATGTGATGTGGTCCACAGTTTTTGCAAGCAATGGATAAATCAACATTTGATATAGAAAAAGGAAGAGACCTGGCAAAATACATATATATATATATATAAGTACATATAGCTTTCTCTGCAATACAATAGAGCATCAAAGCTTGAAATACAGATAACTGAGTTCCAAGTTTTCCATTCACATGCTTCAGATATAGTTCTTGAAAGACTCAATTCTTCGTTTTAGCATATATTACTAATTACAACAAACTAGGCATATGTGCACAAGTAGTCATTGTGCAGCAGTTTACTGCGAGTTGCTTAAGTCCTTTGGATCTCCAACCTAAAGCAATTATCCTCTATATGAAGAACTTTCCCATGGAAAATCTATAAGCCATTGCCCATAAATTCGGAACTCTGAGCTTTCTCAAACTAAAACAAAGGGTACTGAGGTAATAGGTAATGACCATCCTCACTTTTAACTAGGCTCCTAAAATAGCAGGGCTTTGAAGCACCCGTTCCCTCACTCCTCAGACAGAAATTTTAAAACTTAAAACCTCTCTCTGAGACCACTTGCTCGATCATAATAGGCTATTTTCACACCAAATGCTAGCGATCAAGGTAAGGTGTAAAGGGCTATGTGGGCCTAATTCAACACCAATTTCGGTGGATTTTGTTTTTGTGCTTATTTTGACATACCTGACATTGCAAGGACATTGCCCACATCTGTGGTAGTAAAGCTTAATCCACCATACGATCTGTCACTGACAGCCCAAAGAGAGAACGTCTGCAAGTTTTTTCTGATTCAGATACAGTAATAACAAGTGCACTGGATGCTCTTTTACAGGAGAAAGCATGAGACGTAACAACAACAGAAAAGCAACTCAGCAAACAAGTTGCAATTTTACCTCTGCATAAGCCACATCCTGAAGAGAGAAGATACAATATAAAGTAATAGATGACATCAACGGCCAGTTTGTAAATAATTTTAGACATCCACCACCTCCATTTTCTTCAGTGTCTGTACCAGCAAGAGATTCTTCTACAGTTTCAACTGAATTATCAACGGTATCCTCATTGTGTTTATGCAAAGTTTCCTGTAAAAATGCACAATTTCGATCTCAGTTCGTATATTAAACGACAAAAGACCTGCTGACGATACTGTTGCACTGCAGTTACGTTTAGTGCTAAACAACGACAGAAAGATGTAAAATTTGATGTACATTTTTTTCAGTAAACATGGTGTTATTTGTAATCTATCTATCCTGCCAACTCTTAAATCAAAGCAAGAATGAATGTTCCCACACATCAATAAATCATACTGGTACCCTACAGGTGCCACTTAGGGCGCGTTTAGTTGGCGAAATTTTTTGGTTTTGGCTACTGTAGCACTTTCGTTTGTATTTGGTAATTAGTGTCTAATTATGGACTAATTAGGTTCGAAAGTTTCGTCTCGCGATTTCTCACCCAACTGTGCAATTAGTTTTTTTTTCGTCTACATTTAGTACTCCATGCATGTGCCGTAAGATTCGATGTGACACTTTGGGGTGAAAATTTTTGGGAACTAAACAGGGCCTTAGAGGTAGCAACTTTCTGTCATATATAGGAAGCGTGCAGGCGTGCAGCTACATTTGTTGTGAACGTTGAACGAGGAAACGATTACAGAGTAACGATAGTGTGTGCTTTACCAAAAGCACAAAACTCAGTACAACAGAAAGTCGCTGAGTTTGCTAAGTATATTGCGATAGATTATATGATTTAAGGTTCAGTTACACATTAGTGTGGATCTACAGTAGGGTTCTCTGCTTATTTGACTCTTGGTGCACAACAGGAATAAAAGGCCTAAATGATGTTTTCTCCAATAAATTGAGCATGGTAGGCATATAGGAATGGCAAACTCACCGGAAACCAGATGCAGGCAATTAGAGCAATAACTGCAAGGATCGATATACACAGGCAGGGAAGAAAATATGGAAACCTAAAACATTGCATGTTATAACATAATTAGAATATAATAGAAGCAATGGACATAAAAACATAAAAAACAAATTGCACAAGCAGATGCATACCTCCCAAATATGGACGTCTGAGAGAATATGCTTGGATATTTATCTGCAGGCTGTTATAAAAGCAATCAACAAGCACATAAGTTTACTAGGATTGTAGTGTTTTTTCTTCTTCTCTAAATTTCATGTCAATCCAATAATCTAACAGATAGATAATTTTTTTGTGCATGGCTGCCAAAAACATTACTATACAACATTGAACAGAATCAGCCTGTGGGCTGTGGAAGCATCGATATGTATCAATGTGGTTTGAGATAATATGTATTAGTGGAGGAACATCTTGCTTTTTCAGATCATGATGAATAATCATTAATGTACACCAGACTAATCAAGCACTCAAAGTTTATAAAGGATCATTGGAAAAAGAAAAGGGCAAACAAGAAAGACTGTGAAAAGCAACATAATTTCAGATTTTTTATTTATAAAGCCATGGTCAGAAAAGAAAGAATGGTCAAATTATATACAGATTAAGTTGGTATACATAGTTTAATTTTCACCATAGATTGAATGTTACCTGCGCAAGATAACCACCAATAGCTGGTCCAATAATGAGACCAATGCCTCGTGAGGAAGAAACCTGGTGGATCAGCAGTAGCAACTCATGAACATTGGGGTTTCAGAATGAAGAATAAAAAAAGTAATATTATTGAGCATCTTACAACTGCCAAAGCCAGATGATTATATTCTTTTCGGCACACTTCTGTAGCATAAGCCTGAATACACAAAAAGGAATGGCATAAAGTTATTGCAGTGAAACCAACCAAGCTTCAATTTCTGGATAATATTCAAGGCATTCTAACAACAAAATGGCAGTGCAAATTTGTAAGAAATAAACTGAATTTATGGAGTATTGTTCTCTTGCGAAAAGGTTTCAGAAAACAGTAGATACAATTAGAAACAAGTTACTGTGGAATGTAAACAGAAGATTATGGAACTTATTATCTGAGCAGTTAGTGAACGGAGATAAATGGAGATGATGGTGGGTCCCAGTAACCATATGCTTAGGTACCTTAATTGGCCCGAGATAACCACACATGACCCCAAGCAGGCATCGTGTGATTATTGCCATCCAATAGTTTAAGCTTAGTCCAAAGAGAGTATTGAAGATAACTCTGAAATAGAGAAGAAAAAAGCCCAAATTCTGGGTGCATCAGCAAAACTAAAACCAAAATAAAAACCCACATTACAGTTTATTATTGAATAGGTGACTGTTTTGTCAAAAAAAAAGGTCCTTACATTGCAACAAGGGTCAGTACGATAACCGGTTTCCTTCCATACTTATCAGCCACAATTCCCCATACTGTTGAGGAGAGTGCTCTCCCACACATATATGAAGCGCCTTCATTGATAGAAAATGTACCATAAGTTTATACTGATAGATAAAGCTTATACATATATAGTTCACAGTAAACATCCATACACTACTATGTTCAGATTCTTTTGGGCAGATAGACACAGAAGTGGAACAGTGTTTATCAAAAAACTCACCAACAAAACCAGCATAAAATCCAATGTCTTGTGTTTGTTTAGCAATATTCAGATCCCTTATCTGCAAGCAAAATGTCAAGGGTTAACAGACGATAATATATTTATGAACCTTACAGAAAAGAGAATAAGTTTATGAAAAACTGTTAGTGTTTCACTTAGAAGAGGGCTATAGATCCAAACTTAAAGGATCTAACTTCCTGTCCAATGGGGGAAAAGGATCTAACTTAAAGTCACGATGGCAGGAATTTGCCATCCTGTCTTGTCGGTAGGATGTGTACTCTTAGTCTAAAAATGGGCTAGCATTGAAGACAATATGGAAGAGTGCAAGTGCAACAAGTTTCCAGCAAAAAACAGAAGAGGAATGCATAAAGGCTGACTTGATTGTTGATAGCATCACGGCATAGAAGACAGTGGGAGCCAACTTATCCTCTCCTTTCTTTTTGCCAATTCGGACTCTAATTATACCTTTTGTTTATGGCTCTAGTTATACTTTTGGAGCCATATAAACAACAACATCGTGCATCCCTGAACTTAGTTACATCAACAAGAAAAGGTAAGTGGGTCCTACCACCTAAAGAGTGCCGTGGGAGGTGTATATGTACACATACACCCACATCAAATTGGTTCGTGTTCTCTGAGCAGGACCTTTTTTGGGGGTGGAGGTACACTCTTGCACAGGAGGTTAACCCTCGTTTGTAATTATTTGTCCACTTAAACTGTTTAATTGTGTCAGTGGATAGTTACATTTTAAGTCCTACCCAAACATGCACGTAGGACTCCAGCTCTAAGGTCCATGTCGATTCTGGAATTTTATTGGATGGAAAAAGTGTCAGCAGTCTAATTTTAGTATAAGATGGGAACAAGGTGGCTCACTCAGACAGGAACCCCAGTTGAGGATATCTTGGAGCTATTTCTTTGGAGGGAAAGCTGGTGCTCTACCCTGGCCCCAGTTAGTATTGAGACCCAGCTACTCAAATTCCGGCAGGATCGACTGTAACAGTACCATCTTAACTAGTTCTAGAGAGAGAGAGAGAGAGTCGTCATGGAAACAGATGTTGAAAATGGAAAACACTGATGCTACTTGTAGCAATTCCCATTTTTCGATAAAACCAAAAAAAGAGACAGGAATCTTATTACTCACCATAAAATACAAGAAGGGAAACAGAGACTGGATCGGCAGGGCTGCAGATAGAAAAACACAGCAGAGTTAGGTGAATTTCTAATTGATAATCATTAGAGATTATATAAATCAAATGGTACGAAAACAGTAATTCAGAGGCATGCATGTGCTTAGTTCCAGCATAACTAGTTTTATAATGACTAAAAAAGAGGGGGGAAAGTCCTTGAGAGTACAATAATTCATTATCAACAGTGACAGCACCACACCCAGCACCGTCAATTATTGAGAAGCGACAATCACATTTCCTGCTCTCCGCGCGCTGGAAAACGTTGAACCAATCTGGTGACTGTTGACGTCAAGATTAATTTACCGCTTTCATCAGCTGCCGGATTTATTTAATTTTTTTTCGAAAATTGCTGGCAGGACTTCTGCCAGGCAAATATATTAATAGAGGCGAGAAAAGAGATAAAGTACAAACAAAAAAGGCGTAATTACAACAAAGGCCCAAATGAGGATTTTAGGCCCTCCGCTGCCGGATTTATGGATCCTGGGTTTCGGGTTTGGGGAGGCGCACCAGGCTTTGGCCACGCTTGTTTTAGCTTAGAATTGTGGATTTTTCAGCTTGAGGGAAGCAAATTGTTTGAAGGGGCCTCTGAACAGTCAGCACCCAATCTGTAAGCTGAAACAAGCAAGGCCTCGGGAGGCAGCAGGCCTAGCGGAGGAAGTGGGCAGTAGCTGCCCGGCCGTGGCAGGGGAGCGTCGTCTATAGTGTAAGTGTTCATTAGTCGCGGTGGGGAAGACGAAGAACAGTGTCGCCTGATAGATACATAGAGAGGATCAGAGGAAGAAAAGAAGAGCAGGACCTATGGATCACGAGCTCAGAATGTCACGCGAGTAGTAACGATACGATACGATACTCTACTGATCTACACCAAAAGTCCAAGAGAGATAAGCCAATCATCGCATGCGTTTGTATATGTATGTAGTAAAAAGTATGGCGACTTTTTTCTTTTTGGAAAGTAAAAAAGGAAAAGTATGGCGACTTGACGAGACAAGAGTACGTCAACGCCAGACAGCCAATTGAAGCCAAATTGGAGTATGATAAGCTGCCCAGCCAATTGGAGTATTAGTATAAGTCAGCGTGCTGATTAAATTAGTGGTGGCACTAGCTACCACTGAATCTCAATTAAATAGTACTACTAGCACTGATCGCTAAGCATCTTGACAGCGATCCAGGGCCTACCGATCTATTGGATTCACTGTGAATAATGCTCCAATTCCTGGACTAGAACGATGGTGGGATCATCGTAACAGCAAGCGCCTGCCTGCCTGGCCAAACTGAATCTGGAAGGAACAAAGAGCTGAATCGTTAACCGCTTATCGAGCGCCAGCCATGGCGACGAATATCCTGAATCGAGCAGCATGCGTATCGTTGAGCAAACCTGGATGCGCGTAGCAAAGCAAAAGGTATATCCCAGGTATATTACTCACACCCAAAACCAAAACAAAAACCCCACGCAGAGAACAGCACACCATTAATTAGCTGCAGCCTGCAGGCAACAAAAATGCTAGATGCCGTGCGATTTGCAGCCGGGGGAAGACGATGGCCGGAAAATGCTACAGTGCTCTGCAAGAGCAAAAAAACGGCTAGGACGTACGACGAATAAAGTAGTAGCAGGTGTGGGGAGAAGCGGTAGCAGTGGCGGGCGGTAGCTTACTGCAGGTGATGGTGACGAGCCAGATGAGGAAGAGGTCCTTGAGAGGGAACACCCCCTCCCGCTCCGCGTTCAGGCGGTCGACCCGGCAGCCGGGGCACCTTGGCCGGTACGCCCTCGCCTTCTTCGCCAGCAGCGGCTCCCCCAGCGGGGTGGTTCCACCGTTGCCGCCGCCCATCTCTCGCTCGCTCGCTCCGCTCCAACTCAGACCAACTCCGGCGGGGACGTCGGCAGCACTCGGCAGCGCCGCGCGATGGAATGGGAGGCGGCGGCAGCAGAGCGCACGCAGGGGGACGGGAGCGGAGCTGTGGCTGCGGGCCTGCGGGGATTGCTCGCTCGTCCGTTCGCTCCGGACCGCGGAGTGCGGAGCCGCGCCTCCTGTTATATGGTGCCTGCCGTCCTCTACGTAGGCTCAGCAAAAACAAAAAGAAAACAAATGGCGTGCGCGTCCGCCTGCGTGGGGTGGGGACAGTGCTGTGGGGCCCCTCCTCGTGGCTCTCATTCAATGGCTGCGCCTGCGCCCTGCGCTTCGTGGAAACACGGGGAACCGTCAACCGTGGAATGCCTGTCCTCTCTCGTCTGACTGCGCTCGCGTGCTTATCGTGCGTTTTGGCTGCCGGCTGATCGGCGAGCTGCAGCTTGGTCCTGCCGCAGGGCCGCCGCCGTTCGGGTCCCTCGCTGCCCTGGAGCAACCGGCTCCGGCTGCACCTGGACAGAAAAGAGAGAGAGAGAGCGCTCGCGGACACATGACCTCCCTTGGGTCACTAGTTCCCCAGTCCCACCAACGGTTCATCATACAACGTTAAGGGCCTGTTGGTATTAAGAGATACTTGTAATTGTTAGCTAGCTAAAAATTACTTATAATTAGTTCTGATCAATCTAAATAAGAGGAATAGATAGGCTAACCTTAGCTAATTTTTAGTCTCAACTGGAGTAGTAACTAACACTAACTCATTCAAATAGCCATAAGTCACATGCGCATGAAATATATAGGATAATACAATGCTAGTTGGTTTGTGTGGGCTTTGGTAGATTTCTATTGAGTAATATTCGATTTAACCCCTAAGACTTGTCGTTGAATTTAAAAGGCATCCTCAAACTCATGCATCGGATAAATTACCTCCTCAACTTTCAAAATCAGATAAAATAACCCCTTGACCATTTCAAAGTGATTTTCTGTGTGGTTTTGCTGACATCAAGGTGGATCCCACATGTCAGGTGGTCTCTCTTTCTTTTTATATCATATTAAAAATTCATTTTTATATTAAATCGGATGAGTACAAATTTTATATAAAAATATAGATCTTGATTGCTTTACAACTTTATTGTTGACAACTTTTTTATTTGAGATCTTTTAAAGGCCCAAATATGTGTTTTAAGTTACTAGATTTTAAAATTAAATTTTTATTTTTTCAAAATGACCTAGAATGTTGACATGGGCTATACCACAGTTGTATATCTCAACGTGATATACAACTTCTTTATCTGAGGCAAGCCCAAATATTTATTTTGAATTTCTCATAATTTGATATTTATTTTTTTCAAGCGACCGCAGTTGCTAACATGGTTTATACCAAAGGTGTAGCTCTAAATGTGATCAATAACTTTATATTTAAAATATTTTTTGTATGAGATCGTTTAGAGACCTAAATATTCGTTTTGATTTCCCACATGTTAAATTCATTTTTTTTTAAAATTTTCCAATGACCTCTTAAAAAAATTAATTTTGAAATGGCCTCTGGTGGAGACATGCTTTATAACTTTAGCTTCCATGTTTGCCTTCATCTATACGACTTTGACGTCAGGAACCTTAATTAGAAGCTTAATAGCCCATCCCCATCCTCCGTGGCCCATAACCTCCATTTGGCTTGCACCATAGTGGATATCTTCTCTTTATTTTTGGTCAGCAGACATGGCTCTAGCTCCTTGGTGTGGCAGAACCGTCCGAAATAACACACTTACGGAGGCGCTTGTCTTCCACTAGACATTAAGCACCCCTAGAGCGAGCCACGTCGACGGGTTCCATCGAGCACACCCCAATGGAGAGCCCGAATGATCCACATTTTTTTTCCAATGATCCAATAATGAGAACGAGTTACAATACTTAGTCCATTTCATACATCCATAATTCTTAAAATATATATTATTACAGAACAAATTCAGAGTCTGAAAATTTAACAGTGGAATGAAAAGAAACATCTATCGATAATACACAAGGATCCGTCTGTGCCCACCAGAAGAATCCTTCACACAACGGCTATTCCTCACGCAGTACCTGCAACAGGGGTAAATAAACCCTGAGTACACAATATACTTGCAAGACTTATCCGACTAGTGGAAATAATTTCCCGACTCCAAGGAATATGATAAGTTTTATGGTTTGTTGGGTTTTCTTTTGGAAGAAAACAAGACTAATAGTGCATCCTTATGTATGTTTATTTTTAGCAGTCATGATTATTACTTATCTAGCCATTCTATGTAAGCACATGTTCTACTTTCAAGCAGGAGTTGAGCAATCAGTTCTATTTCATCACCTTTTATCTTTCAGTTCTTACAACGATGTTAGAGTGTAGACAACTCGTACCGACACGGCGACGATTCGCGAATCAATGAGCCCAGCTAGGTACCCCGAAACACACGCCCCGCTTGTACTCCAGACACAAGCAGGACCAACCCATCACTCTCACTGTCACGGGGTCTAGGTCCCCGTCCAAACTTGGACTCCAAGCCCCCGCTCCTGAGTCCCGGACTCAGTGCGGTGCTTAGACCTCCACCATCCCCGCCTTCAATCAGTCGGTCCGAAAAGAGCCGGAACCCACGACAAGAGAGCAACAAGTCTTCCATGTGCCCATACTCAAGTATGTGCTTGGGATAATAAATCTGTGACTTTTCTAGAGTCCATTGCAATGGCCAGTCCTTAACCGACACATATAGGGAAAAAATGTAACCAAGCTATACCCTATTGGCCGCAGGACACAACCTCTTACACCCACCAATACCCAAACCATATCCCTGCTCGATCTTCATTTTCCTTTTCACCATTTTATCATGAGTGATCTTAATAATCACCTATTGTGAATAACGACAGGTTACTCACGCTACCAAAATCCTAAGCATAGCAGCTACTCAACATATACTAGTAGGACTCATAGGTAGGTATATCTATACATGTGGTTTCCATAAAATGTATGTAACGTAAATGCACATAATATATATATTCAGTGATCATTCATAATAAGGGTTATGCACCAGGGCTTGCCTTGGTCCGACGGGGTGTCAACAAAGTCAGCAACTGAAGGCTCGAGGCTTCCTCCTGTATGAGAATCTCCTCCTCATACTCCTCAATGATCTCCTCATACTCCTAGTCGTCCATAGGTACAAACTCTACCAACTCGTTATCTACATGCATAAAATGATGACGCAACACTTAGTAATACGGACAATAACAACTCTTAAAATAAAATACATCTGTCAAGCTACTAAGCTAGCTCAATTGACTAAGATGCTAAGTTGCCTATCATTTCCACTAAACAAGTATGAAACATTTCATGTATTAACTTAGCAACTAAAGGCATCTCTATTATTAATATCGATTTACTCTATATATGATAAAATAAGGACTACTAGCTACTCTATTTATCAACCTACTCTAGGGCTACAAAAATTACAGTGAGCACATAATAATCTAATGAACCTACTGTAAAAATTTCATAGCAAAAGCTATCACCAAGTTGCCACAAAAATTCCAACAAATATTAAGCTAAATAATACTAAGCTTTTCTAAATGAATTAATGAATCTATCATTATCATAGCTAATTGTAAACTAACTACACCAACAGATAGATAACATTTTTGTGAACCTAACAAATTTTGTTTCACTATTTTTGGACACCTACAATATTTACTATCATTTTCCAAAGATCAGCTCATATTTCAAATTAGAAAAGCATCTACTAATTCCTCGGGAAAAAAAAAGCTGAATTCAACCCGCAACCCACTAACTCGCGATGCGTCCCATGCCCGCATAACGTTAGCAGCAGACGCCAAGAACCCAATCGACGTAGTTTGCGTGCGGCGCTGCCCAACCACATGACAAATGCCCACGACGGAAGGCCATAAGCGCCTCGGCTATTTTGCGAAAACATCCTTGACCTACCGGTGAATCACCTTGAAATCCAATGTCTTGTGTTTGTTTAGCAATATTCAGATCCCTTATCTGCAAGCAAAATGTCAAGGGTTAACAGACGATAATATATTTATGAACCTTACAGAAAAGAGAATAAGTTTATCAAAACTGTTAGTGTTTCACTTAGAAGAGGGCTATAGATCCAAACTTAAAGCTATGCCCAGTTGGCCGCAGGACACAACCTTTTACATCCACCAATACCTAAACCATATCCCTGTCCGGTCTTCATTTTCCTTTCCACCATTTTATCATGAGTGATCTTAATAATCACCTATTGTGAGTAACGGCAGGTTACTTACGCTACCGAAATCCTGAGCATAGCACCTACTCGACCTATACTAGTAGGACTCATAGGTAGGTATATATATGCATGTGGTTTTCATAAAATGCCTGTAACGTAAATGCACATCATATATATATATTCAGTGATCATTCAAAATAAGGGTTATGCACCGGGACTTGCTTTGGGCCGACGGGGTGTCAACAAAGTCAGCAACTGAAGACTCCAAGGCTTCTCCTGTACGAGAATCTCCTCCTCATACTCCTCAATGATCTCCTCATACTCCTAGTTGTCCATATGCACGAACTCTACCAACTCGTTATCTACATGAAAATGATGACGCAACACTTAGCAATACGGAAACAACAATTCTTAAAATAAAATACATCTATCAAGCTACTAAGCTAGCTCTACCGACTAAGATATTAAGTTGCCTATCATTTCCACTAAACAAGTATGAAACATTTCATGTATTAATTTAGCAACTAAAGGCATACCTATTCTTAATATCGATTTACTCTATGATAAAACAAGGAGTACTATCTACTCTATTTATCAACCTACTCTAGGGCTACAAAAATTACAGTGAGCACATAATAATCTAATGAACCTATTGTAAAAATTTCATGGCAAAAGCTATCATCAAGTTGCCACAAAAAATCCAACAAATATTAAGCTAAATAATACTGAGCTTTACTAAATGAATTAATGAATCTATTATTATCATAGCTAACTATAAACTAACTACACCAACAGATAGATAACATTTTTATGAACCTAACAAATTTTGTTTCACTATTTTTGGACACCTACAACATTTACTATCATTTTCTAAAGATCAGCTCATATTTCAAATTAGAAAAGCATCTACTAATTCCCCGTGAAAAAGAAAATTGAATTCAACCCGCAGCCCACTAACTTGCGGAGCATCCCATGCCCACGCAAACGACGCGCAGACATATCGCAACCCATCGACGCTGCCTTACGCTGGTGCAGCCTTCAACATGTGCGATAGCATCCCCGCGACGGAAGGCCAAGCAGCGCCTCGGCTATTTTGTGAAAACGTCCTTGACCTACCGGTGAATCACCCTGAAATCCAATGTCTTGTGTTTGTTTAGCAATATTCAGATCCCTTATCTGCAAGCAAAATGTCAGGTTTACGGACGATAATATATTTATGAACCTTACAGAAAAGAGAATAAGTTTATGAAAAACTGTTAGTGTTTCACTTAGAAGAGGGCTATAGATCCAAACTTAAAGCTATGCCATGTTAGCCGTAGGACACAACCTTTTACACCCACCAATATCCAAACCATATCCCTACCCGGTCTTTATTTTCCTTTCCACTATTTTATCATGAGTGATCTTAATAATCATCTATTGTGAGTAACGGCAGGTTACTCACGCTACCGAAATCCTGAGCATAGCAGCTACTCGACCTATACTAGTAGGACTCATAAGTAGGTATATCTATGCATGTGGTTTCCATAAAATGCCTATAACATAAATGCACATCATATATATATTCAGTGATCATTCAAAATAAGGGTTATGCACCAGGACTTGCCTTAGGCCGACGAGGTGTCAACAAAGTCAGCAACTGAAGGCTCCGAGGCTTCCTCCTGTATGAGAATCTCCTCCTCATACTCCTCAATGATCTCCTCATACTCCTGGTCGTTCATAGGCATGAACTCTACCAACTCGTCATCTACATGCATAAAATGATGATGCAACACTTAGTAATACGGCAACAACAACTCTTAAAAGAAAATACATCTGTCAAGCTACTAAGCTAGCTCTACCGACTAAGATGCTAAGTTGACTATCATTTCCAATAAACAAGTATGAAACATTTCATGTATTAACTTAGCAACTAAAAGCATCCCTATTATTAACATCGATTTACTCTATATATGATAAAATAAGGAGTACTAGCAACTCTATTTATCAACCTACTCTAGGGCTACAAAAATTACAGTGAGCACATAATAATCTAATGAACCTACTGTAAAAATTTCATGGCAAAAGCTATCACCAAGTTGCCACAAAAATTCCAACAAATATTAAGCTAAATAATACTAAGCTTTTCTAAATGAATTAATGAATCTATCATTATCATAGCTAACTGTAAACTAACTACACCAACAGATAGATAACATTTTTGTGAACCTAACAAATTTTGTTTCACTATTTTTGGACACCTACAACATTTACTATCATTTTCCAAAGATCAGCTCATATTTCAAATTAGAAAAGCATCTACTAATTCCCCGGGAAAAAGAAAACTGAATTCAACCCGCAACCCACTAATTCACGGTGCGTCCCATGCCCGCGCAGCACGCGCGCGTACGCGCAACCCATCGGCGCGGCCCACGCGGGCACGGCCCAATCGCGCGACAGCGTCCCGCGACGGGAAGGCCCGCGCGCCTCGGCTATTTTGCAAAAACATCCTTAACCTACCGGCGAATCACCCTGAGACCCACGACACTATTCCTACAGTTAGCTATTTTACAGATAAACCCTCGGGACAAACTGTTTTTACCACGACCACGTCCTCGGGCACCCACGCGCACCGGCGCGGCGGCGATGGCACAGGGCGGTCACGCCGACCAACCTAGCCCATCCCCGCCCCCGATAGCAAGCCGATGCTCACCTTGATGCGAACGCGAGGCGATGGGCGGTGAAACGGTGAACAGAGACGCGGTCCCAAGCTTCTTCCATGGTGGTGGGCCTCTTGCAGTGGCGGCGGCCATGTTCCCATGAGCTCAGGCACAACCGAGACTAAAGGACTAGAGGACGGACATCAGCAACTCACCTAGAACCTACCAGACGTGATGTCTTGACCGGGGATGGGCCGAGTGAGTCCAGCCACGCACGCACTACAAGCACCGTGACGGACGGCGATGGCGCGACCATGTCAGCAACGCCGGAGGGCACTGGCGGTGAAAATGGGATGCGCACGGGATGGAGGGGCACAGGGCGAACACACAGTGCCACGGAATTGAATGGAGGTGGACGGTGCGAGGCTAATTGAACGGGCGCTGCTGTTCGGTCTTAAGATGGCCGACGGCGGGGAATCTCCAAATTGAAGCTCGACACGGTGTGACTGTGGCTAGTGGGCGAGCTTGGCGCGTAGCTAGGTTCCAACTTGCGCTTCTGGCGTGCGCAATTGCTCGGATTAGACCGGCGCTGTGAGCTGGCTCAGGCACGGCTCGGTGACGCCGACGCAATGCCATTAAAGGCGGAGGTGACCGGGGGAGCACAGAGTGGCGCACGCCACTCAAAAGAAACGGACAAAGGCACACAGGGAAGGTTACATGTGCGCGACGAAATCAGCACGGCTCGTGCGGCTGCAGCACCTTAATTGGCAAGCCGTCGCGACACGGCCATGTGCCGGTGCAGCAGGCGCGCGCAGCAGCGGTAGTGGCGACGCGACGCGAGTGGCGTGGACGCACGCGATGTGACGGCGCGATGCAGGGGCAACGTGCGCGTGCTGGCGATGACGGCCATGGCCTTGTGATGCCACGCACCCGAGTGGACCACGACGGCGTCCGATGGAGCAGAACCGACAACGGCACGACACGGGCGGCCCCAAGGGCACCAAAGAATGACGCCGACAACAAAGCCGCGACGCCGTGGCGATGGGGAGGAGCAACAGATGCTCGGGCAAATGCCACATACCATGGCTACCGGGCGCTCGGCGCAACCGATGACGGCAGACAGGGCAGGTGACCGCTGCGTCCACGCGATGAAACCGGCCGGGAACGTCATGGGCACGATTTTTAAAGCGTTCGAAAAACCCCAAAACGTTGATCTAATTGCCAAACCACCTATGCAATTCCTAAGAGGGCATATTAGGCTATCAAAACTAGCCATGAAACCATACCACTAATTAATCTAATTCTCTTACAAAAACTTTCAAACTTACGAAATCGACTAAGTCTCGCTCGGATTCGATTTCCAAGCTATTCGGTATACTAGCTAGTGAATTCCTTTCACGACCTCAAGTATTTCATCGTCACCTAAACGTTTTGTACTTCTAACTTTACTAAAGTTCCGTATGCACGTTCTATAGTGTTTCCGTTCAATAAAAATTCACGAACATCCGTACTAGATAATTTTATACGTCACGAACGATCTTTCGTTAAGCATTCCCGTTGATCGTTTTAAGTTACGTATATTGATTTACACACTATATCACATGCATTTACACATAAATGTGATGCTATGTAGTGTTTTAGCAAAAGATTGTATAGTGGTTGGTCCACATTAGGTGTAAAATTTATATAAAAAACAAAATAGTACTTCCTCCGTTCTGAATTATAAGTTATTCTAGTTTTTAATCTATGTGTATAAAAATATATAGTATTAACAAAATCTACAGCTAGGAAGAATGTATTTGTATAGTGTATATAGAACAAAATGACTCACCTAAATACTCTCATATCACCTCCAACTCTAACTTAAAAACGGCGCTAAATTTCTACGCGCGTTGATGGAGCTAGTTACACAGGAAATGGAAGAAACAAGGCAACGAAGTACTGAGTAAGTGTGATGCGTCTGTTCTTTTGTAAATAAAATGAAAACGTGTCGATCATTTTTCGGACGTGCGGTGACTTGTTCTCAATCTCCTTTTTCTTTTCCTCTTCCCCATATAAAACTCGCTCGTATAGCCAGTGTGCAAGCACCACCTAGACCGGACCAAACCTCAGTCCCCTGCAGCGTACGCACCGTAGGATGCGCAGCATTTGCCGGACCCTGCCCATGCCCGTGCGTCGACGTCGTGGCATAGAGACAATGTCACCAGTTAATTTAGGAAAATTTACGTAGCGTGCAACCATGCTACACAGAACCGAAAAGATTCGTTGAACGTGGCCAGCCACATGTGTGTTTTATCGTCGCAGTCGCAGCCTCTCGCGGTCCCTCTCCGCAAATGGAGCACGGCCCTGCCTGCCTGTACCATGCCGCGCTGGAGGCTGGAGCTGTCGCGCTCGGCGGGCCCCCCCGTGCTGATCGCCGTACCATGGTTTCCATTCCTGATCGTTCAACCACCGGCTGCGCTAGCTAGCTTTGTGATACGCGCCCGTTCTTCTCGTTTCACAGGGTTCCAACGAAGCTCTACTAGTAACTAGTAGTACGTATTCGATGGGAAGTATGTTATATGTACTCGACTGCTCCTGTCTCCCTCTCACCTCTCAATTAATCCTTATCCCCTCCTCTCGTCAGTCTCTCAGCTTCGATGTCCTCACCTGGCAATATCTCCGGCGAGGCTGTGACGGCCACGGGTACGTTGCCTGGACCCTGGAGAGCGAGCTGCGGAGCTGAAAACAAAATAGGGAATACGTATTCTCAAAGCTAGTTCTATCGATCGAATATTAATCACTCATGCCTTGGAAACTTCCCCCCCTTGGAAACATTGTACAAGCACACGCTCGTCATGCCTTAACTCTAGCGCATAGACCTCCTAGATGATGTTACAAAAGAAAAAGACCTCCTAGATAATGTTAATCACTACTCACTAGCCATGCAGTGACCGTCTTCCCAGCGTCTAGGATAACATAACGCTACGCGTGAGTATGTGCTTGTGCAATGTTTCCAAGGGGGGGAAAAAGGCTACTCTACTGATAAAATACAAGCTAGGTAATGGAAATGGAACCAGTGTGATAGGTACCGATATGTAGTAAGTGGCCGGTGCACATTTTATATATTTCCAATGTTTGAAAGAATTAAAATGGTATGTGGATATCAGCACATGTGTCTCGCGTCGTCTTCTCTGGATTTCTCATATCAAAACATCGTGCCGGTCGCTATGATTATTATTAGAAAATATGCATATAAATAATGATGATAAGGCAACATCGCCGGCAACCGGGGACGGCCGGACGGGGAGGACCCTGACTCGCTCGCCCCTGCTGATAAGGTGTGGGCCGTGTGGCCATGCACATCAACACCCTTTTCAGTTTTCACAAAAAGACGAGACAAAGATGACCGGCCCCGGCCTGGGCGAATCAATGATTTGTACTGCGACGGATCGCGACACACGGCAGCTACACACGATGTCAGTGTCACAATTAAAGAAAAGCCGGCTGATTGATGATGGTAAGTATACTACGATTTTCAGGTAAAATTAATTAAAGGCCACGCGCGGCACGGGCATTAATTAGAATGCCACCTGGTGGAGTATGTAGTATACATACACATAGGCACGTCACTTGTAGCACTGGGCCCTACGTGTCAGCGTGGTAAGAAATTCGGGGTATACACGTTAGTTGTGGACTGTTAGTTGTTGACTGTCTGGTCCTGGTGGTATGCCGTATGCAAGATTAACACATACTTGTACTACTCGACCCACTGAACCAGCCAAGTAGCGTTCCCTCCCCTGCCAAGTGCCAAGTAGTGCCAATCAGTCGCGAGACCTGGTTGGATCCGATTGGCTCCGGCCGAGTGTGGTTGCGACTGTTCAACTACTACTGATTTCTGACGGGAGCGTGCATGCATGGTTGCTACTGGTCGTTTCGGCCGGGTGAGTGAGTGTGGTTGTGACAGTTTCAATCAGGAGTTCAGGACTGGCTTCGAGTGGCTGTGGCTGTGGCTGTGAGTCGCGCGGGGCAGGTGCGTGCGTTGCAGCAGCAGGTAGCGCGTGACGCTACATCCACAACTCCATGCCGCCTCCACTCCCATCATCAGCATGCAAACAAAAAAGCGCCAACGCAAGGACGTACAGCACGACCCCCCGTCATCAGTGCCTCCATTGGTACGTAGAAAACGGGATCGATCAGTTTGCAAGATTTCAATTTCTCTGTTTTTTTTAATATGCTTAGTCATATTACTCTTAATATAATCTGATTCTATTTGTATAACACATGCCGAATTATCCTCAAAGATAATCGTCGGTGTCTCAAGTGCACCAATACCACATGATTGTATTATGTGGTTTATCATTCTACGAAGCCATACACATTTGTGTGATGCTTCATATAAAGCAATTATTTCAGAATGATTGGTGGAAGTGGACACCAAAGTCTGCTTTAAAGACTTCTAAGATATTGTTGTTCCACCTTGCAAGAATACAAAGCCTGTTTGTGATCTGCCATTGTGGAGATATGATAAATAACCAGCATTTGTATATTCCAACAAAATTGGATCTTGATTTTTACTATAGAATAATCCAAGATCTCTAGTGCCATTGAGATATCTTAAAACAGTTTTAACTCCTACCCAATGACGTTTGGTAGGTTCGGCACTATGTCATGCCAACAAGTTTACTACGAATGCAATATTCGGTGGGGTGCTACTAGCAAGATACATTAGTGCTCCAACGGCACTAAGATATGGAACATATGGTCCAATATCTCTTCTTTTTCTTCCCGTGGTCTAAAAGGATCATTTTCAACATCTAAGGATCTCACTATCATCGGAGTTTTTGTTGGATATGACTTGTCCATATTGAATTTCTCCAATACTTTTCTGGACATAGGCAGCTTGGTATATAAATATCCCAGAATGAAAGTGCTCAAGTTGTAAACCCAAGCAGAATTTGGTTTGATCCAAATCTTTCATTTCAAACTCCGTCTTTAAATGATGACGTGCTTCATTAGTATCGGGTTTGTTGCCAACGATATTGAGATCATCGATGTACACCGATATGATACAAAATCCTGTTGATGATTTTTAATAAAGACACACAGTAGTCATCATTATTTGTGTATCCCTTCAACTTAAGGAATTCACTTAACCGATTGTACCACATTCGGCCCGACTATTTCAAGCCATATAATGACTTCTGCAACTTGATGCAATACATGTTGCGATTTGCCTTGGGATTCGGTATACTGATTCCATCAGGAACGTTCATGTATATATTAGAATCCAATGACCCATACAAATATGCGGTCACTACGTCCATCAATTGCATAGATAGACGATTTTGTACTGCAAGCGATATTAAATATCGGAATGTTATTCCACTCATTACCAAAGAATAAGTTTCGTTGAAATCAACGCCAAGTCTTTGCGTAAAACCTTGTGCCACAAGCCTTGCTTTATATCTCACCACTTCGTTGTTTTCGTTCCTTTTATGGATGAAAACTCATTTGTATTCCACAGGGAAGATACCAGGGTTGTTAGCATTATAGCCGAAAACACTTCCCTTTTATAACCGAGGCAATCTCTGTTTCAATTGCTACCTTCCACTTATCCCAGTCCGTGCGCTTCTTGCACTCAATCATAGATTTAGGATTTGAATCAGTTTGAAGGATATGTGTAATTTGTTCAGAGAAATAAATACCGACTATTATGGACTTATGATCATAAGACTCTCAAGTTTCTATGAAATTTATAGCGATTTCGTCTACCCTTAAAGATTCATCATGACTTTCCAAAAAGATGGATTTAGGGTCTTCGATGTTCCAGCCTTAGTGTTTATGCGCATAACTGAGCTAGATTGTGGATCACTTCTATCTACAGGACATTGTATGTCATCTAGGTGTCTTCCAACCAAAGGTTGACTTGCATTTCTAGTGTTCTTTTGTTTGCCAGCAATCACATCTTGCCTCTTGGAAGTGCTTCCCCCTCTTTTTACCAATTTGGGGTGAGTGGTTTTATTAGGGACCTCCACTCTTTCAAGTATATTTCTTGCAGGATGGAGAGACTTTGTAACACCTTTATAATCAGAGAAAGCGTCTGGCAGATTATTTGCAATATTTTGCAAATCAATAATTCTTTGAACTTGTAGTTCAATTTCTGTAGTACGTGGATCAGAAAATGGAATGCCTTCTGCAATCCAATCAATTTCCTGGCATTCCTTTTGGTACAATTCTCCCCTAATACCGAAAAATGATCCTCATTAAAAATACAATCAACGAACCAAGCTGTAAATAGATCCCCTATTAGAGGTTCTAAGTACTTAATGATCGACGGAGATTAATATCCCACATAGATCCCTAGTTTTCTATGAGGACCCATCGATGTCCGCTGAGGTGGTGAGATGGGTACGTATCTGACTGCACCCAAACTTACATAAATGGGAAATACTCGGAAGATTCCCACGTACTAACTGCAAAGGGGATATTTCATGATATGCAGTTGGTCGTAGTTGGATCAGGTCGGCAACGTACAGAACTGCATGACCCCAACACGACGTAGGCAATTTGTAATTCATCAACAAAGGTCTTGCAATGAGCTTGATTCTTTTAATCAACGATTCAGCCAAACCATTTTGAGTATGTACATATGGAACAGAATGTTGAACCTAAATTCCCAATGCCATGCAATAGTTATTAAAAGCACGGCACGAGAATTCAGCAGCATTATCCATTCGGATAGATTGAATCCAATATTTAGGATAATGTGCCTTCAACTTAATAAGTTGAGCCATTATTTTGGCAAAAGCATAGTTGCATGTCGATAAAAGAGACACGTGAGACCATCTAGTAGATTCGTCTATCAATACCATGAAGTACCTGAACGGCCCCGATAATGGTTGGATCGGACCACAAATATCTCCTTGATTTCTTTCAAAGAATTTGAGTGGTTCAGCTCGAATTTTAAGATATGATGGTCTTAAAATTAATTTCTCAATTGCACATGCAGTACAACAATAATCTTTATTTTGGGGTGAAAGCATCTAGGCCCCTAGTTGGGTTTCGGTGATTAATGACAATACGAGATTACTATGACTAACGTGTGTTTTGCAGAGGTAATTAAGTTAGGTCATGGTAATGGAGATTGATTGGGCAAACATGGTTGTCATGCCCCTACGATGGAAATTGTTTCGGTTTTCAAAGGATGGATGCCAAGGTTAAGGATGAACTAGTTCTAAGTGTCGTTTGGTATTAAAGAGACACTTAGAGTAGTTTAGAACTTTATTTTTCCTTTGGCCGTACTATTGAGGGGGGTATGAATGGGTAGCTTGACCTAGGTGAGTCTAGTGGGTTAGGTGTGGTGCACACTTGCTAAATTTAGCACTAGGTAGCTCCTAAAAAGCCCTTAGATCAATTGGAGCAAACTTCATTCATGTATGATTGAGAGTTGGAAATGAATGGAGGGTCAAATACTGACTGGCCGCTGGTTCCGGTGTGACCGGACGCTGGCGCAGAGTCCGGTCAGTTCATTTGATCAAGGTGAATTCGTCTGGTGCGACCGGACGCTGAGAGGTGAGTGACCGGACGCTGGGTGCCAGCGTCCGGTCGACTCCAGTAAGGTTCCAGAGAGGGAAAATCATGACCAGACGCGTCCGGTCACAACTTAAACACTAGGTTTCAAGGAGACCTGATCGGAGCGTCCGGTCAACTTGACCGGAGCGTTCGGTCATCCCGCAGAGGCACATAACGGTTCGTTTTTAACAGGGTGTATAAATACTTCCTCCATTCGTGTGAGGGGGTACTTTTGCTTACTCCAACAGCTGAGAAACACCCTTGAGAGTGCCAAGAAGAACAAGGTCCTAGTGAGGTGATTGAGATTTGAGAATCCAAGAGTGAGACCTCATTAGTAAAAGCAAGAGTAGCAAAGTGTGCATCCACCCTTCTCATTAGGCTTGTCGTGGTCAAGTGAGAGTTCGTGCTTGTTACTCTTGGTGATCGCCATCACCTAGACGGATTGGTGGTGATTGGGAGCTTGGTGGTCATTCGGCGGAGCTTGTGGATGACCCAACTCAAGTTGTGAGCGGTTGTGGGTGATTCACCGTGACGGAGTGTCAAAGAATCAACCCGTAGAGAGCACTTGATTCTTGCGTGGATCAAGGGGGAGCTACACCCCTGCGTGGGTGCTCCAACGAGGACTAGTGGGGAGTGGCAACTCTCCGATACCTCGGCAAAACATCACCGCGTTCCTCCTTCTCTCTTTACTTTGAGCATTTACTTTGAGCAATTTAATTCTTGTCTTTGCATTCATAGAATTGTCATGCTAGAGTAGGATTGGAACTTAGGTTGCAAGACTTTTTGTGCGGTAGAACATTAGAAACATTTTCTAGGCACAAGGGGTGAAGTGGGCTAACCATAGGGTTTAATTATTGCAAAGAAATTTAGAATTAACCCAATTCACCCCCCCCCTCTTAGGCATCTTGATCCTTTCATGGGGAAATTTTGTATTTTCTATATCATGACCAATAGAATTGCCGATAATTTTCTTCATCATCCCTATTCCAGGGTGCCCAAGATGATCATGCCAGTTTCAGAATGTATCGACATCTTGGAAAATTATCTTATATGCAACATGTTCTATGGGCTTTATGTATGTAAAGTACAATTCAGTTTGGAGTGAAGAAATTTTTTCACAGATTTGTTTCCCATATCTAGTAAGTTTGGTAAAGAGAAGGAATTCTAGTTTATGCACGAAACACCATCTTTAGAGGCCTTTGCAAAGATGTGTTTAATCGGGTGAGGACCCACAAAGACGCCCATGCACTATGGTCGGACATTTGTGCGCTCCATGAGGGAACAAAGAGCGAGCGTGAAGAACGCTATCATCTTGTCATGAAAAAGCTAAATTCATTTGAGATGCTTCCTAAAGAGAGTGCTAATGAAATATACTCACGCTTGAATATTCTTGTAGAAGAAGTCAATGGGCTTGGACTTACTCAAATGCAACCATCCGACGTTGTAAGAAAAATATTGAGTGTCCTTCCCATTAACAAATATGGGCATATTATGACCGTGCTTCATCAAGGTGATCTTTCCACTGCTACACCAACATAAATCTTGGGAAAGATCAATGCTCATGAGATGTACATGCACATCACACCATAAGATGGCTCATCCTCTACTAAGAAAAAAGACAAGGACTTAGCATTCAAAGCTAACCAAGAGAAAGGCAAAGCAAGGCTTGAGTATGAGAGCTCAAGTGATGATGAAATTGATGATGCAAGTCTTGTTCTCATGGTGAGAAGAACCGCCAAGATGCTAAAGAAGCTTAACAAGAGTGGCATCAAGTTTGATGGCAAGAAAAAAAAGTTCTTCACTAGCTCTAGAAGGAAGCGAATCTCGGAGATGTATTGCTATAATTGTGGAGAACTTGGTCATCTAGCACACCAATGCATAAGGCCCAAGAAAGACAAGTACAAGGGCAAGAAAGATGACTCAAGTAATGAAGATGATGAGAAGAAGAAAAACAATCCATACAAGAAGAAGGATGACAAGAAGAAGGACTTCCACACAAAAAAAAGAATGGAAAGGCATACATCGTCGATGATTGGCTCACGGACATTGATTCATCAAGTTGCTCATCCGATGATGATAGTGATAATGAGAAGGTGGCCGCTATTGTGATGGACTCTTCATCATCTTCACCAACACCACCGCCATCATCCTCTACACACCTATGCCTTATGGCCAAAGGTGAACGCAAGGTATCAAATGATGATGATAGTAGTGGTGATGATCATGCTAACAATGATGAAAGCGATAGTGATGATGATGAATATGAATCACCTTCTTATGATGATCTTGTTAAATTGCTAAATCAATATACTAAGATCATTAGAAAGATTAGAGCTAAGAATGACAAGCTAGAAGCTAAGAATGATTCTCTTTTAGCCAAAGGTGATATAGCCGAAAAGGCTAGTGTTGAGCTTAGAGAAACAAATGATGCTATGTCATCCAAACTCAAGGAGCTCAAATCTTTTAAGAAAGAGCTTAAAGATAAACATGATAAACCTGAGAGGATACACAATGAGCTCATCACTAGCCATAATATGCTAAAAGAAGAGTATTCCAATCTTAAGATCAATCATGATAATCTTGTCATTGCTCAAGAATTTTTATCCAATAAGCCACACGATGCTACTAACAATGTTGTTAAGATTGATATAGCTACATCATGTGATGATTTGATCATTGAGAGCATTGAGCAAAGTTTTAGTAGCAAGGTCAAGCAAGTGGTTGAGACCGATAATTATGATGAGTATGTCGAGCTCAAGAGTGATAATGAAAAGCTCAAGAAAAATCTTGAAGAGATCAAAACCCACAACACTATTGTGCTAGAAACTCTTGATTATGATGGTGATTTGATTCTTGAGAATGAAAAGCTAAACGAAGAGAATAAGAAACTCAAGGAAGAGAAAAATAATGATGCACTCAAGGAATAGAGCAAGAAGCTCAAGTTGGAGAAAAAGCATCTCAAGATTGGATTGAGCAAGTTCACAAGAGGCAAGCATCTTCAAAGTGAGCTACTAATGAACACCGTCATGAAGATGGATAGAAGTGGCATTGGGTACTTGGCAAACCAAGAGAAGAAGGCTCAAGCTCAACAACAACACAAGTCAAAGCCAAAGCCAAAGAGATGTTTTGAGTGTGGACAAGAAGGTCACTTTGCCCATGAGTGCCAAACTCCACCACCACAACCCTTGCCCAAGCATGCTAGACCTTTTGCTTTCAATGCTCATTACATACTTAGAAAGGACTCTAGTTGAAAGATGAAAGTTATGTTCTTAGGACCTCCCAACAAGAATAGGCCTAAGAAAATTTGGGTTGCAAAGTCACTTGTTGAGAAAGTCAAGGGCCCTCAACAAGTTTGGGTTCCTAAAGCTTGATCTCTTGTGTGTAGGTGAACTACAAGATCGGTGGAAGTCATTGGGTAATTGATAGTGGTTGCACACAACATATGACCGGTGATCCTCGTATGTTCACCTCACTAGATGAAGAAGTAGATGGACAAGAAAGAATCATTTGGAGATAAGTCAAAGGGCAAGGCTAAAGGATTAGGCAAAGTGACAATATCAAATGATCATTCTATCTCAAATGTGCTATATGTTGCTTCATTGATCTTCAACTTGCTATCCGTTGGACAATTATGTGATCTTGGCTTTCAATGCCTATTTACCGAGAGGAAAGTGGTTGTATCCAAGAAAGATGATGATCAAGTGATATTCAAGAGATTTAGATACAACAACCTATATCTAGTGGACTTCACCTCCGAAGATGCTAATTTGAAGACTTGCCTATTCACCAAAATAACACTTGGGTGGCTATGGCATAAAATACTTGCTCATATTGGGATGAGCTCACTCAAGAAGCTAATGAAGAATGATTTGGTGAGAGGGTTGAAGGATGTGAAGTTTGAGAAGGACAAGCTTTGTAGTGCATGTCAAGCCGGCAAACAAGTTGCAAACACTCATCCTACAAAAGCTTTCATGTCAACCACAAGAGTGCTAGAACTCCTTCACATGGACTTATTTGGACCAACAACGTACAAGAGTTTGGGAGAAAATCTTTATTGTCTTGTGATTGTTGATGACTATTCAAGATACATATGGGTATTCTTCCTTTATGACAAATCTGAAGTTGCATCATGCTTCAAGAAGTTTGCTAAGAGAGCACAAAATGAGTTTGATGTGAAGTTCAAGAAGATTAGAAGCGACAATAGGAAAGAATTTGACAACACAAACATAGAAGCCTATTATGATGAAGTTGGGATCAAGCATGAGGTCTCCGCAACATATACTCCTCAACAAAATAGTGTAGTTGAGAGAAAGAACCGGACATTGATCACACTAGCAAGAACAATGTTTGATGAGTACAACACTCTCGAAGCTCTATGGGCGGAAGCTATCAACACCGCATGCTATGCATCCAACCACCTATTCCTTTAAAAGTTTCTTGGCAAGACACCTTATGAGTTGCTCAATGGGAAGAAGCCGGATGTCTCCTTCTTTAGGGTGTTTGGTTGCAAATGCTACAACTATAAGAAGCGGCAACACCTAGGGAAGTTTCAAAGATGTTGTGATATTGGTTTTCTTGTTGGTTACTCATCAAAGTCCAAAGCATATAGAGTATTTAATCATGTCACCGGCTTGGTTGAAGAAACATATGATGTGGAATTTGATGAATCTAATGGCTCCCAAGGAGCACATGAGAATCTTGATGATGTAGGTGATGAACCATTGAGGGAGGCTATGAAGAACATTCCGGTTGGAGACATCAAGCCTAAAGATGATGAAGATGATGTACAATTGATTGATCCACCCTCTTCATCAAGTGTGCCACAAGATGGTGAAAAAGATGGGAGAGTAGAAAATAAAGACACTCATGTCTCCCATGATCAAATAGTGGCACAAGCACAAGATGTTGATGCTCCACAACCTCCACCTCAAGTGGTCAATAGAAGAAACACTCCCCTACTACAAGATCATCCACAAGATCTCATCATAGGGAGTCCGTCAAAGGGAGTGATGACACGCTCACAAAAACTTGCTTCATTTATTGCTCATCACTCTTTTGTCTCTTGCTTTGAACCTACTAAGGTAGAAGAAGCTCTTCAAGATCCGGACTGGATCAATGCCATGCATGATGAGTTGAATAACTTCACCCGAAATCAAGTGTGGACTCTTGAAGAGCGACCTAAAGGTGCAAGAGTCATTGGAACAAAGTGGGTATTCCGAAACAAGCAAGATGATCAAGGCGTTGTTGTGAGGAACAAGACAAGACTAGTTGCAAAGGGGTTCTCTCAAGTTGAGGGTGAAAGGGTCGAGATGGCGACTAGAGGAGGGGTGAATAGTCCTTTCTAAAAATAATCGCGTTGGCTAACCGATATAAATGCGGAATTAAAACAATCGGTCTAGCCAAGACTACACCCCTCTATATATGTTTACTAGCACCTTGCTAAGATACCAATTATGCAACAAAGGTGCCGGGCTATCTAGAGCTCTCCTAAACAATTCTAAGAGCAAGGTTACACAAACCTATGCCACTAGTATTTTAAGCAACAAGAGAGCTCCTACACATGCTAGTAAGCAAAAGCACAAAGCTAACTATGCTCACTAGCAATGCTCAATAACAAGGCAACCAATGCCTAATTAGGGAGCGCAAGAACTTAGCTACACAAACTAAGCAATGTGACTAATAAGGTTACTAAAACCAAATTAGCCACTCAAGGGAGCTACTTCTATGCTACACAAGTAAGAAGGTAATTAGCAAGCTACATAAGCTATCTAATTACAAGAGCAACTACACAAGCTTAATATGTATAAAAGTAATTGCAAGCTTGTGTAATAGGGATGCAAACCAACGGGAAGAACAAGGTTGACATGATGATTTTTCTCCCGAGGTTCATGTGTTTGCCAACACGGTAGTCCCCGTTGTGTCGACCGCTCACTTGGTGGTTCGGCGGCTAATTAGCATCACCCGCTAAGCCCGCACGTCGGGCACCGCAAGAACCTACCCCTTGAGTGAGGGTAGCTCAATGACACGCTTTACTAAAGTTGCTCTTCGCGACTACCGCGGGGCGAGCACAAGTACCCCTCACAAGCACTTCTCCGGAGCGCCGCACAAGCTTCTTGTGGGCTTCGACGGAGACCACCACCAAGCCGTCTAGGAGGTGGCAACCTCCAAGAGTAACAAGCACCACCGGCTTGCAACATGACCACCTAGTGCCACTCGATGCAACCTCACGATGCAATCGCACTAGAATCGCTCACTCACACAATCGAATAATCACTATCAAGTATATGTGTGATGGAGGGCTCCCAAGCACTCACAAGCATGGACACTAAGTCCCCTTAGGTGCTCAAGACCACCATGGCCGAGGGCCACTTCTATTTATAGCCCCAAGGGCTAAACTAGCTGTTACCCCTTCATCAAGCAACGGTCGGGCTGACCGGGCGCTTCTCGTCGTGTGGACCGGACGCTGACCTCGCCGTCCGGTCACCCGTAAACGGACACGTGTCTCGATTCCAACGGTCACTTGACTGACCGGACGCAGCGAAGTTAAATCGACCGGACGCTGAACCCCCAGCGTCCGGTCGTTTCTAGTAAGGTACCGACCTCGATCGGACGCGTCCGATCACACTTGATCGGACGCAGCCAGCGTCCGGTCACACTCCAGCTTCTGCGTCATCAGACGCCACCGACCGGACGTAGCTCGCCAACGTCACGGTGCATTCAGATCCAAATATCCGGTCATTGACCGACGCCAAACATCTTCGCGACTAACTCGTTTTCACTTCTAACTTCATCACCCTTGCTCCAATGTGCTAACCACAAGAACTTGCATTCGGCGCAATAGAAAATAGGCATTCTATTTTCCCGAAAGCGCCGAATTGGGTTTCGGTGATTAATGACAATACGAGATTACTATGACTAAAGTGTGTTTTGCAGAGGCAATTAAGTTAGGTCATGGTAATGGAGATTGATTGGGCAAACATGGTTGTCATGCCCCTACGATGGAAATTATTTCGGTTTTCAAAGGATGGACGACAAGGTTAATGATGGACTAGTTCTAAGTGTCGTTTGGTGTTGAAGAGACACTTAGAGTAGTTTAGGACTTTGTTTTTCCTTTGGCCGTACTATTAAGAGGGGTATGGACGGGTAGCTTGACCTAGGTGAGTCTAGTGGGTTAGGTGTGGTGTACATTTGCTAAATCAAGCACTAGGTAGCTACTAAAAAGCCCTTCAATCAATTGGAGCAAACTTTATTCACGTATGATTGAGAGTTGGAAGTGAATGGAGGGTCAAATACTGACCGGATGCTGGTTCTGGTGTGATGAGACGCTGGCGCAGAGTCCGGTCAGTTCATTTGATCAAGGTGAATTCGTCTGGTGCGACCGGACACTGAGAGGTGAATGACCGGACGCTGGGTGCCAGCGTCCGGTCGATTCCAGTACGGTTCCAGAGAGGAAAAATCGTGACCGGACGCGTCCGGTCACAACTTAAACACTGGGTTTTGGGGAGAACTGACCGGAGCGTTCGGTCAACTTGACCGGAGCGTCCGGTCACCCCGCAGAGGCACATAACGGTTTGTTTGTAACGGGGTGTATACATACTTCCTCTATTCGTGTGAGGGGATACTTTTGCTCATTCCAACAGCTAAGAAACACCCTTGAGAGTGCCAAGAAGAGCAAGGTCCTAGTGAGGTGATTGAGATTTGAGAATCGAAGAGTGAGACCTCATTAGTGAAAGCAAGAGTAGCAAAGTGTGCATCCACTCATCTCATTAGGCTTGTCATGGTCAAGTGAGAGTTCGTGCTTGTTACTCTTGGTGATCTCCATCAGCTAGACGGCTTGGTGGTGATTAGGAGCTTGGTGATCATCTGACGGAGCTTGTGGATGACCCAACTCAAGTTATGACCGGTTGTGGGTGATTCACCACGATGGAGTGTCAAAGAATCAACACATAGAGAGCACTTGATCCTTGCGCGGATCAAGGGGGAGCTACACCCTTGCGCGGGTGCTCCAACGAGGACTAGTGGGGAGTGGCAACTCTCCGATACCTCGGTAAAACATCGCCGCATTCCTCCTTCTCTCTTTACTTTGAGTATTTACTTTGAGCAATTAAATTCTTGTCTTTGCATTCATAGAATTGCCATGCTAGAGTAGGATTGGAACTTAGGTTGCAAGACTTTTTGTGCGGTAGAACATTAGAAACATTTTTTAGGCACAAGGGGTGAAGTTGGCTAACCGTAGGGTTTAATTATTGCAAAGAAATTTAAAATTAGCCTAATTCACCCCCCTCTTAGGCATCTTGATCCTTTCATGGGGAAATTTTATATTTTCTATATCATGACCAATAGAATTGCCGATAATTTTCTTCATCATCCCCATTCTAGGGTGCCCAAGACGATCATGCCAGTTTCAGAATGTATCGACATCTTGGAAAATTATCTTATATGCAACATGTTCTATGGGCTTTATGTATGTAAAGTACAATCCAGTTTGGAGTGAAGAAATCTTTTCACAGATTTGTTTCCCATATCCAGTAAGTTTGGTAAAGAGAAGGAATTCTACTTTATTATCCATATGTGTTTCCACATGAAAACCATTCTTATGGACGTCTCTAAAACTTAGAAGGGTATGAGTCAAGTCGATACAACAATGCATCCTCCATCGTAATTTGTGTACCCATAGGGAGAGTAATAGTGGCTCTTTTTGAGCCAACTATTAACACATCACGACCAGCGATGGTCATAAATTTCCTTCTCTTTTCTTAAGAGTGTGGAAATATTTCATCTCTCTAAGTATAGAGTTTGTGGTACATGAGTTCACATGGCATAATTCTTCCTCCTTTGGATTGAGATCAACAAACATCTATATGTAAAACAAATGTAATTAAAATACTCAAATGTAACATATAGAATTATACATAAAATATATTGAATATCAAGTACATGAGTATGATATTACAATATCTATGAGTTGGTACAACTTAACAACAATATAAAGAAGTTTGTACAACTCTTAAGCATACTAAATAATACAACCTGAAACAACTATATGTTTGTTTGACTTAAACTATTACAACATATGTATCTAATGAGATATCAATGCTGGACCGAGATTACTCCAAATCTCCAAACATGTCTTCAGAACCAAAGTCTAGGAGCATGTTGTCCGTCGATGGAAGGTTCCCTTCAATGTTAAAAAAATTATTGTTCACTTGTTCTTTAGGGGCCTGATTGGAACAACCCTATTTCACGACAGCCTCAGATGCAATATTGAAGTGTGTCTCATATCTTGTGTCTCCTGGTGGCTTGACCTCTTTTAAGGACTTTTGATACAAAGCAACCAGATGCTTAGGTGCACGACAATTCTTGGCAAAATGCAAAAAATCTCCACATCTATGAGACTTATTGTCATTTTTGGATTTTGTATTCTTCCTCTTCCTCTTGTTTGAATTAGGCATTTGTCTCCTATTATGTTTGTGTTTACCAGTTTTGTTCTTTGGAAAAGATCCATTGAACTTATTCCTAGTATTTTTCTGTACGTTGTGAACCTTAGGCAGAGGCGCCAAACCAACAGGGCACTTATGATGATTCTTCAGAAGAGGTTCATCATTTTTTTTTCTGCCTGAGTCAATGTATGAATAAGTTGGGAATAAAGCTAGTAGTTATGAGCCATGTATTGTTGTTGCAATACTCTATCAGACAGAAGCATAGTGGAGAGTGTTTTCTCTATCTTATCTGCATTCGTTGACTCTTTCTCACAAAACTTCAACTTAGAACAAATCCTATGAACAGCGTGATTATAGTCTGCCATAGATTTGAAATCTTGGAGACATTCCATTCATGATTGGCCTCAGGCCAAATAAGTTCTTTTTGCTGCCCATATCGCTCTTTAAGAGCGACCCATAATTCGTGAGGATTTACAATCATAAGGTATTCAGATTTAAGGTCCTTATGAATATAAAACCATAGCAAAGCCAAAGCAGTATAGGTATACTTATCTTGCAGGACAACCCCAGTTTGGGGTTCCTGAGTTATAGCCAAAAGACTATGAGATGCAAGCGCTATCTTGTTATCAGAAGCCCAAGTAGGGTAATTGCTACCATTTAATGCGAGTTCCTCGAAGTCCTTAGTGGCCATGATCCTACGTGGACAACTATGGATTAATTAATTTACCGTATGGTAAATTAAAATCAACATGGTAATGTTATAATACTAAATGTAATATTTTAAAGTTTATATCTTATCATAGTTTTGGGTTGTTGTAGGTAATCACAAAATTGTGTAGACCATACAATAAATCATCATAAATTTTAATATACACAAAACAGATAATCTCTAAGTCAAAGACAAAGAGTAGATCTTTATGGTAGGCAAATATATTGCTCCGTAAGCATGGTCTCAGGGCAGGACAATTCACAAGTGAATTAAACGCAACCATTGCTTAGGTCTCTACCACCTCGTGTAATAGAAAAATAATATGATGAAAATGGTAATCATCGCATGGACGTAGACCATTTATAACAATCCAAAACCATTATTTTAGGTAAAACACAATGTAGGTAATCATCAAGTCTCAGAGGAAACATGATGTAGACATCTCAGTAATGGGTGATTTAATCACTGCTATGACACGGTCTCTAGGCAGGATAATTCATAAGGAATTAAACACAGCCAATGACATAGACTCCATTACCTTGTGTTAATTAACTAAAATAATCAAGATATTTATATTGCAATTTTAAACCTGCAGTAATTAAAGTTTTCTAATTCTATGGATAACTTTGTTAAATTGCATCTAAGTCACTTGCTAATTTAATACGTATGTGGTGCAAAAGGGGTATGGGGCATCAACATACCCAATTCTATTATAAAATTATAAATGCAACATATATGTTGGTGCAAAACTGGAGGGTTTGAGTGCACCAACATATTTTAATTTAATAAAGTCACAAGTGTAATATGTATGTGGTGCAAAATAGGGTTTGGGTGCACCAACATACTACAAAATGTAATAGAATCACAAATTACATTGTAATATAATAAGATCAAACCACATTTATATACAATGACTTGACAATGTACAGCAGATACAGAGCAACATCAAACAATATAGTTAAACTGATGTTCTTGTTGGAAAATAAATTAGCTAAAGCATAGGCTAACTAATTGTACTACTGCTGAAAAAGAAAAAATAACAAAGAAATAAAAACTTTGTAGGCAATTTTGGCCCAGGCGAGCAGCAACAGGCCCAGCAGGGCGCGTAGCCTAGCCGACCGACTAGGCACGTGGCCCAGCGAGCCAGGGAAGGGAGGGGCGCGCCGGCACTAGGCCGTAACCTAGGCCTAGGCCGCGGTTTTGGTCCACCCGACCGCCCCCACGGGGGCCTATAAAGAGGTGGCGATTAGGGTTTAGGAAAACCCTAACCGCCCCAACCTCTAGCCGCCGCTGTCGTCCAGCCACCGCCGCCGCCTCTGTTGCCGCTCCTGCTGCTCCTTGCTGATGTCGTTCGTCATCATGTGCCTCCTCTTCCTCCTCCTCTCCTCTCATGGCAGGCTCGGGCCGAGGCCCATACTCCGACCATGGAGGCCGACCGACAGGCGAACCCCGCTCTTCCCGGCGATCTCCAGCCATGAGGGTCGTCGCTGCGAGCCGGGAACGGTGGATCCACCCCCACGGGCCCATCCTAGACCGCTCAGAGGCGGGAACCGCCCCTTCCTCAACCGAGAAGGAGACGAAACCGGCTCCAACGGCGTGTCCAGCGGGAGGACGTTCCGGCGCAGGCCCTGGTCGGCGGTTGGCCACCACGTCGGTGTAGGAGAGCGATCGGGTCGGTGGAGGTGGGGGAGAGCGATGTCGACGTCGTAGGCGAAGCCGGGCGGCCAAGCCTCCGCGTCGGCGCTGCGGTTGGGGAGCGGAGGGGCACCACGGCGCGCGGCCATGGTGCCACCGCCTCCATTCTATGGCAGTGCGAGTGCGGTCGACGACAGTGGTGGTGGTGGCGGCAGCAGCGTCACCGGCGTCCTCGGCAGCGTTGATGGCATCGGCGGCGTCCTCGGCGACGCCCCCACGCGCCTGATGAACATGGCTGGGCCATGCGTCGGGCAGACGCCGGAGGCGAACTACAGCGGGGACGACGGGCATGGCGACGAACGGCGGCCACTGCTCCCTCCAGTGCGGACTCCGTGGAAGCAGCGAGGAGGGATGCGGTGGTCGGAGAGATCCCGGAGGGCACAACCGACGGCGCCCTGCAACATGAAGCGGCGAAGGCCTCCGGCGTGGTTGCCACAGGCGATGGCAGTCTCCACGGCGTCGGTGATGGAATCGACTATCGCATTCATGGAAGGTACAGGAGTCGACATCTTCTACCTTAGGATGCAGCGACGCCGGTGATTTCTTCTCCGACGAACTCTCTCCTTTCCCTTCTCCTATTCGCGTCAGTGGTGAGCGAGCGTGTCTGATAACGTATTGAATGAAAATAGTGAATGAAAGTGGCGGATGTCTATTTTTTGATGAACAGTGTTGTGTACATATATACAAGCCCAATGGGCAGTTGTCTATTGATGAAAAGGTGCATCTCTATGCTTAAAAGGAGTCTCTCTATGCCTATTCTGGAACCGTCATTAGTAACCGCTAATGACGTGATTAACAATAAATTGATCACTAATAATAATTCTTAACCGTTTTGTTGGGAGTTTCAAGGTATGACTTTAATTTTATCAAATTTGAAATGATTTGACTCTCAAGAAAGTTGAAATGACTTTTAATTTGGGAAGAAGAGAGTACTTCTTAACGTCAGGAACAACATAATGACGATTGATTTATGCAGTGAGTGGTTTCCATTTTTGGGCTACGTACATGCTCCACTAACCTGGGCCATTATTCATCATCAGTTTGTAAACGAACAACTAGAGTGTTACTAATAATTAGTGAACAAAAATGCTAGGCTCGGTGTTGGCGGAACTCCGATCCTGGCATATACTGTACTAGCTAGCGCTTACAATTACTTACTAGAATATCGTGTGCACTTTGAAGTTTTTTTTTTTTTTATAACCGCACTCTGAAGTTTGAACGCTAGGAACGAACTAAAGGCAACCATGAATTGTGGATTAGTAGTTGGTGGGTGCCTGTTTGGTTTGGAACTTTTTGCCCGTAATCAGTTCACATGCAAATATGCAATAAATAGTCATCCAAACAAATCGCGCTTTCAGTTGCATGCTAACAGATCACACCGTTTACTCGTTGCATTACCGTTGCCGTTCCCACCGCCGAAGCAAACAGTGTCTTTTTTTTTTCTTTCTTCTTGGAGCATGTTCATATGAATATAAAATATGTCGACATATCTCCAGCTCGCTCTCCGTCCTATCATATAAAAAGCACAGCAAAACGATCATGTGCAAAGCTAGTGCAGGGCTTCCTCGTTCCATTATTTGGCCATTTGGGCAGCTCACAGCTGACTCCAGCGCGTCCTGATTGGATCGATTCCATCCATCTGACACACGTATACAGGAATATTATGTACACACATCTGGAGATCATCGATGGTCCAGTCCCTATATATATCTACACACACGACACGGACGGTCGGACGTCGTTTTCTCGAACACGGTGCGGCAGCAGCCAGCTGCCACATTCTTTAACCGGCCACGCACTTCACGGGAGGAATTCATTTCATTTTTTGATTTAATTTGCTGATATAGTACTACTACTTGACGCAGCAGGCACGCAGCTAGTAGCAGAGGACGAAGGTTAGAATCTTTTTTTTTTCTGTTTCCCGGCTCACGTCTAGCTCGGCATGAGCATTATTGATCCTCGTGGATTCCTGTCGCCATGCATGAATGAATTATTGGTGCTTATAAAACCCGGGATAAGACAAGCTAAGAGATCCATTATTATTGAATTATTGGTATGATTCAATGTTGGACCTCAGGTTTCGGTCGATATGTTATGATTCCAACTTGCCTGCTGCAATTCAGCAATAGGGCTATTTTTGTGCGTGTGTTTGGATTTGGACATCATGCAAGTAGCGCTAGTACATCCTTGGAATCTTGGGTTAGTAAAATAGCTCCTCCCTCCGTCCAGAAATATAATATAATATAAAAATTAAGTGATTCTATAGTTTGTTCCACGTCAAGCTATTTTGAGTTTGAACGGTTTTCTAAAGATGAATATGAACGTCTACACATGAAAGAAGCAAAATGTGCAAATATATTTCAGAGTGGAACTAATGATGCTCGTTTGGCATCGAAAATGTTATTTTTTTTTCTATAAATTTAGTCGAGTTTAGAAAAGTTTGGCTTAGGACGATCTTAGCATGAGCTTAATAATTAATAAAGTGCCTTTGACATTATAATGCAAAACAAACAAGGGGTATGAGACAAATTGCTAGCTTGTGGTTCGTACACTCTAGTTGCAACTACTTTTATTATTTATTTATTTACACATTAATTATTATAACCAGCTTTGGGTGTAATTTTTATGGAATACGGTCAGGGCATTAGAGTCCTTGAAAACACTAGAATCTGACTCATCAACTAATAATTGTCCTTAATCATGGAGTATACTACAGTATATAGGAACCTTGCTCACCCTCCCTTTCTTCTGTCAAGGTGAGGGTGAGCCGTGCATATTGTGAAGTGGTGTGGTTACACTACAAACAAAACACATCATATCGACGACAGGCAAATGAAAAACAGGTGTTTGAGAGTTTCTTGAGCAGAAGAGGGTAAACGTTTTCCCAGAGTAATCGAGCCAGCAGCCAGCAGCCAGCAGCCAGCCACATCATATCGATCATTATTAACCTCTTGGCTCCTGACCGAGAGGAAACGCCACGCTACGCCGGCCGCCGTACGTGCCGAGAGTCGTGGCGGAGGGCAGGTCGAACTGCATGCGAGGCGGCGGCCGGATCTGTTCCTCATGTGGTCCGGACGCCGGCAGAGACGTGGACGGCGGTGGCGCAGTAGTCCGCCCGTCGCGGTGGAGAAGGAAGGGGTTGGTTGGTTACTGTGGCGTGGCGTGCTAATGATCGCTATACAACTGTTTTTTTAATCATCAAGAGAACAATAATCGACGTGTAGTCGTACCTGTCTTCTTCTTTCTGCCCTGTCGCAAATTAAACGTGATAGGAACCACGACGTATCTCTACATCTTTATCTTATCAAACACAGCTAAGCGAAGCATGACAGAGTCTGGTGCCACTGTAGTATGTGCGCGTATGGCTACACTGACAGCGACATCGGACTACTCCTAACTCCCGTCCTGACTGGGCCGATTGGATCTCCAGCCTGTTCGTTTGGCTGTGGCTTGTCGTAAACGATTGTAAATTTTCAACCGGAATAGTATTTTTCTCTTACACAAACCAGCCAGCAATACTTCTCCACGAACCAGCGAACATGCTGCTCGTGTCGTGTGAAGCCTGCCCAGCATCTGCACGATGGTTTGGACCAATAATTGTAATGTAACGGCGGACCCCACGGCGGCACGGTAAAAGATTCCCTTTTGCTGCTTCGTCGATGGACCATGCTGCATGGGTTGTTGGGCGTGCGTACGTACACGTTTTCTACGGTCCACGCACGCCTCCTGTACGTAGCCCACTACCCAGTTGATGATGATCTGTGCCTGTGGAGGCAGAGGCCGGACGGCCGGAGCATGTTTCGTGTCTGCGCAGGCACGGGCACGCCGGGGCTGGTTGCGCTTGCTTTGCTGTTGCTGACACGTCGTCGTGCTAGCTTGCATAGGCATATGCATATGCGTGGTGGGACCTGACCGCATGCGCAACGCTGGATCCGTGACATGCATGATCAATGATCCCGTCTGATCTGCTAGCGTCCTTCTCTTCTCTGGACCAGCTACCACTACCATATTCTTTCTCCACCGCTGACATGTATGATCTGGCATTGTCCTTCTCGGGATAAGTTACCACCACAGCCACAGTGCCACGCACTGCCAGGTTGATCCAGAGAAAGGCCTTGTTTAACTTGTTGATTGCGGATTTGTGGTTGTAAACTGAAAAAGATGGGCCGTTTCAGATTATATAAAATTGCAACCGTATTGTAACAATCCATACGCTATACTTTGGATGCGTATCTCTTGTTCGCTGACTCTCTCTAAGCGATGATGCCATTGACGGATCGGAGAAGAGTCTGCATAACTTGTATATGTCTTTTTAATTTTGTGTTCGGCCTTTTTCGAACAACTCTGTATTTTGTTTTCTTTTTGCTACTAAATAAAGTAGGATACACGTTATCTTTTTTACATAGAAGAAGCAGTTGTAAAAAAAAAGCGCACACCGTATACCGGTCACTACTACATAAATGATTTCATGAGACATAACCTTTTGATTAACGGAAGCGGACATACTGAGCTCTCCAAAATACCGGGCGATTTACGGATTTTTGGTCAAGCCATTTACGCAGACACCACAAAAAAACCGTCTCTGTAAATCAATTTCTCGAGGCCCAAGAGGTCTCTTACCTATGTGTTCACCTAAATACAAGTGAGTTAGGGTTTGGGCTCTCTCCTCCTTGCCCTATCTCACAACCAGTTCTCGCTCTCATCTCTCTCTCTCTCTCTCTCTCTCTCTCTCTGAGTTAGGGTTTGACGCCTCCGAGTTAGGGGGGCGCCTCGGACGGCCACAGGGCCGGATTGATCTCGTAGACCCACAGCGGCTTCGACGAGCACGACGTCGGCGAGATCTCATGCGAGGGCGGTTCAACCAAAAGCCACAGGTGTTCAAACAAACAACTTCCAACTTTGTCACAACCACAACCCATAGCTACTTTTCCATAGCCCACCGCTCATAACTACTTTTCCAAAGGCACAGCTCAACCAAACGCACCCTATATAAGTCAAATGGTATGAAAACATTAATCCAGAGGCATGTACTTAATTGTAGCAAAACTAGTTATAATGACTAATAAAGGAGGAAAACTCCTTCGGAGTACAATAATTCATTATCAACAGTGACAGCACCACACACAGCACCATCATCAGTTATTGAGAAGTGGCAATCACATTTCCTTCTCTCCGTTCGTGCGCTGGAAAGCATCAAGCCAATCAGGTGACTGTCGACGGCGAGATTTGCCTCTTCCATCAGCTACCGGATTTATGGATTCTGGGCTTTGAGGTTTGGGGAGGTGCACCATGCTTGTTTTGGCTTAGAAATTGTGGATTTCTCAACTTGAGGGGAAGCAAACTGTTAGAAGGAGCTTTATAGAACACCAAAAATCTGTAAAGCTAAAACAAGCACAAGCAGGGCCTCGATCGGGAGGCAGCAGGCCTAGCGGAAGGAGGAGGCGGAGCAAGAATCTGTAAGCTAAGATGATTTGTATGCCATATGCGCAGGCCACATCTAGGCCCGGGCAATCATTAATTGGGTCTTTGTTCTTCTCTTTAGATAAGATAAGATGATTGATGCACCGCGTCAATCTCAAGCAACTTATTTCGTGACACACATGACTACATGAGCTCCAGAAAGCAAACAACCGTACTTTAATTTAATTATCTGAAATGATTTGATTTGACGTTTGGTCGAGCTTTAAAAAAAGACCACGCTGTAGTTTTATTCGAAGGGTCTGTCTACTCTCAACTCGAGTATTTTAGACTCTCCTGACACCCTAGTGACACAGTCCTCTAAAACACTTTATTCCAAGAACCATGCAAAATTCGAGTGCTAAGACCAAGTCACACTAGATTTCCATATCCACACACTCAGCATCTAACGAACCAAATTAAAGAGAACATATAACTACAAATTATCACATATCAGATTTAATTCTATGGAATGCAAATTGAAAGAAATCCAGATAGAAAACAAATTTAACATATTAGTTCTATGAATGACAAATTGGAAGAAATTCAAAAATATCAAATAAAACATACAAATTAAAAAAAATATAGAAAAAAAACAGATTAGTTCTATAACAAGCAAATTGGAACAGATTCAAAAATATCAAAAAATTACACCAGTTAAATACAAAACTTACACCTAAACTGAAGTAGTAAAATATGGTTCAATGAAATATAACCTGCTCTTACTAAAAAAATGAATATACATATACGTACATGAGTAGGGGCTAGATGTTGAATGAATATCCGTGAACAGGTACTGGTACATAGAGCGAGGTGATGTGATGGCGGGACCACAACATAGCATGCACATGCACCCATCTGCACCACGGGACCGCATGCACCTGCATGCGTCCTGCCTCTCAACGCGGACAGCTGGGGCCCACGCCGCTCCCTCACATCTCCTCCCATGCGCGGACTCAGCAGGTGGCAGCCCAACGCGGCTAGATGATTTGATGGTACAGCTCTCCACCTGCAGCACAGCACATCATCTAACGCTCCGAGGTCGGCGCCAAGATTTGTGGCATCGAGTTCGGAGTCATGTATTCTGGCGCTGAGGTACTGGCCACGTCAACGCCATCTAGGATGCTCTGTTGTGCATGGTCAGGCAACTCGGAGCCAAGATCTGTGGCACCGAGACGTATTACCTCAGCGCTATGAGTCATGGCGCCGACCCCCAGGATCCAAAGATGAGTTTAAGTCTCCCAGAGGACTAAACGTAAATTTTCTTTTAAAAAGAGTCAAATTATAAAAAAAATAGTGTCGATGTACTACTGATAATAAACAAAATGGAACCAGTGTGATAGGTAGGTACTGATCGTGATCGATACGTAGTAAGTGGCCCACATTTTATATATCCCAGCCCTTTTCCAAACAAAATGCTATATGCATGGACAAGATTAATTGCCCCATGTGTCTCGTGTCTTCTCTGGATTTCTCATATCAAAAAATTATTAAACCGTGCCGGTCGCTATACGGTTATGCAAAATAATAAGGAATTTGCACAAAAGACAGCCCTGCCCTGCCGATAATATATAAGATGTGGCCGTGCACGTCAACACCATTTTCACACAAAAAAGACGAGACAAAGATGGCCGGCCCCGGCCCTGGACAAAATGATTTGTACTACGACGGATCGCGACACGGTAGCTGTACACAATGTCACAGACTCACAAATCACAATTAAGACTGAGTCCAGCGACGGGAACCCAAACCTAAGACTCATTTTACATTTTAAGTAACGTACAGTAAAAATGTTACGTACCGATAACTTCATCTCTCCAGCGGAGGCACCGAGTAGCAAGCCCCAAATCTCTCCTCTCGTTCTTCGTTCTGTACTTCTCTCCCAACCACAAAGCGAGCGCAGCGGTGGCGGCCGACAAGCGCCGCAAGCTAGGCGGCTGAGAGCGAGCGACGCTGGGACAACGATGGCGCAAGCGAAATGCAGCGGTGGCGGCCGGCGAAGCTGGAGCTAGCGGCGCGGCGAGCGCGATGGTGGCGGCAGCAGCCTTGCTGCTGCCAAGCCAGAGCGAGCTGCTGGCGGCCATGGCCGCGGCCCTGCGTGGCTTGGGCGGTGAGCTCTCCCTCCCTCCCCGCCGAGCAGAGGCCCCGCCGGCGTGCTCTTGACCCGCGGCCGGCGAGATCCAGGCGCGCGCGGCGGTGGCCCCCCGGATCCAAGCGATGGCGTCCCCATCCAGCGTGGCTGCGCGCCCGGCTGGACCTCGGCGGCGGCTAGCCCCCTCCTCGCCTCTCTCCTCCTCCGGCCATGCGTCTCTCTCTCTCTCTCTCTCTCTCTCTCCACCAGCCCCATGGTGCTTTCGCTCGCCGCCCTCCGGTCGTGCGGCCGAGCCTCTCATGTGTCCCGCAGACATGATCAAGGCGTCCGCATGGTGCTCGCTTCTCCCGACACAAGCGCTGGAGCCCTTCCTCGGCCGGCGGCGCTAGGGCGAAGCGCCTGGCGGCTGCCTCAGGCGAAGCCCCTCCAGGCGGGCGCGCCCACCACCACCACGGGCGCAAGATTTTTGCGTCATCTCTCCTCGACGACGCTTTTTTGCATTCTTGCCGGCGTCGGACCCAAAATGCGTTCTTTGTATGGGTGTTCCGTTGGAGTGTGATTTTGATATGCAAATGTAATGTGCGACACCGATTTTGCGTTTAGATCTCCTTATTGGAGACAGTCTAAGAGAAGCTACCTGATTGATGGTGTGCAGTACGACTTCAATTTCACTTACACAACAGGCAAACGCCACACACGGCACGGGCATTAAAATGCCACCTGATGAAGTAGTACAGGTACATAGTATGCTAATAGGCACGTCACAAGCATCATCATTATTATTGCTCTACTTCTACTGGACATGCATATCATGTCCATTGGGCCCAATGTGTAAGCCTGGTAAGAAAATTCATCAGTGTTGCCGGGGTATAGCCGTTAGTTGTAGACTGCCAGGTGGTAGTCTGGTAGATATTTATGTATATGTATCCTCTTTCGTTTTTTTTTACATATCACATATTAGCTTTCCTAAATCATTTTTTTAGCTTTGACTAATAATTTTTAAAAATGGTATAGGTTAACAATATAAGATTTATGTTTTTAGATTCACTATGAGAATACTTATATATAGTTCACATGTGAAATTGCATAGAGTTTTTGAAATTGATGGTCAACGTAGAAATGTTTGACTTAGAGCAAATCTAACACGACACATGCTATCCTAACATGACCCGTGCCCAAACCTCCCCAACGAAACATTTACGCTAGTCCCGTTGCAGCAGGTAGCGTGACGCTAGATCACAACTCCATTAGCTAAGTCGATCGATCTCCCATTAGCAAGCACAAAAAAGCGCGAAGGGCCTATCATATGCTGGTTGATCATCTGTGCCTCCACGAGCAGAAAACGGGGATCATAGATGACCTAGCTAACCCTAGCCCTGATTGGATCTGACGTAAGCCGATGCGCGGGAACATCATGCTATAAAGGTCACACATGGTACAGGGCCACGGGCATTAATCACGGACAAAGAATTGGATAGATTGAGCTGCCTGGCCGGCACACAGCGGCGAATCTAGACTAAACTGCTGCTGGGTCATATAGATTCATGAACTCAATTTGATGGGGTCGTAGCTGGCCGGAATACGCGGGGTTCCACTGATTCGTACAAAGTTATCGGGGTCGCTTGACCTCGACACATGCACTGTGGCTTCGCCGCTGCCGGCACACATACATACCCTAAAACGACACTTGATGTGGTACAGGTACATATGTATGCATGTCACATGCCGCATCATTGGTCTAATTGAACATGCATATCATGCACATTGGGCCCTACGTGTCAGCGTGTAATGTAGGATCGATTCACGCTAGAATAGGCAATCAAAGGGGGCTGAATGATTGCGGAAGACAAAACTAATTTTAAAACTCTCCCTTAAACACAACCAGATTAAGCATCGTTTTCAATTGTGAACAGAACGCTACGCCTCCACACTAGACATAATCTCGACAAAAATTTGTAGTTCTGCCTGATCTCAAAATCATGGTGACCTCTGGATCCCTTTCTCGCATCCTTAGCATCATTTTAATTTGGCCTCCCCGCCCGTATTGTGCTCCGACCCATCGAGCTTCATTCTTCCCCGCTCGATCCTCTAATCAGTACGTAATCGCCACCCCCACTCCCTATTCCCTTCTTCCTTCCTCGCGCTCGTGCTCTTGGCTAGCTAGCAAGGTCAATAGGTGGTTGTGTGAACTTTAGGCTCTGTTCGGCTGGTCTATAAGCCGCTTGTGCTGATTTGTATCATGATTGATAAGTCGGTTTATAATAGCAGCCGAACAGAGCCTTAATTTGAATGCTGGGGACGAACTAAAGGCAATCAACAGTTGTGTGGTTGGCTGGCGTGCGTGTGTGTGCGCGTGCGCGTGCCTCTTATTTACATATCCATGTCCCTTTTCCTTGGAACTGAGCCTGATATGATCATGTTCATTCATAAATATAAATATATTGACGTATCGATCTCTCCTCGCTCTCTTCTCGTACCATATCAAACACAGCAAAACCATCATGTGCAAGCTGAGTGCAGCAAGCCTTCCTGCTGACTCCAGCACTGATTGGGTCGATTCCACCGAACTGAGCTGACACGCACAGTAGGAGTATAGTATTATGTGTGCACATCTTGATCGTGCATATATTAAATGTTGGTATGATTAAATGTTGGACCCAAGGTTTGGTATGATTAAATGTTGGACCCAAGGTTTGGTATGAGTAGTACATTTAATCACAAGGTTGGGACCCAACGAAAATTGATTCCCATCGCCATTGTTGGTATGATTAAGCCCTTGTTTAGTTGGAGTCCAAAATCTCAAAAAGTGCTACAGTATCTGTCACATCGAATGTTTGCGGTTCATGCATAGAGCATTAAATGTAGACGAAAAAAAAACTAATTGCACAGTTTGGTGGGAAATTGCGAGACGAACGTTTTGAGTCTACTTAGTCCATGTTTAAACAATAATTGCCAAATAAAAACGAAGGTGCTATAGTAGCCCCAAATTCCAAATTCATGGAACTAAACAAGGGCTAAATGTTGGACCCAAGGTTTGGATTCCAACTTGCCTGCATGCAGTTGGATTTGGAGAGGTAGCGCTAGTACAGCCTTGGAATCTTATCGTAGTAATAATGCCTTCATGCGAATAGAAATACTCCGTATAAGAGATTCTAAGATTACCACATACTGTGTACTATAAGTTAAGCCACTTTAATTTTCATCAAGTTTTTAGAGACAAATATTAGCTTCTACCACATCAAAGAAGCGAGCAAACTATGAAAATATATTTTACAGTGAATTTAGCAATGCTCACTTGATATCGGAAATATATATTATATTATTGTCCTTTTCCCATAAATTTAATGAAACTTAGAAAAGTTTTGCTTAGGACAAACTTACTAACATACATCAGCTTGTCAGAGTGCCCTCAATACTAATGAAAATTAAAACAAACCGGGGTACGAGAAAAAATATACATTAATGTCCTTTCCTCCAGTAAAATTTCACACTAATCGTTCCTTGTAACATATACAAATAATAATATGAAAATTTGTATCTAGACTTGTGCCTTATGATGATGAGTGTTTTATAGCCACCCAGCCCATTTCATTTTCGTTCTCACTTCAATTAGGTACAGCTACTTTACACATTAGTTATAACCAGTTTTTGCTATAACTATGTCACGATGATGGTGTGACCGAAATCGGGGCATCAGGGTCCTTGAAGACATTAGAATTTGACTCGTCAACTAATCTGAGACGTTAAAACTCATGTGTTGGATTTGGTTATAGCTTGACAAAAAAAAAACTCTGTACATGCGGCGCTACAAATTGTCCTTAATTCTGGGAAAATATATAGATAGGCACACCTTGCCCAGTCTCTATTCTATTTCTTCTCCGAAGGTGAGTGGGCACGGATATTATGAAAATTATGAAGTGGCGTGGCCATCACACTACGAACAATACCATCAACACGGATCAGAAAATGGCAGTCATTTGAGTTTGACGCAGAAAAAATGGTGTTTGCTACCCAGAAGAAAGACGTTTTTTCCAATAGTAATCAAACATACAGCCACGAAATGTGAATTAGTAGCATTATGCAAATAAAGTAACGATAGCCGCGGCGCCATACCATTTGTTACGTACTAACCTCTTGACCTAGATGAGGAGCCACGGCCACGCTACGCCGGCGTGGCGCGCCGGATCCTGTTCCTCGTGTGGTTTTTGGGCGGACTGCGATATCCCGCGACCCGTCGCGCGTACGGCGTACGTCAAACTCGCGACCCCCTCTACAGCTGACGCATGTCCAGAAGACCGGCGCGCCACCTCTCCGGCCGCTCCCCAGCGTTCGAACAAGACTCCGCTGATGGTCCAGAGGTCCACAGCCCTCACTTGCCCGCTTTCCAAAAAAAAAAAACATTTAAAAAAAAAGCTATAACTTTTGAACTGTGTTTCCGTTTTTAATTCCGTCTGCACCGGTATGTTCTACGTGACGAGACGAATAAAACTAGATCCCACTTATTTATGTTTCGACGAATTTTTTTTAGCAATTTGTGTGTAAAAATTTGCTAGGAGATTTAGATATAAGTTGCTACATGTAATACGAAACTTGCTACTCCAAAAATAATAAAAAATGTCTACATGGTATACACATCGATTGTTACCATGAGAATATAATAAATTTGATATATAGTATTTACATAAAGGTATTAACCCCTAAAGAGAGTAGCAGACCAAAACAAGACAAGCTGCAACATACGGGATAATTTATAAAAATAAACATTACATAAGCTGTCAATTAGGGAGGGCAAGTTATTGTAAAACACATTAAAAAAGCCAGAAAACATGACTTGTTATTAGCTGGGGACATTTATTAAAAAATAAAGGTAACGGCATAAAACAACACAAGCTGCAACATGGGGGCAAATTATTAGAACAAATATTGCATAAGCTGCTAACTAGAGGGACAAGTTATTATACAACCAGTGGGGGGCAAAACTGTAGCTTAGTGGATAGTCTGTTTCCTAAGCAGAAGGTTGTAGGTTCTTTGGGCCGGCCCGGACCAGGGGGTTCGGTCCACCAGAAGACGACGCGCGGCCTAGCCGATCTACTTTGAGTCCCGCGCAAGGAATCAAGGCAGACTTGGAGATCAAGCAAGATCCTGGTCGGTTAGAATAGGAATCCTTATCCGGCCACCTATGACAATTGTAACCGGTTAGCATTAGTTTCCAGATCCGTAACCCTGCCGCCCATACTATATAAGGCGGGCAGGGGACCCCTCTCAAGAACAATCTCATTGACATACAAAGAATACAATCGACGCAGGGGCGTAGGTATTACGCCCTCACGGCGGCCGAACCTGGATAAAACCTCGTGTCTGTCTTGCGTTACCATCTCGTTCGTAGCTTGCGCACCTGTCTGCCGATAAACTACTATCTTGGGCATACCCCTAGATAGACTGCCGACCATATTTCATCGACAGTGGCACGCCAGGTAGGGGGTGTGCGTACTGCTCCCCAGACAAACAAGATGGTCATCATCCCCGGCTCCATGGCTACGCCAAACGGCCTCATGTTCACCATCGGCCAGATCACCTGGACCACTGGCTCCGACAACTTCATCGCCATGACCACGGAGGAGGCGCAGATCCAATCTGCGTCGACCACTGCTTCACCAGCATCGGCTACGGCTCTGACCACGTTGGATCTGGCTCCAGCCACACCAGCATCGTCTTCAGCCACGCCGACAACCCGTCGTTCGCTTCCTCGCTACAAAGGGAGGCAGATCAACAACACCGACCTGCTCGACTCCATCGATTGGGTCGGCACCAAGCTTGTTTGAAACCCTAGCTCGGTAGATTCGATTCAAAATCAATCTACCGAGCAGGTAGCCACTACCCACAATAGATCTACCCGACCAGCTCGGGCCAGTCGTCCTGCACGACTCGGTACGGATCTCGTGGTCACGTCTACTCCTGAAGGGCGCTTCGTTCGTCGCCGACTAGCCCCCGCAACGGCTCTCCGAGTGCGAAGCCTTGATGGAGAATTACCAGGCCTAGCCCTACGGCCTGCAAAACACTGCTTCCAACTATGCGTACAATATACATCGACCTCAGCCAAAGCCACACAACTTCGTCAACATGGCTTGGATTGAGGAGTATCAAGAAGGATCGGTCCACACAGTTCAAGAGGGCGGCTCAAGCTCCTCGTCCAGCACCGCATCTAATGGCTCCATCCACACTGAGCTTCAGCTTCGTGACGATGAAGAAGTTGATTACGATCTAGATATCCCAGACCGCCCCCTGGGGTTTCCACAATTCCCATCCTTCCCACCAAGGCGAGGAGACTTAATCAATGTCGTCAGTAATGACGAACCCCCGGCAGTTGGCAAAACAGAACAAGAAAGGCTAGCACGCGAAGCACACAATATTGACCGGTTTAATCGCAGACAAGCCGAAGTCGAGGTAGAAGTGGAGGCACGACGCATAAGGCTCCAGCCACACGATCTCAACAATGCCTTTGATAGGGTAGGGGAAAAGTAGGTCTTTAGGACTCCAAGCGCCAACGTAGCTGTTGCTATGGCGACAATGCAACGACTGCCCAATACCCCGAAAATCCAGGCAATTCGTGATGATATGCAAGCCTACCTGACGGCTGCTATGGCCCAGACCGCAGAGATTGCGAACCAAGCTCGGGCTCCGACCGCCTCAGTCGAATCAAGCCATAATCGTCAGTATTCAAGTTGCCCACAGCCACCCAACCAACGTGGCTCGCGCAACAACGTCCCACCAGACAACCGTCAAGGCGGAAACGGTGGTCATGATGGTTGTCGGGACGACAACCGCCGCTACAACCGGGACGATAATCGACGAGAAAACCACAACAATCGCCGTGATAACCATGGTCACAGGGTCAACCAGGGCGGCAATCGGGATCGCCGTGATGGCAATAACGATCTCCGCCATTCCCTCGGAGAACACGATCTGCGTGATCACATCAACCAAAGAGCCAACGATCGTGCATCCTACGAAAGCTATCGCCGTATGGAATATGATACTACCCACGGCCCTCCGGGTTTGAAGCAGTTTACTCCTCACCTTCGCCAAGTCATGTGGCCAAAAAACTTCAAGCTCGAAAAACTCTAGAAGTACGACGGCAAGGAGAACCCCGAGTTATGGGTCATGCTCTACGAAACCACGTGCAGATCAGCCATGGCTCATGAGCACGTCATGTCTAATTACTTCCCAGTCGTCGTCGGCCATGCAGGCCACCAATGGCTGGTCAGCTTGCCAGCAAACTACTTTGATTCTTGGCAAGAGCTCAAGCAAGCATTCATCGACAACTTCATTGCTACTTGCGAACAACCTGGCAACAAATATGATCTGCAGCGGATTCGAGACCGCAAAGATGAGCCACTACGCGAGTACGTCCGACGCTTCTCAGAGATGCGCATCAAAGTCCCATCAATCTCCGACAACGAGGCAATCGAAGCTATCATCACTAGTCTCCGCTTCCACGATGCCCTAAGGGACAAGCTCTTCCACAAAAGACCTGAATCGGTCACAGCGCTCCTAGCTACTACTAAAAAATATGCGGACGCCGATAATGCTAAAAAGATAATCATCGAAGAAGCAGCAAGGGTTTCACGCTCCGACCACCCCTCGCACCGCGACGACTACCACGACAACCGTGGTCGGAACGACAATTTTGATGCCGCAACCAGCGCAACGATTCTCGCGACCATCACGACCAGCGTAATCAGCGGCGTAATCGCCGTGACGATTACAGGGGCAAGCGTGCTCGGGAAGATGACGACGAAGTCAACATCATTAAAAAAGGTGGCAGACGTCGCAACTATGAAGAAGACTACGCCAAAGCATTGAAAGGACCCTACCAACTCCATCTCAAGTCAATCCATACCATGGAGAATTACCGTGTTCTCAAATCCATCTACACGCGCCAACAGGCTCTGGATAAATCCGACAAGCCTAACGACGTAGGGGAGCAGCGTAACGAGGACGATGATGATGAAGACGCAGATCCCTGTCACAAGTACGTCAAGCCAACCGACCACGTCCACACCATCATGGGGGGCAAAGTGTCCATCGAGACCAAATGAGAGCGCAAGCTGCTCGCCCGCGCTTGCTTGAACGTGGCCAATGCCGACAACCTCATCGCCGATCCATGGCTCCCTCCTTGGTCTCACCGCGAGATCTCCTTCAGTAGAAAGGACCAATGGGCTGCGATACCTGAGCTAGGGCGTTTTCCTCTGGTTCTCGACCCTTGTATCAATAAGGTTCAGTTTGATAGAGTGCTGATTGACGGCGGCAGTTCCATCGATATACTGTTCAAGAATAGTTTGCCAGCCTTGAAGATAACCTAGGTTGATCTCAAGCCATACGAGGCACAGTTCTGGGGTGTTCTCCCCGGACAAAGCTCCACACCTCTCGGGCAGATCATGCTACCTGTGCAATTTGGTACCCTAGACCACTTCTGCACCGACTACGTCAACTTCATGGTCACTGACTTCGAAGGCACCTACCATGCTATCCTTGGCCGACCAACGCTCACCAAGTTCATGGCCATACCTCACTACAGGTATTTGGTGCTCAAGATGCCTACTAAGAAGGGGGTTCTAACTCTCAGGGGCAACGTATACGCAGCTTACACCTGTGAGGATGATAGCTTCAAAATAGCAGAGGCTCACGACCTCTCTATTCGCATGGCTGAGACCATGCTCGACGCCAAGCAGACCCCAGCCAACCACCTGGAGATCCCAGAGCTCCAGGCCCCACGCAAGAACATCAAGTCCAAAAAGCACAAAGAGATCTAGCTGGTCAATGGTGATCCCAGCAAAATGGCCCTTATCGGGGCCAACCTGGATCTTAAATAGGAAGACGCGCTCGTCAGGTTCTTGAGGAGCAACGTGAGTGTGTTCGCATGGAAACCCACTGACATGCCCGGTGTACCTCGGAACTTGATCGAGCACTCCTTAAATATCGATGGCAAGGCCAAACCCATCAAGTAGAAGCTACAATGGTTCGCTTGCGACAAAAAGGAGGCTATTAGGGTAGAAGTTACACGGCTTTTAGCAGCCGGATTTATCAAAGAAGTGTATCATCCGGAGTGGTTAGCCAACCCGGTTCTTGTACGCAAAAAGAATAAGGAATGTAGAATGTGCGTTGATTACACTGATCTCAACAAACACTGCCCTAAAGACCCCTTCGGCTTACCTCGCATAGACGAGGTCATAGATTCAACTGCCAGTTGTGAGCTGCTTTCCTTTCTTGATTGCTACTCTGGTTATCACTAGATCGCTCTCAAAAAGGATGATCAGATCAAAACATCCTTCATCATGCCCTTTGGCGCCTACTGCTACACGACCATGTCGTTTGGGCTTAAGAACGCTGGGGCTACCTACCAACGCGCCATACAGGCCTGCCTCAAAGACGAGATAAAAGATGACCTCATCGAGGCTTATGTTGATGATGTAGTTGTTAAAACCAAGGAAGCACACACCCTTGTCGACAACCTAGAACGTACCTTTGCAGCCCTTAACACATTCCAATGGAAATTAAACCCAAAGAAGTGCATCTTTGGTGTTCCATCTGGTATACTGCTCGGCAATGTTGTCAGTCACGACGGCATACGCCCTAACCCAGAGAAAGTAAAAGCTGTCTTGGACATGAAGCCGCCTAAAAAGGTGAAGGATGTTCAGAAGCTTATCGAATGCATGGCTGCCCTTAGTCGTTTCATATCTAGATTAGGCGAAAAAGGACTATCATTTTTCCAGCTGCTCAAAGCATTTGAGAAGTTTGAGTGGTCGGAGGAAGCAGACGCTGCTTTCACACAGCTGAAACAATTCCTTACATCACCTCCGGTCCTCACTACTCCCAGAGAAGACGACACCCTCCTGCTTTACATTGCGGCAACTAATCAAGTGGTCTCCACTGCCGTGGTGGTCGAGTGCGACGAGCCCGACCACGTCTACAAGGTACATCGACCAATTTATTTCATCAGTGAGGTGCTCAGCGAATCCCAGACCAGGTACCCATAGATTCAGAAATTGATCTACGCCATACTAATTACATCCCGAAAGTTGAAACACTACTTCGATAGATATCGTGTGGTGGTCGTGACCGAGTACCCTCTGGGAGACATCATTCGCAACAAGGATGCAAACGGGCGCATCGTCAAATGGGCAATGGAGCTATGCCCTTTCTCCTTGGAATTTACAAGCCGTACTACAATCAAGTCTCAGGCACTTGTCGATTTCATCATCGAGTGGATAGACTTATGCACACCTGCCTCTCAGGGGCCCACCGAGTATTGGAAGATGTACTTTGACGGCTCTCTCAACATCGACGGCGCAGGAGCAGGAGTCCTTTTCGTATCACCATCCAAGGAGCAGCTCTGATACGTCCTTAGGATTTATTTCCCGGCATCTAATAACGCCGCCGAGTACGAAGCATGCCTACACGTCTATGCATTGTGGTCGAGCTCGGTGTCAAGCGTCTCTATGTCTATAGAGACTCGGCTCTGGTCATCAACCAACTCAACAAGGACTGGGATACGACCAGCGAAAAGATGGACGCATACTGCAAAGCGATTAGAAAGCTGGAAGGCAAGTTTTATGGTATCGAGTACACACAAGTGGTCCAGGACAAAAATCAAGCAGCAGATGCGCTGTCAAAGTTAGGATCATCCCGAGCCAAAGTCCCACATGGCGTATTCGTTCAAGACCTTCTCACGCCCTCCATCAAAGAAAAAGATCCCACGGTTGACAAGGGTCTAGACCAGCCATTGGTGGCTACAGTTCTGGCGTCAAACACCACCAAGAAGCTCGACTGGAGAGTACCTTTCATCAAGTACCTGACAGATGGTAGCGGTTACACTGATCGGACAGAAAACAAACGCCTGATGCACCGCAGTAAGCAGTGTCTGCTCGTCGATGGCAAATTGTGGCGCAAGAACGCGAAGGAGGAAATCCTGATGAAGTGTATAACCCAGGAGGATGGTGAACATCTCCTAGACAAAATCCACTCTGGCTCCTGCGGCAACCACACGGCCTCGAGAACGCTGGTCGGCAAGGCTTTCCGAGCAGGGTTCTATTGGCCGTCAGCCGTAGCCGATGCAGAGAAGCTAGTCCGCCATTGTGAAGGTTGTCAGTTTTTCGCCAAGAGAATCCACGTACCAGCACACGAGATTTAGACTATACCAGCCTCTTGGCCCTTCGCATGCTGGGGACTGGATATGATCGGGCCTTTCAAACCGACCCCTGGAAATTTTACGTGCGTCTTTGTGTTGATCGATAAATTCTCCAAGTGGATAGAGTACATGCCCCTGGTCAAGGCATCTTCAGAAAAGGCTGTTGCGTTCCTCGACCAGGTCATCCACCACTTTGGCATATCCAACAGCATCATCACTGATCTGGGTACTCAGTTCACCGGGAACGTTTTTTGGGACTTCTACGATGAAAGGAGCATAGTAGTGAAATACGTCTCGGTGGCACACCCTAGAGCTAATGGACAGGTCGAGCGGGCAAATGGTATGATCCTGGACGCACTTAAGAAGAGGATGTACAGAGAGAATGACAAGGCTCCTAGAAGATGGCTCAAAGAGTTACCAGCCGTGGTCTGGGGTCTCAGAACCCAGCCCAGTCGCAATACCGGCGTATCACCATATTTTATGGTTTATGGTGCTGAGGCAGTGCTCCCAGTAGATATAGCCTTCAGATCAGCACGGGTAGAGAACTTCAACGAAGACAAGGCCAATGAAGTGAGGGAGCTCGAAGTGAATAGTGTAGAAGAGAAGTGGCTCGATTCTTGCGTACGTACAGCCAAATACCTTGCTGTTTTGCACAGGTACTACAAGAAGAACGTCAAGGAGCGGTTCTTCGTGGTCGGGGACCTGGTCCTGAAGTGGAAGACGAATCAGCCTGGTGTCCACAAACTCACAACTCTATGGGAAGGACCCTTCATGATCAAGGACGTCACACGCCCTACGTCTTACAGGTTAGCTCGCCTAGACGGCACAGATGTACTCAATTCCTGACACATCGACAAGCTTAGGCGTTTCTATGCTTAGCTACTAAGATATGTACCCCTCTTGTACTTTTGATGTATTTTAATAAAGCTATTATGATTTCTCTGACCACTCTAATGTGTCACTTCGAAGTCTATTGTTATTCTAACTTTACCAGTTAAAACCAACCACCATTCCTTCTTGGGTTCTCGAAGCAGGCCCTGTCTTCGGTTCCTCCCAACGCATGCATGGGATCCGCTCTCTACGCTATGGGTGATCGGCAGGCGCTCTCTGCTTTGACTTGTGTGTTTCTACGTGTGCACAAGCTACGCACCTCACACTCCGACTACAAGACAAACCAGGGCCGTACAAACCTTTCAGGATGACGTGTCGACTAAACCGGTACAACTAAACAGAATGCCAACACGTTCTTACTTAGTTATATTAACATGATATCCGAGCTTAAACACGTTTTTTACAAAACAAACAAGCTTATGTTGAGATACAGTTACATTATTACAAGCTTGCCTGAAAAGGTCCAAGTTTACAATAACCCAACTACATCTTCTTCTACAGCTATAGACTACACTATTGGCTGGTCGAGGCATGCGGCGCCTGCTGCTCGCTGGGCCTGACATCATGCTCGGGTCTCTAGGACTCTGGCATTGATCGAGCTAAAGAAGATGGCCCCGCCGATGCCTGGCTGGTTGAGACCACAGGCTTCGTCGGTTGGCTTGAAGATGACGGTGCTCCCAGCCGACTTGTTGATGGCATTCCTTGTACGGGTGGTGTCGCACCTCCACATAGGTTAATATCGCCAATTATTTTCACCGACAAGTCCAGCTGGGTCATCCGTAGCTCCTCAGCCTTGTCTGGATCTACCTCCTTCGGGTATCCAGCCTCCAAGCGCTTGAGATCGATCAGGGGGTAGTGAGCACGTACCATGCTTAGTACATGTGCGTCTGTGTACTCTCCCGCCTCCTTCACAAACTCCTAGAACCATCCCCATGCCCTTTGGCCTCTCTCGATCAATCCTAGCTGTGGCGTCCTTGGCACATCTTCTGCTAGCGCCGGATCGATGAGGTTAAGGACCGGCAAAATGCCCTTTGCCACCTCCTGGCATCGGCTTTTCCAGGTGTCACGGTCCTTGGTGATCTCTTAGCATTGTGCCTTCCAGCTGTCACGGTCTTTCATCATGGCCTCCAGATGTTTCTTTGCATTGATTTTTATAACTACAAACCGCACATATCGTTAAGACGTTAGGCCACGCCAAACTACGGTGGCAACAAAAACGAGCAAAGGTCCTCTGTCATCTTGGTCGTATGGTCCTGGAGCTGCGACTGGTCTTGCGCCAATTTTCTGTTGTTCTCGTTTAGGCGATCACACTCCCCGACCACACGACTGTTCTCCTCTCGGAGATGGATCACTTCAGCTTCTAAGCCTGCACTACAGCTGTTACTACCAACAATGCAACAGCACTTGTCAGTAGTCGGTATGATCAAATGGCTACTTACTTGTTCTTTCCTGCTCTTTCTTACTGAGCTGGATGACCAGGTTCTGGTTCTAGGAATCTTGCACCGTCTTTGCATGATCGGTGGCTTCAAGTCGCTGGCGCAAGCGGTCCACCTCTACCGTCAGCTCTTTGTTGTTTGCAACGATCTGGTCGAAGCATTTCTTGCGGTACCTTGCGGTCTTCATTAAGTCCTGTGTGCAGATAGCTAAGTAAGACAACTACGACTAGACCGCACGACCAGGAGGTGAAGCGAAGCTTACCTGCACTTCTGTAACAAGCCGCTTCGCCGCCCGTTCAAATTTCTTGGTTTCTTCGACCTCCGGGATTTCCTCATGGATAACCAATTGGTCATTCCGCCAATGCGACACATAAACATGTTGTCGCTTGTCTTGCGGATGGCCCAGGACCTCCTCCACCTCGTCCTCTTCGGGCTCTTCTTCGAGTCCTGGTGCTGGCCCGGCGTCGGCAGCATCTGTGATCACCACAACCTTCCCACAAGCTATAGTGTTGGTAAATGTGGTCTGTGCTCTCACCTCTGATCGTTGCTCCTCGGTTTGCTCTATTACCCTCGACGCTGAGGTGTTGCCCTCAGCAGGTTTAGCGCTCGGAGCACTCGTGCCTGGCTCGACTGGTCCCTCGACCACCAGCTCGGGGAGTATTGTCTGACTGCTTGCTTGCTGAGGCCCCGACGGATCTTCTACTATGGCTTCCTCGGTGGTCGGCTGCTGGGTAGTCTGCTCTGTACTTATTGGCGGCGCCACGCCACTTCCGGCTAGCTGGTCTGGACTTTCTGTGGACGCTGAGCTAGTACATCCGAGATAAGTTCAGAAAGCAATCATATTAAATGCAAATTGCTAACTTATATCAAGGTTACAAATACTTACATGTTGGAAGCACAGAATGATGTGGAGAAGGCGCGTCTCTTCGGCTGTACTGGCTCCACATGCTATGCGGATGACCTCTGGTCTCCCTCTACTTCCAGCACTATCGCTGGGCCTTGGTGCTCGACCCCTCCGCCACTTGTCCTTCGCGTTGCAGTGGTCGGTGGTGTGCACGGTTGAGTTGTCGCTCCCGTCGCTGGTCGCGTTCCTTGCCCAGGTACTCCCGAGGTCGACTCGGCTGCATCCTTCACGGCCATCGGCGATGTGGGTCCCACAGGCGTGGAGGACCCATCTTGCTCCATTGACTCCAGTTGCTTCCTCCTTTTTCGAGGGACAAGTTGAAAGGTGTCTGCATCTTCTCCCTCCTCTGCGTCATCGTCTGGCCAAGCAAAAATCACCTACCGACGCTTGCTGGCCGGGTTCTCCTCCGGGTCCTCCTCGGACTCATTGATACTTAGCGCTCCTCCGATGAGCAGGGTGGTTACTGACCTCTTCTTTGACTGTTTGGGGGCAATCGGCCGCTTACTAGCAGCTTTGGCCGCTGCCTCCTCTCTAGCTCCGAGCACCACCCAGTCAACGTCCTCGTCCTTGATCTCGACGCTGGTTTGGTTGGTGGGATCAGCTCCTTGTGGCCACTCTACTCCAGGGGGTGGCGACACAAACACTGTCGCTCTATCCAGACCATTAACCTAGGTAACAAAAGGGAGTGAACACAGTAAGTTTCCACTTACCCTATCACAATATAAGACTACGGGTACGCGGCAAGACGAGTTACCTTTGGGGGAGGTCGGGCAAGCTTGAAAGCATGCTCGATGTCGCTCAATCTGGCATAATTTGGATCGGCTAAGTTAAATAGCTCGCCAATTCTAGCTTTGACTTCGATTTTGTCAAGTGCCCTCTGCCTCATCCTCGTCGGGTCTACGCTCCCTTGATACTCATAGCCAGGATGTACCCTCCTCTGGCAAGGCTAGACCTGTCGGCTGATGAAACTCCCGACTACGCTCAGACCATCCAGTTTTTTCCACGGGATCATTCCAAATCTTTCTGGGATCTGTCCCAGGTGCTCGGGCTTCTCCGACCAGCTCGTTTTCTTCTCCGGAATGTAGCCCGCGTCGCACAGCATGATCGTGTTTGGCTCTTCGTGGATGTAGAACCATTTTTTGTACCAGTCGTCGAGCGACGTGTTCCATGGGTAGTGCAGGTATTGGGCTTTCATGCCGTCACGGAGGTTGAGGTATACACCTCCGGCTATCTTCGAACCACCGCTTCTTTTCTTCCGCAGACAGAAAAGGTGGCGGAAAAAATTGAAATGGGGTTAGAAGCCGCCATACGCTTTGCACAGGTGAATAAAAGTGGCGACAAGGAGGATCGAGTTGGGATGCAGATTGCAAAAATCCCAATCTCGTAGTAAAGACAGAGCCCCTGAAGAAACGGATGCATCGAAACTCTAAATCCCCGTTTAAAGAAATCCTCGAACACCACGATCTCACCTGGTTGTGGATCGGGGTACCTCTCGCCCTCTGGCGCACGCCATCCTGCGAGATCCTTGTTGTGGAGTACCCCCATGGTGATGAGGTCTTCAATGGTCTGCTCGTTGCTTTTCGACTTCCACCATTCCTTCGCCATGACCCCTGTTTTCTTCTGCGCATCACTTTTTGCCATTTCCTTTCGTTTTCCGCCTCTGACTCTGGCCTTGCTGGTGAACGGGGAGTGTGTCGATCTTCAACAATTGGTGATTAGCGAGGGCCATGATCAAGCGGTGGCGGATTGATTGGTGGCAATTTTGGATCTGTTAGGGTTGGTTGGCGAGAGGAAGACGAAAAGCTACTGATTCTGCGAATGGCAATGGGGTTCGATAAATAGTAACTAACCTATCATATGTCAGATTTAACCCAAGAGTTACACATTTTAAATACGCCGGGATTCTTAGGGGACGTGCGCCGCAGCGTCGCGGAGACAGCGATTTCACATTTGCGATATTACTCACTCGAGATCTACGCCAATAAATGCGCTTCGTTGCGGTGTGGGAGGGCCCACGCTAACGCACCTACTTACAGGTGCCACGCAACTGTTTGCTTGACAAGACAAAAAGGCAGTATGACGTGCTATACACGTCTACCTTTTTGACCAGACGTGTCAGACCGGACTTGACAAAACAAATAAATAAATAAATACATAAAATAATAGTAATAGTGGCATATGGTTTTTGCCACATTCCTTGTGCTTCGAGGACCGTCACCACCACCATCGTGTGCTCGAAATTCGCCCGACCTCTCGTGTTTCGGGATTGTCTCGACCGCCCTCGTGCTCGAAATTTTACCACGACTACGGTTATTCTCGGGATTTGTTGTTTTCCCTATCTTTGCGCTTCGGGGCCCTCACCACTCTCCCGACTATTGCTTGAGATCGCTCTCCTCGACTACATGTGATTTGTACTCACATACGCTTGAGAGGCATTTATTTTTCTCACTTAGACCTTGCTACAAAGGCGATACCTCGCCTTCCGAAGAAGCTCGGGGACTACATCGATGCGATGCACTGTCGGTGCGGTTAAGATCGCTTTGTCTGACGATTGGATTCTCAACTTAACTGAAATTCTTTTTAGACCACGGCACCACGTGCCTCGTCACCTACTACCGTGCTCGGGCACTAAGTGGGCACACACTTCACCTTGCGGTGAATGTGCTTATTTTATCGACCCTTTACGTTACGACTATTGGCCATAACTACTCATGTACAAGGGTCACTTACATTTCTTTTCAGAAATACAAGTGGGCACACTTGATCAGAAAAGAAATCTTTTTCTTTTTTTTCTTTAGAGCACCATGCATTCTTCGGACAACCGGAATCTTCGGCTATAATCATGGTCTACTGCTCTCTGTGGTGACCAGAATACTGGCACATTTGCTTGGTCAATGTTTTCAACCAGTTGGAGATGACATGAAGACAGATCGCATTAGCCAAAGAAGATCAAACGGCGTGTCGCAACATAATACATGGTGCTCTGGGACTAGCTGTAGGGGTATTAACCCCTATACCCTTACGACTAGGTTTGGGCAGGCCGGATCGGGGGTTCGGTCCACCGAAAGGCGACCTAGCGGCCCAGCCCGATCCGCTTTCGAGTCCCGCGCAAGGAATCAAGACAGACTTGGAGATCAAGCAAGATCCTGGTCGGTTAGAATAGAAATCCTTATCCGGCCACCTATGACAATTGTAACCAGTTAGGATTAGTTTCTAGATCTGTAACCCTGCCCCCTAGACTATATAAGGCGGGCAGGGGACCCCTCTGAAGAACAATCTCATTGACATATAGCAATACAATCAGACGCATGACATAGGTATTACGCCCTCACGGCGGCCGAACCTGGATAAAACCTCGTGTCTGTCTTGCGTCACCATCTCGTTCGTAGCTTGCGCACCTGTTTACCGATAAACTACTACCTTGGGCATACCCCTAGGTAGACTGCCGACCATATTTCGTCGATACTATATGAGCTAGAAAACATGATTAGCTGACAAAATGAAGTGATATTTATTATAAAGATAAGAGTAGTGACCCAAAATAAGACAAGCTACACTTTGAGGGGCAAATTATTAGAAGAAACATCGCATAAGGCGCCAACTTAGAGGGTAAATTATTATACAACTAATATGTATGATTTAGGAATACATTCGAACCTACGGGTGACTCAAAACATTAAAAAAATTGACTGGAAACTAAAATAAAAAAAACTAGACTGAAAATTGAAATGACAAAAAAATAACAAAACTGAAAACTAAAGTATACAAAATAAAAACAAAAAGAAACTGAAACTATCAAAAAAGTAAGTGAAAATGTCAAATAGAAATTAAAAACTAAAGAAAAAGCAATGAAAACCAAAAGAAATAAAAAATAAAGAATGACAAAAAAATGAAAAGAAAAATAAGAACTCACATAAAACAAAAACTAAATAAATTATAAAGAACAAGCACCACATTGTCAAATCACGAACTAATTAGGCTTAATTATAAAACTAATTGCACAGAGGGAGACTAATTTGTGAGACGAATCTATTAAGTCTAATTAATCCATAATTATCACATATTTACTATAGAACCACGTTATCAAATCATGAACTAATTAGGCTTAATAGATTCATTTCACCAATTATTCTCGATCTGTGTAATTAGTTTTTTAATTAATCTATATTTAATACTTCTAATTAATGTCTAAACATCTGATGTGACGTAGACTTAAAAAAATAGTCCGTTGAACCAACGACTACACTCACAGCAACATGGAACTACCAACCCCCGCCCCTGATTGGATGGATCGGATCTCGTGTGAAGCATGGCAGCTATTACGTGGTACAGTACAGTACATGACCAGCATGGCAGCATCTGCAAGAGCCGTGAGCCGAGACACCGATGAGCTGCTGTAGCGATGGCCTGGACCAATAATTATAACGGCACGGTGGGAACGAAGTGTAAAAGATTCCCTCGGTGGATGGACCGTGCACGGGCCTTGATGGGTTTGAACTTTGAATTTGTCGCCCCAGTCCGAGCTCGCTTGCGCAAGCCATGCACGGTTTCAACTGTCCACGCACGCTCCGATCCGTACGGGCGGCGTTGTTGCCTCCTGTAGCTGTAGCTGTAGCCCAGCCGCTTGTTTAGTTAAAAAAGTGCTACAGTAGTCATCACATCAAATCTTACGATATGTGTATGGAGCATTAAATGTAGACGAAAAAAAACTAATTACACAGTTTGATTGAAAATTACGAGACGAACGTTTTGAATCTAATTAGTTCATAATTAAACATTAATTATCAAATAAAAACAAAAATACTACCGTAACCAAATTCCAAAAATTCTTGAACTAAACACAGTCTGATGATCTGCAGCAACTCGTCGTACTACTCGATGGAGGCACAACAGAGCCGACGGGGACCGGTGGGGCACGTTTCGTGTCTGCGCTGCGCTGGCACATCACATGACACATGGAGCACGAGGCAGGAGGCACATCACATGACACGGCTCCATCTGCGATGCGCCGCCGGGACCGGCCTGTGGCGCTTGGGTCGTGCTAGCTTTGCATTGGCCACCACCATGCGCGTCGTTGCTGGATCTGTGCCATGATCGATGATCCCATCTGATCTGCTAGTGTCCTTCTCTTCTCTGCTGGCCAGCTCCCAGTCAGTCCACAACCACATAATTACCGTTAACTCATTCACTGTGAGAAAAAAACATGGTTCGTTCCCTGATAAAATACGGCTCATTAGTCAAACGAACGGGACCCATCTCCCTTCGGGCTTCAGATCTGGCAGCTTGACTGACGTGGTGGTATATACTGTACGGAGTATATACTAGTATATATATACTCCTACTTGACATGGTATGATCATATCTGATCTGAAGCAAGTACGTATATTCTTGGGAATTTGGTGTTTCTACACCTACTCCGTACTCCAATGGTGATTTTTGTGATTTTACTCTCGTTATTTTCAAACGAAGTTTCTGTTTGCCCCTGCCATGTAACACTGTCTGAAATGGTTAGATTAAATGACAAAAAAAGAAAAGAAAAAAATCGAAAAGACACCTACATGAATGATACCCGCTCAGAACTCTTTCTCCTTCCTCAGTTCTCACTCACACTCGATTCGGCATGAACCAGAGGCGCAGCTCGCGTGCGTGTTAGGGTTTGGCGACTACCGGCGTCGGCGCGACTCCCGTCGGCCTCCTCCTCCCTCCGCCCCGGTCTCCCCCCCGACCCCCTCCGTCTCGCGCCCGCAGCTGCTGGGGCGCCCGACCTGCGGGAACTCCGCCCCGAGCCCTCCCCCCGGCTCACGCTCCGCCCCGAGTCCCTGACGAGGACGAGCGGATGCGGCTCTCCGGAGTGCCAGACGCCGGGTCCTCCTCTGCCCCCCTCGTTGCTGCCCAGCACTTGCGTGCGTCCCGCGCAGGTGGCGCTGCATCCAGCCGGCCACGGCACGGCTCGTACTAGGCCGCGTGTGGCGTGCCCTCGGTCCACTTGGTGTACAGAGATGAGACAATCATATTCATTTGTTGGCACATAAATCGATCTGGCCTTTGGTCTATTTCTTTTTGTATACGAATCGATTTGGGTTACTAGCTTGTTGCGTGCTTGGCATTTAATCTGTTGTTGCCCCAATCTTGCCAAGCCTATTTGGTAATTGACTGATTGCAGACTTCTCTGATATTAGTTACTCAAATTGTGGTGTGTGTGATTTGCTCCCGCTTGCATCGGCAGCCATGCTTTGGCTTATATGGATTGCTAGTTGAAATGCTATCAAAAATATCAACTGGCTGATCTAAAAATAGAGGTAAAAACACATATATCAAAATAAAATAGGGGTAAAAACGTATGAGCAAAGTTATCCTTTTGTCAAAAGTTAACATCGTTAGAGGAACTTAATAGACCAGGGGTGAAGTCGTTCTTCGTTTTGAAATCACAAGCACAAAGTTAAAAAAATAAGGATAAAATCACCGTTGCGCTTCCAAACCGTTTAAGCCCTGTATTCGTTGTCCATCTCTGACACGTCTCGTCTGGCATTGTCCTTCTAGGAATCAGCTACAACCACTGCCACTGCCAGGTTGATCTAGAGAAAGGCCTTGTTTACCTTGCTGACCGTGATCGTGGCTGTAACTATATAAAATGCAAGCAAACTGAAACTAACAAATGGGCCGTTTCCAGTCCATAAGCTAGATTGTTATACTTTGGGTGCATGTCTTTTTTTTCCGTGACTAGTGTAGAAATGGTGCTCTCTGAGTCTCTCGCCATTGCCAGAGAAGGGTCTGCATAACTTTTCGAATTTGTGATGGGCCTTATTTTGAAGAACTTCGTATTCTGTTTTCATTTTAGCTATTGAATATAGTAGGATACAAGACATCCTTTCAAAAATTAAGCCTTTATTTGTAAGAAAAGCGCTCTGCTATATGGGATCGTTGCAGCACTCCTAGCTCAAAATTCTCCACGAGCAGCGCCCCTAGACAACCAAATAGGTACAATACAGCTAGATTACGGTGGGAATTAGACAGGAATCACTTTTCCTTTTATAATGGGCACCTTGGTCCCCCATCAAAATCACTTCATCAGATAATCAAAGAGCTGAAGTAAAGACTCAAGGGGTGGAGCTCCACCAAACAGGCCCACAATAATATTCTTTTGCATCATATGACCATCCGTGTATTCTTGATTAGAGATTCTGAAACCTAGAGAAAGGCAAGTGGTGATAACCTAAAATACATGAAGGTTGTATTCCTAAAATACAACTAAAGGCAATCAATTATAACGATTGTTTATGATAAATCATCTCAAGATTATGCATGAATGTATGTGTTCGCCTATAAGAAGATAGCAATGTATTTGCCATGAAGGTGTTGCATAACACATGAAGAGCTCCTGTAACAAGCATAGACGTCTGAGGAAGACCTCTCTTGATTCAAGGCATTCAGCAAAATGCCCAAATTTTATTGTAAAACTAATATGTAGTATATGTATAAGATTAAGATACTATGCATAAATATGTAGCACTTTGGCAATCTCATAATCCCAAAACAAGCTTTTTTTTGTTCAGTTTATGTCCTCAGTTTCCACCGACCCAGCAGGCAGCCCAAATACAACACTCTAGCAACTCTTTTAGCCGATTTAGTTTAGCGTCAATATCTTGTAATGAGAAGGCAGGAAGCAGTACTAAAGACCCAATTCTTCATCCTAACTTCCTTTCGTACTAATTGCCAATTCCCATTCTGCCAATCTCAAGATCATTAACTGAATACCTTGCCTCTCACTTTTATGGACTTGCTATGTTTGCTATCTATTCAAGCGTAAAAATTGTTGTGTTGGTGATAATTTTGTGAAACGAGGATTTTGAGGGTTGCTACAAAAAAAAAATTGATAAAAAATACAAACTATATGTATTGAAAGTGCTCAAGAGAAAATTGGTAATTTCATTTGACTCAAAAGCATTTATCATAAAAAGTTAAGGACAATGTTGATCTCTTGCCATGGCGCTTCCAATCGATGAAAGAAGCGCTCGATAGTTCTTGCATAATGTTGAGTACGTGACTGGCGGCAGACACCACGTAAGGGGTGGGTCTAGTCTAACGGTGGTGTGTGTGCGCCAAGCCCCCGTAAGCCCACATGAAGTTTGCAGCATGTTCCTACTCTGTATAGTAGGATGGGCTGAGATGGAGTTTGGAGGCGTGAATGACTTAGGCCCTGTTCGGCTGGCTGGAAAAACGGCTGATGCTGATGCTGATTTATTGTGAGAAAAAAACACTATTATTTCGCTGAAATGGTACGGCTAATAAGTTCAAACGAACATGGCCTTAGTCGCGCATTAGGCCAGCCTCTAATTCGGCTCAATAAGGTCCACTACTCCACTCTTCCTCCCAGGCCCTAGCCCACAACAACTGCTCCAACAGGTGCATCGGCAGGCGGCCCGTGAACAGGCCCACGCACGATATGGTAGCAACCAACAGGCGCCACCGCACCAGCCGCTAGCTGGCCCATGCGGCCATGCCCTCACCGGAAGCAAAGCCCCCTCGTAAAAATCCGAGGCGCCCTAAACCCTGGTCCTCGTCCTCGCGAAGTCGCGAGCTCCTCATCCACTACCCGCACCTCCCCTCTAAACCCCAGCCCCTCCTGCCCCCGGCTGCTCTCAGCCACAAGTAGGCGGTCGGCAAGCCCAGACCAAGGAACCCGCGAGCGCGAAGGCTCGCCGACGCGGATGGCGCTACTCCTCCGGCCGACTCCTCCCTCCCCCCACCTCCGCGCGCTCCTCCGCCGACTCCTCTCCACTGGCGCCGGACCCTTCCCCTCCCGCATGCTTCCCTCGCCCCGCTCCACCGCTGCCGTCCCTCGGCTCCTCTTCGGGCCCAGGTACGTCCTCCCGCTTCCCACCACCTCCCTCGCTGGGAGCTGGACGGTTAATGATATGGTGCTATACCCCTCTCCTACTGTAGGGTTGTGGCGGCGGCGGCGGCCCCGCGGCGCAATGGGGTCCCGGTGCGTGCGTTCATGGCCTCAACGACGGCGTCTGAGGCGATGCACGAGAAGCGGGTGGCCGCCGAGTACACTGCAGCCAATGTCCAGGTGATTATTGCTGCAATTTCTTTTCAATTCCACACTTAGAACCACAACATAGTGTAACACCCGTGGCCGCCGGCGTCAAGCCGTCGACGTGAGCACTACGAGAGGCCAGATTGGGGAGGAAACGCCGGCGAGGGAAGCCCCTGCCTTAGCGTGTTCGTGTTTCACTTTTTTCTTCGATAGCGTTTGCTTACAAAGTCCAGGCATATGTATGCCGGAAAGACACTGGCCCAGGGCCCACATGACAGACACTGAGTAACAAAGCAAACAATGAAAATACGCCAAACTAATAGGAAGACGCCTTAGTGTCCCGCTGTGTCACCTGTGACACTTTCCCCCGCCGAAGATGAAGCTTGTCCCCAAGCTGGAGCATCAGGAAAACGCTGCCGCAGAACATGATAATCTTCCCATGTTGCGGTGGATTGATGCAGACCAGTCCAGAGAACCTTGACTTGAGGAATTGCCTGTCAATGATCTTGTCCGGTACAGCTGCTGCAGCTTCCAAGTCTGTAGTGACTGGTAGTGTATCAAACACCGGAGTGCAGTCTGGCACAAATGGCTTTAGCTGGGATATGTGGAAGACTGGATGAATCATATGGCCCTCCGGTAAGTCCAATTTATAGGCAACTGAACCCACACGTTCCAGAACTGTATAAGGACCGAAATACTTGTATGCTAGCTTGGGAAAGGGGCGGTTGGCCACTGTAGATTGAGTGTAGGGCTGTAATTTCAACAATACCTGATCACCCACAGTGAAATGACAGTCAGTGCGTTTTGTGTCAGCCAGCAACTTCATCCTATTCTGAGCTCTTGCTAGATTTTGCTTGATGGATTGCAAATGAAGTTCCCTGTTCTGAATGACCTCAGCTACTGATGGGCAAGTATTTTTTGGTAGTTGAGGTACTGCACCCACATTTGGTTCATACCCATAAAGAGCCTTGAAAGGGGAGCAACCTAGTGAACTGTGATAGGAGGAGTTATACCACAATTCAGCTAGGGAAAGCCAAGATTTCTAGGCCTTGGGAGAGTCTTGCACTGAACATCTGAGAAACATTTCCAAACATTGATTTACTCTCTCAGTTTGTCCATCCGTTTGAGGATGATAGGCTGTGCTCAAGGTTAAATTGACTTTGTACAACTTAAACAGTTGTGTCCAGAAGTGACTGACAAACACTGTGTCTCTGTCACTGACAATAGAATTTGGTAAGCCATGCAACTTCACCACATTATCCAGGAATGCCTAAGCAATAGTGCTGGCAGTGTAAGGATGCTTGACTGAAATAAAACGGGCATACTTAGTCAGCCTGTCCACAACTACTAAAATGATACTGTACCCATCAGATTTGGGTAAACCTTATATGAAGTCCATAGAAACATCTCTCCAAACTCCTTCTGGCACAGGCAAAGGTTGCAACAGGCCAGCTGGATGCATAGTTTTTACGGTGGCGTGGCGAGGCGTGGCGACCCACCACCTTCACACCTTTACAGCGTCTATGGCGCTCGGCGTGGCGACGCCATACACACATCGGCGTGGCGAATACATACATTATAGTCTAGGATATTAGGAAATTATATTGACAAATGGTAATGCAAATGTATCTTAAAAGGTATAGTCTACAATATTAGCAAATCAAAATAGCAATGTAAATGTAGCACAAAAGACATAGAACTCTCTCATCTCTCAAACTTCCAAATCTCTCATCTCTCAAAAGTCATCCAATGCAAACTCATCGAGATCGTTAGAAGCATCCACGTTCTCTCCACCATCTTCAGTAGCATCCATTGGTTGTTCACCAAAATCATCTATATCATCATCATCCAAAATGATCTCTTCTTCCTCTCCCAATTCCTCATCTTCTTCAACCACTCTTGATATATGCCTTGCACGACGAGCGTAGGTCCTAGGAAGATTACGACCTCGAAGCTCACGTGATGCACCAATGGCTTCATCAACTTGATCCCATGTGAGGTCCGAACCATGAGCACCTTCAGGTTGGGCCATTGGGTCTACCCATTCATTGTTCCAATCAAAATCTTCTATAACCAAAGGGTCATAGCTTTTACCCGCTTCCTCGCGGCGCTTTTGGAACCTACTAGTCATTTTCCGATTATAGGAAACATAAACCAAATCATTCAATCTTTTATGCTCCAGCCGGTTTCTCTTCTTAGTATGAATCTACAATTGATCATAAAGCAAGCAAAGTTACTAAAATATGCTTTAACCGGTTTCATTCAATTGAATTATGGAACTTGAGTACTTTACTTACAAATTCAAAAGTGCTCCAATTACGCTCACAACCGGATGATGAAGCACAAAGACTAACAATACGCTTTGCAAATCTTTGTAGGTCAATGGATCGGCCACCATACGTACGCCACCAATCAACTAAATTAACAATACACATTCATATATTAGGATTTAAGCCTTAAATAACATGCAGCAATTAAATTTTTAAATCACTTACGAGGGTTCTTTGACTTCATGGTTTGGAGGGCCATACAATTCTTGAAGATATCTCCACGTTGATCTTCATAGAGCATGGATTGTTGATCAATTTTGTTTCTAATGCTCTCATCTTCCACCATTCGTGCAAGCACATCATTGAAACAACCCCTTAGATGACCAACATATTCATCATTCTCCTTTTGGATGGTATAGAATTTTCCTGGGTTCAAAAAGAGGGCAGCGCCATAGAGTGGGGTATCCATTTGCCTATCCCAACGGCTCTCAATAATTTGTATGATCTTGTTGAGCAAGCTTCTCTTGTTTTCAGTAGAGAAGCTAGCCTTGATCTTCTCTTTTGCATGATTCATGAGAGCAGCAACCTCTGGCATGGCAGGCCTCTCATCACCATCAACCACCCTCAACACAATGATAAGTGGTAGAGAAGCTCTAAGGCAATCCTCAACGGAGTTCCAAAACTCCCTAGAAAGCACAATATCATACACTTTTTCCCGGCCTCTGTCTTTGCTAGTTTGCAACAGTCCAATCCTCGAGGTAAAATGAAATCTTAATGCATCTTTGTGCTTGTACAAACTCTGCAAGGTGAGGAATGTGGTAGCAAACCGAGTGGCTGCGGGTCTCACAAGATCCCTCCCATTTGTCTTCTCCCTCATTGCACTAAGAAGTCTTCCATGTCTATAGATGAAAGTAGTGACATGCCGGAGCACGTGAGATAGGCTTCTTAAATTCCTTCAACTTCCCTACGTCTTCCAACATAAGGTCTAAGCAATGTGCGGCACAAGGAGTCCAATAAAGTGTAGGAAACCTCTCCATGAGAAGCTTGCCCATTGCTTTATAGTTAGCTCCATTATCGGTGACAACTTGCACAACTTTATCTACTCCAATGTCCATGATTTTCTTCTCTAACAAATCATTAACATCACCGATCATGAACTTCACTTGATGCATCAATCGACTCCAAGAAGAAAGTCCCTCCTGACTATTGACTAGAAAGTTGATCAAATGATGCCCCCTCCTATCCGTCCATCCATCCATCGACATCAATGTGCGACCATATTGTTTCCATGCATCCTCATGTTTCTTCCTCAAATCATCTGTCTCCTTTACAACCTTTTGGAGCAATGGCTCCCTAAGCTCATGGTAGCTAGGAGGCTTATACCCAGAACCGTCTTGTCGGCGAGGGCCTCTATAGCAATCTCAAAGCGCCTAGAATTTACTGACATTGAATGGTATGCCACACTCATAAAAGAACTGGCCCACTCTAAGTTGATGACTTCTCTTTCTTCCTTTGTCCTCATGCTAGCTTGAATCTTGATTTGAGAAGGACCCTTCGAGTGTCTTTCTTCCACAACCTCTGTTGGAGTTCTCCAAGCATTGAACCAAGCTGACTTGGTCTTTGGGCTCTTTTGGAGCACCGAACTTCAATGTGGATTGTTTCCTTTTGGCAACTGTCCCCTGAACTAGGATGCACAATGCTTCTAGCAACATCTTGGGACTCCTCTGTCAAAACAATCACATCATCTTCCCTTGTTGCTCTCCTTCTTCATCATCAAGGACGAGTGGTCTCTTCTTCTTCTTCATAGCATCTTGCATCTCTCGTGCAATAGTTGTTGTGGTTTTGACACATTTCGAACATCTCCATAACCACCCACAAGATGCTCCTTGAGCCTTGTAATTCCTCCGATTATTCTTCTATCACATAAGCAACACTTTGCACAACATCTCTATTGCCAATGGTTGGCCAAAATCCATATTTCCACCGGTGATCATTTGACTTTGCTTGGCTTCCGCTTTGGATCGATCTTTGGATCAATATTTGATGCAGTCCCAGAGGCCTCTGCGCTTCCAGATCCCTTGAGTAGCCATGTTACGTACTTGTCCAAAAAAAGAAGAGCGTGAGGCACGAGAGAAACAGAGGAACAGAGAGAAGAGGAACAGAGGCAAAGGAGGCACTTCAACTCACCATCCACCACTTCACGTCTTCACTCTTCACCGAGCAATGCGGCGGTGGTGGGGGAACGAGGGCGGCGGCTCGGGCTCGGATCGGAGGCGGCTCGGCGAAACAGAGGAACAGAGGCCATGGATCGGGAGGCGGGGAGGCCGACGGACGGCGGAGACGGAGAGGCGGGCGAGGCCGACTCAGCTCAGCGGCTCAGGCTCGGCTCGCTCGGGCTCGGCGAGGCGGGCGAGAGATTGCAACAAGGGGCGGGGAGATTGCGGCGGCGGCGGGGCAGGGAGATTGCGGCGGCTCAGGCTGATTGCGGGCGGGGCGTTTCCAGGCGGGGCTGATTGCGGGCGGGGCGGTTCGTCTATTTGCTCCGGGCCCGGTTGTCTGCGGTGTACCCTAGACTCGGCGTGTATGGCGCCCGCCACAACAAGACTCTGGCGCCACGGGGCGCCGTGATCGGCGCCACGGGACGCCATGGCGCTATGGCGCTATGGCGGTACGCCAGACACGCCGGAGTCGTCGCCGTGGCGAGAGCCACAAAACCGCCACGGCGATATGGCGACGATATGGCGACGCCACAATAACTATGGCTGGATGTTGTAATGGATGTTTAGCATGTTGACAAACTGAACATTGCTTGATATAACTCTCGACATCCTGTCTTATACCCTTCCAAGCAAAATGCTTCCTTAGTTTGTAGTAGGTGGGTGTAATACCTGAATGGCCTCCCAAAGCACTTGAATGAAAAGCAGCAATGATCTTCGTTTGTAAAGATGAATTTTGTCCAATCCAAATGTTGCCATTGTGTCTAATGAGACCCTGTTCGAGACTGAAACCATTAGCATTAGGATTGGACACAGCTAATTGCTTCAACAGCAGTTGAGCTTTGGGATCTGTGGTGTAGGAATTCAAGACCTCTTGAATCCAAACTGGCTGAACAGTAGAGACTGCTTGAACAGCCATGAGGTGAGCTACTCTGGATAAAGCATCTGCAGCTACATTTTCTTTGCCTTTCTTATACACAATCTTAAAGTGGAGACCCATGAGCCTAGTCATAGCTTTTCTTTGCAGTTCAGAATGTAGGTTTTGTTCATTGAGAAAGCTTAAAGACTTGTGGTCTGTGAGAATTGTGAATTCTTGCCTTTGTAAGTATGGTCTCCATTTCTCAACTGCCATAATCAAGGCCAAGAACTCCTTCTCATAAATGGAAAGTGATTTGTGCTTCTCCCCAAGAGCCTTACTAAGATAAGCAATGGGCTGTCCCTGCTGCATGAAAACAGCTCCAATACCATCATTACAAGCATAAGTTTCAATAGTAAATGGCTGAGTGAAATCTGGAAGACCCAACACAGGGGTTCTGGTCATGGCTATTTTGACCTCATCAAAGGCCTTCTGAGCTGTTTCAGACCAGGAAAACTGCTTATATTTGAGCAACTGAGTAAGAGGTTTAGTAAGCAGTCCATAATGTTTAACATACCTCCTATAATATCCAGTGAGTCCCAGAAAAGCTCTCAGCTCAGTGACTGTAGTAGGTACTGGCCAATGTAGCATATCAGTTATCTTATTTTTATCAGTGGCCACACCTTTAGAAGAAATTATGTGACCCAAATATTCCAGACTATCTTGAGCAAAAGTACATTTAGAAGATTTCAAGTACAACTGATGCTGTCTAAGGGTGGCCAACACTTGCTCAAGATGACTAGCATGATCTTCTAAAGTGTTGCTATATATCAATATATCATCTAGAAAGACCAACACAAATTTCCTGAGAAAAGGCTGAAGTATTTGATTCATGATACACTGGAAAGTGGCTGGTGCATTAGTGAGTCCAAAAGGCATCACTTTAAACTGGTAGTGGCCGTGATGTGTCTTAAATGCTGTCTTGTGCTCATCCTCTGGGAGCATTTTGACCTGATGGTAACCAGACCTCATATCCAATTTTGTGAAGAATTTGGAACCAGCCAACTCATCCAATATCTCCTCAATTATAGGCATTGGAAATCTATTCTTTATAGTTAGGGCATTGAGTTTTCTGTAATCCACACAAAACCTCCATGTTCCATCTTTCTTCTTGACAAGTAGGGCTGGAGAAGCAAATGGACTGTGGCTGTGGCAAATTAATCCATCTTGTAGTAACTGTTGAACCTGTCTTTCTATCCCTGATTTATGGTGGGGAGAGTAATGATAGGGTTTTGAATTCACAGGAATGGAACCAGGAAGCAAAGGAATGGAGTGATCATAAGTCCTTTGTGGTGGTAATGTCTGTGGGTCAGAAAAGACATCAGCATACTGTGTCAACACATGTTGTATAGGTGATGGAATGATAGTGCAATTGGTAGACTGGGTCTGGTACTGTGGGATCTGGTCCACTAAGACAAAGGCCCAAATATCATTGCCTTTTGTGAAATTGTAGACTTTAGTTGCAGATATGGCTGTCAGCTGCAGAGGTGGTGGATTGATGCCTTGCAATTTCACTTGCCGTCCATTCACCTGGAATTCAAGAGTTTTAAGTTGCCAATCACACTGCATTGGACTGTGGCGCTGCAACCAATCAAAACCTAGGATAGCGTCATAGGGGTGCATATCCAGTACTGTCATATCAGCAACCAGTGTATGACCCTGACAATACCATTCCAATTGCTTGACCATTTTATCAGCCACTATCCACTCACCATTTGCAAGTTTTACTCTGCGAGGGGACATAGGCACAGTTGGCAGGCCAGCTAGTTGGGTGAACTGGGCACTTACAAAGCTATGAGAACTGCCACTGTCCAACAAAGTAAGCATAATCTTATTCTTGACCCTGGTTTTCAGTTTAATACTGTTGCTTGTATCACTGCTGGTCAATGCATTGAGGGACAATTGACAAAATTGGTCTGGTAAAGCATCCTCGATAGCTAGTTGATTGAGAACATCATCACTGAGTTCTCTATCCAAGTCATTGACCACTAGAGCATTGCTGTGTGGTTTGGTTCTCTTGGGGCAGACCTCAGTATGTCCTGGTTCAAATTTCTCCCCCACAGGTGTAGCACAACCCATTGGCCTTCTTGTAGTCCCTCAGCTGCCTATCCCGCCATAGAGTACCAGAAACTGGGTTTGGCTTGGTCTCAGTTCTGTGTTGTGTGGTTGGCTTGGGAAGAATAGGAGCCTTGTGGTACTTGTGTTTCCCTCTATCAAGCACCTTTTGCTGAATTCTGGCTATAATAGCAGCTCTGTGTACAGTTTTTGGTACCTGAGGCTCAACCACTGCCCTAATTTCATCTTTTAGGCCACTGACATAATGGGAGGTGAAGAAAAGGTCATCATAATGACAGCTATGCATAGTGATATCAAACTGCAATTGCTCAAACTTAGTAGTATAGTCCTCCACAGTGCCTGGCTGCTTGAGATCAATCAACTCAGTTAGAGCATTTCTATAATCATCAACTCCAAATTGCTGTTCCACAGCCAAGCAAAAGGTGACCCAAGAGATCTTCGTATGTGTCTGTTTATAGGCCTGGTATCACTTGGCAGCATTGCCCTCTAGATGCATTGTGGCAGAAGACACCCAAAGTCTCTCAGGCACATTATAGATAGAGAAATAATTGCAGCAATTGTCAATCCAGATTTTGGGATGAATGCCATCAAACTTGGGAAAAAGCATTTTAGGCAGAGCATGATGAGGTACCCCTTCTCCCTTGTCATGCTCCATTTTTGACCTGTGATACTTGGACTGCTCAGGTTTCTTAACGCTCTTGTCCTTGGCAAACATGTTCTGGAAATGTTCTTCTTCATCTTTGTACACCAGGGACGATGAACCATGACTGACAGATCTGTTCTCCTCTTCAAACTGCCGCAGTGTCAGTTGAGCTACTGCCTGGCCATTAGCTCTAACTTGCTGAGCAATGAACTGTTGATCTGCAGAACACTTGTCAACTTTTGCGTTGTTTAACTCAATTTGAGTTTTCATCTCCTGCTGGACAATACCCATATCCGTCATACGATTGAACAAGAGATCGAAATGATCCATCACCTGGTCCCACTTGGATTGGTCATCATCAGCGCTCTTAGTCATCTGATCCAATAGAATTTGGGTCTGCTTGGATGGTTTAGGATTGGAAGGCTTAGACGGAGCCGTGACTGAAACTGGTGAAGCAACAGGTTTGGATCACACCTCCCCTATTGTCTGCTCCACACAACAACTAATCACCGCCGCCTGGAAGTGAGGCTCGACCGAGGAATTTTACACGGGAACAGGTGCCCCGCAACCCAAGTCGATGGACACTTCCCCTTCAAACGCCGCCACACCGCAATTGAACCAGTTGGCTACGGAATTTTACACGAGAATAAGCGCCTCGCAACCCTCACCACTGATTCAAGCGTGCTAGAAGGAAATCGAGTGAGAAGTTGGAGAAATTCTCACAAAGGGTTCACGCCACCGAACCAAATTTGTTGATGTAGTCCCCTAGTCGAGAATCGTGCCGTAGAGGATGGAACCGCCGACGAGCTGCCGGTGATGGCGCCCGCTCAAAGTCGATTGTTGACGAAGAGAAACCCGTTGCAGTGCCGCCACACAAATGGAGGACAGGAACTGCAGCGGATCCAGGTATCTATGGAGGAGGTGGGGTGGGTGGATAGGAAATTTGTGGATCTCGGATTAGACGAATTCGACGCCGCTAGCTGACCCGATTCAACCAAAGGAGGGATTTACGGGACTCGCCCACACCACAAGGATGCAGGGTGGAGATCAACCCACCGACCGGAATTACGAATCGAAGATCGAAGCTGAGCGGAACCGAGAAAGGAGGCCGAGGATAGACCGTCTCTGATACCACTGTAACACCCGTGGCCGCCAGCGTCAAGCCGTCGACGTGAGCACTACGAGAGGCACAGATTGGGGAGGAAACGCCGGTGAGGGAAGCCCCTGCCTTAGCGTGTTCGTGTTTCACTTTTTTCTTCGATAGCGTTTGCTTACAAAGTCCAGGCATATGTATGCCGGAAAGACACTGGCCCAGGGCCCACATGACAGACACTGAGTAACAAAGCAAACAATGAAAATACGCCAAGCTAATAGGAAGACGCCTTAGTGTCCCGCTGTGTCACCTGTGACACATAGTGGTCAGAACATAAAAGTGGTAAAAACATAATTAATGAGGATTCGGTTCATTCCTCAAATCTTTCATTAACAATAGCATCTGAACCTGAAGATATACATACAGGTTAGGCATTGGTTGTATATATAATCGCCATTGGAGCAGGAGAAGAAAAGCTGCTTACTGCTAGAGTGCTGCCTGCAGCGTGCCTACCTCTAGATGGTGCCATGTACGGCGTGCCAGGCTGGTGGCCGCACCCTGCTGCTGTGTGCCGCCCATGGTGCCGCGCCTTGTTGCTGTTGTGCCCTACCCACGCTGTGGCACTGGGTCGCTTGCTAGCAGCCATAGCCTGTGGGCTGTGGCTGCCTCACAGCAGGAATGCTTTGAATTTGGCGCTCAGCTGACTGCTGAGTCTAAAATCCAGTGTCTTGCGCGGCCACTGGTTTCTCCTACCTAGGATTCCAAGTAGGAAGGAGGGGCAAGAGAAGAGTCGGAGAGAAGCAGCGTAGGCCGCCGATGGATGACTTGTGCATGTCCTCACGGAGTTTGCTTGGGAGGTGTGGGGTGCCTCTGCGTTGGGCTCTTTGCCTTGCTGGGCTGGCACCTGGGAGTGGGAAGATGTTGGTCCAGAAAGTTGAAGGGTGGTAAGGAGATTTGAAACAATTTCAGATCTTAAGGCAGTGGGAAGATGCATGGCCACTCAGTTTTGAAACAATTTCAGATCTTAATTGTTTCTTACATGTTTTATCATTACTGTCAATAGGCTAACAATGTGTTATTAGTTTATCAATGCTGCCACTCACTGGAGTTATTTGCTAGTGTGGTATAGAACTTAACAATCTTTACTGGAGTTATTTATGCTCAGTTGGTATTTTTTAGGTCCTAGAAGCATTAGATGGAGTTCGCACAAGGCCTGGTATGTACATTGGGAGCACAGGACCACGCGGATTGCATCATCTGGTATATTAAATGCGATATTATGCTTCTGTTTCTGTGTTTTTTTAAGGCGTTCTACTTTATGTCTTGTTTGGTCATTGTTTTGGTTGGTTTATAATAGGTTTACGAAATCTTGGATAATGCTGTGGATGAAGCTCAAGCGGGGCACGCTTCGAAGATCGATGTAGTTCTTCATGATGACAATTCTGTTAGTGTAACAGACAATGGACGTGGGGTATGCAGTTTCTAAAAATCTGAATTCCATGGTTTTTATTAAGGAATTATTTCAACGCATGATGCTTTTGAAATATTCTGGACACATGTGTTTGTGATTTCCATGGTTATGGTGCCGATGATGCCATAATTGTAGTTCCATATATAGGCAATAGCAGTACTTGATATAGCATAAAGCATAACAAACTAAACAACTAAAGAGCATATTGTAACCACTAAAGTGTCTAGAAGATAAAATGCTGGGGTCAGCTTTAACAAAGTAAAGATAACTAGAGAGAAGCATAAAGGTTTATACTCTCAATATTAGCTATTAGGCCTCGTTTGGTTTGCACAATTGGACTCGGAGTTGGTGAATTGGAATTATGGCATGTCTGATTCTTCTTCTGTTTGGTTGCCCTGGGAATCGGAATTACAATTAGAACCTATTTAAGGCTGAATTGGAGGACAGCTAGAAGGGGGCCTCCATGATTTGGACCTCAGCCCCTCTGATTTTGTGCCTGACCCCTGATGTCGCTGGAAACGACGAGTTTGTCCTGTGCCCCGACCATTGCTGGACTCTTGTCACCATCGATTGCTATCAAGCACCATCATGGGCCACTAGTTACTGCCGACTCCTTAGTGTAGTTTGACTGCACCTCCATTGACTGCCTGATGGTCTATAAGACCACCATGGGGATGAGCTCCATGGTTGCCAACATGCCAAAATCCATGGAGGTGGGATCCATGACTGCCACCATAGGAATGAAGCTCTATGGCTGCTAATGCTGGGGCTGGGCACGAGCTCCAGGAGCCCTGAGGTCCTGGCATGGCCACTGTTGCCTCCTCTCTCCCAGGCCAATTTCCTGTTCCTGTTCTGCTTATTTTCCACCGACCACAACCTCATCCGTACTCTGGCTACTTGAATACGGTTCAGGGGCAAGGTTCATGATTAGTCTCTGGAACTGCATGGCGAAATCCATGGTTGCCATTGCCGGGGCGACCTCCATGGTCACCATGACATGATCTTCATGGTCACCACAGGCCATCGCCGCTGCTGTCAGGTGAATCCCATGGCACGTTTTGCATGAGAGCGAGCTGGGCTAGAAGCTGCTAGAACTCATGGCCTTGGCTTGAGCTTGGCTGTGGAGGAGATACTGGAGTTTTATCATGGAGGGAGAGGGGTCTGGAGTTCAGGCTGTTTGGCCATGGAGCCCACAAACCAAAAGTTGACAAAGACGAAAGGAGGGTACACCAGGTCCAGTTGTGATTCTATTTCAGAGTGCTAATCTTTTAGCAACCAAACACAAATTAGAATTAGAGAGCAGTTCATTTCAGCCCTGTGTTTGAATTGGAGAGCCAATACAGTTCAGTCATCCCAATTCTTGGAACCAAACAGACCCTATAGTAAAATGCTGTCAATTGAAAATGTTCAGTTTGCCAGAATTTTATAAAGGTTTGCTGGATTTCTGTGCTCTAGTTCAAATAGCGTGTTGATTGAACAACTGCTGCCAGATTTTTGAGCTTTAAAATTTTGGTTCCTCGTATCATTTTAGTAACTTAAATGAAAATTTTTGACTACCTGACATGTATCATCTTGCACTGATCAGCCAACATGGAGTATCATTTAGTCTTGTCATTTTACTGAGTTCGTTAATCTCATGTACTGCAGATTCCTACAGATATGCACCCCCAGACGAAGAAATCTTGTGTGGAGACTGTCTTAACGGTATAGTTTAACTTTTTTTTTTTGTAACCCTCTTTAGATCTTACAGACTCGAAATGTTGTTTATTGGACTTTTCAACCATTTTAAATTCTTTGCATACTTAGTTATGTTTCCTTTTCTGTGCAAGAGAGCACATCATCTGACAAATTCCTACCGATTATTAATATTTTTAGGTATTGGTATAATATTTTAATCCTGGGGACTTTTTTCTGTTATTATATATTTTTGATCAACTCATGTCCATGCACAAAACGTTTTAATTGGTGCGCATTTTGTGCCTTTTGGTTGTAGCTACACAGGTGATGCTATTGCATTTGTTGTATGCCCATGAAACAAAACCATGCGAGCCTGATTACGTTCTACAAATTGCAGTGATTTTATTCTTATTTTCTTAGCTTATTTTGTAAAACAATCAACTACAGCTAGCATAGGACAATGAGCAAAGAAGGAAAAATTTTCAATGTATATCTTCTTAAGAAGGATAAAAATGGCAGCTTCCTTCAAGTGATGATGATTTTATTTTCATTCTGGGCTTAGTGTTTTTTTTTTTTTGCATACGTCCTATTGGATTGTTTGCTTTAGTAATGCAGACATATTGCTTTGTTGCCTAAGATTATCACCGTGTAAACAGAAGTTCTGCTATTGAGCGAACTTTTATGTGCATGGATTTCAGCAATGCAAAACTTGGATTTTTATCTGTTCTTTTGTTTGTCAAGTATTTGGTGCTTGTTTGGTTACTTGCTGCCCTTAAGTATTTTTGCTAACTCAGTTATCAAAGCATTTTTGTCATTTCTAAACTCTGATGTCTTTCTTGATGTGAACACTTGAAATCTTAATGTTAATTAACTTGCTGTCTTAACGATGCAGTTAATGCACGCTGGTGGCAAATTTGGAGGTTCAAAGAGTGGCTACAGTGTCTCTGGAGGGCTTCATGGTGTTGGTTTATCAGTTGTTAATGCTTTATCAGAGGTTTGTATTTTGATCTCTTATTAGTTCTGAAAATAGTCAACCATGGAAGCAATTTTCTTAATAAGACAAGTTATGGAACGGTATAGGGAGAAGAATGACCTACACATGGTTTTTATTGACTTGGAGAAGGCTTATGATAAAATACCAAGGAATGTTATGTGGTGGGCTTTGGACAAACATAAAGTACCAACGAAGTACGTCGGGCTCATTAAGGACATGCAGGGGCGAATCTATGTGTATCCATCGGGGTCAGCTGACCCCGGTAACTTGTCAGAAATACACTTAAAGTTCTTTAATCCACCTGCAAATTACTCTTTCAAATAGAAAATCAACATGTGTTTGACCCCGATGCTTAGTCCTTGACCCCAATGACATGATATCCTGGATTCGCCCCTGAGGACATGTACAACAATGTTGTGACTAGTGTTCGAACAAGTGATGGAGACACGGATGACTTTCCGATTAGGATAGGACTACATCAAGGGTCAACTTTGAGCCCTTATCTGTTTGCCTTAGTGATCTATGAGGTCACAAGGAACATACAAGGGGACATCCCTTGGTGTATGCTTTTCGCGGACGATATAGTGATACTTGATGAAAGTCGGACAGGAGTGAATCAGAAACTGGAGTTATGGCGGGAGACTTTGGAGTCCAAAGGTTTTAGACTCAGTAGAACTAAAACTGAGTATATGAGATGTGACTTCGGTACTACTACTTGGGAGGAGGAAGATATTAGTTTGGAAGGTCAAGTAGTGCCTAGGAAGGATACCTTTCGATATTTATGATCAATGCTACAGAGAGATGAGGATATTGATGAAGATGTTAGCCATAGAATCAAAGCAGGGTGGATGAAGTGGCGCCAAGCATCTGGTGTCCTATGTGACAAAAGGGTACCACAGAAGCTAAAAGGCAAGTTTTATAGGACGACGATTAGACCTGCTATGTTGTATGGTGCAGAATGTTGGCCTACGAAAAGACGACATGTTCAACAGATAAGTGTCGCGGAAATGCGTATGTTGCGTTGGATTTGCGGTCATATAAGAAGGGATCGAGTTCGAAACGATGATATACGTGATAGATTAGGGGTAGCACCAATTGAAGAAAAGCTTGTCCAACACCAGTTGAGATGGTTTGGACATGTCCAACGGAGACCTCCAGAGGCACCGGTGCGTAGTGGAATCCTAAGCCAGGATAGTAACGTGAAGAGAGACAGAGGAAGACCGAAGTTGACTTGGGTAGAGGCAATAAAAGGAGACTTGAAAGAATGGAATATACCTAAAGACTTAGCCTTAGATAGGAGTGCTTGGAAAACAACTATTCACGTGCCTGAACCTTGATTGCTTCTGCTGGGTTTCAACTCTAGCCTACCCCAACTTGTTTGGGACTTAAAGGATTTGTTGTTGTTGTTGTTGTTGTATTAGTTCTGAAAATAAAATAAGAGAAGTTCTATAATTAAAGATGATTCGCTGGGTGATAGCAAAGTTAGTTAAATGCTCTTAAGTTTGCAGATTCAAGTTTATCTTTTTTGAAGATGAAGATAGTAATCTGGTAGCTTCATTTTCTATAGTGTGCTGTGTGAATAGTCCATGAATTATGTTGCAGAGCCTTACTACCTCCCAAGTCTAGACAAATTATGTTGCAGAGCCTTACTACCTCTCAAGTCTAGACAACAATAATCGAGAAGTAATATTACAGAGGACTAAAATATTTTTTCCCTAACATTTTACGGCTGCTGCGATCTGGCTTAGCTAGCTACTGGATAACTGAAATATGGTAAGGACTACAAGTCCTTCGCAATTTTCCTCTGAGGTGTAAATGGTAGATTAGAAATGTTAACAACTTAACATAAAATAAAAACAGGTAAATAATGCAGCTGATGTGCTATACTGATATATATACCTCAATTGTTGAAGTATGAGAACTATCAGAATATGTGCCTGTTTCTTTTCTGGCCAATGTCATCTATTGTATAGTGTTGATTTCTGTCCCTATGTTGATACCTGGTCCAACTTCATCAGAAGCAATAGGGCTGGGGTGAGAGCCAACAGGACTAATTGCCATGTTGACTTGTTTCTCTGATTCTGATATGACTTGTATTTATGGCTAGATTAGCAAAGAATGAAAAAAATCAGGTTATCTAGAAGTAAAATGTTGAAGGGCACAACTGTTTGAAAGGAACTGACCATTATTTAGCATTTTAATAAAAGCTATGCACACATCTTGGCTTGTCTGGAATCATGCCTTTCTCCTCAAGGGTGATAGGCTGAGGGAAGGATATACCAAAAGGGAAAACATTTTTGTTTACTGGATAGTTTAGCATAACATGGCATACTATTTTACGATTTGGCAGATGTATAGTTAGTAGTTATGCAAACAGCTTTTATGTATCAATGTTTCAGCCTATGGCTATACCACGTGAACTCTATGATGGTTGCTATCAGAACACCATCATAGTGGTATTTAGTAATATGCTAAACACAGGTTTTGGCTGTCGTAGTGTTATGTCTTAACTTACCTGGAAAAAGAACATATGCAATTATAATACAGGCCAGCATCTATTGTACAAAAATTTCTGTGGGTCCTACCTCTGCTTCATGCTGTGATTTTTTGTCGGAGTAAAACACATTACGCTGTAGTGTCACTACTGAGCATTTTTGTTGTAATTCGACTTCACAATTATTTTTCGATTAGCTTCCATGTAAGAAAATTTTCATTATACTGTACCACCAGGAGTGCTGCTGGAGTTATATGAAAACAGGTGTCACTTGCATTGTTAATATGTTTTTTAGATTAGATTTTTATCCCTGCCTGATTCACGCCTTTGATACAATTGATCATCATGATGTCACTGTCCCAGGCACTTGAAGTTACTGTTTGGCGTGGTGGGAACGAATACAGACAAAGCTATTCAAGGGGAAAACCAACGACAACGCTATCTAGTATCACATTGACTGGTGAAACAAGTCCTCGTCAAGGAACAAGCATCAGATTTTGGCCTGATAAAGATAGTAAGCTCATATTCTTGCAAACAAGTTCTCTGTCTAACTTCTAATTACTACTAGTGATGCTGCTCCAGGGGTTAACCAATATTTTAAATGTAGTATTTACCACCACGATCGATTTTGACTTCAATACAATCTCCAGTCGCATTCGGGAGCTTGCCTTTCTAAATCCTGAGGTATGTAATCCTTCTCCTAGATAACTTACACACTGTCTTATGCCCTGTTAGCCCGATTTGCAGGGATTTCTTTGTTAGGTCATCTTTTACATGCATATTGTTCTTTTTGTGTCAAAATGGTGTTTAGTTAAAATTCTGTTAAGAGTCAAATATTGGGTTTGGCATCAGTTTTTTGCTGCATTTAAGTGTTTTTTATCTCATGTTCGTACACATGCACAGCTTAGCTGTAATAATTTTCATGTGAATGACACACCTGTGTTTAATTAAACCATTATGTTTTTCCAGCTGACAATAACCTTGACAAAGGAAGAAGGGCACACAGTTCAACATAATGAATACTGTTATGCTGGTGGCCTTGTTGAATATGTTAAATGGTTGAATACTGACAAGGTTTGCTCTACATCATATGAAGCTCTATGTTCATCCAGTTCCATGTTTGCTAAGATTCTTAAAATGTAGAAGTGGTTTTATATTCCGAGTGTCCATTAGACATAAGTTTTTCCTACAGGTTTGAATTGCATTTTCTGGTGGACTCACAAAAAAGTATTAAGATCTACCTTTACTTTGTTGTTTTTTCTATGTCGTTTTTGAGGTGTTGTGGCATCCTGTAGTTCTGGGGGTATGCCTGGACGCATAGGTGACGCCTCAAAAACCATGATCTGCTATATTGTTGATCACAAAATTAGATTGTGATTTTCTTTCTCGAATGACGCTGGAAAGCTGTGTGTCATTTCATTTAAGAGAAAGTACAATGACTGATGAGCCATGTTAAATAACCCCCGAGCCTTGAGCATCCCCTCCTCCATGCATACGCGCCACAGACTAGAGCAAGAACGCGACCAAAACTTGACCAAAGACCACCAGGGCCTAAGCACTTGGGGTTAGTGACCTAGTGAGCCAAATAACTTTTCTTTTACCAATTTATCACAATGCTTGAATGCTCGCATTTCTTCAGATGGTCATAGGCTGAAGTACTGAACTGACTCTCTTCTCCCTAGTACTTACGAAATGTTAAATGCTGAATGATCTTTTCTTATTTTTGTTATAATTGCTTGTCGTATGTGTTTCTTTATTGTTCTTCTGAAGGGACTAGTATCAACTTGCACCAAAGTGAGGGCAATAATTTCAATTTGCATGTTAGTAATAAGTACTGTTGAGGCTTCCCTATGCCTCTAAGTTTCACTTGTAGAAAGAAGCCATCAGGTTGAAGTCTAGTTTTATGTAACTAACTAGCAAAGCATTATATTGTATTGTTGTTACCCAGCAACAAACCAACCTAATTCTATTTCTTGGATGTGCTTTCTGACCTAGAAACCCCTGCATGACCCGATTGCATTCAGAAAGGAGTTGGATGGTATAACAGTGGATGTCTCCCTTCAATGGTAAACATTTTCTTTGTTTTTTTTTGGCAAAATACTCCCTCTGTCCTGAAATACAAGGTATCCAAACAATTTTATTACTAAATAAGAGTCCTGACAAAGATTAAAAGGCGCGCCCAAAGTGCGAGAGCTCCCGCTGCAATGCAAGGGTCCAGGGAAGGTGTTAGTGGCAAGCCTTACCTCACCTGTGCAATGCGAGGAGACCGCGACTCGAACCCGGGACCTTCTGGTCACAGGCGGTAAGACTCTACCGCTTGCACCAGGCCCGCCCTTCAATCTGACAAAAGATTAAAGCCCCTAAATAATAATTAGTTATTCGGTTGTAAACTTGCTTAATTTCCTAGTAACCATAGTCTAAAAAGGCATGCATGCATGTCATTGATTTTGGCTACCAATTACATGAGTCATTTTTGGCAAGATAACTGATTAAAAGGCATTCCTGGATGCATTCATGGATGGGGTTAAAAGGCACATGCATAGGTGGGGTTGAGAAATGTGGAATACCTTATAATTTGGGATAAATTTTAAACCTTCGATACCTTGTATTTCAGGATGGAGGGAGTAGTACAGTTACATTTATGCACTGCATCACATCTTTTCATTTTAGCAAGGAGAAACAGTTTGTCTGATTGAACGTATCTACAGTGTTTGGGATATCTTGTCTGGTTAATTTTTTTTTTTTACATTTGAGTTCTCAAAATGTGGTACCTTATGTGGCCTGAATGTTTTTGCTAAAAAAGTTCGAGGGTCAATCCTGATGAATTTTTAAAACTTTGATTGATATATGTCCACTATATATATATATTTTTTGTCTTGTGTCAAGTTTGTGGACAGAGTTCCATGGTTCTGCAGTTCATTGACCACCTGCAGCTATCTGGCACGTTCATGGACTTGTTTTGCAATTTACTATATTCTATTCCAAAATTAAGTATTTGACTCTGAGGGAATAATTTTGTGCTTTCTTCTGAAGCAATAAATTGTCACCATTTACAGGTCCTCTGATTCTTACTCTGATACAGTGCTAGGATACGCAAACAGTATCCGTACTATTGATGGTGGTACTCATATTGATGGCCTGAAGGCTTCATTGACAAGAACCATTAATAACCTTGCAAAGAAGTCAAAGACTATTAAGGTGATAATGTACAGACTGCTGTTTCTTCGGTTCCTTGCGAATGCACCCTGTTGTCCTTCTTATACTCTACTGTAACCAGATGATTCTAAACCATTTCATTGGAGGTTTGTTTCTTAATTGGTACTGTGGACTGCTTAAGTCTTTGAAGTGCACCTCTGAATCCTATTTATCCAACCAATGAAACAGTCTGCTTAAGTCTTTGAAGTGCACCTTTGAATCCTATTTATCCAACCCTTGAAAAACATAATCAACTATATCAGCTGCTCGTTGTAGGATAAGGATATTACCTTGAGTGGGGAGCATGTAAGAGAAGGGATGACATGCGTCATTTCAGTGAAGGTCCCTAGTCCAGAGTTTGAGGGTCAAACCAAGGTATTAGCTTGATTTTCCTGCCATGGTCCTTTAAATTTGTGTGATGATTGATGCCATACCATTTCTTCTACTCCTAATATTGGGTCAATTTTGTTTCCTTATCTTTCACAGACAAGGTTGGGAAATCCAGAAGTACGGAGAATAGTCGAACAGTCTGTTCAAGAAAACTTAACAGAGTACTTAGAGCTTCATCCAGATGTTCTGGATTCAATCCTATCAAAGTCCCTTAATGCTCTCAAGGTACCTGATTCTTGTAATAATTACACATTTGTTTTGAAGGGGAAAAATATTTTGTATCCTATTTATTGTTCTTGCAAGATGGATTCCCTGGGATTTTTTTTAGTTTGTTCTGCTGCAGTATGTGATAAACTCCTTTCGTTGCAGGCTTCATTGGCAGCCAAGCGGGCTAGGGAACTAGTTAGGTCAAAGAGTGTGTTGAAATCTTCTTCACTCCCTGGGAAATTAGCTGATTGTGCATCAACTAATCCTGAAGAATCTGGTGAGTCTACATTTATACTGGCAATGTGTAACGTCCTTGGGTTCAAATTTCAATCAGGCTTAGGCCTCTTGCACACTTCTTTTTTTGCACACGCTTCTTGGCTTTGACATTTGCTGATCACACATGAATGCAGAAATCTTCATTGTTGAAGGTGATTCTGCGGGTGGTAGTGCAAAGCAAGGACGAGATAGAAGATTTCAGGTAAAGCTTGTTCAACTTTTTTCCCAGTATGTTCAACAGTTATAGCACCACAAGCATCACAGGAGATTCCTGTTGATATTTAGAGCTGTAGATTACTATTATAACTTTTAGATAATGTTTGATTTGGCCTACTTTGATGGAGAAGCTTTTGTTTAACCCATTCTTGCTTTCTTGCCACTGATACCACCAATGCGGGTTTCAAATATCATTTTACCTTGTGGTGTCAACCTCCAGAGCTTCTTTCAATATAAGCAGTTTTTTTTCATAAGAATAACCCCCCACCCCCCCATATTAATTTATACTTAGGGCACCCGCAATGGTTGGAGCTAGTTACTAGCTCTAAGCCAGCTTCTCCAATAGTCCTAACTTTTAGCACATAGCTTTTTACATGGATAGCCCCACATGACACTCTCACATAACCTTGAAATGTGTGCAAGAGCTAGCTTTTTTCTCTCTTCTATTAAAATATGAGAAAAATAGCTAGGTTAAAAGTCGTTTGTTGGAGTTGCCCTTACAGTTGTAATGGAATTTGAGCATGGTAAATTGTGCCCTATTTGTATAGATGGAGCAATTGGTTGTAGTTGTATGCTCTTTCATTTCTTTAGAATCAGTGCTTCCTGGATTCACAAAGATTTTATTATTTAGCTTTTGCTACAAAACCCTAGCAGTTGCAAGGTGCACGCCGGTGTTTGAAGTAGAGTTGTTGTCTCACATGAATTGTCAACAAAATGGTTAGAACATATGCACTTTATTTGTGGTGCATAGGCCATTAATTCATTACTATACAATATGAGAAGAGAGTCCAGTCTTTTTTTTTTTTCTCTAAATCAGTTGTGTCAACATCTTGCATGACACGTTCCTGTCATTCACTTGAATCTAATTTTGGACAACTGAATGCAGGCTATTTTGCCCCTAAGAGGTAAAATTCTCAACATTGAAAGAAGGGATGAAGCAGCCATGTACAAAAATGAAGAGATCCAAAACCTTATTCTTGGGCTTGGATTAGGAGTGAAGGTTGCATCCTCTCTTGTTCTCTTATTATGTTTCTTTTTCTTTGCTCTTATCAAATATATTATACTTTAGGGTGAGGATTTTAAGAAGGAGGCTCTCCGGTATCATAAGATAGTTATACTTACTGATGCTGATGTTGATGGGGCACATATCCGGACTCTCCTCCTTACGTTCTTCTTCAGATATCAAGTACGTACCAAGAAGCATCTGCAAACTGAAGTACCTCATCTGTTTCATTTATAAGTGTTTACAGATTGAGCAGCCTATTAGTACTGTTGACATTGTTTTTTAATTGTCGACAAGATCTGTTGATGGATTCAGTGAATAGGTCTAAATGATAGGGTTTGATTTAGATAATGCTCGCCTGAAAAGTGAAACTAAAATGGTTGATAGTTGGGTTAGAATGGGGTTTGGGGTGAAAATTGCAATATGGCTTAGAATTGGTGTTGAGAACAGGTCAAACCCGAAGGAAAGTCTATGACTGTTTCTTCATCCGAAAGTCTTTTCAGTACCCTATTGGCAATGCAGAAAAACCCACAAATATCCAAACAGTGTGAATGCGTGATCGCCCTTGCCCCTTGGTCCGAAACATGAATTTTCTTTTCCGGGTGATAATGTGACATGGTATTGGTCAAACCCAATTACCCAAGCGTTCAGCCCATCGAAGGGCTACTGTCTTTTTCAGTATACAGAAGTCCATAGGACTTTAGGGGCTCGGTTGGCACTTTTCCTTGTAGGGCCAGGTTTTGGTTTGCACAAGTTGAACTAGGTATATAGAATTGGTTAGCGTTTTTTTTGTTACTAGCATGTTTGTTTTGAACTTCCACAAAAGATTTTGCTTTGAGCTAGCAACTGTCCGTACCGATGTTGGCAAATGTTTTATACTATTGTCATATTTTGAACAATGAAGGTTTTGACTTCCTTACTCATACAATTTGCAGAGAGCATTATTTGATGAAGGTTGCATCTACGTTGGTGTACCTCCTCTTTATAAGGTTTGATTGTGGCTTCAAGTTTAGAAAGTTTGAAGATGAATTGATCAATTTTATGAGTTGTGTATGTTGCGGTGTTAGGTTGAGCGTGGAAAACAAGCACATTACTGCTATGATGATGCTGATCTCAAAGAAATAGTCAACACCTTCCCTGCAAATGCATCATATCATATCCAGAGGTTTAAAGGTACAGTTAACTAATGAGCATGAACACTATGAACTTCGAAGAAAATATCCTGGCACATCAAACCCAAATCATATTTCTTGCATCAATGTGCATTTTTAATTGCCTCCATATCATCTTGACAAACCTCTCAAACTGGTACCATCGCCTCCACCACCTCCATCCACCAGCTTATTTTTCTCCATTCACCCCCTGACTGGATTACTATATCGTCTTATGTCGGTTTCAAGTTTTTACATATTCCGTGGCTCTTATGTTTCCTTCATCTTTATATTGTATTTGCTTCTCTGGTGTCGCAACAGGTTTGGGTGAGATGATGCCTGCGCAATTGTGGGAAACAACGATGGATCCTGAGAGGCGGCTGTTGAAGCAGCTTAAGGTTGAAGATGCTGCTGAGGCCAATGTTGTGTTCTCGTCACTTATGGGTGCCCGGGTAAGCAACCGAAGATTCCTAAAAGCACTTCCAAGATACTGTATTTATTCTTCACGTTACTAAATCTCCATATTGCATATTTCCAGGTTGATTATAGGAAGCAACTGATCCAGGAAGCTGCTAGCACGATCAGCATAGAACAACTTGACATTTGAAGGCATCAAGTTAGGCCGACCTTTCTGTGTATGATATAGAAGATCAACCTGCTGCTGTTCTTACCACTCCAACAGGAATCAAGTGTTGCAGACATGATACCTTGCCAACATTTTTTTTGGTGCTAGAGTAGCAGAAAACGTAGGGTAGAAACATTGGAACCAGGATGACGAGAGTCGGGTTTCCTGGCACTCCTAACGGAAACTCTGATTCATTTGTCGCGGTAACCATTTTGGTTTGACAGAGTTGTGAGCTCACGGGTGCGTTCCCTGATATGGGTTTGGGGTGCTGCCATTTTTGGCTTGACGGAGTTGAGTGCTCACGGGTGTAGTTCCCGCTGTCGGTTTGATCCTGCCATCGAGCCTCTGATACGGTGTAATATGCTTTTATTTATCTCCTAATACTTGCTTTATGATTACGTGTCTCCTATTTTTAACCTGGCAGTAAGTATCTGTATGAACTATGGATTAGTCATTAGTCCGATGTTTGAATCCGTGAATCCATCATGTTTTGGACGGTTTTAAGCCCAGTTGATATGTGAGCAAATTGCTAGACTACGAAAGTGTGCACTTGCGTGGACGTGTCTCGCAACTAGAGTTTGTTGGAGAAAAATATTGTTCTGGCTGGAAAAATAAGCTGAACAAATCGGTTTCTGGTAAGCCAAACGGAGCCGTATACCTCTCCAGTAGACTGCAGACGTGAACAAAGCCTCCAACACGTCCAGGTGCATGCATTCATTTCGAACCTGAAATCGGCCAGTATTATTGGCGGTTGGTTACTTAGAGCAAGTATAATAGCAGGCTCTAAGCCGGCTGAATGTCAAGGCGAAGTAGAGAGGAGAGGAGAGAGAAGAAAAACGAACTGTAAACTTATAACTAGCTTAGACAAAAGAACCGAGAAACTTTGTGAGAGAGATAAGTGAGTCATACTTTAATAGTGAAGAGCTAACTATTATATAGGTGGACTGAAAGAAGGTTGTAAAGATTCTCACAGCCGGTCTGCCGACTATATTATTAGTCTTACTCTTAAGGAGCGATACTACTGTTGTAAAAAAAAAGGAGCGATACTACTGTTGTAAAAAAAAAGGAGCGATACAGACACCTTTCGGCACCATGGATCGTTTTCGATTTTTACAAAAATCGGTAGAATCAGAGCCAACAAAACGTTTTTCCTCGGAGCGATTCGCTATGTACCGTCTACAAACGTGAAATGGTGAAAACATGATTTCACAATTATTTTGATTCTTCCTTCTCAACATATTTTTCTAGTTAATCCATTTTAAGTGCAACAACTTAAAATGGGGTTACATTTAAGTTGTTCTTTGGCCATAAAATCATTTTTTAGGAGCATATTTTCATTTATATGATTTTTTAATTAGAATCCAGCCCACAGCCAAATGATTTAGTGCTTCTAATTCTCAATCCAAAATGTTTGTACGAGAATTTAGATCTCTACCAAACACATCCTTATTCAGATTGTCTATAGAATAATCGGTAAAATTTCTCCATATTCTGTGAAAAAACTGGTGGGTACGTTTCAAGGATGGATTATTGATAACTTTATCAGGATTACTGATTACTGAACGAGGGATTTCTGGGCCCCATATATTGTTCTGCTTGGAAGAACAATGCCGTGATAGCGGGAAGATGCACGCGTGGTGCTGAAACCTGAAAGTCTTGTCGCAACGACGACAATCAACAGAATGCATTAAGAGGTGAACTTGATCGACGCCCAAAGTCTATAGAGGATGCTGTGTTGGTGTAATTACCTCTTGAAATTACTTTTGTAGGTTATAATTTTGTGTAGTTACTGCAGAAATTAATTCTGAAGTTTGCCATTTGTGACCGTGTTATCATCCTAAACAATACTTGTCCATCGTAAATAGTACTTAATCCGTTCAAAATTATAAGACGTTTTGGTTTTTTTATATTAATGACTTATGTTATGCACTTAGCTATACACTATGTTTAGATGCATAATAAAAATAATATATTTAGAAAAATCAAAACGTCTTATAATTTGGAATGGAGGGAGCATGTAGTATCCACTTATTAAAGAGCAATGACCAGCACGTCCATCGTTTTACAGTAACTCAAAGGCAGCTAGTAGCTGTGTGGTCCATTGTACCTGGACATGCACATCAGCTAGCTTCACTCTTTGCTCTCTCGGAAAAAATAAGCTGCCAAATGTTTACTTGGGCTTTGTTCGTTTGCTGGTCGTATGCTCCCACAATCACGGGCACGTTCATAATAAGGTCCCACAAGCTTTAGAAAGAAAGCTAATAAAGCAACCGTTGAGGACAACTCTATCTCCATGTGTCAAAATAAGGACAAAAATGGCAACCCGAATAAACAAAGCCAAAAAAAATACGCGTCACTCCGGCTGGACGTGGGAGACCGGTTTCGTTTATACTCCGTACACACACATGTCAAACCCAAAGATTTGACCAGTTTTCAGAATTCCATGAGAAAATTGACCGGTGCACACCAAACTGTACCTAGTAATGGGACGATGAATATATGTGTGTGTAGACTGTGGAGCAAGCATGTCGTGATGCACTAAGAATAGGATGCTTTAGCATGAGTGGTGTTTCAAACGTCAGTTTAACTTCAAAATGTATTGAAAGAATGAATTGTACACTTGGTAGAATTTGGGTCAAACCATCATTGTATACCTTGGTGCTGAAATAAATCTTGAACATGCATTTTAAATATTTAATCAAATAAACTATATTTTATAAAAAAAACTTGAACTATGGGGATAGCATGTGTTCCCCGAGCATTCGCATTAAGGTAGATGACTCCTCACCCGGTCCAAGAAAACCCCGAACCTCGTACCCCACCTGTAAACAGGAGCCCGTTACTTTATGAGTGTGTTGGTGCCACAAATCTGTACTTTGAGTAAGACGGGGGCAGACGAGGATTTTTTTTATCTCCGCCACTACAATTTGCTCTCGTGATGGATCTAATCCTGACCACGACACGAGAGTGCCACCCGAAATGCTTGACCAGCCGATCTAGCATAGCAAATTCATCGATGCTCAGTTCAGAACGCAGAAATATCTCAGAAATGTAATAAGTTCTGGTGCAATTTCAACAGTGGTATTTCGCAAAATTCCTACTTGTCGGACAGGCCATAATCCTTTCTTCATTGGTAAATCTAGCAATTACGAACACAAGCTACTACTCCCAAATACACCCGTCACTACGTCAGTCAAAAACGAGCGCGTGCTCTCCGGACCCACCGCTCTGCCCCACCCCGTCATTCCAGAATCTATTTCAACCAATGAATGGGCTTGGACCGAGCAGAGCACTGCACGGGCTCTCCGTTCCGTTCTCCCGTGCGCGCCATCACCACCGTCGCCATGGCGTCGCCGCCCAAGACTACCAAGAAGCACCACGCGCGCCTCAACAACCCGTTCCCGCGCGCCGTCCCGACGGCCGCCATCCGCGACGGCGACGCGGCGCCGCGCCTCTCGTTCGCGACGACCTCCAAGCTCGCCCACGCGCACGACTTCCCCGTGGGGACCCGGTTCCGCCTCCGTTGGGACCCGTCCCGCGGCGGCGAGGTCTCGCTGTCCAGGGTTCCTCCTCCTCCAGGCGACGGCGGTGACGGCGCGGCGGCGCGCCGCGCGATGTGGGAGACCGTCCCCGGCGTGGCGTTCCTCTCCGCGGCCTCCGCCGCCACCGAGGCCGACGAGTGCCGCGGCTCCTTCGCGCTCCGCGACGGCCGCGCCCGCCTCGTCCCCGATCGCCAGCACGTCGACAGGATCAAGGCTTCCTACCGCTGCGACGCCGCCGAGGCAGGCCCAGGCGGCGCCGACCTGCTGCGCGCAGCCGCGTTCGAGCCGTCCGACGCGACGCGGTTCCCGGTGCTGGTAATGACCGGGCTCGTGTCCGCCAAGAAGGCGGGCGCGTCGCCGTCGCCGTGCACCTGCTGCGGGCTGCGCGCAGCAAGTCGCCGCGCCCGGAGCGCGGCGGCGGCGGCGGCGGGGAGGCCAGTGCTCTCGGCGCGGTACTGGATCGTTCTCGAGGAGAAGAACGACACGCAGGTCGCGTTCAGCGTCAAGATCGGCGACTACCAATGGACGTGCGGGCACGCCGCTGACCCTGCCAAGTCGACCCCGGCGACGGCGACGACCACGACGGGCCCGAGGCTCCACCGGCCCAGTTTACGCCTTCGTCTGTCGGGGCGCGTCCAGCGAGGCACGAGCGAGAAGACGAGGCTGGCCCCGACCCCGAGCCGCGAGGAGGCGTCGGCGGCGCTCCTGCCAGGTCCCGAGAGGGCGGAGGAGCGGCGGCCGGAGGAGTTCAACCGCGTGTTCCTGACGTACACGAGCAGCCGCGACGAGCGGTTCTTCGGGTTCGGCGAGCAGTTCAGCCGCGTGGAGTTCAAGGGGAAGCGGGTGCCGGTGCTGGTGCAGGAGCAGGGGATCGGCAGGGGAGACCAGCCCATCACTTTTGCCGCCAACCTCGTCAGTTACAGGTGTGATTCTTTTCTTTTTCCATGGCTCGTTGTAGCTTACCACACCAAACTTTGGAAAATTCAATTAGAGCCCTTTGTTTCTTATTAGTGTTAAAAGAAAATTCAAACTTTAAGATTAAACGCTAGTACATAAGTTGGACTTCTCTGCATGTACGGTCTGCAAAAATATCCACGCAATTTCTAGGAGCATTTCTAAGAAATTAGCAAAAAAAAAGACGAGTCAAATTTACTGACTTAGCTGCTTCTAAAATAGATTTGATAAAAAATACTAGAGTATTATAACACACTCTGTAAAACCAAGAGACTGGATAGCTAGTGAGGTAGACTATCCAAAAGTAGAAAGTGAATAAGGTGGGACGGAGAGCTATTAAATTTGAATAGTCATTTATAGAGTCTGTTAGAGACTCTTTTTTTTAATAATAGCTAAATTTATATTTAGAAAATAATTTGGCTATCCTCTTAGAGATGCTTAGCCCTTTTCGCAAAGAAGGATAGCTATGCAAGTCAAGGCCTGGACCAGGCTGCAAGCATGGGTGGGCGGATATGTCTCACAAATTGAGCTTATCCTGTTATCTTGGTCTTGCCACTTTATTGCAGCCATTGATGAACCTGCAACGTATAAGGATTTATGATCCGGCCTCGTTTGATTGAACTTATCAGCCTGACTCATCAATTATAGTAAAATATTTTTCTCTCACAATAAATCAGTGAACGGTATTTTTCAGCGAAACGAATATGGCCGAAAACAACAAGACCGATAGTGTGTGGCTTTGAAACGAACCGAACTGTGATCTTTTTTTTTTTGAAACTTTTACTAGTGTGAAGTGGAAACTGGAAACTCATCACATCGACAACGATTGCCCCAGTTTCTTGTGCGTGTGTGCTTGGGATTCTGTACCTTTATAACAGTATACTTATCTACGGGAAGGGAAAACATGAGGAAAGAAACGTTCTCTTTTCGTTTTCGACAAAAGCGCACTAGCGCGGTTGTGTATTTCTCAAATGTAGAATGCCTGTCCTGACCAGGGATGAAAACGGATCGGATACGAACGCATATCACTCATATTATATTTATTTTCATATTTATGTTCGGATTCGGATTCGGACACGGATAGCGTTCGGATACATATACGAATACGGATTGACTCGGTTACGGATACGAATAATGAGTATCGAATACGGTATGAATCAGATTCGGAGAAGGTCGGATACAAATATCTATTCGGATATTGAGTAAAAGCAGCACATATATATATATATATATATATATATATATATATATATATATATATATATATATATATATATACGTGCGCAAACCATTACACCACTCTATGAGTCCATAATCCATCTAGATTAAGCCGGAAGACTAAAGCGTAAAGCAACAAATAAGATAAAGATACAGGTACATCATACATCAAACATCATACAAGCACCAATCTTCGCGGCATGAGTAGAAATAGCCAAGCTCATGGCTTCATGGGTCTCATGGAGTCATGGTCATGGATTCAAGATCTACAATCCTTATATAGGTCATTTTTTTATTTGAGAAAGTTTGAACAAAATGTAGTTCAAATTTCACAAGTGTGTGACATAGTTTTAGAAAGTCTATATAAGATTCAAGAATTTGTGACTAGTGTTTGATAAAACTTTCTCAAATGGGAAAATGAGCTATGTAACAATTGTAGATCTTGCTGAGATGATCAAACTTGATATTCAGAGTTTTTTCATCTGAGGTCATTTAGTGTCTCATTTGAGCAAGTTTGACCAAGTCAAATTTGGTCAAATGAAAAAACAACACTTTGACTCTAGTATTATGAACTCTAAATGACTTCAAATTGAAAAGTTTTGAATACCAAGTTTGTTCAACTCATAAAGATCTACAATTCTTGTTTTGGTCAACTTTCCATTTGAGATAGTTTGGACGGTTCAAATTTGTGATTTTTAAATTTCGATGCTTACAAACTAGTTTTCGGAACCCTAGATTGTCTCAAATTGAAAAGTTTTGAATACCAAGTTTGTTCAGCTCATCAAGATCTACAATCCTTATATAGGCTATTTTTTCATTTGAGAAAGTTTGAACAAAATGTAGTTTAAATTCCACAAGTGTGTGACATAGTTTCAGAAAGTCTATATGAGATTCAAGAATTTGTGACTAGTGTTTGATAAATCTTTCTCAAATGGGAAAATGAGCTATGTAACAATTGTATATATTGCTGAGATGATCAAACTTGGTATTCAGAGTTTTTTCATCTGAGGTCATTTAATGTCTCATTTGAGCAAGTTTGACCAAGTCAAATTTGGTCAAATGAAAAACAACAGTTTGACTCTAGTATTATGAACTCTAAATGACTTCAAATTGAAAAGTTTTGAATACCAAGTTTGTTTAACTCATCAAGATCTACAATTGTTGTTTTGGTCAACTTTCCATTTGAGATAGTTTGGACGGTTCAAATTTATGATTTTTAAATTTCGACGTTTACAAACTAGTTTTCGGAACCCTAGATCGTCTCAAATTGAAAAGTTTTGAATATCAAATTTGTTCATCTCATCAAGATCTACAATCCTTATATAGGCCATTTTTTCATTTGAGAAAGTTTAAACAAAATATAGTTCAAATTTCACAAGTGTGTGACATAGTTTCAGAAAGTCTATATGAGATTCAAGAATTTGTGACTAGTGTTTGATAAAACTTTCTCAAATGAGAAAATGAGCTGTGTAACAATTGTAGATCTTGTTGAGATGATCAAACTTGGTATTCAGAGTTGTTTCATCTGAGGTCATTTAGTGTCTCATTTGAGCAAGTTTGACCAAGTCAAATTTGGTCAAATGAAAAAACAACAGTTTGACTCTAGTATTATGAACTCTAAATGACTTCAAATTGAAAAGTTTTGAATACCAAGTTTGTTCAACTCATCAAGATCTACAATTGTTGTTTTGGTCAACTTTCCATTTGAGATAGTTTGGATGGTTCAAATTTGTGATTTTTAAATTTTGACGTCTATAAACTAGTTTTCCATTTGAGAAAGTTTGGACGGTTTAAATTTTGAAGCACTAAATGATTTCAAACGAAAAAGTTGTAAACAATAAAGTTTCATAACTTTTAGAGATCTACAATTTTTATTTTGATCATTTCTCCATCCAAGGTCGTTTGAATAATATCCGGATAATATCCGTTTTTAAATATCCGGATATATCCGATACTTAACCGGATTATCCGATATCCGCCGGATATCGATGATATTACATCCGTATTTGATATCCGCCTAAGATATCCGTTTTAGTATCCGTATCCGAAAAAAATTACGGATATCCGAGTAACTATCCAGATAAGTGTTCATATTTGTTCGGTCGAACGGACGGTCGAATAAATATCCGTACCGTTTTCATACATAGTCCTGACTGTTTTTTTCCCCAGATAATGGAGTGACATTATTCCGGACTCTGCAGTATTTTTGGTTATTACAGTAGGATTCAATTCAACTGGTGCCAACTTTTTGTTTGACTTTATTTGGAGATGATTTAGTGTGTCCTTGCTGGTGGTTTTCAGGTCAGGAGGAAACTGGAGCACGACATATGCTCCCTCTCCATTCTACATGACCTCAAAGATGAGATCTTTGTACCTTGAAGGATACGACTACTCCATCTTTGACCTGACGAGACCTGACAGAGTGCAGATTCAGGTAGGCAGCCGTTCAACAGGACAACGAATCTACGTACAAAGCATCAATTTCTTTCCACACAACCAGTTTGAAAACATTGTGCACTTGAGGAGGCTCATCGAGTACTTCCACTCTTGATTTTGCTCTCTTCAGATTTATGGCAATTCAGTCCAGGGACGGATACTAGACGGCGACTCACCGACGGAGCTGCTCACCAGCTACACGGAGTCAACCGGACGGCCGCCGGTTCTTCCCAGGTGGATCACGTCCGGTGCCGTTGTCGGCATGCAGGGTGGCACAGACACCGTCCGCAGGGTTTGGGACCAGCTCAAGGACTACGATGTCCCAGTCTCTGCATTCTGGCTACAGGTCTGATGAGAAACTGACGGTTCATGATATGCTCGGTGCCTGACTGAGGCACCCTGAACTGGCTCTGAACTGCTTGCTGCACGTTGGCTTGCTGGTCTCTGCAGGATTGGGTTGGCCAGAGGAAGACGGCGATCGGATCCCAGCTCTGGTGGAACTGGGAGCTTGATGATGCTCATTACAGTGGATGGAAGGATCTTGTAGTTGACCTTCGCAGCCACGGCATCAGGACCATGACTTACTGCAATCCTTGCCTTGTGCCGGTACGTTCGTTCACCGATCATTCCAGAGAGGCTAGTGTGCTTGCACGGTGTTCTGAATTTTGTTTGAAGAAAACGTTGGCTTGTTCTTGTTCAGATGGATGAGAAGCCCAACACGAAGAGGCACCTGTTCGAGGAAGCCAAGAGGCTGGGCATCCTGGTGAGGGACGAGGCAGGCGAGCCGTACATGATGCCCAACACGGCGTTCGACGTCGCGATGCTCGACTTCACCAACCCGGAGGCGCACGCCTGGTTCAAGAGCATCGTCCTGCGGGGGATGGTGGACCACGGCGTCAGCGGCTGGATGGCTGATTTTGGCGAGGGCCTGCCTCTGGACGCGCGGCTGCACTCCGGCGAGGACCCAGTCGCCGCGCACAACCGGTACCCGGAGCTGTGGGCGCGCGTAAATCGCGAGTTCGCCGATGAGTGGAAAGCCAGCCGCCGCAGTGCCGCGGAGACGGCGGCGGAGGGCGGCGACGACGACGACGGCCTGGTGTTCTTCGTGCGGTCGGGGTTCCGGGAGAGCTCCCGCTGGGCGATGCTGTTCTGGGAGGGCGACCAGATGGTGAGCTGGCAGGCGAACGACGGCATCAAGAGCAGCGTGGTGGGCCTGCTGAGCGGCGGCCTCTCGGGGTTCCCGCTCAACCACAGCGACGCCGGCGGCTACTGTACGGTCGACCTGCCGCCGTTCCTGCGCTACCGCCGCAGCGAGGAGCTCCTGCTGCGCTGGATGGAGGTGAACGCCTTCACGGTGGTGTTCCGCACCCACGAGGGGAACAGGCCGGGCTCCAACTGCCAGTTCTACTCCAGCGGCCGGACGCTGGCGCACTTCGCGCGCTGCGCCAAGATGTACAAGGCCTGGGAGTTCTACCGCGCGCGGCTCGTCGGGGAGGCCGCGCGCACGGGGCTCCCCGTGGCGCGCCACCTGTTCCTGCACTACCCGACGGACGAGCGCGTGCAGGCGCTCACGTACCAGCAGTTCCTTGTCGGGACGGAGATGCTGGTGGTGCCGGTGATGGACAAGGGGCGGACCGCGGTCACCGCCTACTTCCCGGCCGGCGCCGGGGCGTGGAGGCACGTGTGGAGCGGCGACGAGTACGGAGCCGGGGTGCAGGGCGGGTTCGAGGCCCAGGTGGAGGCCCGGGTCGGGTACCCGGCCGTATTCGTCAGGATTGGGTCGCCCGTCGGGGAAAGATTTGTAAGCAACTTGAGAGATCTCAAGCTGTTGTAATTTGGGTCAACTGTAGAGTAGTAGTAGATTGCTAGTTTGTTCACATTTCACAGGGTAAAGAGGACTAGTGATTTGCGCGTGCCCATACGCGCGAGTGATGACAGTGGTTCTATCTGGCAAATGGAATAACCTCGTCATAGAAAGCATGCACACAACGGTGGATTTTTTTTTGGTTTTGAAACAGAGATAAGACATCTTTCATGGGAAATAAAATACTCATAGACGTATGCCCGTTCGGTTTATTCTATATTCAGCTTGTTCGACTTATTTTTTTTTTTCAGCCGAAACAGTATTTTTCTCTTACAACAATTCAGCCAGAACAGTGTTTTCAGCCAGTTTCAGTCAAGATTCAGCAAGCCGAACGGGGCGTAGTCTAAAGAAGAGACTTGCATAGTTCAGGACACTGAAAGATAGCAGTTGCACGGCACACAGTACTCCGTACATGGTTGCTTGGCCTACAGCCATTTCTCCAGGGGAGCAGTAACAAAAGAGAAGAAAAATACATAGCTTGGCAACAAAAGAAGGGAGTAGATGAGCAACACTATTCAACAGTCGCTGGGGCATCTGTTCTCTTGGCCGAAGTCTGCTTTTGTTTGGGAAGCATGGCGCTGTCCAAGACTGGATCTTCAAGAAGAGACAACAGCTCACTACGGAGGTTCACCAAGGACTGAATCGATGCAGCATCTAGCTTGCTGGCAATAGAAGGGATTTTTAGGCGGTTTTCAGCGACAGTAAGTAGTGGAAGGGGGTCGAACTTTCCTGACAGACTGAATCAAAGGTGGTCACGAAGCCGAGGTGTCGACAGAATATCATCGGCAGTCCTCGAGGGGTATCTCACGAAGATAGATTAATCGGCAGAGAAGCGTGTGATTAATAACAAGAAGGCAACAGAGACACACGAGTTAGACAGGTTCAGGCCGCCAGTATGACGTAACACCCTACTCTTGTGGTATGTTGGTTTGTATTAGCTATCGTATGATATTGCGTGAGTTTGGAGGGGGTCCCTGCCCGCCTTATATAGTCCGGGAGGTAGGGTTACAAGTCAGTTAGATCTGAGAGATAACCGGAAGTTAATAACAAATTACAGGAATCATGGGATCATACATATCCTAACAGATCTCGTAGTATCTTCAGGATATCTTCTCGGTGTCTTGCGGGAGGCGCCGAGCAGAGTCGTGTCCCGTAAGACTTCGTCTTGTGGGCTGGGCCACCCCTGTGGGCGTAGCCCATGTGGTCTGCCGTGGGTATCCGGGGTCGTACCCCCCACAGCTAGTCCCCGAGCGCCTTGTACCCGTTGTGCAACGCCGTCTTTGAGCTTGTTCGAGCAGGTGCGAACAAAGCCGAGCAGTCAAACTCATGGTCCGACCACCGTGATGAGTTGTCGAGCAGTTGTGAGCAGTCGTCGAGTAGTGTGAACCGTCGCCGAGCAGCGTGACCCAAGTACGGCTTGCCATAAGGGTGTAAGGAGCTTAAGTTCAGAATCAAAAATTTATTCGTAGTGGACTAAGTGTGCCCACTTAAAGTCCGACCACGAGAAAGGAAGATAGTCTTCTTCAGCTTCAAGAGGCACGGAGTCTTCTAGATTAAAGCAAACACACTCACCGCAAGGTGAAGTGTGCCCACTTAGTCCCCGAGCCTGACAGTAGATGACGTAGTCATGTGGTGCCAGGGTCCAAAGTAGAAGAATAGTAAAAGACCAGCCGAGCAGGCAGCCAGTCCCTAGGCATAGCCCCGAAGTGAGAAAAAGCACATTCACCGCAAGGTGAAGTGTGCCCACTTAGTCCCCGAGCCTAACAGTAGATGATGTAGGCATGTGGTGCCAGGGTCAGAAACAGCAGTCAACTGAAAAAAAATCCCCCATGCGGAGAGGAACTGAGACGTAATGCTGACGCAGTCCCCGAGCCACAAGATGAAATCTTGGAGAAAATAAACCACGGAGAAAATACCGGAGTAACGGCTGTACAGTAGTAATTACTGAGCCGTAACGATTGGTGGAGAAGTTGGCGAATATTCGGCGAGCCGTAACAAATTGCGGAGATAAATCGGAGATACAGGCCGCGGTTGCGCGAAAGCCCAGGTAACAACCCACCTTGCTATTGCGGAGAATTCGGAGAGGTGCAAATCGAGGTAACGGTTTCCTAGAAACCCTCGAATGCGAAAGGGTGGGGAAAGTGCTTTATAACTGCACCACCACACCCCGCGCTCCCACCTTTGCCACTTTGCCATTTTCATCTTCTTTCTTAGCCCTCACATTTCCAGATTCACATCCACACGCGCTTTTGCCGCTAGTCCCCATCCAGTTCGGAGAGATGGCGCCAAAACGGGGAGCTGTGAACCCAAAGAAGGTGGGTACCGGAGCCAGCCATGACGAAGAGTGGGTGCCGTCACGCACGGGGGAAGCGGAGCTCGACAGATTGGTGGAGCTGGGCATTCTTCCTGACCGCGTCACCACCGGATGGCGGCCAGCCAATGGTGAGCCCTTCCCAATGCCTCACACTGATGAAGTAGTGGTGTTTGAGGATTATTTCTGGCGAGGATTGGGTTTTCCTGTTCATCCTTTTTTGAGGGATCTGTTGGAGTTCTGGGCAATTAGTTTGTGCAATCTCCACCCAAACACCATCTTGCATATCTCGATCTTTATCCACTTCTGCGAAGCATATTTGGGGATTCTTCCACACTTCAACCTCTTCAGACACCTGTTCTGGCTGAAGAAGAAGGGCGGCAACGGTTTCGAGGTGGTCGGCGGAGTGTATCTTCAACTATGTGATGGAATAGTGGGCGAGTACCTTACTGTGTCGCTAAACACGTCACTGAAGGGGTGGAACGCCAGGTGGTTCTACATGAAGCAGAGCCATCCTGCCATCCGCTGCGATGCCAACCACATCCCGGAGAGCCAAAAAAGCTGGTCGGAGAGGCCAAGCAATGCTGATATGGAGCAAGTGAGGGAGCTCCTTGGCCTAATAAAGGGCATGAAGACCAACGGTGGACTGGTAGCGGTGATTTTCATAATGCGCCACATCCAACCCTGCAAGGAGAGGGCCCACATGGGCTTTGACTTTAAGGGGGACACCGACGGCACTCGGGAAAGGTCGGAGGCGCTATCGAGAGATGAGGTTGTAGAGCGGGCCGCAGACCTATTTGCTCCATCGGCCTTGTTCCAGGTGTCGAGGCAGACGAGACCCTTTTACTGCATGAATCCGCCCCCTTAGATAACTATCTCAATTGTTTGTTCCCGATACTTTTAATCCTGAAGCATTGCCGAGTAGTGAACTGATTGACTTATGTAAAGATCCATTCGCAGGAAAGAGCGGTGTACTTCTCAGGCGTGCCGAGGGGTGATTGGCCGAGGGGAGTAGACGCTCGGCCACCGGCTCGGCCTGAGGAAGATGCGTCCAGCGCCTCGTCAGAGTCTAGAGGCACAGATGCTGGTTGAACGGAGAGTTCTCCCCTGGTGTCGAAGAAGGTCCGGGGGAAGAGGGCAGCGGCAGATGAGCCGGCCCAGAAGAAAAGAAGAACGGCGGGTACCGCTCCTCTCAAGCCGGGTGGCATCTCGCTTGGCGGTGACCGAACCACTCGGACGTGGAGCGCCGCGGTGTCCGAGTGGTCGGATGATGAAAAAGTGCCAGTGGCTCCTCCACCGAGCACAAAGGCGCCTCCACGCAACACTCACGTGTAGGTACGATCGAAGAGAGGCGAAAAAGTCCCCGAGCAGTGGGCGAGGGGAGTCCCCAAGCAGCAGGCGACAGAGTCCCTGAGCTGCAGGCAAAGGGAATCCTAGAGCAGCGAGTGGAGGACGTCCTAGAGCGGTGGGTGGAGGAAGTCCCAGAACGGCGGGCGGAGGATATGCCGACGGTGGAGGAGGCGGGACTTCCACCCCAAAGCACGAGAGTCGACCCCACGGCCGCACCTGGGGGCTCGAGTAGGCAGCGCCGGTTCAAGAAATTATACCGGCAGACCAAACCTTAAGTATCCTTGCCTTGGAGTTACTTTACCGTCGTTCCTGGTGATTGACGAGCTAATCTGATGCAGAGCGAGGCGTACGGAGGATCCGGCCTCACCCGTCCAGGCTGACGAGCAGCTGAAGGCTGGCCTCGGGGTGGTGGAGATGCCGATGGACCCCATCCCAGAGTCCTCAGGTGCTTGGTAGCCTGTGGAGGAGTCAACCACCCCTTCTGCTAGACTTGGCGGTGACGAATGGTTGGCGTCGACGGCGGACGGGTCGGCGGCAGCGGCCGAGGCAACGGCGGGAACCGCTGGGTCCTCCGGAGCAGAGGCTGGAGTTGTCGGCGTCACACTAGAATCTGGAGCGGAGAAGCCTGCGGTGCTGGAGGAGCAGACAGCGCTCCCTGAGGTTTCGGAGGGCGTGGTCGGACCCGCTATCCGGCCACCGATCCCCGAGGTGGTGCCTCTAGCTGCAGCGAAGGAGGACGAGGTGGAGGAGATCGAGCGTGATGAACCTCGACCCCAAGCTGTTCGAATCCTCCGAAAGCGCGGCGATGAGGTGGTGATTGTCAAAGAGGAGGACACCACCAGGGAGCTCAGGAGACTAGAGACTGCCCTTGTCGGGGTGATGAAGCAGATCAAGGTTAGTATTGTGTCTAAAATGCTCGTTTTTGATGTTGGAGATCGAAGTTCATCATTGTCATTGTGTGTTTGCAAGGGATGACTTGGACTACCGAGCAGCGGCACTAGCTGATCAAGAGGATGGCGTCCCTCGCCGAAGAGAATGAAAAACTCAAGTAGGCGATGAAGCTCGTGGAGAAGAACATCCAGTGGGCCCAGCGCGAGTGAGAACTTACTGAGTCCAACACGTGGGACCTGGAATACTAGAAGGGCGTCCTATCTGAGCAGTTGGCGGCTGCATCCGAGCAACTACGTGGCAAATTCGAGTAGCTGGCGAGTGCTTCCACGCAACTAGAGCAGAAGTCCAAGCAGCTCAGAAGCATATCCAAGCAGAAAGAAGGTATGGCATATCGGCGAATATGCTTTGTATTGCTTAACAGCCATATTTTTGGTGATGACTGTTGTGCTTGTAGAGCAAGATGCGGAGCTTAGCCGGCTGTGCCAGGCCGTCGAGCAACTCCGAGAGGAGAAAGCGAAGGAGTCAGGGTGAGCAGACAAACTGACCGAGGAGCTGAACGGTGAGTACTTCTTGGTTGGAGTTATTGCTGGAGTAATATCTTGGCTCAATGGATTCTTGTGATGCCCGTAGATTATCGTCGGAGGGTTAAGGCATAGTTCGATGTGCTGGAGCAGGATGCCCGGACCCAAAGGGACAAGTTCAACACCGTAGTTGCCGGTGTCAAACCGGTGCTCGACTGCGTCGACCTAGAGGTGGCTCCTCAGCCCGACGGCAGGCCACCGCATCCGGACACCGTCATCGAAAAAGTGTAAGGCGGCGTGGGAGAACTTCAAGAGCTTCAACCACGATGCCATTGTGACAGCCATTACTCACGCCCTTGCGGCGGTTCGGTCCCACTATCGAGCCGTTGACCTTCAGGCGATAGGGGCCGGGTTTGTCGAAGGGATGGGCGAGGCGGAGCACCAGCAGCTGGAGGATGAGGTGGAGGACATGGCGAAGAAGCTGGCCGGCGACATCGACCTGTTCGGTGAGACGGACGGCGATGGCGAGGCTCAGTTGTCTGCTGGGAAAATATTATCTATAACATCTGGTTGGGGTAGTTAGAGCGCGCGAGAGCATAGAAAACAATTATGTATGTGTATAAATGTTATAAAATGCATGTTTATGCAGTTTGCTGGTATTTCGGTGAAGAATCGTTGTAGTAATAACCCTAACGCAATTATACGTAGTATAAGTAGCGTCCGAGCAGTTAGTTCATTACTGAACTCTTTGGCCCTAGCTAGCCCATAGTCCATAACGTCGAGCGCGGAGCCCTGCACGTGTAGGAGGAACAGGCGTCACCAAGGAACCACAGCCGACCACCCATAACGCAGAGCGTGGAGCCCGTAGCACGTGTAGGGAGAGATCAGAGACTGGATCTTCTCCATAGAGCGTAGAGCGGAGCATGTGCTGCTCGGCGGTTGGTGAAATAACTTGGAGATAAACATAGTATAAGTGGCGTCCGAGCAGTTAGTTCTTTACTGAGCTCTCGACCTTGGCTAGCCCATAGTCCATAACGTCGAGCACGGAGCCCGTGCACGTGTAGGAGGAACAGACGTGACCAAGGAACCATAGCTGACCACCCATAACGTAGAGCACGGAGCCCATAGCACGTGTAGGGAGAGATCGGAGACTGGGTCTTCTCCATAGAGAACATAACAGAACGTGTGCTGCTCGTTGGTCGGTGAAACATTTCAGAGATATGGAGAAACGTGGTCGGCGATTTGGAGAAAACTATTTGGCGAGATACGTTGGAGAGTTGGAGAAACGTGGCAGAGCAGTTGTGGCGATCTCGTACTGGAGTCCGTTAAGGAGTAGCTTAGAGCTCGACGACCGTAAGTGGAGATTAAATCACAATGGAAAAAAATTGAGACAAATTATGGAGACCAAAACTTTATTCACCATGATGTGGAGAGTACATATCTGGAGCGTTTCAAGGATAGAAACATATAAGGTGCTCGATATGCCATGAGTTGGGGACATCGATTCCATCTAAGTCACATAGGCGATAAGACCCTTGTTGGGTAACCTCTTTGATGACGTAAGGCCCTTCCCAGGGGGAGGAGAGCTTGTGCATCCCTTTGGTTTTTTGTTTTCTACGGAGAACGAGGTCACAGACAGCAAATGAACGACCTTTGATGTTGTGGTTGTAGTACCTCCGCAAGCCTTCTAGAATTTGGTTGTGCGAACTCAGGTGATCAGGCGTTCCTCCTCAGCCCTGCCGACGTTCTCTGTCCGAACAGCTGTGGCTTGCTCTTCATCATAATTTTCCACCCTAGGTGCTCGGAAGGCAATGTCCGCTGGTAGTATGGCTTCTGTGCCGTAGACCAAGAAATATGGATTCACACCGATGCAGCGACTAGCTTGAGTGCGTAGTCCCCAGACCACAGCTGGTAGCTCTTTGAGCCATCTGCTTGGATGCTTTTCTTCTTTCTAATATAGCCTCTTCTTGAGGGCATCAAGGATCATGCCGTTCACCCGTTTGACCTGGCCGTTGGCTCTAGGATGGGCAACGGAGACGTATTTGACAGAGATGCATCAATCTTCACAGAAGTCCTAAAAATGATGGCCAGTAAACATAGTTCCAAGGTCGGTGATAATGCTGTTCGGGAGACCAAATCTGTGAATGATATCTTCGAAGAGCTTGACTGCTTTCTTTGCAGTAGCCGAGACGAGCGGTTTATACTCGATCCACTTGGAGAACTTGTCGATGGCGACATATACATACCGGAAACCACCTGGTGCTGGCTTGAAAGGCCCGATCATATCTAGTCCCCAGCATGTGAAGGGCCAGGAAGCTAGGATGGTCTGCAGTTCTTGTGCCGGCATGTGTATTTGCTTGGCGAAAAATTGGCATCCTTCACAACATCAGACGAGGTCTTCTGCATCGGAGATGGCCGTGGGCCAGTAAAAACCAGCTCAGAAAGCTTTGCTGATCAGGTTTCTTGAGGCCGCGTGGTTGCCGCAGGAACCAGAGTGAATTTCAAGAAGCAGCTTCACTCCCTCTTCTTGGGTGATGCATTTATGCAGTATCCCTTCCTTGGCATTTTTCCTCATCAAGTTGCCATCCACCAGCATGTAATGCTTGCTTCGACGAATTAGGTGTTCGGTTTCAGTCTTGTCGGCGGGTACTTAGGTGCTGGTGAGGTACTTAATGAATTGTTCCCTCCAATCGACGGCCGGCGAAGGTACCGTAAGTACTAGCTGCTCGGCGGAGGGAATTTCCTAAACTTCTTTCTCTTCCTTAATGGATGGCGCCAAAAAATCTTGAACGAAGACCCCCGATGGAATCACGGCGCGAGAGGAGCCTAACTTGGATAGGTGATCGGCGAGCTGATTTTGATCGAGTACCACGTGGTGATACTCGATACCGTAGAACTTCCTTTCAAACTTCCTGATTTTGGTGCAATATGCATCCATCTTTTCACTGGAGCAGGACCAGTCTTTGTTGAGCTAGTTGATGACCAGCGCAGAGTCCCCGTATACCATGAGGCGTTTGACGTCGAGCTCGACGGCTATACGAAGTCCATGGAGACATGCTTCATATTCGGCGGTGTTGTTGGAGGGCAGAAAGTGTATCCGGAGAACGTATCGGAGCTTATCCTTGGTCGACGTAATGAATAGAATGCCCACACCAGCACCGTTGATGTTGAGGGCACCGTCGAAGTACATCACCCAGTGCTCAGGGCAAGTGGCGGCGATGGGCTCTTGGATCTCGGTCCACTCAGTGACGAAATCAGTGAGTGCCTGTGACTTGATGGTAGGCCTATTTCTAAATTCGATGGAGTAAGTGCCGAGCTCAACCGCCCACTTGATGATGCGGCCGTTAGCCTCTTTGTTGTGGAGAATGTCCCCTAGAGGGAACTCGGTGACCACGACGATCTTGTAATACTCGAAGTAGTGGCGGAGCTTGCACGACGTAATCAGGATGGCGTCTAGCAGCTTTTGGACCTGAGGATAATGAGTCTTGGGCTCATTAAGGACCTCGCTGATGAAGTATACCGGACGTTGGACCTTATAGGCGTGCCCGGCCTCCTCGCGTTCGACCACAATGGCTGTGCTAACGACGCGAGAAGTAGCGGCGATGTATTTTAGGAGAGTTTCGTCCGGCCGTGGCGCCGTCATGATTGGAGGCTTTGTTAGGAACAACTTGAGCTGCTCAAAAGCTGTGTCTGCCTCCTCCAACCAGGAAAAGCGCTCGGAGGCCTTGAGGAGTTTGAAGAACGGTAGCCCTTTTTTGCCGAGGCGTGATATGAAGCGGCCTAAAGCAGCCATGCAGCCTGTAAGCTTCTGTATATCCTTGACGCATGTTGGCCGTTTCATGTTGGTGATGGCGGAGACCTTATCGGGGTTGGGCTCGATGCCACATGCGCTGACGATGTAGCCCAAGAGTATACTGGATGGAACTGCAAAGATGCACTTTGAAGGGCTCAGCTTCCATCGGTACCCTTTTAGGTTGGCGAACGTTTCCTTGAGGTCGGCGATAAGATTGTTGGCAGTCCTAGACTTGATGACCACATCATTGATTTAAGCTTCTAGGTTGCGGCTGATCTATTGATCGAGGCACATCTGGATGGCCCTTTGATAGGTCGCCCCGGCGTTCTTGAGTTTGAAGGACATGGTGGTGTAGCAGTACGCACCGAAGGGCATGATGAATGACGTCTTGATCTGGTCTTCTTCCTTTAGGGAGATCTGGTGATAGCTAGAGTAATAGTCGAGGAAGGAGAGCAGTTCGCAGCTGGCGGTGGAGTCTACAACTTCATCTATCCGAGGTAGACTGAAGGGGTCTTTAGGGCAGTGTTTATTAAGATCGGTGTAATCAACACACATTCTCCATTCTGTATTCTTTTTTTGAACAAGAACAGGGTTTTCTAACCACTCAGGATGATACACTTCTTTTATGAATCCGGCTGCTAGGAGCCATTTTATTTCTACCCTAATAGCCTCCTTCTTGTCTGGCGCGAATTGGTGGAGTTTCTGCTTGATCGGTTTGGCGGTCGGCGAGACATTCAAGGAGTGCTCGATCTTCTCCCGTGGTACCCCCGGCATGTCTGCAGGTTTCCAAGCAAGCACGTCGGCGTTGGCACGTAGGAAGGAGACGAGCGCGCTTTCCTATTTGGGGTCGAGGTGAGCCCCAATCTTCATGGTCTTAGAGGGGTCGTCGAGGCCGAGGCCAACCTCCTTGGTTTCCTTGGACTTGGTGGAGGCGTGAGGAGGTTCTAGCGATGGGATCTCCAGGTCATCGACGAGCACCATCTTGGCGTCTGTGACCACACTGGCCATCTAGATGGAGAGGTCGGTGGCTTCGGCGAGAGCGAGGCTCTCTGTCTCGCAGGTGTAGGCGATGGAGAGGTTGGCCCGCAAGGCCAGGACTCCTATAGGCGAAGGCATCTTCAGCACTAGATAAGCATAGTGTGGTACAGCCATGAACTTGGCCAGAGCTGGCCGACCAAGTATGGCGTGGTAGGCGGTGTTGAAGTCGGTGACATAGAAGTTGATGTGCTCGACGCGGTAGTTGCTTGCCGTGCCGAACTGTACTGGTAGGGTGATCTCTCCAAGCGGTTTGGATGCCCTGCCAAGTACCACACCCTAGAAGGAGTTTGAGGGTGTGAGATCTATTATCCCGAGGCCCAACTCCTTTAGGGCTCCAGCGAAGAGGAGGTTCAGAGCGCTCCCACCGTCGATGAGCACTGTTCTGAAAAGCACTTTTTGGACAGTTGCATTGAGGACGAGGGGGAAACGCCCTATGTAGGGGATGTCCACCCACTGATCAACCCTGCTGAAGGTGATGGGGACCTCGGACCAAGGGCGATAGCTGGGGTTAGCGGCGGCGTCTTCCGTAGTGACGGCGAGCACCCACCGGGCGGTGAGCTTCCGTTCTCTTTTGCTTTCGGTGGAGGTGAGGCCCCCAAAGATGGTGGCGACCACCTTGTCATGATCCTGGAAGGCATTGTTATTGCCCCTAGGTGGTCGGCGGCCTCCGGCTCCATCGTTGGCATCATCATCCAGCTTTTTATCTTGGAACTCCTTAGCCAAATCGAGGCAGTCCTTCATTTTATGCCTGGCATTCTTGTGGAGGGGGCACGGGCTGTCGAGGATCTTCTTGTACTGCTCGTCATAGTTGCGCTTGGCGTGAGGTTCATTAACGGCGGTGACGATGTGGTCTGGCTGGCAACGGCGATTTTGACCAGACTTGGATCCTTCTGGCCGATCATGGCCGCTGTCCCGATGGTAACTGCGGTCGTCGTAGTGGCGGTTGTTGTCAGTCATCGGGGCAGTCGTCATAGCGGTGAGGTGGGCAATGAGTGCCCGCATCCTCATTGAAGCGCACCTCGGCTTCCTCGGTGTCGGCGTACTGGTTGGCGGTCGTGATCATCTCGCCAATCCCTATGGGCGGCTTGCGGTTAAACTTTGAGTGAAGCTCGCAGTGATGGAGTCCTCGGATGAAGGCGGTGATGACCTCAGCTTCCATGATGTTGGGAATAGAATTCCTCATCTCAGAAAAGTGTCTGATGTAGCTACGGAGGAGCTCAGATGGCTTCTGGTTGATGCGGTTGAGATCATGCTTGGTGTCCGGCTGAGTACATGTAGCAATATAATTGTCGGTGAAGACTTTTTTAGCTCTTCCCATGATCCGATGGAGTCCGGGGCAAGGCTTGTAAACCAGCTCATGACGGCTGGTGTGAGCATGATGGGGAGATAGTTCACCATGACACTGGTGTCTCCTCAAGCGGTGCGGACAGCAGCGGCGTAAGCCTGTAGCCACTGAGTTGGGTTCATCCTTCCCTCGTAGGGCTCGACCCCAATGATTTTAAAACCACGGGGCCACTGAAGTGTTCGGAGCGCCCTCGTGAATGCTGGGGGCCCTTCGGGTTTGTTGGCGCCGTCGTCTGTAGCATTGCCGGCAGCGAGTGGCTCAAGAGCTGAGTCTGGGTTACCGTACTCTTGCTCCTACTCCTGGCGGCGGCGTACTTCTTCTTCATGGCGACCGAAGCGGCATTTGTCGATACGTCGTCGTGCATCTCGGAGATTGTTGAGGTGCACTTGGGCGTCTTGGTCGACCTCCTGGTCATGTTGGCGGTGATGTTCAATGCGGTTGCCCCCAGCTTTGCCCTGGAGGGGTTGCCTATCGTCGCGGTGCTGGTCGGTGAAGTGACTTGGGCGGCGATCGGTTCCTGTGGCGGCTGATCGGCGAATCAAGCTTGTGGAGTACGAAGGTCTCTGATCCTGGCGGATCTCATTGACCTGGCAGTGCGCCGCTTTAAGCATTGCGGTGACCTTGGTGACCTCCTGTGTCTACGGGAGCCGGGCGAGCTCTTTGGTGGCCACTGCTAGATTGGAGCTTGGAGTCTTGTAGACGTCGTGGCCGTCAACACGGACGAACTCATCATCGAGGTTGCGTTGGAGTGGTCTTCCTTGCGAGTCAAGCTGCTGCTCGACCATTGCAAGGGTAATCTCATTTGCTCGGCGTTGTGCGCGATTGACATTCCGGTTCTCATGAGCGGAGCGTTCCTCCTCGGTTTCACCGTTCTGAGGGGGGCTGTCGATGCTGACGTTGAAGATCGCGCCACCCCGGAAGGGAGGGAGAGGAAGTTGCTCAGTGGTGGTTTCAGCGAGAGTCTCCGTAGAGCCCTGGGACTCGGAGTCTCGATTTTCCTCCAAGATGGTTTGGAGGGATGTTTCAGGGCATCGACCGGCGTGCAACATGTTGACAGTCGGCGGGAGCTGGTCGGCGATCTGGTCGACAAGAGGATGGAGTCTCCCACCTGGTCGGCAAATTTGCCCCTTAAGGCGTCTTGGTAGGTGGCGGCGATGTTGGTGAGCCCGAAGGGCAGAGCCGCAAATCCTGGAGTTTTCCGAGCAGCCTCCGTCAGATCTGGATCGGAGGGTGGTCGGCGCTGAACTAGAGTGTCCAGAGCCGATTCGGCGATGGAGAGGCAATCGGCGAGCTTCTGACCAACCTGATCGATTGATACGATCAGATCGTCATTGTTGATCTGCCTTCTCTGGTAGCGAGGAAGCAGGCGGCGAGTTGTCGATGAAGGCGACCTCGGAGGTGGTTCCGAGATCGGATCTGCAGTCGTAGGTGCGGGGGTGATCAGCGCAGAATCGATCTGCACTGGCTCAAGGAGCTCTCCGACTCCTTCAGCGTTGATGATCCACGAGATCGTTCCGACCGTGAAGATCTGACCGGGCTGTGGGAGGGACGAAGAGCCTGTGAAAAAAGCCATCTTGTTTGACAAGGAAACAACACGCACACCCCTACCTGGCGCGCCAACTGTCGACAGAATATCATCGGCAGTCCGCTGAGGGGTATCCCACGAAGGTAGATTGATCGGTAGAGAAGCGTGTGATCAAGAACAAGAAGGCAACTGAGACACACGAGTTAGACAGGTTCAGGCCGTCAGTATGACGTAATACCCTACTCTTGTGGTCTGTTGGTTTGTATTAGTTATCGTATGATATTGCGTGAGTTTGGAGAGGGTCCCTGCCCGCCTTATATAGTCTGGGAGGCAGGGTTACAAGTCGGTTAGATATGAGAGATAACCGGAAGGTGATAACAGATTACAGGAATCATTGGATCATACATATCCTAACAGATCTCGTAGTATCTTCAGGATATCTTTCCGGTGTCTTGCGGGAGGCGCCGAGCAGAGTCGTGCCCCGCAAGGCTTCGTCTTGTGGGCTAGGCCGCCCTTGAGGGCGCAGCCCATGTGGTCTGCCGTGGGTATCCGGGGTCGTACCCCCCACACAAGGAGTGGTGCATCTCTTGCCTTGATGCTGTTCTTCAGTTTAGTCGCCTTATCTTCAAACAGCATGGACCATGAGCTAGAGCAGAAAAGGTCTTCTCTGAGTTGAGAAACATGTGCAGCGTTGTAGTCATCAATTTTCACCAGTTTTTTCGTTTTCAAGGTAATTTAGTCCAGAAAATCTTTTGTTTCCTTGTCATAGGATTCTCTAGCCAGTATATTGCCAATCAGTAAAGCTGATGGTCCTGCAAATGGAGACTTATTATCACAAACAGCAGTGGCAAAAAAGCTAGCTACACTACGTTCTGATAATTACTCTTGAAGCTCAGAGAAGATAGCAGACATGTCAGGTTATATAAAGAAAATAAAAACAACTGATAAACCTTCATATGAAATGCAGGTCCTCTGTACACAGTAAACCAGAAGATGTAGCTAATCTAGGAGTAAGCTAACAATGGCACAAACAATAGTATAAAATAAATATTATTGGCATAAAAATAACCAAATCCATCCAATGTAACTATTCCCCACTGCAGCGAACAAAAACTAACTTGAACCCAATTTACAGTACCTAACCAGCATAAGCAACTGAGAATCCTAATCTTTTCATTCAGCTATTTCAGTCATAGTCGGATTATAAATCTGGGAAACATGTACGGCTGAATGGTAAGCTAAACATAGAGCCATAATCTTCCACCTAATTTTACTAATTTTTATTGATATCACATACAATCATAATGTTGAAAATCGAGCACCAGCATCTTAATTCTCTTTTCTTTTGTATGAACTAAAAGCTTCAGTTATATGGGACCCAAGGGAACAAAGCAAGCCAAACAACTCACCTAAACCAGGAAACTTCGTCAGCTTTACTAAGTGGACAAGCAAGAAAAACAAGGCCAAAAAAGAAAGGAAATTTCATAAAAATGCCAGGCAAGTTTATGGAACGGCAATCTCATCACAAGCTAGCAAATGTAACACTGTCGCTGTCGAAGAACCATACCGGCGCAAATGCAGACAGCAGGAGGGGTAGGCCGCAGTTCCGCTGCAGGTTCGGCACAGCTCCTCTGCAGGTCCGGCGCAGGTCCACTGCAGCTCCTCTCCACACCACAAATGTAGCGCCCCCTTGAGCCCCCTTCAGCACCTAGAAACCACGCGTGGTGAGCCGCACGGCGAGGCAGGCCATCAGGAAGGCGCAATCTACGGACGGAGAAAAGGAATAAAAAGCGAGGACGAGGATAGGCCAGGGCGACTCACCTCGGAGGCGTTTGCGGCGTCTTTATCCATGTCGTCGTGGCTTGCGTGGCGGATGGGACCTTCGACTCCAGCCGCATGCTTTGGTGATCCTTGTTGACCTATGTTTTGGTTTTTGGTCTCATCGACGAGGCGGTGGTAGGGATGATGATACTTTGGAATATTGTCTCTTCGGTTTCTCCTTACCTCGACGATGTTCAATCTGGCGTCGGCAAAGGGCTGATGAGAGTCTGGTCTGTCAGATCCGTTGTTCTCTTCTTCAGATCTTGGAATTTGGTATGCTTTTTAGAGGGAGGCTTCGATGCAGCGATCTCATCCTCTTCTTTTGGTCTGTTTTATAGCAAGGTCCGACATCTTCAACACACTGTTTCGATGGTGAAGGATTGTAAGTCAGCATTCCTTGGAGGTTTCCTCCAACCGATGTTCTTTCAGTGGATACTAGATCTTGTCGTCAGCAGAGAGTGGCTTTTCGGTCTTCAAAGCCTTGTTTGGCGAGGGCTTCAAACTCCGGCATGCGGTGGACGTTCGAGAAGATGATCGATTTGGTCTTTAATGTACTCTTATTTTTAATGTCGTTTTGTGTCTTATTGTACATCGTTTGTACCCACCATTGTTTTTCTTGAGATATATCGGATGTGACACTCTTTTGAGTGTCTTTATAAAAAGTCAAATTTAGGAATGGTTTTTAAAATCACCGCTACGCCATTAATTATAAAAATGAGCCAATTGCTCTAATATATTTTTAAAGATAGCGAAAAGAAAATAGATAATTTTTTTTGCTTGCGCAAGAGGCTATGGCATGTTCACAATATCATAAGCCTCAATTTAACATTTTTTCTTCAAAAACAATAGAAAAGGTTATTTTCACTTGCGCCTTGGCTATCACATTGTCCATGGTGTCGCAAGCTTCAGTTTAACATTTGTTCGCACAAGTGCCTCTAGTGTGGAATTCAAATCCATGACCTCTTGTCTCATGAACACCTCCTACCATACTACACAATCATGTGTAACAACGTATAATATGCTATAATTTTATATTAACTTTTACAAATATTGTATTGAGTATTTCAGTCATATTTTTTTTTTAAAAAAAGTTTCCACTACAAAGGTTTAGATACTGTCGAGCACTATAACTCTACAAAGTTTCTACTAAAATTCAAAAACTTGAAATTCGAAGTCTGGAAACTTAAAATGTAAATTTTGGTCCAAATAAAAATATTGTTAATTGGACCAAAATTTTGGTCCAAATAAAAATATTGTTAACTATAAAGTTATATATCGTATCTAGACATAGTGTATATCTAGCAACAGTGTAATCTTCAGTCGCTTAGATTTAAGACTGACCTTAGGTCAGCCTTCTGCTTTTGGTTAGATGCCTTCAGTTAATTCCCATTGTAAGCCTCTTGGAACCCTTTAAAATTATATAAAAAGTTTTTGACACTATGGGGACCTCCCCCACAGTTTTTGCCGTAAAAAAAGTGTATATCTAGCAAAAATTGTATATCTAAAAAAGATACAACATCTTATAATTTTGAATGGAGGGGGTATGACTTAAAAATGCTCAAAAGCATGACGCGGTGCTGTCAAAAATACATGTGGTGCATATTATAATTTGGATAGAGGGAGTATGGCTTAAAAATGCAAGAGGCAAAACAATCGTTCGGTCTCCCATTTAACACAGCCCTCCAGAAACTAATGACAGGGCCTTATTATGCACAAAAATGAATCTGCCCTCCAGAAACTAATGACAGGGCCTTATTATGCACAAAAATGAATCTGAAGTCAAATATAGGTAAGAAAGAACTTTTCGAGGCTATGGAAAGCCAGTTAAAATCTAGAGCCAAATAAGGAATTCTTTGTTTTGTTTACGCCTTAACTCGTATACTCCCTCCATCCTGGATTATAGTGTATTATAGCCTTCAAAATTTATCCTCACATATAATGCATAAAAACCAATTTTACATTAAATACTTTCCATTTATCAACCAATCACCATTAATCACGTTGATAATAGCGTCTAATTAGAAAATAAAATAAAGATACATGCGTCTTTTATGCTTTCTCTTAATTTGTTTTAAAATTTCTAGAATACACTGTATTACAGGAGAGGGAGTATTTAATGAGGCCATTTACATAGCAGCTTGGACACCTCTATTCTCGCTTGCTATAAAAAATATTAACCCGGAGAGATTACGTATGGAGCGTCAACATATCTAAATTATTATGGTGGGGACTAATTCAACCGTAATACTTGAAGAACAAGGGCTAAAATCATACAATATGGGCGTGATTGGTTCGGCGGTTATAGTTCAACCACGCCCACAAGATACAACATTTGATTGTTTGGTTGCCTGAACGATGAGTGAAGCCTGGCTCAGCTGGTGCCAATTCAACGCTTCCTAGCCTGGCTCTGCAAAAACGAAAATGGAATTTGTTTCTCACGAGCCAGGTTCACATGGTGCCGCACATGCTTATGACGTCTATTTTTTCAGTTCACCAGCAAGCAACTTCATTAAACCAAAAGGGTGTGCTCCCAGGGGTGACTCGGGGGACCTCGTCGGCGTCCTAGAGCCCCCCCCCTCCCCGCTGGCCATCGCTGCCCTCCGGCGTGCGGAGGTGGCCCGCGGCAGCTCAAAAAAAGGTGTCTGTCGCAGCCCCTTTCTTGCCCATCCCCTCCCTCCCACCCCTCCACCACCATGCCTCTCCCTTCGGCTTCTCCGGCGGGATCGACGGCCGGCGAGCCTCCTTGAGGCCGGATCTGCCATCCCCATCACTGGATCTATGGCCTGGAGAGGTGACGCCCCGGGCAGCTGCGACAGATCTCGTGTGGCCTCCTGGCGTGCGCTAGGTGACGTACGCCGGTTGGCGGCTTTGGCCGGCCAGCGGCTGGGGTGGCTGGTTCTACACGGCCCGTGGAGCTCCATGGCGGACGGGGCCGGGGCCGTGGCGGCCAGCAACCGGATCTGGCCTCTTTCGCCCATGGCACACCATGGCGGCCGGGCCATGGCCGGCTTCGCCCTGCCCGCAGCTGCGGACGCTCCCCATGGTCGCGGTTTGTGTCGTCGGCGGCTTCGAAATGGTTTCGGGGGCTTCGGCACGGCGTCGGAGTGGTGGAGCCCCTTGGCACGGTTGCGCCCTCCATCCCCGACCCACGGTGTCGACTACTGTGCTTGGGTGTCTACCCTGCCTGGCTTCTTGCTCTAGGATGGCGGCCGTGGCGTAGTCTGCGTCATTTCCCTTCCTGAAGGCGTCGTCGAAGCCTATCTTCACTATTCGGGTCGCCGGGGCAGGTTCTGGGATGAAAGCCCCCCGTGTGCTTCTGTCAACGATGATGGCGTCTGTGGATGTCAGTTCCCTTCTTGAAGGCATCGTTGGAGCGCTCCTGCTGCTCCCTATCGTGCTTCTGCTCCTTCCGTCTCCCTGCATGGAGTTGCTCCTCGCTGTGCTATGCCTGATTGTGCTTCATGCTACTCCTCGCTTGGTTTGTCCAGTAGTTTATTGGTGTTGCCGTAGTCGATTGCTTCTCTGTAGCGGATGCTTTGCCGATATCGCTATCGCTATTCTTAGACGGATGCTTTGCCGTCATGTTGCTCGGGCGGTTGCCTTGCCGGTGTCGCTTCGATCTCCCCTCTCAGGCAAATACTTTGCTGCTGTGAGAGCGTGATGGCCCCCCATCCGCGGATGCTTTGCCGTGTGGATATCGTCTCTAGCGGATGCTTTGCCGCCTTGCTATAATTCTGGCGGATGCTTTGCCCCGTGGTCTCTTCTCTAGCGGATGCTTTGCCGCTGTTGTCGTACTGGCTCCCTTGGCGGATGATTTGCCGCCGAGGTTGAAGCTTGCTTTGTTGCCTCTATGGTTTCACTCACTACACTACTGGCTACCAATGTGTTGTCTTCTTGTATTAGGCTCAGTCGGTTGGGGTTTTGAGGTGGAGGGTCTCCTCCTCATATTTTCTTGCTGTTTGTTTGTGCCTGTGGAATTTCGTTGGTAATCCAAGGATTACTTGTGAGTCCTATGTATCGCGCTGGTAACATTTGGTTACCTTTAACTTAATGAAAAACGGGCTGAACACCCGATCGAGAAAAAAAGACGCCGATTTTTTCTACTTCTTGAAGCGCATATATGGGCGGCCATTCATCAGCCGTGTCAAATCTAGCCTGCATGATGATGGAAACTAAACAAGGCTGCCTGTGTCTGTTAAGCATGGCCACGCTGGACCTGACTTCGGTCCCGGCGTGGCTCATCCAAGTCACGCCATCCAATCAAGCCCTAAAGGGCTACGAACAGCTGTTTTTCATAGAAAAATTGTATAAATTGTATGGAAAAAACCACCATACCCCTAATTACATTGCATTATACCTAGATTAGTTTTAATGCATACTCTTATGATGTTATATCTAAGATTTGTATGTTATAAAAATTCCATCAAGAAATTGGTATGCAACGACAGCATATCCAATTCATAGTATCATGTTGTTTCTTAGTCCAATTTCTATGAAAGTTTTTTATTCATTAAATAATGCCACAACATTATTTATGAGGTGACAAAAGAATTAATGAAGGGGCAGAAAAGAGACTTAGGTTGTGTTTGGTTCAGTTTTTTGAAGTGTTTCAGTTGCACATAACCCTAACCAAACGAGTGGAACCAGAAATTGCTTTTCCAGAAGCAGCTATTTTCGTGTAGTAAAATTTTCGCAGCACCTTGGACCTTATTTTTGGGTTTCAACTTTCTGTTTTTTCAAGTTATATTAAAGGGAGATAAAGAGAGGGTAGGTTTCATAGTTGTTTTAACCAAATAGCTTATAGATTTTTCATAGCACATAACTCACAATAACTTTTCCATTACTCACAAGTGGGAAAACTGCAACAATCTACTGCTACAAAAACAATTTTTAGAGGCACCTATTTTTTTTTCTAGAGACGGCTTATCAAAGTAACATGTCTAAAAATGGTTTCCGAGAAGATTCGCCTCTAGAAATACGTGCTTGTTTCCTCTTTAGGGTAACTTTTTTTTTGCTATTTTTTGTTGCCTAATTTGCAAATTCTGTACAACCATTTCTAGAGGCAAACCAATGGGCCGACCACCTAGAAATCGATTCTCAGGGGCGGCAGGGTTTCGGCCTGCCATTCTAGAAATCAGTTTCTAAGGACGACTAAATACCCAATAATTTCTAGGAAGAGAGTAACTAGCCGGCTTTGCAAATCGATTTTAACCATATCTGAAAAGGGTTTCCAACAGAGTGATAGTAACCTTTTCTTTGTGACGATTGCAATAATTGTAACTTGATAATGCCCCTGTTTTTCAACATTACTTCAGCAGTACTTTTCCGCGAAGGAACAACGTTTTCCTCACACAACAAATTAGCATAAGCCAAATTTCAACGAAACGAACAGGGCCATTCTCAATGGATAAGTGTTGTGAAACATTTTTCTCAGGGCTATGGTGGAAAATGAAGGAAGTAGTAATAACAATAACCGTATGATTTTTTTTTAAAAAATAATAGTCATTATAAGAGCAACTCCAACAACTTGGCTAAAATTAGTTGCCAAATTACATTGTTTAGCTATTTTGTAAAATAGAAAACTTCTCAAAAAAGAAGAGATCTACAACAGCCTTGCTATTTTACAAAGTCATATAGCTAGCGCCTGTTGTTGGCTATATATGGCCATAGAAAATCAAGGAATAGCCAGCTTCCTATTTTACAAAATTAGATAGCACATCTGTTGGAGCCTAATTTTTGCTATGCAAATTCTAAAGTAGCCTCCACAACTAGAATAACCAAGCTGTTGGAGTTGCGCCCACGGTAACTGTGTGATCACCACCTAATTCTGTTGTACCTATGTGTACTTAAGTGGAATGCTATGGTGAGGACATCCGATCCTCTCGACGCTCCCGTTCGCAGGCCGCAACACCAACCCAATATCCCAATAGTCATAGCCTCTCGTCCACAAGTCCCTAACCGTAGCCTGTTGTTTCCATTCTCTAGAAAAAATCACTGCAACTCGAGTGAACGCGCTCCGCCGCGCCGCCCCGACATTCTCCATGGCGGCCGGGGCCCGACGGCCAGCATCTCCACCATGCTCAAGCGCGGCCGCCCGCCTTGATCCCTCTCCATCGCTCCTTCCAGCTATCCACCTTCCTCCCTCTCCACCGCGCCTTTGGCCTGCTGCGGCCTTCTCCAGCTCACCAGCCGCCTTCTCCACCGGAGCAGCGACAGCTCGCGCTGGACCCGCCACGGCCTTCTCCACCGGAGCGGCGACAGTTTGCGCTAGCATGAGATCGGGAGCGCCACCATCTAGCGCCGCACCGATTCACCTCGCCCGTCGCGGAAGTGGAAGCAGGGGAGGCCTGCGCCCCCAGCCACTTCGCGTCGTCGGCAGGAAGGAGAGGCATGTGCCACTACAGTTCCCCACCAGGTAGGTCATGGCCGCGTGGCGATGTTGTGTTTCAAGTGTTTATGGACGTTTTTAGACATGTTGCAAGTCTATGTTTCAAGTGTTTTAGTTGTTTCAGATGTATGTTTCAATTGTTTCATGCGGATGTTGCAAAAGTAGATCCGGATGTTGCAATGGTCGTACACATATGTTGCAAGCGTCTATGTTTCATCTGTTTTTTATACACGTATGTTGCAAGTGTTTCAAACACATGTCTCAAGTGTTTTATCTGTCTTCTTTTGTATGTTGCAAGTGTTGCATCTGAGTGTTTCAAAAGTAGATCGGGATGTTGCACATGTTGGCGTTTCAATTGTATGCTGTTTCATCTTGTTTAGACGTATGTTGCAAAGGTTTCATCTGGATGTTACAAAAATAGATCTGGTGCCTTGTAGTGGGAACCACTTGCCACAGCCACTCGCTTGCAGCTTCTAGGCCCGCGTGCATGCGTGTGGAAGCGGAGGGGCGCGAGCGGCAGTCGCAGGAAACGAGAGTAGGCACAGATCGAGACATGGCCCTGCGTGGGCGCGCGCATGCACGGGAAAAGGAGCGATGTGGGCCCCATGTGAAGCAGGCGCAGGCGTGTGGGTAAACACAGCTGGTGCGAGCGTCCGGACGCTAGCGCCCGGATTGGACGTCCGGACGCTAGCAACCACGATCCAGGCGCCAGCTGTTCCGGTACATAGGGGATGTTTGGATGCCGGCCATAAATAGCCACGCCGCGCATGGGGCGGAGTGTGGCTCGATGGTGGCGCATGAATCGTTCGCCGTAGAGTGTGGCGAGAATACAAGTCTGCATGTTCTGTGGCCGCCTAAGATAGATTCTCAACCAAACAGCTTTGGGAAATTTTGTGGCGCGCCGAACCTGTGCCTTGGCAAGCCATGGCGGCCAACCAAACAGCCCCATAATAACATTAAAACTTACCTGTAAACCAATGCGCGATAGCCTTTTAATGTAACATTCCGATGGTACTTTATACTGCTCCTGATATCTTCGGAATAGAGTAGGTCGCCATCGAGGCACCTCACCCACTCGTCCTTGGTACCCTGAGCAGTGTAGACACGGAGCACATAATTAGCCTAGATTAAATGCAAAGGCGAAACATTACCTGAGAAACAGAGTTATCAGTGATGATTACTGTACCTTCGTGATGCGAAGTGCATCTCGAGTGTCTATGCTATTCGCCCAGAAGTATGACAGATAGTTTACGTAGGCCTCTTTTATGCTTTTTCACTTGTACGAGCTCCAGTCTTAGTTGTAGAAAGAGAAAGGCATAACATCACTGTTGCCTTGGTGATGATCCACAAATATCATATATATTGAGAGACTTGAGAGTGTCATACAATGGAAGCTCTGAGTTTTACTTTGATTATATGCTTAGTATAGTTAGATTATCATCACGTTCATGCATAAGTTCGGATAACGCTCACTCTAAGGTACCATGGGTGAGTGGTCGACATTGTGTAAGCGTGGTGCTTATACGTTGTTTATCTGTGGATACACCCTATATTCTAGGTCATGTGGTAGATCGCGGATGTGACACTCCCGTTGAATCCTTTTGTAGAATACCTATACCCGGGTATCCGAACCAAAGGATTAATGAGCGTCACGTCGTCTCATCCGATGGTTAAGGACGCAACTGCGATCTCATCCGGCGGTGGCGTAGGGCTGGAGAGCGAGAGCTTTGCCGGTGGCGGAGCGGAAATAGGGGAACAAAGACCGGAACTCGAGAGCGAAAGGCAGAAAGATTGGAGGGGCAAGGATGCGGCTGCGCGTACGGAGGTTGGGGAGAAACTGCTTCGTTTATAAGGTAAGGGCGGAACGGGCGAGGGGCGAACCGTCCACCTAAATTAACGCGCCCCACGCCTCGCCAGATCTTTTTCTTTCAGGGCTCGTGCCCTCACTATTCCTCGCAGCATCAGTCACATCGCCGCCTAGAGAGACGAGCGCATGCCTATCCAAATCTTCCCCGCGAAGGATCCGCCGGGTGACGGTTCGTCTTCAAAGGCTACGGGCCGACGCAGGTAAGTGGGATACGGAGCTAAAAACGCTCCTACGGCCCATTAACGCCTAGGAGTTCGAAGGCTGGCCCACAAGTGGGTTCACGGCCGCTCTAGGGCACCCTAGAGTGAGAGGAGGTTAAGGACGGGCCCACTAGCGGCCAATACCCGAAACGCGCGAAGCGCCACGGGCGTTTCGCCCCTTGTCTCGAGTCTTTGATGATGATAGGTCCATGGGTTTTCCACGAAGAAAGGGATCGAGCCCTTGGACCGGTCGAATGGATCCGAGAACTATAAGGACCGGCCACCAAGAATCTGGAGTCAGTCACCAGCTGACCTCAAATCGGCCCCCCGCGAAGGGGATGCCGGGGCTCCACTCAAACAAGCCCATTAACAACTCACCGAGCACCGTGCTCCGTCCAGCGAAGAAAGCACGGCACGTCTCAACCCCTCCGTTCCAGCGAATGGACGCATGAGGGACGACGATCACAAGACGAACCGACCCCCCGACTGGACCTCTGCTACATGTGGGGGCTCGAGGGCTCGGCATCGCAAAGAGACCGAACGCGCAGTCGCAGACAAATGACGAGTCACCTCCGGTTGCGGAAATCACGAATAGAGTGACGCAAGAATCCAGGCGACCAGCCCCTAGAGGCTCGGGGGCTTGGCATCCTGCAAAGCGACAATAACAAACAGTACTCTCGTGTGCCCTCAAGTGATGGATCGCAAAAAGCCTTTGCAAGAGTGTCTCGCTCCTCCAAAGGCTCAGGGGCTACACCCACCAAGTGCGCTCGCGCGCACCCGGTGGAAAATGGATTACCAGCACGTCTCCTCAGGGGCTAGGCGTCCGTATCCACTTTGCCTGTCCCCCACATGGAGGCTGGGTGCCTAAATCCTACTCGGTTACCCTACATGGCACAACGGCCATAGGAGCAACAAATCGCAAAAAGCCTTTGTAGGAGTGTCTCACCCCTCCAAAGGCTCGGGGGCTACTGTCGGATACCTATACCCGGGTATCTAAACCAACGGATTAATGAGCATCATGTCGCCTCATCCGATGGTTAAGGATGCAACTATGATCTTGTTCGACCCCCAGGGGCCGGGCAACGCCTTGTCCAACTCCAAGGATGAGGTTTCCACCTCGTCCGACCCCCAGGGGTCGGGCCACGCCTCGTCCAACTCCAAGGATAGTGTTTCTGCCTCATCTGACCCCAAGGGCTAGGCCACGTCTCGTCCAATTCCGGGGATAAGGTCTCCGCCTCGTCCGACCCCAAGGCATGGGCTCCAACTCCAAGGACAAGGTTTCCGCCTCGTCCGACCCCAAGGCATGGGCTTCGACTCATCCGGTCCCATGGGAAGGGCTCCGCCTCGTCCGACCCTCATGGGTCAGATTTCGTCTCACCTGGCCCCTTGGGCGAGATTTCCGCCTCACCTGTTCCCTGGGGGTCGGATTTGCTATCGGACAAAAGCAATGGCCCCAGGGTAGGACCCGAACCGCTTCAACCACTACGACATGGAGGCGCACGCCCGGGAGCAAGTCTCGGGCGTGTCCTGATGCGACTGGCGGTTGCATCAGGCCATGCTGGGAGACTCACGTCGCCCATCACGTCAATACGCCAGCACTATGCTGCCAACTCCCCACCTGACCACCGTCCAGCGTCAGTCGACTAGCATTAGTTGACTGGCACTGTATCGTCAGCCCCCCGTATGGCCTTTGTTAGGGACACTTTGACCATTCCGTCCGCTAGGATGGGATGGAAGACAAGAACGACGCACGATGTCCGCACGTATGCTGCAGTGGCTAATAGGACCCCGGTGTGACACCGCTGCCACCACGATCTCAGGATCAGCGGGACCCACATAAAGAGGAGAACGGCACACCTTTGGGAGCCTTATTTCTCTTTCTTTTTTCCCTCTTCCCTTCCATGGTAACCCCTGCTTTCCCTTGGCCTATAAAAGGGAAAGCAGGGCATCCCTCTAAGGGACATCGCACATGGAACAAGTGCATCACATAGCATCGGTACATTGCACCACATCAGATCAAAAACCTCTAGCATTGAGCAATCGAACCATAGAGACTTGGGAGCTCCTCTCTCTCGCCAGTTTGTAACCCCCTACTACAAACTTAGTGCTAGTAACACAAGCAGCCCAAAACTGGACGTAGGGACATTCAGCCCAAACCAGTATGATCCTTGTGCCCTCTTAGCACACTATCCGAGCCAGACGCGCAATATACAAATTTATTTATTGGTGTTTACTCGAAACACCGACAGAGGTAGGGGCCTTTTGCACGTTTTGACATCAACACCAGGCCTCGGATGGGTAGTCACAACATCAGCTGGGTCTCGGGCGCACACGTGCACTTCGGGGACCTAGACTTCATCATCACGGTGGAGGGAGAGCTAGCGCGGGAGCCCATAGTCATTCAGCCTCTCCACTCCACTGGCCTTGACACGATTGCTGATGCACTTGAGGAGCTACGGCTGCACGCACTGGAGGCTCGCGCCCCTAGGAGCGGCCAGCCCCTCGACTTCGACTATGGGAGGTTGGAGCGTCAGCTCGGTGTCTTCCTAGGACCCCAACTGTCCTGGGAGGGCCTGCGCCACCTCACCTTCTTGTTCGCCAATGTCATAGCATAGCTTACCGAGGAGATCCACTCTCCCCAGAATACCTCATTCGAAGCACCCCGACAGTGCTCCCGTTCGGTCTGTGCAATGCTACAGAGACCGTTGGCCACCTTGTGGCACAACGCATGCTTCCATCCCCTGCGAATGACTAGTTCATGGGGGTGATCGAACACGTCGCGGAGTCTTTCCATGACCTCCTCGTAGAGGAGCTGGAGTCGCTCTCTGGCTTTGACTCCAGCAGGGGGAGCCATCACCCCTCTAGCGAATGCTTTTATGATAGGTACCCCCGAGGGACACGTCGAAAGCATCCATGAGGAGGAGGCTACCTCGACGAATGACCTCGATGACGAGGTCGAGGGGGATGTAGGAGGCCCACCCCGCCTGCGGGTGGAGCAACTGAAGGCCTGACACCTAGAGCTTGAGGAAGCGCGACTCCAGCTCGAGCAGGAACACGCAGAGCTCGATCGTGAGATCGAGCGCCATGGCCCGTGATGTGAACTGGAGGATCATCGAGGATGATCAAGCGCTCCCGCACTTAGCCCGGGCAAGCCAGAACATCGCTGCTGCAGTAGCCCTGCTCAGGGGGCTTCCAGAGCCTACGACTCCTGAGGATCAATGGGCCCACCACGAGGTTCGCATGTTGCTCGAGCGTGCGGCTACGCAGTAGACCAAGAGCTTGCTGTCTCGGTGATGTGAGCTCGACGCCAGCCAGCGCATGCCTTCAGTGCGGCCTGACAAGGATGCATTAGTCCACCAAGTGCCTCATGGCGGCAGGCCGCGCATCACGGTTCCGGTGCAGGAGCGCCTCAGCCACAACCGTGGCGCGCACGACACCTTCGACGCCCGCCGGCGTACCCGCAATGATGCTAGGGAGGGGGCCAGCCGCAGTTACCACCCTCGATGGGGTAGACACTATGACCATGAGGAGGACTAGAGTCATAGCCCCGAGCCAATGGGGCCCCAGGCTTTCAGTTGGCATATCCTCAAGGCGGCACTCCCGCCCCAATACCGCCCGCCGACTAACGTCCTGAAATACTCTGGGGAAACGAACCCCGGCTTATGGTTCGAGGACTACTGGCTCACTTGCTGGGCCGACGGTGCTGTCAGTGATGACTTCACCATCCGCAATCTCCCCTGTTCCTGGCTGACTCAGCGCGAACATGGCTGGAGCACCTTCCGCCCAACTGCGTTCAGAGTTGGGCGAACCTAAAACAAATCTTCATGGGGAACATCTAGGGCACTTACGCATGCCCTGGGAACCCCTGGGACTTGAATAACTATCGACAGAAGTCAAGAGATACTCTCCGTGAGTATATCCAACGCTTCTCCCAGCAGTGCAACGAGCTCCCCAATGTATATGATGTTGACATCATCGGAGCCTTCCTATCAGGGACCACTTGCGAGTCTCTAGTCCATAAGTTGGGACATAAGGGCCCATGGACTACCAAGGAACTCCTCGACATCGCAACCAGCCATGCTTCTGGCGAGGAGGTGGTTGGAGCAATTTTTGATCGCTCTAGAGGCAAGGCGAAGCAGGATGAGGACACTGACGAAGGCCCCTTTGACCGTTTGAATAAAAAGAAGAACCGGAAAGGGCACGGGGGCTTGCTCGTGGCCGCCGCCCAGTGAAAAGCTTGTCGAGCGATGGCCGAGGGCACCTCCGATCACTTCCACAAGCTGCTCGAGGGGCCATGCCCAAACCACGCCTTCCCCATCAAACACATGTACAAGGACTGCTCCCTCATGAAGCATTTCTTCACCGATGGCTCCAAGAAATGGAAGCAGAAGAAGAAGCCCGAGGCAGAAGCCAATGACACTAGAGAGAAGGACGGTGGCTTTCCATCGCCGGATGGCTACCTCATGATCTTTGGTGGGCTAGAGGCATACGGCTCCAAGCACCAACAAAAGCTCACGCGTCGAGAAGTCTATGAAGCCAAGCCCACCACGCTCGCTTTCCTCAAATGGTCAGGGTCTCCCATAACCTTCGATCGATCCGACCACCTAGATAGCGTCACACACCCAGGCAGGTACCTGCTCGTGGTTGACCCTATCATCGGCACAAAGCGGCTCACCAAGTTACTAATGGATGGAGGCAGCGGCCTCAACATCATGTACGCCGAGACGCTCGATGCTATGGGCATCAACCGAGCGCGCATCTGGCCGACCAAGGTGATTTTCCATGGCATCGTGCCAGGAAAGCAGGCCATACCGATCGGGGCAGATCAACCTACCCGTCACCTTTGGGAATCTATGCAACTATAGGATAGAGACCCTCACCTTCGAGGTAGTCGGGTTCCCCCTGATCTACCATGCCATTTTGGGGCGACCATGTTATGCGAAGTTCACGGCCGTCCCCAATTACACCTAGCTCAAGCTCAAGATGCTGGGCCCACGCGGGGTTATCACTTCTTTCTAGAGGGCCTACAAGTGCGAGGTCGAGAGTTGCGAGCTCGCTTCGGCAACCCTCACTTCCGAGGAGCTCGCAACCATCAGGAAGGACATCACTGAAGGAGTGCCCGACGCAAAGCGAGCGGCCAGATCCTTTGAGCCTACGAAGAACATCAAGGAGGTCCTCGTTGGCCCTGACAACTCCACCGACAAGATGGTGCGCATCAGCACCACCCTCTCCCCGAAGTAGGAAGGCGTGCTCATCAACTTCCTCTACGCCAATCGAGACATCTTTGCGTGGAAACCCTCGAACATGCCAGGAATTCTGAGGGAAGTCGCCGAGCAAGCCTTGAAGATCCGGCCAGGTTCCAGGCTGATCAAACAATGCCTGTGCCACTTCAATGAGGAGAAGCGGAGGCTCATTAGTGAAGAAATCGCTAAGCTCTTGGTGGCCGGTTTCATCAAGAAAGTATACCACCTAGAGTAGTTGTCCAATCCTATTCTTGTAAAAAAGAAAAGTGGGAAATGGAGAATGTGTGTGGACTACCCCAGCCTCAATAAGGCGTGCCCGAAGGATTCATTTCCTTTGCCACGCATAGATCAGGTAGTTGACTCGACCTTAGGGGGCGAAACCCTATGCTTCCTTGATGTGTACTCCGGGTACCATCAGATCACGATGAAAGAGTCCAACCAGCTCGCGACCTCTTTCATCACCTCGTTAGGATCGTTCTACTACGTTACGATGATGTTCGAACTCAAGAACACTGGGGCTACATACCAGCATTGCATGACCAAATGCTTTGATGACCTCATCGGGCAGACCATTGAGGCTTACGTAGACGACATCGTAGTCAAGTCCAAGCAGACCAACCAGCTCATGTCCGACTTGGAGTAGACCTTCAGGAAGCTCCAGGAAAATGGCATCAAGCTCAACCCCGAGAAATGCGTCTTTGGGGTCCCAAGGGGCATGCTGCTCGGATTCATCATCTTCGAGCATGGCATCGAAGCCAACCCGGTAAAAATCTTAGCCATCATGAAGATGGGCCCAATTTTGAACCTGAATGGAGTTTAGAAGGTTACCGGGTGCCTCACAGTGCTTAGTCGCTTCATTTCACGCCATGGCGAACGGGGCTCCCCCTTTACTGGCTCCTAAAGAAAACCAACCAATTCGCGTGGATGCCTGAGGCTCAGGAGGTGCTTGACAAGCTCAAAGTGCTCCTGATAAAGTCCTCAATTCTAGTCCCGTCGGCTGAGGGAGAGCCGCTCCTACTCTATGTCATAGCTACGACTCAGGTGGTTAGCGCCACCTTGGTTGTAGAATAGGGAGAAGAGGGACACGCCCTCAAGGTACAACGCCCCACGTACTTCATTAGCGAAGTCGTCTCTGACTCCAAGACACACTACCCCTAGATCCAGAAGCTCCTATATGCCATCTTGATCACCAAGAGGAAGCTGCGCCACTACTTCAACTCACATCAGGTGACCGTCGTGTCATCTTTCCCCCTCGGCAAGGTTATCCAGAACCGAGAGGCCATAGGGAGAATCGCGAAATGGTCACTTGAGCTGATGGATCAGGGCGTCACGTATGCCCCACGAATGGCCATCAAGTCTCAGGTACTGGCTGACTTTGTGGCCGAATGGACAAAGATCCAGATGCCGCCGGCGGCCATCAATCAGGAGTGCTAGACGATATACTTCAATGGATCATTGATGAAGAAGGGCGTCGGGGTTGGGCTAGTTTTTGTTTCCCCCCTTGGGGTGCGCATGAGGTATGCAATTTGCATCCACTTCTCGGTTTCAAATAATGTGGCTGAATACGAGGCACTCGTCAATGGCTTGCGCATCGCCATTGAGTTGGGCATCCGATGGCTTGACGTCCGAGGCAACTCGCAACTGGTCATTGACCAGGTCATGAAGGAGTCAAGCTACCACAACGCCAAGATGGCTGCATATTGTCATGAGGTCTGATAGTTGGAGGACAAGTTTGACGGCCTCGAGCTCAACCATATCTCGAGGTGGCTCAATGAAGCAGCCGACATGTTGGCAAAGATGGCATCGAGCCAAGAGCCAGTCCCCACTGGCATCTTCGCTAGCGACTTGCGTAAGCCCTCAGTTCGATATAAGGAACCAGAATAGGCCAGCGATGAGCCGCTAGTTCTGGGCTTGGGGGCTGACCGACCCTCAGTTCCATCTAACCCTGAGGTCATGGAACTCGTCAAAGACCCAATGGTGGAGCCTGACCCTCCGACCGACTGGAGAACACCTTATCTCAATTGCCTCCTCCATGAGGTGCTCCCTACCAATAAGACGGAGGCCCGACGGCTCACGCGTTGTGCCAAGTTCTTCGTCGTCATCAAAAGGGGAGCTCTACAAGCGTAGGCACACCGAAATCCTGTAGCGTTGCATCCCCACCGAGCAGCGGAAGGACCTGCTAGAAGACATCCATGGAGGGGTCTGCGGACATCACGCCGCACCTAGAACCTTGGTTGGAAATGCATTCCGGCAAGGTTTCTACTGGCCAACCATGGTACAAAGGATGCTAGTACTACGCTCGACAAACTCACCTGCCGGCCCAAGCGCTCCAGACAAGCCCCATCACGTGGCCGTTGGCGGTCTGGGGGCTCGACCTGGTAGGGGCCCTCAAGAGGGCATCCGAGGGCTTTATGCACTTACTTGTCATCGTGGACAAGTTCACGAAGTGATAGAGGCTTGGCCGATCACTGTGATAAAATCCAAGCAGGCCATGTTGGTCTTCGTCCATCGCTTTGGAGTCCTGAACTCCATCATCACGGACAATGACACGTAGTTCACCAGAAAGAACTTCCTCCAATTCTACGATGAATATCACATCCACATCGACTGGGCTGCCATAGCGCACCCCCGCATGAATGGGCAGGTCAAGTGTGCAAATGGCATGGTCCTATAGGGCCTGAAGCCTAGGATCTTTAACCGATTGAACAAGTTTGGCGGACGATGGGTCACCGAGCTTCCCACTGTACTCTGGAGCCTAAGGACGTCCAGCAGCCATGCAACCGGTTACACACCGTTTTTCATGGTCTACGGCTCTGAAGCCATCCTCCTGACCGCCTCGACTACGGAGCACCAAGGGTCAAGGCCTACAACGAGTAGGGAAACAAAGCATCTTTGGAAGACGCCATGGACCTACTAGACGAAGCATGCGACATCGCCCTGCTCTATTTGGCCAAATACCAGCAGGCGCTACGATGGTACCATAGCCAACGCGTGTAGGGTCGCGCCTTTGGCATAGGTGATTTAGTCCTTCGCCGCATCCAGAGCAACAAAAATCACCACAAGCTTTCGGTGCCTTGGGAAGGACCATACATCATTGCAAAAGTACTCCAACCCGACACCTACAAGCTCAAGACCAATGACGACAAAGCCATAGCCAATGCCTGGAACATTGAACAGCTACGTCATTTTTACCATTAATTTTCTCGTTCCAAAGCTTCTAATATGCTTGTCAAACTAAGTAATGTTTCTGCAAAAACCAAAAAATGTTACCTCCTATCGAATTCGCTTCTGATCTGATTGGTCTTCAGTAACACCCGACCCTAGCAACTACCTGGGGTCGGGTTTTACTTAGGGGCTGATAGGAGTACATATACTCAGAAACATTTTCCTATCCTACCCTTCCTTTTTATGACAAGACTTAGAAATAAGAGTTGCTAAAAACAAACAATGAGTAAAACTGGTTGGAATGCAAAAAGCCTACGCCCCGATGGCTACGGCATCGCTTGCTCACCAGTGTGATCATTACTTAGTCACTCGCAACTTAAGTTTATAATGCCTTAACATAAAACAAGGGTCAGATTGCAACAAACTTTATACATTTTCCCATCCGACCCTTCCTTTGTATGATAAGACCTAGAAATAAGAGTTGCCAAAAACTAACGATGAGTAAAACTGGTTCGAATGCAAAAAGCCTACGCCCCGATGGCTACGGCATCGCTTGCTCACCAGCGTGATCATTACTTAGTCGCTCGCAACTTAAGTTTCTAATGCCTTAACATAAAACAAGGGTCGGATCGCAACGAACTTTATATATATATATATAGAGAGAGAGAGAGAGGCCAAACAATGTTTTCGGCCATAATAAAAGTCTTTACAAAAGACTAACGCCAGACTCAGCTATCTAACTAAACATTCTTGGGTAGGATTTCTTCTTCGACTTTCTCCGCCAGGTCCCACGCTAGGGGAGCCGCTTCCTTCTAAATTTCGTCCAGCTCGGTGTCAGTGTAGCTAGGCGTGAAGCCCTCACTGATCACTGGTAGGTCGATGTTGATGTCGTGGGAGCGGGCGATGGCAAACGCATGATGGACGCCGGTGTACAGGGCCTCCCTTGCGAGTGTGCGCGCCCGATCCAGGATCTGGGTAACCCAGACTACGAGCGAGCTCGTCTCCACGGCCGGGGCAACCCCGAGGTCATCGAAGACCAACCCGACGGCAGCGCGCAAGGCATCATGGTCGTCGCTCTCCGACTAGAGTTGACCCCGCACCTCGGAGAGTTGCCTCTGTAGAGCTACCCAAGACGAACATCAAAGAACGTTAGAAAACCGATTGCAAACGTCAAGCAAAAAGGTAACCTATGGGGGGTATGACCCCGGATACCCATGACAGACCACATGGGCTGTGCCCCCAGGGGCGGCCCAGCCCACAAGATGAAGCCTTGTGGGGCATGGTGCTGCTCGGCGCATCCCACAAGACACCGGGAAGATATCCTAAAGATACTATGAAATCTGTTAGGATACGTATGATCCCATGATTCCTGTAATCTGTTATTACTTTCCGGTTATCTTCTAGATCTAACCGACATGTAACCCTGCCCCCCAGACTACATAAGGCGGGCAGAGACCCCCTCCAAACACACGCAATATCATATGATAGCCAATACAATTCAACAGACCACAGGAGTAGGGTATTATGTCGTGCTGACGGCCCGATCCTGTCTAACTCGTGTGTCTCTGTTGCCTTCTTGTTCTTGATTACATGCATCTCTGACAATCAATCTACCTTCATGGGATACCCCTTAGAGGACTGCCGACGATATTCTATCAACAGTTGGCATGCCAGGTAGGGGTATGCGTGCTGTTTCCATGTCGAACAAGATGGTACATTTTGCAGGCTCTTCGTCCCACCCATAGCCCGACCAAATCTTCACGGTCGGATCAATCTCATGGATCATCAACACTGACGGAGTCAGAGAGCTCATCGAGCTAGTGCAAATCAATACTGCGCCGATCACCCCAACACCTGCGACTATAGATCCGATCTCGGAACCACCTCCGAGGTCGCCTTCGCCAACAATTCACCGCCCGCTCCCCCGCTACCCAAGGAGGCAAATCAACAACGATGATCTGATCGCATCTATAGATCAGGTTGGCCAGAAGCTCATCGATTGCCTCTCCATCGTAGAATCGGCTCTGACCACTCTGGTTCAGCGCCGACCACCCTCCGATCTAGATCTATTGGAGGCTAATCGAGAAACTCTAGGGGTTACAGCCCTACCCTTCGGGCTCACCAGCATCACCGCCGCCTATCAAGATGCCCTAAGGGTGTCAAATTCGCCGACCAGGTTGGAGATATCCATCCCCTCGCCGACCAGCTCCCGCCAGCTGTCAACATGCTACACGTCGGCCAACGCCCCGGAGCATCCCTCCAAACCATCCTAGAGGAGAATCCAGACTCTGAGTCCTAGGGCTCTACGGAGACTGTCGCCAAAACCACCGCCGAACAACCTCCTTTCCCTTCCTTTCGTGGAGGCACAATCTTCAACGTCAGCGTCGATAGCTCCCTGCGGGAAGGGGAAACTGAGGAGGACCGCGCCGCCCAAGTCAATAGGAATGTCAACCATGCACAGTGCTGAGAAAACGAAGCTGCCCTTGTGCTAGCCGAGGCTGCTCGCAATGATCAGCTCGACTCGCAAGGAAGGCCATGCCAACTCCAACGCAACCTCGATGATGAATTTGTCCATGTTGACGGCCACGACGTCTACAAGACCCCAAGCGCCAACTTGGCCGTGGTCGCCAACGAGCTCGCCTGGCTCCCGCAGACACAGAGGTCGCCAAGGTCGCCGTCATGCTTAAAGAGGTCCACTGCCAGGTCAATGAGATCCACCAGGATGAGAGACCTTCCTACTCGACGAGCTCGATTCGCCGATCAGCCACACCAAGATCTAATTGCCACCCCAGCCAAAGTCATTTCACCGACTAGCACTGCGATGATGGGCAACCTCTCTAGGGGGGAGCCAGGGGCAACCGCGTTGACCACCCTCACCAGCACGACCAGGAAGTCGACCAGCACGTCCGAGCACACCTCAACAATCTCCGAGATGCGCGATGATGTATCGACGAGCGCCATTTTTCTTGCCATGAAGATGAAGTACACCGCAGTCAAGAGTATGAGCAAGAGTTCAGTAATCCAGACTCAGCCCTCCAGCCACTCAACGCCGGCAATGCCATAGATCATGACGGCAATGATCCCAAAGGGCCCCGAGCATTCACAAGGGCACTTCGAACACTCTAGTGGCCCCATGGTTTCAAAATCACTGGGGTCGAGCCCTACAAAGGATGGATGAAGCCCACACAGTGGCTACAAGCTTATGCCACTACTGTGCGTGCCGCTAGGGGAGATACCAGCATCATGGCGAACTATCTTCCTGTCATGCTCACGCCCACTATGATGAACTGGTTCACAAGCCTCGCCTTAGACTCCATCGGATCCTGGGAAGAGCTGAAGAAGGTCTTCACTGACAACTACATAGCCATGTGTACTCGGCCGGGCAGCAAGCACGATCTGAACCATATCTACCAGAAGCCATCCGAGCTCCTCTGTAGCCACATCAGACCCTTTTCAGAGATGAGGAATTCTATTCCCAACATCATGGAAGCAGAGGTCATCACTGCCTTTATCCGAGGACTCCATCACCACAACCTTCACTCCAAGTTCAATCGCAAGCACCTAAGGGGATAGGCGAGATGATAACAACCACCTATCAGTACGTCGACGCCGAAGAGGCTGAAGTGCGCTTTAACGAGGATGCGGGCATTCATCGCCCAACTCGCCGCGGCGACGAGTGACCCGATGACTGGCACTACTATGATCGCTGTTACGACGACCGCAGTCACCATTGGGATAGTGGCCGTGATTGGCCAGAAGGATCCAAATATGGTCAATATCGCCGCCGCCGACCAGACCACATCGTCGCCGCCATTGACGAACCTCGCACCAAGCGCAACTATGATGAGCAGCACAAGAAGATCCTCAAGGGCCTGTGCCCTCTCCACAAAAACAGCAAGCATAAGATGAAGGACTGCTTCGGCTTGGCTAAGGAATTCTTGGCTAAAAAGCCAGACGACGGCAACAACAATGGAGCCAGAGGCCGCTGGCCACCTAGGGGCAACAACAATGCCTTCCAGGATCATGACAAAGTGGTCGCCACCATCTTTGGGGGCCTCATCGCCGCCGAGAGCAGAAGAGATCAAAAGCTCACCGCCCGTCGGGTGCTCATCGTCAAAGCCGAAGATGCCGTCGCCAACCCCAGCTATCGCCCCTGGTCCGAGGTCCCCATCACCTTTAGTAGGGCCGACCAGTGGGCAAACATCCCTTACACAGGGCATTTCCCCCTCGTCCTTGATGCAACCATCCAGAAAGTGCTTTTCTGGAAAGTGCTCGTCGACGGCGGAAGCGCCCTGAATCTCCTCTTCGCCGGAGCCCTAAAGGAGCTGGGGGTTGGGATAGGAGATATCAAACCCTTCGACTCCTCCTTCTGGGGGGTGGTAGCTGGCAGGGCATCCAAACCACTTGGAGAGATCACCCTACCAGTACAGTTCGGCACAGCTAGCAACTACTGCATCGAGCACATCAACTTCTATGTCACCGACTTCAACACCGCCTACCACACCATACTTGGTCGGCTAGCTCCAGCCAAGTTCATGGCTGTACTGCACTATGCCTATCTGGTGCCGAAGATGCCTTCGCCTGCAGGAGTCCTGGCCCTATGGGCCAACCTCTCCATCACCTACGCCTGTGAGATGGAGAGTCTCACTCTCACCGAAGCCACTGACCTCTCCATCCAGATGGCCAGCGTGGTCACCGACGCTAAGACGGTGCCCGCCGACGACCTAGAGATCCTAGGGCTCGAGCCTCCGCGTGCCTCCCCCATTCCAAGGAAACCAAGGAGGTTGGCCTCGGCCTCGATGACCCCTCCAAGACCGTGAAGATTGGGGCTCACCTCGACCCCAAATAGGAAAGCGCGCTCGTCTCCTTCCTACATGCCAACGCCGACGTGTTTGCTTAGAAACCTATAGACATGCTGGGGGTACCACGGGAGAAGATCGAGCACTCCTTGAACGTCTCACCGACTGCCAAACTGATCAAGCAGAAACTCCGACGATTCGCGCCAGACAAGAAGGAGGCTATTAGGATAGAAATAAAATGGCTCCTAGCTGCCAGATTTATTAAAGAAGTGTATCATCTTGAGTGGTTAGCAAACCTTGTTCTTGTTCAAAAAAAGAATAAAAAATGGAGAATATGTGTTGATTACACTGATCTCAACAAACACTGCCCTAAAGACCCCTTCGGTCTGCCTTGAATGGACGAGGTTGTAGACTCCACCGTCGGCTGCGAACTGCTCTCCTTCCTCGACTATTACTCCGGCTATCACCATATATCCTTGAAAGAAGACAACTAGATCAAGACATCGTTTATCACGCCTTATGGTGCATATTGCTATACCACCATGTCCTTTGGACTCAAGAACACCGAGGTGACCTACCAAAGGGCCATCCAGATGTGCCTCGATCAACAGATCGGCCGCAACGTCGAAGCATACATCGATGATGTGGTCGTCAAGTCTAAGACCGCCGATAACCTCATCACCGACCTTAAAGAAACTTTTGCCAACCTAAAAAGGTACAGATGGAAGCCGAACCCTTCAAAGTGCATCTTTGGAGTTCCATCCGGCATACTCCTGGGCTACATCGTCAGCACCCATGGCATCATGCCCAACCCCGACAAGGTCTCCACATCACCAACATGAAATGACCAACTTGTGTAAAGGACATACAGAAGCTTATAGGCTGCATGGCTGCTCTCAGCCGCTTTATATCGCACCTCGGTGAAAAGGGACTACCGTTCTTCAAACTCCTCAAGGCCTCCGAGTGCTTCTCTGTAACACCTCTGGTGTTTTAAACCCTAAAATGTGCCATGTCATCATATGCATTGCACATCATTTTTGGTGTTAGTGAAAACTTTGATATGCATTCACTAAAACAAGTTTACTTTTATGTTATATGTGTTGACTTGTATGGATTGAATCAAGTCCAAAACATTTGTGTTGAATTGGATTTCCGAAAACCCTAATTTCCAGCATTTAATTTTACCCTGGAAAACCCAATTCTAAATCTAAGCACATTTTTGGGTTGAGCCTAAAAGCAAAAGTGTAGAGCTTGTCAAGGTGTACAAAGTTGGTTTTTGGAGTTTTCAAAGTTGTTATATAAAATTCGAAGTAATTTAAAAAGGGAAAAATACTTTAAGTGTCCCCTTTTGATTTTAAACTTGCATTTCAAAATATATACATAATTTGGGTATGCTTGTTAAAGCAAAGTTGTAGAACTTTGAATTTGGAACAACTTTTATTTTTGAAGATTTTTGAGTTACCATACAAATTTGGGAGTAATTTGGGAAATTAGATGAGTGGCAATTCAGTAAATATGGTGAACAGTAACCGCGGGCGACACCTCACCGTCGGTGAGCTTCCTCAGCGTTCCAGTCGCGCCCGTGGCCATCTTCGGCGTCGCGCTGGCGTGGAGAAGCTGCTGCGTGTCGTCTCCGTGTGCCTTGACCGCATTATAAAGGCCGGGACGCCGTCGTCGTCGCTCTTTCTCCTTCCTCTGCTTTTTCCCTCGCCACCGCCCAACTCTGTCGAGCTCGTGCCGTCGCCGTAGCGCTCTTCCAGTCTCAACAAAGCATGTCACAGCTCTGCCTACTCCTTGCGAACCCAACCGATTGGTCCTAGGCGCCTGACTTCACCGAGTTTCGCTGCACACCGTCGTTCTTCCTTGCGGCCGGCAGTATCGCCGTCGACCTCGCTTCACCGTGACCAGCGCTCTATGGTCTGTCCCTGCTCTTGCTAAGCATACCTTCAGCTTCACCATGTTGCTCTGGTGCTCAGTGGCCCTTTGATTGATCTGTTTGTCCACCGCAGCCGCAGGAACGCCGCCGTCGACATCTACGGAGCCGCCATGTCTGCCTTGTTCGACGACGTGCTCCTCTACTGTTCCTCCGGTTCAGTCATTAGCTAGAGCGTGTTTTGGGTGAGCTCCTGAGTCTTCCCAAGCATTTTGTTTAACCGCTACTGGCCTTGTTTCGTCGGCGTAGCACAGCCACGCCGTCATGGCCGCCATAGCCGGCGTCGAGCTCGGACCCCGCCATAATTGGTCTAGCTAGTACCTCCCATCGATGCGTTATGATGTGGGGAGCATAATGGTACCGTCGCCGTGGCCGGAGACCTCGCCGTCGGCAAGAAATTGCCGGTCAGCGAGCATCGCCACCGTGGTCAGCCCGAGGAATGGTGCTCACATGTGGGACCCGATGTCAGTGACGGTTTGTTTGAAAATGGAATTTTTCTTTTTCAGAAATGAATGAATAGTGTTAGTTTTTGTTATTTTTGTGTAAATTTAAATATAGCTCCAAAAATTATGAAAATTTTTGTGTGACCTCTTTGCGATGTAAACTAGTTAGGAAAAATATTAAATGTTAATTTTCAGTACTTTTTGAATGTGATAAAAATTACTTAATTAATTAATAAATGAGTTTCCATGATTTTTCTAGGCTTAAATAATAATCCAAAAATTATGAAAATTGTTTTGCCACTTAGTTATCATGTGGTGAGCCTTTACAAAAATTTTGAGATCAGTTGGAAGAAGTTGATTTATTTCATAATTTTGAATTATATAATTAATTCATAAAAACAAATAGTAAACCTTAATGACTTAGGTTTTGTTTGAATATTGGGTTGAGTGATGACCTTGGGTCATTAGTATAAAATAATTCTTGGTACTTAAAGTAAGTGTTTGGGTTTATGAAAAGGTTTAGTTAGTTGTTGGCTTGTAACTGTACCGCGAAGGAAAGTTGTATTCAAGTTACTGACTTTTGCATCCATCGTCAAGCATCGTGTTTTATATCTTGTATCATATTAAACATGTCATTGTTACTTCATGTAGTGAACAAAAGTGAGAACGTGGTAGTCAATCAAGTTGTTGAGGAAGTTAATCCATCTGTTGAGGTCGGGTTCGATATCTGTGGAACGACTCCGGAACCAGACTTTTCCGACAATCAAGGCAAGCCCCGGATGCATTTAAACCTACCTTGTGGTTTACAAATCCATATCGCTTTTGCTTTTCAGTACTACATTAAGTGATTAGGAGTTGAGTGGAAACCTAATTGGTGCATTACCAACCTTGTTTTCTCATATCAACCTTGTTACCAGTTTTAATTCGAGAATGCCTAGTTATGCTTAGCCATGCTTAGACTGATAAAAGTCGGGTGATTACCTGTCGCCTGCGAGATATAATTGGGTTTTTTGGATATGATGGGTTACTTATGTTCTCATAAGATATGAGCATGTGGAGTAATAAATCTTGACCAGGCGGACTCGGTGTGTGAGAGCCACAAGATATGGAGGTCTTGTGAGCGGGTTCTTTCCGCCTGTGTCGATTAAGAACCGTCCATTGTTGAATTGCATGAGGTGAGACTTTGTAGTACTAGCCACATACTTCGGTAAGCCTTAACTTGGCTATTCTATTAGGAGAATGGCTACTTGCGCACTAGGAGTGGAGAGATGGTGAGAATAGCGTGTACCCACGTGACAATGGGCTAGATTGGTGGAGTATTGTATTCTCGGGTGGCGTGGACCTATTCTTGTTTTAGAGGATCTGAGGGCAGGTTGATATATGTAGGTTAGGGACCTGCATATGTCGTGTGGTTGGGAATCCCCAGCTGGGTTATAATCGGTTTGAATTGTCGTTGCTCCTCGGTTATGGAGACTCAACTCACTGTTCACCATCGTAGTAAATAAATGGAATTTGAGTAAGATTTGAGAAAGAGTTTGATATGGAGTTTCATGATCTCAATATGGATCATGTCAGCTTTATATATGATCTTTATGAAGTTGTATATGTTGAAATAAAGAATCTTGTTAGAAAGCTTTTCACGCAAAAGAACTTTGTTTATTGCTAAAGCCTTACCTTGAATCCCTGAGCCTGCATTCCTAAGTCTTCTCATTTTTTTTCGGTTAAGTCTTGTTGAGTACTTTGTACTCAGGGTTCGTTAACCCTTGTTGCAGGTGAGCCACATGAGCAGGTCTGCTTTGGACCATGCTGCATGACTGTTTTTCAAATCGATGATGATAAGTAAACGCGTGACCCTTGGGCAGGGTACTTAAATTTCGTGTTTTGTTTTATGTTACTAATGCCACTCCACTACTATGGTTTGTAATAATAATCGTACTTAGTTTGTAAGGTTTGAAACAACTATTTTGTAAACTAAGTTATTGTAAGACTTCCACTATTTCACTCTGATGTAAATTAATGAATAAACTGTTGTAATACTGCAATGACTCTGTAATGGATCCTGCTCGGAAAAATCGTGGATGATTCGGGGTTCTCCGAGGACACCCGACAATCTTCTTAAGTTACCGGGACATATGCATAGTCGTTAGAGGTCTTTGGACAGTGACAGGTGCATGTGGGCCCTATAATTTAGGAGGTTATGCCACATTCTCCTAGTCGGAGGAGGCAGATACAGCTTTCAAGCAGCTCAAGTTGTTTCTAACGAAGCCTCCGATCATGACAGCGCCTTGACCAGACGAAACTCTATTGATCTACATCGCCGCCACTTCTCGCATCGTTAGCACAGCTATCGTTGTTGAGCGCGAGGAGGCCAGACACGCCTATATGGTACAACGTCTAGTCTACTTCATCAGTGAGGTCCTTAATGAGTCCAAAACTCGTTATCCTCAAGTTTAGAAACTGCTATACGCAATTCTGGTCATGTCGCGCAAGCTCCACGATTACTTCGAGTATTACAAGATCACCGTGGTCACCGAGTTCCCTCTAGGGGACATCCTCCGCAACAAAGAGGCCAACGGCCACATCATCAAGTGGGCTATCGAGCTCGGCACTTACTCCATCAAATTCAGAAGCAGGCCTACCATCAAGTCACAGGCGCTTGTGGATTTCGTTGCCGAGTGGACCGAGATCCTAGAGCCTATCCCCGCTACTTGCCCCAAGCACTGGGTGATGTACTTTGACGGCACCCTCAACATCAATGGTGCTGGTGCTAGCATTTTATTCATTACGCTGACCAAGGACAAGCTCCAATACGTTCTCTGAATACATTTTCTAGCCTCCAACAACGTCGCCGAATACGAAGCATGTCTCCATGGACTCCGTATAGCCATCGAGCTCGGTGTCAAATGCCTCATGGTATACAGAGACTCTGCGCTGGTCATCAACTAGCTCAACAAGGACTGGTCCTGCTCCAGTGAGAACATGGACGCATATTGTGCCGAAATCAGGAAATTTGAAGGGAAGTTCTATGGTATCGAGTACCACATGGTACGAGATCAAAATCAGCTCACCGACCACCTATCTAAGATAGGATCTTCTCACGCCATGATTTCGCCTGGGGTTTTCATTCAAGACCTTTTTACGTCGTCTATTAAGGAAGAGAAGGAAGTTCAAGAAATTCCCCCCACCGAGCAGCTGGTACTTATAGTACCTTTGCCGGTCGCCGATTGGAGGAAACAGTTCATCAAGTATCTCACCAGCGCCGACGTACCCACCAACAAGACTAAAACTGAACGCCTAATCCGTCGAAGCAAGCATTATGTGCTGGTGCACGGGAACTTGATGAGGAAAAGTGCCGAGGAAGTGATACTGCAGAAATGCATCACCCAAGGAGTGAAACTACTTCTCGAAATTCACTCTGGTTGCTGCGGCAACCACGCGGCCTCGAGAAACCTGGATGGCAAAGCTTTTCGAGTTGGTTTTTACTGGCCCATGGCCATCACCGATGCAGAAGACCTTGTCTAATGTTGTGAAGGATGCCAATTTTTCACCAAGCAAATACACGTGTTTAAGACAAGAACTGTAGACCATCCCAGCTTCCTAGCCTTTTGCATGCTGGGGACTGGACATGATCGGGCCTTTCAAGCCAGCGCCAGGTGGTTTTCGGTACGTGTACGTCGCCATCGACAAGTTCTCCAAGTGGATCGAATACAAACCGCTTGTTTCAGCTACTGTAAAGAAGGCAGTCGAGCTCTTTGAAGATATCATCCACATATTCGGTCTCCCGAACAGCATTATCACCGACCTCGGAACTACATTCACTAGTTATCATTTTTGGGACTTCTATGAAGACCGATGCATCTCTGTTAAATACATCTTCGTTGCCCATCCTATGCCAACGACCAGGTCAAATGGGTGAATGTCATGATCCTTGATGCCCTCAAAAAGAGGCTATATCAGAAAGAGGACAAGCATCCGGGCAGATGGCTCAAAGAGCTCCCAGCTATGGTCTAGGGACTGTGCACTCAAGCTAGTCGCAGCACCGGTGTGTCTCCATATTTCTTGGTCTACGGCTTAGAAGCCATACTACCAGCGGACATTGCCTTTCGAGCACCTAGGGTGGAACATTATAATGAAGAGCAAGCCACAGCTATTCAGACAGAGGACGTCGACAGGGCCAAAAAAGAATGCCTGATCACTTGCATCTGCACAGCCAAATACCTAGAAGGCTTGCGAAGATATTACAACCGCAACATCAAAGGTCATTCATTTGCTATCGGCGACCTCGTTCTCCGTAGAAAATAAAAAACCGAAGGGATGCACAAGCTCTCCTCCACCTGGAAAGGGCCTTACGTGGTTAAAGAGGTTACCCGACTAGGGTATTACCGGCTATGCGACTTGGATGGAATCGATATCCCCAATTCATGGCACATCGGGCACCTTATACATTTCTATCCTTGAAACGCTCTAGATATGTATTCTCCACTCCAAAATAAATGAAGTTTTGGTTGCCATAATTTGTCTCCATTATTTCTCCAATATGATTTAATCTCCATTGCGGTCGCCAACTCTAAGTTACTCCTTAAAAAACTCCAATACGTGATCCCCATAAACGCTCCGCCACGTTTCTTCATATCTCCAAGATATTTCTCCAACCGCCGAGCAGCACACGTTCCGCTCTGTGTTCTTTGGAGAAGACCCAGTCTCTGATCCCTCCCTACATGTGCTATAGGCTCTGCGCTCTGCGTTATGGGTGGTCGGCTACGGTTCCTTGGGCACGCCTGTTCCTCCTACACGTGCACGGGCTCTACGCTCGACGTTATGGAATATGGGCTAGCCAAGGCCAAGAGTTCAGTGACGAACTAACTGCTCGGACGCTACTTATACTACATATAATTGCGTTAGGGTTAACACTGAAATGATTTTTCAATGAAATACTGGCAAACTGCATAAACATGCACAAGCCACTTTACAACATTTATACATATACATAAATGATTGTATGCACCCTCGCGCGCTTTAATTACCCTCTCTAGTTGTTATAGAACACTCTCTGAGCAGGTCATTGGGCTTGGCCGTCGCCATCCATCTCGCCAAACAGGTCGACATCATCGGCCAGTTTCTTCGCTGCGTCCTCCACCTCATCTTCTAGCTATGGATGCTCCGTCGCGCCCGTCCCTCTAGCAAATCCGGCCCCTATCGCTTGAAGGTCAATGATAGGGTAGTGGGACCGGACCACCGCAAGGGCGTGCGTAACGGCGGTGACAGTGGCATCATGGTTGAAGCTTTTGAAGTACTCCCAGCCACCTTACACCTGTTGATGATGGTGTCCGAATGTGGAGACCTGCCATCGGGCTGAGGAGCCACCTCCATATCGACGCAGTCGAGCACCGGCTTGACTACAGCAACCATGGCGTCGAGCTTGTTCCTCTGGGTTCTAGCCTCCTGCTCTAGCACATCGAACTGCGCCTTGGCCCTCTGACGATAGTCTGCAGGCATCACAAGGGTCCATCAAGCAAAGAAATTACTTCAGCAGTAACTCCGACCATGAAGTACTCACCTTTCAGCTCCTCGGCCAGCTTCTCCGCCCGCCCAGCCATCTTCTCCTCCTCCTGGAGTTGACCGATGACTTGGCGCAACTGGCTAAGCTCCGCGTCTTGCTCTACAAGCATAACAGTTGTTAGAAACAATAAGACTTCAGCAATGCAAAGCAAATTCACTGATCCGCCATACCTTTTCTCTGCTCGGAGACATTTCTCAGCTGCTCGGATTTCCACTCCAGCTGCTCAGAAACACCCGTCAGCTGCTCGAAGATGGTGGCTAGCTGCTCGGACCTGCCCTGCAACTGCTCAGACACGGTCGCTAGCTGCTCGGATAGAGCCCCCTTTTGGTATTCTAGATCCCGCGCTTGAGACTCGGTAAGATCCCGTTCACGCTGGGCCATCTGGAAGTTTTTCTTCATAAGCTTCATCGCCTCCTTCAGCTTTGTGTTCTCCTCGGTGAGGGGCTCCATTCTCTTGATCAGCTGTCGCCGTTGTTCGACAGTCTGAGCTATCCCGTGCAAAAGCACCAAGACTATGAAGAACTCCAATCTCCAACGTTAAAGATGAACATCGATGACGCAATGCTAACCTTGATCTGCTTCATCGCCATCGAAAGGGTGGACTCCAACCTCCTGACCTCCCTGGTTGTGTCCTCCTCCTCAACGACCACCACTTCGTCGCCCTGCTTGTGGAGGATTCGGACGGCTTGAGGTCGTGATTCTTCATGCTTGATCTGTTCCACCTCGTCCTCCTCCTCCGCAGCTGATGGCACCACCTAGGGGCTCGGTGGCCACACAGCGTGGCCAACCACGCCCTTCAACGTCTCTAGGAGAGCCGCCTGCTCCTCTGGTTCCATCGGTTCCTCCGCCCGAGACTCCAGCGCGGCGGCATCAACTCCAGCGTCCACCTCCGAAGACCCAGCAGCTCCTGCTGTTGCCTCGGGCATCGCCGCCAGCTCATCCATCGTCGATGCCAACCGTTCTCCATTGCCAAGTTCATCAGCAACATCGGTTGACTCCTACGTAGGCTGCTGAGCACCCGGGGACTCACCCCCAGCTGCTCGCCGGTCTGGACGGACGGATTCAAATCCTCCGTATGCCTCGCTCTGCATCAATTAGCTCGTCAATCACCAAAAGAGATAAAGATACAATAGCAAAATAAGTCCAAGGCAAGGATACTTATGTGTCGGCCTCCTGGTACACTTTTCTAAACCGGTGATGCCTACTCAAGCCCCTAGGCATGGCCTTGGGGTCGACTCATGCGCCCTAGGGTGGAGGTCTCACAGCCTCTGCCGTCAGCCTCTCTGCCGCTTGTTGCTTGAGGACTCCCTTTGCCTGATGCTCGGGGACTTCCTCCCCTCCCTTCGATTGTACCTCCGCGCGTGTGTTGCGTGGAGGCGCTTCAATGCTCTGAGGAGGAGCCACTAGAGCCCCGTCGTCATCCGACCACTCGGACATCGCCGCACTTTGCGTCCGAGTGGTCTAGTAGGCGCCAATTGAGATGTCGCCCGGCTTGCAGGGAGCAGCACCTGCCATCTTCCTCTTCTTCCGGGCCGGCTCATTTGCCACTGCCCTCTTCCCCTAGACTTTCTTTGACACAGGGGGGGACTCTTTGTTCAACCAGCGTTCACGCCTCTAGACTCTGACGAGGCGCTGACGGCACCCTCCTCAGGTTGAGTCATTGGCCGGGCATCCACCACCTTCGGCCAATCACTCCTTGGCATGCTCGAGAAGTACGCCGCTTGTTCCTGCGAATGGATCTTTCCACAAGTGAATCAGTTCACTGCTCGGCAACGCTATAGGATAAAAAGGATCAGGAACAAACAATTGAGACTTTTACCTGAGGAGGTGGGTTCGTGTAGTTAAAGGCTGTCGTCTGCCCTGACACGTTGAACGAGGCATTTGGAGCGAAAAGCCCTATGGCCTGCTCTAGCACATCATCCTTTGACAGCCTCTCCAACCTCTCTCGGGTGCCATCGGTGTCTCCCTTGAAGTCAAAGCCCGTGTGGTCCCTCTCCTTGTAGGGCTAGACGCGGCGCACTATGAAGCTCGCCGCCACCAATCCACCGTTCATCTTCACGCCCTTTATTAGGCCAAGAAGGTCCCTCACCTGCTCCATGTTAGCACTGCTCGGCCTCTCTGGCCAGCTCCTCTTATTCTCTGGAACGTGGTCGATGTCGCAGCAGATGGTGGGATGGCTCTGTTTCATGTAGAACCACCTAGCGTTCCACCCCTTCAGCGAGGTGTTCAGTGGTACAGTGATGTACTCACCCGCCATTCCATCACGTAGTTGAAGATAAATGCCGCCGACCACCTTAGAACCGCCGCCACCCTTCTTCTTCAGCCAGAACATATGACAGAAGAGGTTGAAGTGGGGAAGAACCCTGAGATACGCCTCACAGAACTGAATAAAAATCGAGATGTGCAAGATAGTGTTTGGGTGGAGATTGCACAGACTAACTCTCTAGAACTCCAACAGGTCCCTCAAGAAAGGATGAATGAGAAATCCTAACCCGCGCTAGAAATAATCTTAAAAAACTACTACTTCTTATGTATGCAGCATCAGGAAGGGCTCACCACTGGCTGGCCGCCATCCAGCGGTGACACGGTCAGAAAGGACGCCTGCCTCCACCATCCTAAAGATCTCCGCCTCCCCCATGTTCGACGACACCCACTTGTTGTCACGGCTGGCTTCGGTGGTCGCCTTCTTCAGGTTTCCAGCTCCCCTCTTCGGTGCCATCTCTTAGATCTGGTTTGGGATTGGTGGTGGAAGCACGTGTGACTGAGAATCTAGAAGCACAAGGGCTAAGAAGGAAGACGAAGGGGCGAAGTGGCAAAGGTGGGAGCGTGGGGTGCGGCAGCGCAGATATAAAGCACTCCCTCACCTTTTGCATTCGAGGGTTTTTGGGAAACTGCTCCACAATTTGTGCCTCTCCGCATTCTCCACAACAGCGTGGTGGGCTGTTACCTGGGCTTTCACGCAACTGCAGCCCGTATCGCCCATTTATCACCATAATTTGTTCCTACTCACCAAATAATTGCTACTGTACAGCCATTACTCCGGTTTTTTCTCCACGATTTGTTTTCTCCAAGATTTTCATTTGTGGCTCGGGGACTACGTCAGCAATACAACTTGGTTCCTCACCGCACTAGGACCTTTCTTCTGTTGACTGTTGTTTCTGACCCTAGCACCACGTGACAATGTCACCTACTGTCAGGCTCAGGGACTAAGTGGGCACACTTCACCTTGCGGTGAGATGTGCTTTTCTCATCTTGGGGCTACGCCCGGGGACTGGCTGCCTGCTCGGCTGGTCTTATGCTTTTCTTCTACTTTGGACCCTGGCACCACGTGACTACATCACCTATTGTTAGGCTCGGGGACTAAGTGGGCACACTTCACCTAGCGGTGAGTGTGTTTGCTTTAATCTAGAAGATTCTGCGCCTTCTAAAGTTGAAGAAGACTACCTCCCTTTCTCGTGGTCGGACTCTAAGTGGGCACACTTGGTCCACTACGGGGAAATTTTTGATTTTGAACTTGAGCTCGTTACATCCTTATGGCAAGCTTTACTTGGGATACACTACTCAGCGACGGTTCACACTGCTCGACGATGGTTCACAACTACTCGGCAACTCATCACGGTGGTCGAACCAAGAGTTTGACTGCTTGGCTTTATTCGCACCTGCTCGGACAAGCTCAAGACAGCATTGCACAACGGATATAAGGCGCTTGGGGACTAGCTGTGGGGGGTACGACCCCTGATACCCATGGCAGACCACATGGGCTATGCCCCCAGGGGTGGCCCAGCCTACAAGATGAAGCCTTGCGGGGCACGACGCTACTCGGCGCATCCCGCAAGACACTGGGAAGATATCCTAAAGATACTACGAGATCTGTTAGGATACGTATGATCCCATGATTCCTGTAATCTGTTATTACTTTTCAGTTATCTCCTAGATCTAACCGACTTGTAACCCTACCCCCCAGACTATATAAAGCGGGCGGGGACCCCCTCCGAACACACGCATTATCATACGATAGCCAATACAATCCAACAGACCACAGGACTAGGGTATTACGTCGTGCTGACGACCCAAACCTGTCTAACTCGTGTGTCTCTATTGCCTTCTTGTTCTTAATTACACGCATCTCTGTCAATCAATCTACCTTCATGGGGTTCCCCTCGGAGGACTACCGATGATATTCTATCGACATAACGAGAGCCTCACCTTTCACTTGCTCCTCAAGGACTATCTTCTCCCTCTGGAGCAAGCCAACATCCCCGGCCAAGGCAGCGGCTAGTCCCTCGGCTTCTTTCTTCGACTTCTTCTCATTTTCGAGTGCGCACCAAGCAAGGTCGAGGGTCGGGTGGAGTCATCCAAGCTCCGCGGCATCTTCCCCAGCCTTGGCAACCACAGCCTTGAGCTTGTCCTTGGCCTTGTCAGCATGTTGACGGGCTTCCCGTTCCTTGGTCTGGAGGCTCGCCACCTCCTCCTGCAGCCAAGGCACTTCATCAGCAAGCCCCTAGACCTCCCTCTCACGATGGAGGAATAGGGACTTCTCCCGGCTGTGCATCGCAAGAGACTTTGAAAAAATTAGGTTAGAATTATATAAACAGGGCTCAAAAGTAGAAAACGTGAAGACACAACAAACCTAGCTGGCCAGGGCGACACCATCCTTCAACACCCCCAATGCATCAGTCAGAGAGCGGACAGTGGACTCAAGTCCCGAGCATGCGCTCGTCCAGTCCCTCACCTCCGTCGGGTCATCGAGGGTGAACACTGAGTCGCTCGGGTCCAGCCACCTGGCCCAATGAAGCCGGTTCCTTCCCCATGCGAGTGGATCATCGCCTGGCCAAACAAGGGACTAGGAGGACCTAGCCCCAACCGAGGGGTCTACCATCTCAACCATTGGCGTAGCCCGACGGGAGCCGATGGTGCCTCCTCCGTCACCGGTGCTCCCTCAGGAGCTGACCCTCTGATGGCAGAGGAGGCTAGCGGCTCAGGCTCCAAAGTCTGACCCATCACTGCATCTGTAGGGGACACCTTGGTCGTGCCTCCTCACGTCTGCCCCACCTCGGGCGCATCGACCAGCGTGGGCGCCGATTGCCTGAGCGCCGCGTTCAGCACAATCGGCGCCTCTGCCTCCCCCGCTTCCTCAGGCGGCGCCATCACGATGCGCCCCCGGCACCACGCCAGTCGACTCCTGGGGGATTAGCCGACGTGCTAGGATCTTCTGTGGTTCCAACATCAGGCTGTTGTGGGGGCCGGTCCTACGGAAGGCACCAACGTCACATGACAAAATCCAAGAACACAATGAAAGGGTGAAGAAGTCTTTAACTCACCTCGATGCCATAATCTGAGAATGTTTCGGGGGTGGTCACTTGACCTTGACTCCGCCACATCGGCAATTGGTCGCTTTGATCCCCTGGTGGGGTTGGCTAGAGCGGGTTGGACTTGCTCCTCCAACCTCGGGGGCATGTCCTCCCCCATCGATCTTGGAGGCGCATCCTCTTCAGTTTGCGCCGAGGCTTGCTGTGGAATCGGGGTCACCCTGGCGGGGTCGGTTGGAGCAGGGCAGACTTGCTCCACTGACCTCAAGAGCACGTCCTCCCCCATCGATCTTGGAGGCGCATCCTCTTCGGTTTGTGCTAGGGCATGCTACGGAATTAGGGTCAAGTTGGCCTAGCCCACGTCGTCCTACTCATCCTCGCGTGCAAGTGCGCCCCATGGGAAGTTGGGGTCGGACTCATCCTGCTCCTCTTCCACCTCTTCCTCGTCCAAGTCGCCACCGCTCTCCTCTAAGCCTTGCTAGCGCCTTCCATGCTAGAGCTTCGCTCGCTCCTTCTTCGCCTTCTTCCGCTCCACCCTCGCCTTCACCGCCTCGGCCACGGCGTGGTTTGCCGCCCTCCTGGCCACGTCATCTAGCAGTGGTAGGTCGGACTCATAGACGATGAGGTCATGCTGCAAATCTCGGTGCTTAGAATCTAAGAACAAAGGAGGGTCGGCCAGGGAAATAGACTCAAAGAAGGCTTACCAGTTTGACGAAACCCGCGTTCGGCCGCATCGCGGGATGCCCCAGGACCGGGTACACCGGGGCAAGATCCACCGATGGATCCATTAGGCACTCCATCACCTCCTTGAGGCATTGTGCCATTTCTCCAATGCTGATGGCCTCACCGGTGACCATCACCATCCCTTCGGGCGCAGAATCCTACGTCATCTTCCACATTGGAAGAGCACACGCCATCAGCAGCGCCTGCCTCCTGACGTGGTACGCCTCGACAGCGCTGGTCCTGCGAAGACCGTGGCCCTTCAGAGTCGCAATGGCTTTGAGGAGGTCATCGAGCCTCTTCTACTCCCTCCCGATAGGCCCGTACCTCCACACGTCCGGTGCTTCCTCGATCAGGCGGCCGGTGAAGATCAGCCCCACCGTTCTAGTGAATGGACGCATGAGGGACGATGATCACAAGACAAACCGACCCCCCGACTGGACCCCTGCTACGCATGGGGGCTCGGGGCTCGGCATCGCAAAGATATCGAATGCGCGGTCGTAGACAAATGATGAGTCACCTCCGGTTGCAGAAACCACGAATAGAGTGATGCAAGAAACTAGGTGACCAGGTCCTAGAGGCTCGAGGGCTCGCCATCCTACAAAAGCAACAATAACGAATAGTACTCTCGTGCGCCCTCAAGCGACGGATTGCAAAAAGCCTTTGCAAGAGTGTCTCACTCCTCCAAAGGCTCGGGGGCTACACCCACCAGGTGCGCTCGCACGCACCCGGTGGAAAACGGATTACCAGTGTGTCTCCTCCTCTGGGGCTGGGCGTCCGTATCCACTTTGCTAGTCCCCCACATGGAGGCTGGGTGCCTAAATCCTACTCGGTTACCCTCACGGCACAACGGCCATAGGAGCAACAAATCACAAAAAGCCTTTGTAGGAGTGTCTCACCCCTCCAAAGGCTCGGGGGCTACTATCGGATACCTATACCCAAGTATCTGAACCAAAGGATTAATGACCATCAAGTTACCTTATCCGATGGTTAAGGACGCAACTGTGATCTCGTCCAACCCCTAGGAGCCGGGCCATGCCTTGTCCAACTCCAAGGACGAGGTTTCCGCCTCGTTTGACCCCAAGGGCTGGGCCATGCCTCGTTCAACTCCAAGGACGAGGTTTCCGCCTCATCCAACCCCCAGGGGCCGGGCCACACCTCATCCAACTACAAGGATGGGGTTTCTGCCTCGTTCGACCCCCAAGGGCCAGGCCACATCTTGTCAAACTCTAGGGACGAGGTCTCCGCCTCGTCCGACCCTAAGGCGTGGGATCCAACTCTAAGGACAAGGTTTCCGCGTCATCTGACCCCAAGGCATGGGCTCCAACTCGTCCGGTCCCACGGGAAGGGCTCCACCTCGTCCGAACCCCGTGGGTTGGATTCCGTCTCACCGGGCCCCCAGGGCAAGATTTCTGCCTCACCCGTTCCCTGGGTTCGGATTTGCTACCGGACAAAAGTAGTGGCCCCAGGGTAGGACCCGAACTGCTTCAACCACTACGGCGTGGAGGCGCTCACCAGGGACCACGTCTCGGGCGTGTCCTGATGTGACTAGCGGTCGCATTAGGCCATGCTGGGAGACTGATGTCGCCCATCGCGTCAATAGGCCAGCACTGTGCTGCTAACTCCCTGCCTGACCACCGTCCAACATCAGTCGACCAGCGTTAGTTGACTGGCACTATATCGCTAGCCCCCCGTATGCCTTTGTCAAGGACCCTTTGACTATTCTGTCCGCTCGGATGGGATGGAAGACAAGAACGATGCCCGACGCCCGTACGTTTGCTGCAGCGGCCAACAGGACCCCGGTGCGATGCCGCTGCCACCACGATCTATGGGGTCAGCAGGACCCACGCGAAGAGGAGGACGGCACACCTTTGGGAGCCTTATTTCTCTTTCTTTTTTCCTCTTCCCTTCCATGGTAACCCCTACTTTCCCTTGGCCTATAAAAGGGAAAGCAGGGCATCCCTCTAAGGGACATCGCACATCGAACAAGTGCATCACATAACATTGGTACATCGCACCGCATCAGATCAAAAACCTCTAGCATCGAGCAATCGAACCACAGAGACTTGGGAGCTCCTCCCTCTCTTGCCAGTTTTTAACCCCCTACTACAAACTCAGTGCTAGTAGCATGAGCAGCCTGAAACTAGACATAGGGACATTCAGTCCGAACCAGTATAATCCTTGTGTCCTCTTAGCACACCATCCGAGCCAGACACACAATATACAAATTTACTCATTGGTGTTTACTCGAAACACCGACACTTTTGTAGTCCACTCCCCTGAAAGGTCCTAATATGGCTATAGGGGGGGGGGTGAATAGCCTATTTAAAATTCTAAAAATCAACTAGAGCAATTTGATTAGTATAACAAATAGTGAAATGCAAACTTGCTCTAGCTCTACAAGGGTTGCAAGCCACCTATCCAACAATTCTTGTTGCTATGATCACTAAACACACAATTTTCTACTTCACTACTCACTAAGAGCTCTCACACTGGCTACACTAAAGAGCTCCACTAGATGAACTTAAACTACAAAGCAAGTTCTCAATTCTAGTTACACTAAAGAGCTTGCTACAACTAGTTTGAAAGAATATAAATGAGTGAGTAGGGTGATTATACCGTCTTATAGAGGAGTGAACCAATCACAATATGAATACTAAATCAATCACTGGGAGAATACCAAAGGGCAAGAGACAACCAATTTTTCTCCTGAGGTTCACGTGCTTGCCGGCACGCTAGTCCCCGTTGTGTCGACCAACACTTGGTGGTTCGGCGGCTAAGAGGTGTTGTACGAACCTCGTCCACACAATAGGACACCACAAGAACCTACCCACAAGTGAGGTAACTCAATGACACGAGCAATCCACTAGAGTTACCTTTCGGTGCTCCACCGAGGAAGGCACCAGACCCCTCATAATCACCACGATCGGAGCCAGAGACAATCACCAACCTCCGCTCAACGATCATCGCTGCTCCAAGCTATCTAGGTGGCGGCAACCACCAAGAGAAACAAGTGAAACCCGCAGCGAAACACGAATACCAAGTGCCTCTAGATGCAATCACTCAAGCAATGCACTTGGATTCTCTCCCAATCTCACAATGATGATGGATCAATGATGGAGATGAGTGGGAGGGCTTTGGCTAAGCTCACAAGGTTGCTATGTCAATGCAAATGGCCAAGAGAGTGAGCTTGAGCCGGCCATGGGGCTTAAATAGAAGCCCCCACGAAATAGAGCCGTTGTACCCCTTCACTAGGCACAACACGGGGTGACCGGACGCTCCGGTCATATTGACCGGACGCAGGACCCCAGCGTCCGGTCCTTAGATCTTCACCACATGTCCCCTGCTTCAAACGCTGATCATCTGATCTCAACGGTCAAGTGATGACCGGATGCGTCAGTTAGAAAGTGACCGGACGCTGGATCTCAGCGTCCGGTCATTTCCAGTAAGGTTCCAAACGTGACATTTCACGACCGGACGCATCCGGTCATGCTCGACCGGACACACTCTGTGTCCGGTCACTCAATGTTTCTTCTATGCGCCCCACGTCAGCGTACGTCAGCACTGACCGGACGCACCCTGCCAGCGTCCGGTCACTTTTAGCGCCAGCGTCCGATCGAAGACCGAAACACACGCCCTCTGCTGCCACTGACCGGACGTGCCGGTCCAACTGAGACCAGCGTCCGGTCACTTACAGTGACCTTCGTCTTTTCTGTCTAGGGCGCCGGTGGCACCGTCGGACTATCCGCACTCTACGGGCGGACACTCCGCAGATGAAGTTTCTAACCCTTGCTCAAATGTGCCAACCACCAAGTGTATCACCTTGTGCACATGTGTTAGCATATTTTCACAAACATTTTCAAGGGTGTTAGCACTCCACTAGATCCTAAATGCATATGCAATGAGTTAGAGCATCTAGTGGCACTTTGATAACCGCATTTCTATACGAGTTTCCCCCTCTTAATAGTATGGCTATCGATCCTAAATGTGATCACACTCGCTAAGTGTCTCGATCACTAAAACAAAATGGCTCCTACAATTTTTACCTTTGCCTTGAGCCTTTTGTTTTTTTCTTTCTTCTTTTCCAAGTTTAAGCATTTGATCATCGCCATGCCATCACCATCGTCATGATCTTCGTCATTGCTTCATCACTTGGAGTAGTGCTACCTATCTCATAATCACTTTGATAAACTAGGTTAGCACTTAGGGTTTCATCAATTAACCAAAACCAAACTAGAGCTTTCAATCTTCCTCTTTTTGGTAATTGATGACAACCCTTACACAAACATATGAATTGAAATTTAATTGAATCCATGTTTCTTGTCCAGGCATATTTTCCATGTGTAAAAGGATATGGACAAGTTTCATGAATCCCATATGGTAGCAATTGCTCCCCCTACATATGTGCTAAAAGTTTGGATTGAAGCTTGCACATATGCTTAGATAGGAAGTATAGGAGACAATTTCTACCAAATGATGCTAAGGTATAAGAGATGGACCTTTGAAGCATGATACCAATCGGAGTGCACCAATATACCATCCTTAGCACCATTAGTAACTAGACATACACAAAAAACTAGAATACCCCATGAGATCAATCATTGCAGGCAAGGGTCTAGTTTCCATAAAATGAATATAAGTCTAGTTACTTTAGCTCTATACCACTTGGAAATAAAATCACTAGATTACCTATGCATGCTAGTTTTTCATTTCATCATTCGAGCATATAACTAGCATATACCACACAAGCATGGATATTGAAATTTAAAACTTGTGCCATACAAGCAAATATATGAAATGCACATTCAAATGCAACATACAAGTTTATGAGCTTGCTCCCCCTACTTGTGTGCATTTTTGATTGATCCCTTTACAATGTCATTTCATTTGTTTGCTCCCCCTATCTATCTTACTATCTTTATGTATGTCTCTCCCCCTTTGTCAACAATTAGTACAAAAAGAGGGCTCAAATTTTAGATAGGTTGGGGTGAAACCATGTGAAGTGAGGATCATTTTCCCAAATTGGTTCAATCTAGATTACTTGCAAAAGTTAATTAACTCAGTTTGATCCAAGGACAAGCTTCTTCACACCTCCAAATAAGGGTTATCTTGTACCATGTCTAATTAAACACTTATAGCTTATTTTCTAGATCAAACACTAGGTTTACAAGCCCACAAACATGTCATATGCTACCACTAGATCATTTCAAGCATACAAGCAATAGTGGTACCATACAAGCATCAAATTCATTTGATTTTCATGAATGAGCCTATTCAAATGTGAAATATGTCTAGATGCACTAAACATGTCCTTAGCAAGGATGTATGCCATGCCAATCAACTTTTACCTTGGATTGCTCGAAGGAGAGGCATGTCATATAAGTGGCAGGTGCATCAACACATATTGGAGAAGTCAAGTATGTTCAATTCATTCCTTAGTTTGCAAAACCTCTTCTCATCAAGTGGCTTGGTGAAGATATCGGTAGGTTGATCTTCGGTGCCCACACTCTCAATGCAATGGTCCCCTTTTTGTTGGTGATCTCTTATGAAATGATGGCGGACATCTATGTGCTTTGTTCTTGAATGTTGAACTGGGTTATTGGTAAGCTTTACTGCACTCTCATTGTCACATAGCAATGGCACTTGCTTGAATTTGATTCCAAAGTCACTCAAAGTAGCCTTCATCCAAAGTAATTGAGCACAACAGCTACCGGCCGAAATGTACTCTGCTTCGGCGGTTGAAAGTGCTACACTATTTTGCTTCTTTGATGACCAAGACACAAGTGATCTTTCCAATAGTTGGTATGTGCCCGATGTGCTCTTTCTCTCAACTTTGCATCCCGCATAATCGGAGTCTGAATATCCAATCATCTCAAATCTTGCTCCTTTGGGATACCACAATCCAACATTTTGTGTATGCTTCAAGTACCTCAATATTCCTTTTGTTGCTTTCAAATGACTTTCTCTTGGTGAGGCTTGAAATCTAGCACACATGCATACACTAAACATCACATCCGGCCTTGATGCGGTCACATAGAGTAGGCTTCCAATCATAGACCGATACATTTTTTGATCCACCATGTTGCCACTAGCATCGCTATCCAAGCTTCCACTTGTCCCCATTGGTGTAGTAATAGCTTTAGCATCATCCATTCCAAACTTCTTGAGCATGTCCTTGATATACTTGCCTTGACTCACAAATGTGCCATTCTTCATTTGCTTGATTTGAAGACCAAGGAAGTAACTAAGATCTCCAATCATGGACATTTCAAACTCACTAGCCATCATCTTGCTAAACTCTTCACAAAATTCTTGATTTGTTGACCCAAAGATGATATCATCAACATAGATTTGCATCATAAACAAGTCATTTCCAAGCTTCTTGGTGAAGAGAGTGGTGTCAACCTTTCCCATCTTGAATCCCTTAGAGAGTAGGAAATCTCTCAATCTCTCATACCATGCTCTAGGTGCTTGTTTTAATCCATACAAAGCCTTTCTCAACTTGTAAACATGGTTGGGTTTCTTCTCATCTTCAAAACCGGGAGGTTGCTCAACATACACAAGCTCATTGATGTACCCATTGAGAAATGCACTCTTCACATCCATTTGGTACAACTTGATGTTGTGGCCATAGGCATTGGCTAATAAGATCCTAATTGCTTCCAATCTTGCAATCGAGGCATATGTTTCTCCAAAGTCAAGACCTTCAACTTGAGTGTAGCCTTGAGCCACTAATCTTGCTTTGTTCCTTATTACTATCCCATCTTGATCTTGCTTGTTCCGAAAGACCCACTTGGTTCCAATCACATTATGATCCTTAGGCCTCTCAACTAACTCCCATACTTGGTTTCTTGTAAAGTTGTTTAGCTCTTCATGCATAGCATTGACCCAATCAACATCCTTCAAAGCTTCATCTATCTTCTTAGGTTCAATGGATGATACAAATGAGAAATGCTCACAAAATAAAGCCAATCTTGATCTAGTTTGCACACCTCTTGAAATATCACCAATGATAGTGTCCAAGGGATGATCTCTTGCAACATTGGTTGGTTGAAGCACTTGCACTTGATTGCTTGTATTTGATTGATCACTTGGTTGAGATGATGAACTAGCCACTTGTTGTTGATCTTGCACTTTGTCATGACTAGTACTTGCTTGAACTCGATCATGGGAACCACTAGCTTGCACATTTGGGTTAGAGAGCACTTGAATCTTGTCATCTTCAACATCAATCACTTCTCTAGGCCTTATATCACCAATGTCCATGTTCTTCATTGTATTGACCAATTGAGTGCCTTTTACATCATCTAGATTTTCATCTTCCTCTTGGGAACCATTTGTTTCATCAAATTCCACATCATGAACCTCCTCAAGAGTACCACTAGCCAAATTCCAAACTCTATATGCCTTGCTAGTAGTGGAGTAGCCAAGCAAGAAGCCTTCATCACATTTCTTTTCAAACTTGCTCAATCTGGTGCCTTTCTTCAATATGTAGCATTTGCAACTAAAAACCTAAAAGTATGCTATGTTGGGCTTTCTTCCATTCAATAGCTCATAAGGTGTCTTCTTCATCATGGGGTGACAATAGAGTCGGTTGCTATAATAGCAAGCTGTGTTGATTGCTTCGGCCCAAAATGAATGACTCACATTGTACTCACTCAACATTGATCTTGCCATATCAATCAAAGTTCTATTTTTCCTTTCAACTAAGCCATTTGATTGAGGAGTGTACTTGGCCGAGAATTGATGTCTAATTCCAAATTCATCACACAACTCATCAATTCTAGTGTTCTTGAATTCACTACCATTGTCACTTCTAACTTTCTTGATGGTTGTTTCAAACTCATTGTGAATGCCCTTGACAAATGATTTGAAAGTTGCAAACACATCACTCTTGTCAACAAGAAAGAAGACCCATGTGTATCTAGTGAAATCATCCACAATCACAAATCCATATTTGTTTCCACCAATGCTTGTGTATGTGGTTGGTCTAAACAAGTCCATGTGCATCAACTCAAATGCCTTAGATGTGCTCATCATGCTCTTCTTAGGATGTGTGTTACCAACTTGCTTTCCGGATTGACATGCACTACATAGCTTATCCTTCTTAAATATGATATCTTTCAAGCCTCTAACTAAGTCATGCTTAATTAACTTGTTCAATTGTTTCATTCCAACATGACCAAGCCTTCTATGCCATAACCAACCCATGCTAGACTTAGTGATCAAACATGTTGTCAATTGAGCTTCTCTAGCATTGAAATCAACCAAGTATAGATTTTCATATCTAAATCCTTTTTATATCAAGTTAGAGCCATCTACACTTATAATCTCTACATCATCCACACCAAATATGCACTTAAAACTAAGAACACATAATTGAGCTACCGACAATAGGTTAAAATTCAAGCTCTCTACTAGTAGCACATTGGAAATGCTCAAGTCATTGGATATTGCAATCTTACCAAGCCCTTTGACCTTGCCTTTTACATTGTCACCAAATGTGATACTATCAATCCCATTGCTCTTGTTTTCATTAATTGAATTGAACATTCTTGGATCACCGGTCATGTGTTGTGTGCACCCACTATCAAGCACCCAATGCCTTCCTCTGGCTTTATAATTGACCTACAAAAGAAGGACAATTCTTTTTAGGTACCTAAACTTGCTTGGGTCCTTGAAGGTTAGTTATCAAGGTCTTTGGTATCCAAATGGCCTTCTTCTTTGGGCCCACAATTGGTGTACCAATGAACTTAGCCTTCACACCATTGGCACCCTTAAAAAGCAGGTAACAAGAATCAAATTTAATTGAGGATACATTAGGTAGCTTGTTCTTGTTAATCTTGCAATATTGCTCTATATGCCCAACTTGCTTGCATCTATTGCAAAACCGACCATTGCCCTTCACAAAGCTAACTTTATGAGTGACAAAGGCCGCCTTTCCTTTCTTGGGGGTATAGCCTAATCCCTCTTTGTTGAGAGAAAACCTTTGGCTACCCAAGCACTTTAGCAAGCGAGCATCTCCACCATAGGCATTGCCTAAGGCACGAGTGAGCTCATTCACCTCCTTCTTGAGGGTCTCATTTTCCACCATTAGTGAGGCATCACAAGAGAGACCATCACTCAAAGGTGAAGTGGAAGTGGTAGTGCTACAAGAAGAGTTAGTGGGAGCAACTACAATGGGTTTATAAAAAGATTCATCAATAAGATCATAAGTTAGTCCCACATCACTTGATACGATCACTTGCTCCTTCTTGGCTTCCTCCACTTTGACTTGCTCAATGAGAGAGGAGTGAGCCTTTTCAAGATTAGAGTGAGCTTTGCCAAGCTTCTCATGGGCTTCCATTATCCTCTCATGAGTGGCATTGAGCTCATCAAAGGATTGCTCAAGAAATTTTACCTTCTTGCGTAATTCTTTGCACTCCTTTCTCTTCATCTCATTGCAAGCGTGCACTTGCTCACACATGTCCAAGAGTTCTTCCTTTGTGTACTCCTCCTCATCATCATTATCATCATTCCTACAAGTATCACTTTCACATTCATCATCATCACTCACATCATATTTTACCTTGGTAGGCTTTGCCATGAGGCATGTTGATGGAGTGTCGAAGATGGAGAGCTTGTCATTGATGGTGATGTTTCCTAGTGCTTTCTTGATAGATTTCTTGTCATCATCACTAGAGCTATCACTATCCGAAGAGCCATCACTATCCCATGTGATCACATAGCCTCCACCTTTCTTCTTCTTTTGGAAGGTCATTCTCTTCTCCTTCTTTTCTTTCTTATCCTTTTTGAGCTTCTTATTCTCATCCTCATCATTGTCACTATTGTAGGGATAATTTGCTACAACGTGATCGGGGCTCTTGCAATTGTAGCATCTTCTCACATATTCTTTGCTTTTGGTGCGATCTCTTCTCTTTCTTGCACCATAGCCCTTCTTCTTCATGAATTTTCCCATCTTGCGAACAAAGAGGGCCATAGCTTCATCATCAATATCACTAAGATTATCATCGTCACTTGATTCTTTCTTGGACTTGCCCTTGTTCTTGGATGATGATGAGCTAGCCTTGAATGCTATACTCTTCTTCTTCTTGTCTTCTTCTTCCTTCTTGTCATCCTTGTCATCCCCCTCCCTTTCCACACAGTATGTCTCTTGGGTCATGACATCACCTAGTACTTGGTTGGGGGTAATCTCCTTCAATCCTCCTCTTATGATGAGCAATCTCAACATCTCAAATCTTGGAGGTAGGCACATCAAGAACCGATGAGAGACATCATCATCCATGATCTTCTCTCCCAGTGCCTTCAAATCATTGACAATCAC